>CM050412.1:15812913-17034845 GCA_027564155.1 Gymnocypris eckloni scoliostomus | reverse complement strand
ATTTAGTAAAAGTCAATTTAAAATGAAGACAATGGATTCAAATACATAGACAAAAAGGAATTTCAGGTGTGCAAATAAAACATTATATCAAGAATGCACTAAGCATTTAATTACAATACTTTTAGTTGTATTTACTTATTAAGCGTGACCAAGAACAGAATGTACCTGGATGTTATATATGGACGAACAATTTCTAGTAAAACAAAACGTTCCCATTCATGGAAAACACGGCTGATTTAGAAAGTGAAGCGAATACACCCTTTAACACAACTAAACTCTTATTAACCTGATTAACAACACAGCAAATTACAGCTGAGTGAACATGTATGTTTGTATGAATCCGGCGAAGTGTGTTCAGTTTTCACAAATTCAGCATGTGGCGGAGGGCAATTACTACAGCACCATCTCAGAGGCGGGTGACTGGGTCATATTTACACAAGACCCGCCTCATAGATGGACGGACCACTGCTGAGACGACTGGGCGGCCAGAGGCTAAGTTACTGCAAATAACGACAGGACGCATGTCAAAGAAAACACACCACGCACAGTCCATGGATATCTGATATTAACCCAACAGCCATATTAAAGAGAATATACACTGATGTATAAATAATTGCTTTTTCCATGGGTGCAAGGATATCCTGTTACCAGCCTCTACCTGGGTGGCTCAGACACTGAAAGATATAAGTTGTAATAACATAAACATTAAGATTCTTGTATATACAGAAAGATTATATTAGAGTCACTGTCATACACTATAGATGTAACTGCTCTACACTGCAGCTGTAGTACAGTTTATGTTCGTATAGCAGGTGATAGTGACGACCTGTCACTTTAAGATGAACAGTATAGACTGGATGACACTGCACGCTTAAAAAGGAAATGTACACCTGGATTTCGTAACATACCCTAACACGTAACAAAGTACACCAGTAAGAAAGGTGACAAGGAAAGCTAAAAAAGGAAAGAAGCAAGCAGAGAGGAACTGGTTTCAAAGGCAAGCTGCCGTTTTCTACGTTTGGTCTGGGTTGTGCTGCCCAAACAAGTTTCTGAGTAGTACAAAAACAAAGAAGACTTCTCTCTGTCATAACTCTGGACATCCCCTGTTGCCTGCATTAGTGATGCAGACGTGTGGTGATCAGAAAGAGGATGCTGGATGCTTCGATCTGGTCATGACCTTTAATTTACAATAAAACCTCATCTGACCTTTGTGCACTTGAACTATGAATGGTAAAAGATTTTTAAAAACCCAATAGAAATTCCAGTAAATCTAACAGTAAATATTGCATAATCTATCCAAAAGCCACATCTAATTCCTTTGATTCATGAAAACTGAGGTACAAATTAAATTAAGTTTAAATTAAATAATAATTCAAAAAAAATCTAAATAATAAATCATCATAATACATTGGATATTGTTATGTAGACTATAATGTTATTTGTATCTTAGATTTGAATGAACTAAAATAAACAATTATATTCTGACAAAAAAAACAAAAAAAACGGATGCTTTCAAAATTGTTTTATGTTGAATTTGAACAGAAATAATATCAGAGCAAATTAACACTGATATAACATTGAACATCATATATTTGGACAAAATAAATATAGTGAGTGTTATACTAAACAGAACAAGACTAGTCTGTGTATTAAAGTCCATAATTTGTATGGAGTGACGCTTAATGTCACGTTTACGTGCTCGACCACTTGATCTGTCGCAACGAAGTGAAACGTGCCCAGAGACCATCGTCAAGTCCTGCTGGTCAGCAAAAACGATCTCATCCGTTTTATAGATGCACTATCGCTCAGATTGCTTTTGTTATTCGTTGTTTTCCTACATGAAATTGTAGAATCAGAGATACTTTTATACAGTAACAATTACAGCTACAAACATACTAGCAACGTCCATCTTATTACTAAATGCAAATAAACGTGTTATTACATCTTTACACAGGCTTAAAACTCACGAAAACTATTTGAAAATATCCCAAAGTAAAATTAAACATTCTTTAATGTGACTTAGCAAATGTCACGTTGAATTCAGTTAGTTTGCGGTTGTGGTTTGAACAGTGACGTTTAAGACGGGTGTGTACTTTTGAGAGGATCTCTAGGGACTGTCACGGAGACGGCCGATGGACCTTGTGGTACGCTGTCACTCCACGATAAGCCCCGCCCTTTTCAAACCCATTGGCTAACGGAGCGTGCACTTTGCCATCAAACACCAGACGATCGCCCTGTCTCTTCGCATCACATGAGCGTGTATCTTAACCCATCTAAACAACTCCCATTTATATCAAAGCTGACAGTTCACATGTTATTACGGGACGGACGGCTGAGTCTTGTGAAACTCACGAGCGAAATTGGCCAACTCTCAAACGCACGCACTTCTTCTCAAACGAGACCTCGTGAGGTCTATTAAAGTTAAAGTTTGCGTTATGAAAGTAGCACGCTATACAGAACTCGGCTTCTTTGTATCCCGCCACTGCCACCGTCTAAAACAGCTAACGTTAAGCGGGTAACCAGATATTCAAAAACAATACGTAATCCCACAATGCACCACTTACAGCATTACCTCATCCCATCAGCCACCGCGAGAAGAAGAATCTTCTGGGTGGTCGTCTGCAACGCGCCTTATCTGAAATTTTGGAACGCCCAGTAAATCGCCTCCAGCCAATAAGAGACGGCGCGCATGACATCATTGCTATTTTTAGTGGGGCAGCGGTGGCAGATAAGGTTTGCCTCCACGCTGGAGAAGCTCAGAGTATTCAGATCTCGCCACAGTGAAACATCTAGGCAACACAACCTGAGCTTAAATAAACAAGAAATCGTTTCGGCTCAGCGCTGTTTGTCCACTGACATCTTTGAGCCGCGCGGCGCTGGAAGAAGAGCGCTCTGTCCGCGAGAAGAAGAGCTCGGGACGCTGCGCGATAACTTTTACGCAGTAAGTTTCTCGCGGGACGGGGAGTTTACGAACTTTGCGATTCCCCTTGCTTTTGTCTCTGAGATCGCGACGCTTCGTTTCTGAAAGCGGACACTGCTTGAGTTTGTGAAAGACTACTTTTGAACTAAAAAGTAAAAAACTTTTTCTTCTACGTTTTTTCTTCTATGTCTACCAAGATGGAAACTACTTTCTACGATGACTCTCTAAACAGCGCCTTTTCTCAGCATGACAGCGCTACTTTTGGATACAACCAAAAGGCTCTGAAACACAACATGACGCTGAATCTGACCAACCCAGCCGGCAACCTGAAGCCCCACCTGAGGGCCAAAGCCAACGACATCCTCACCTCCCCCGACGTGGGGCTGCTCAAACTGGCTTCGCCGGAGCTGGAGCGGCTCATCATCCAGTCCAGCAACGGCCTGATCACCACGACGCCGACTCCGACCCAGTTTCTGTGTCCCAAGAACGTGACGGACGAGCAGGAGGGCTTCGCGGAGGGCTTCGTGAGGGCATTGGCCGAGCTGCATCACCAGCACATCCCCGGCGTCACATCGGCTCTCCAAACGACCATCAACAACAGCATGGCATCCGTTGCGTCCATGGCAGGCGTCGCGGTGTACAGTTCCTCCATGCGCCCAGTGTACGCGGACCTGAACACTTTCAACCCCGCCATCAGTACCGCCAACCCCGCGATGAACTACACCAGCGCCCCGCCGCAGCATACCGTCCAGCACCCGCGGCTTCAGGCGCTGAAGGAGGAGCCCCAAACGGTGCCCGAGATGCCCGGCGAGACGCCACCTCTCTCGCCCATCGACATGGAGAGCCAGGAGCGGATTAAAGCCGAGAGGAAGCGCATGAGGAACCGGGTCGCCGCCTCCAAATGCCGGAAGAGGAAACTGGAAAGGATCTCCCGGCTGGAGGATAAAGTCAAGAACCTAAAGTCCCAGAACTCCGATCTGGCGTCCACCGCAAACATGCTGCGCGAGCAAGTGGCCCAGCTCAAGCAGAAAGTCATGAACCACGTCAACAGCGGCTGCCAGCTCATGTTGACACAACAGCTGCAGACGTTCTGAGAAGAACCGAAAAATATTTGAGTTCACTTTAATAGACGCAAGGACAAAGTTCAGGGGCTACCCGGCGCGGCTGCTGGCATTAGCCCGCTGGGACAGGGACCATCCGGCCGGCCGCGTGCCGTAAAAGGATGTTCTGACTGGACTTTTGGGCAGTGCAAAACTTCACGAACTCGGTCCGACAGAGACAGCATCAGAGGGCATGAGACTCACTCTGTTACACGCTTTCTAACGAGAAAAGATACTTATCCTTGTTCTCGACCAGGTTGTGCATGGACCCATACGCTTCAAAGCAGCACTCAGTATTATAGGAGTAAATCAGGGACGTGACTGCCGTACAATAGGGATATATATGTCTGGCTCACCAAGCAGGAAGTTGTGTCCGCTAAACTTTTGATAAAAGCTGCCCGACTTCTGAGTTACATGTTGTACTTTTTGTTCTTAAACTGAATGAAATTGACTTTTTCTTTGAGTTAGTCCAACTTCAGCAGCTTCTTTTTTTTCTGAAAAAGTTCCTTAATGAGGTTTCACTCATTGTTATTTGTAAATAAGACCAACCAGGAGTACTTAAGTTTACTATTTGTAGAGTACAATATCATTTTTTATGTCTGTTTTCTGAGCACCTCAGAAACTAATCAATATTTATGAACTGTAATAAAGTATGTGAAACGAAAAACTGTCTCTGTTGACTTAATGGAAGTCGTGTGTGTGTGTGTGTGTGTGTGTGTTCACCAAGACAAACTTGTAGTAACATGTTTTGGGAGAGACTGCTTGTTGGGCAAAATCCACATACAGGTTTGAATACAAGCAGAGGATGTCAACAAAACAACAACAATTGAACCCATAATAATTATTCAATATAGCCTTATAATGACAGTATGCATTCTGAATCTGAACTGGCTGCAATGTCAAATTAAATTATATAAAAATATTAAAACGGGGAAATTATAAACTTTCAAATGCAATAACACCGCATCTAACAAACAATCATCATCAAACAATGTAGAAGTAAATTGTTGAAACAAAGTTGGCACATTATTGTGTCGACCAAAAATACAGTTCTCTATGGTTTGTGCATGTTTGCCTACAGAGGTGTTCACTAAACACGATTTCAGCAGCAGTCCTCTTTGTATCAGCAGAGGGCGCCATCGACTTGCACTCGGTAAATCTGAAGTAGCCCCTTTGTTTAGTTTTTTATTAATGCCAAGGTACGAAAGATAAAAGTACATAAAATATCAACATTACGTACAAAGAGGTGACGTTGCATGCAAACACAATGTAAACATGTATATAGGCAAACAATAAATAAATAATACAAAACGAACTAAATAAATTAAGATTTTCTTTAAGATTCTTGGAAGATGAAATAGTTTGGGTATACTGTTGAAACTCTTTTTAAAAACAATAAATAAAGTATTTTGCTAAGTGAATTTATTTACTGTAGTAATAGTAGTAATAGCTTAATAATAAGATATTAATTATATATTTTTGTATATTAACGAAGCCAAACAGCAGGTTACTTCCTTAAAAGCAAAGAGAACCCTGGGTTTCTCTGAAGCAGCCCATTGGACAGACGACGAGTTTCTTGGATTCTGCTCAGAGCATGATGGGGATTTCAGAGACCTGAACGCCCAAAGAAAGCAGTTTTCTTTGAATAGAATTCATTACAGGGGTGAAATATATTCACCTAAAATATCTAAAATAAATTATATTAAATAAACATGCATAAAATGATCATAATCGATCTCTGCGTTCGTCAAATACATAGGCCCTAAGAAATGTTTTAATTACTTATGATCGCAAGCCTGTATTGCCTCGTTTTCTTTTCTTTATTTTTGACGTGTCATCACCACACACAAAGGAGGCAAGTAAAACTCTAATTTCATATTCAGGTCACCAACACAGATTAATATTTAGCATCTTCTAGATCCTCTTGTTTCACTGCCCAAATTTGGCAAACGATGACATCATACCGGAAAACCGGCACCTACCTATCCAAATAAGGAGAGCGCGCGGTCGGAAGACCTACATCATCTGAAGCAGTGGGTGTGTATTACGGGAAGAGGAACTCCTCGACTGACTGACTCAGACCTTTAGTGCACTTTTCGTTTTGGGAACGAGGGATTGATCAGTGATCCAACGCATGATCAAAATACAATAACGCAAAGGGAAGCAAGGACTTTCCTAGAATGCATTCTGTTAACGAGAAAATATGAGCAAAGTCACCGAAAAGCGACCTGCTTTATAGCTACCTATACAATTAGGTTACACAATATCATGTGGTCATGCACATATATTGGTCAAACCTAAAGCTATATTAAAGGCAGTAAATCTTCTCTTTTAAGATGACAACAACATAACGGGAAAAAAACAATTTTAAAAGGAGCTTATTACAGAATATTAATAATAAATTAATAATAAATAATACAATCATTTTGTAAATATATATATATACAGACACACGGCCGCTCAAAAGATTGGGATCAGTAAGAGTTTTAATGTTTTTAAAAAGTTTCTTCTGTTCATCAAGGCTGTTATTTTTATAGGCTGAATTGTTTTATTTATTTTGTGAAATAATATTGCAATTTAAAACAACAGTTTTCTATTTTAATATACTTTCAAATATAAGTTATTCCTATGATCAAAGCTGAATTGTCAGCATCATTACTGCAGTCTTCAGTGTCACATGATCCTCAGAAATCATTCCAATACATGGATTTATAATCAATGTTGGAAACCGTTGTGCTGCTTCATGTTTTTGGGGGACCTGTGATATATTTTTAGGATTCTTTGATTAATAAAAAGTTAAAAGAACAGCATCTATTTCAAAATATATATGTTGTTTTACAATATACAATGCTTTCAAATGTTTGGGGTCAGTCATTTTATATCTTTTTTTAAAGAAATTAATACTTTTATTCAGGAGGAATGTGTTAAATGAATAAATATCATAGTAAAGACTTGTATTGTTAAAAAAAAATCTATTTTGAACAAATGCTGTTCTTTTTTTACTTTGTATTCATCAAAGAATCAAAGAAAAAAGTATCACATGTTCCAAAAAAAACTACACGAAGCAGCACAACAGTTTCAACACTCATAAATCAGCTGATTAGATTTCTGAAGGATCATGTGACAGAAGACTGGAGTAAAGATGCCTTGACGAGCAGAAGAGACTCCCTTAAAAAACATAAACAAATCTTACTGATCCCAAACTTTTAAGCGGTAGTGTACACACACACTCACACACAAACACACACACACACACACACACACACACACACACACACACACACACACACACACACACACACAAGTAGGTCTAATTTATTGTATTTAGAAGTTACACATAATGATGAAGTTGCAATTAAGTACATTTAAAATATATTAACTTTAAATGTAATTGATAGCACACTAAAATAAAAATTATAATAATGTATTTTACTAGTATTTAATGTGCTTTTGTATCTTAGAAAACACATCCAAATAAATGCAAAGGTCACAAAAGATGATTTAAAAAAACAAAAGTGTACTTTAGGTGGCCTCTTGTATTTGATTAATTTGAAGTATTATTCCAAGTGCAAATTAAATACAATTGAGCTCACTTCTTTTTCACAAGGGTGGTGATATCTGAAAAACTGCACTGTTGTTCTAACTCTATAAACTCAAGTACAAAAGACAATCCATGTCATGGTTACAGTATCCATGTAGCAGGTATCTTGAAATATAAGATAAGGCAAGAAATGTAAACAGAGCAATTGACTGCATTTTATCAAAACATTAAAATGTAATTACGAAGATAGTTCACTAATGTGCTTTTAATTGCTTCATGGTTTTAAACATTAATCATTTGTATCAAGATGTTACAAATCGTAATGTTGATTTTTACTTTTGTTTACTTTATATCTTGTTGCCAAGATACAATTTGTCTTAGTGATAAAGACATAGAGAATGAAGTTCTTTCAGGAACAACTCTGCTTGTCCAAAGCTCACTGCTTTCCTTCAGAGGCTGACATGGGTTCAACCAGCTTTACCAATCCTTATGCGATCCAAGTCATTCGGATGAAGGAATGAGCTGGTGAGTGGCATTTCAATACAGAAGATTTGCTGGATCTCCTCATTTCAAATGGCGTTCTTCAACCCGACAGCCGAGCGCTGATGTCCAGCATCGCTGCACGAGAGGAAAAGAACTCCAGGATGTTAAACATCTTGATCTCGAGAGGAGAGCGCGCCTGCCGCATCTTCTTCTACCCTTGTCTGAAACGAGTGGAACCTGACCTTTACCAGCTCATGAGAACTTATGTAGGTGGGGTTAATGAGGGCATTAGAGATGCACGGCGACAGCTGATAGGATATCTGCTGGAGAAGGACAAGCAAGGTCTCGTCAAACACTCCAAATCCAACAAGGAACTTCCTCCTGAAAGAATCCAGCCGAAGTCTCTGACGAATAAGGCTATATCTTCAACAGAACAAATCAAACAAATCCCCAAATCTGAAAGTGAGCATGAGGCTATCCTCAAAGCCGTATCCTCAGGCAATCTATATCTCCTCCAGGAGCTTCTCGAAGGATTGGATGTCAATACTGCTTTCTCATCCACTGATACTCTTCTGCACCTCGCTGCTGAACATGGCAAGGAGGCCATTGTGTACTTTCTGCTCAGAGAAGGGGCGAAACTGAACCTGAAGGACAGGGAGGGTCGTACTGCCCTGCACAGAGCTTCAGAACGAGGCCATACTGCTGTTGCTCTGGCCCTTGTGAAGGCTGGTACAGACATCCATGCTACTGACCTAATGTCAAAGACTCCTTTGCATCTGGCTGCTCAAAATGGACATGAAAGAACGGTCAAAGCTCTAGTGCATGAGGAGAAGAAAAGCCTCAAGAATCAGACAACAGTTCTGCACATGGCGGCCATTGAGGATGACGCAACACTGGCAGAGGTTCTTCTGCGGAACGGCGCTTTAGTAGATAGTAGAGATGGCCAAAGGAAGACGGCTCTCTATCATGCTGTTCGGCACGGAAATGAGAAAACAGCCACTGTGCTGTTGAATGCCGGAGCAGAGGTGGACTCTGTGATCGAGGACGCTGCTTTTGAGCTCAACAGGAATTCTCTGTTTTTGAAGTATGTCCAGAAGTCCATGTCTCAGAATGAGATCACCGCTGCTCTTTTTAAAGTGGTACAGAGGAACTTGGATGGGGTCGTGGCTGCGCTTGTTGATCATGGTGCGGATGTTAATAGTTGTAATGAGCTTGGATACACACCTATGCTTCTAGCCGCAGAGCTGGGGAATGCCTTCAAAGTGCTGGTCTCAAAAAAGGCCAGACTGGATGAGAGACTGCCAAACCAGATGTCCGGTCTTCACCTGGCAATCCAAAGCGGCAGTATGCAAATAGCACAGGTAAATGACATTTTAAAATGTAATAAATACCATTTATTAACAAACAATTTACAATCAGATTTATAACAAAGATTTTAGAGGAAAAACACAATAAGCAGGAAAACAGACAATATGATTTAAAACATGCATTTTAGGGCTGCCAGAGTTAAATTTATATTAATGTAATAATTATTTAATAATTAAAATAATTTATAAATAATTAAAATATTATTATTAATATATTTATTTATTTCAGTTTACTGATTTTGATATTGATACTGTTTTTTTGTCATTCTGATTTCTGATCATATATCGAGAGTTAATTGTGATTATTTTCTTCTGATGAAAGCCCAGCCTAGACTTTAACTAAAAAAAACAAACATTAAAGTATTAATAAAACCATTAAGTAATAAATATAATGCATATATAATAATTAATTAATTTAATTAATACATTAATTATTACTTAGTAGAGGGAAAATATGATGTAGCTCACATGATAATAATTTTCAGGATTATATATATATATATATATATATATAATATATATCATATTAAATTATTTACTTATAATGTTAAACAAACAAACATAAAATAATGATTTAATGTAATTTAGAAAAAAAAAAATAATTTATAATATCACTTATAAATATGTTTCTCACAGAATTTTATTTAAGAAATTGTACAGCTGCCTTTAGATTTTAGGTCCTTTGCAGGGGTGCATGTAAACATTATATGAAGCAAATAAAAAAAAAATACAATTTAATGGTGAAAGCTGATATCATATGATCATATTTGGGGGCATCATCCTGGGCAACAAAAAGTTTTAAAATCCCTAAAAATAATTGCCCTTTGGAACATTAAACTACATGTTAAGCTATATCTATTTTAATCTGCAATCTGCAATCTTCTGTTCTACCCCAGATATTGCTGGACAAGGGCATAGACCCAAACATAAGTGGCCCTAAAGATCAGACCCCTCTCCATATAAGTGTGTTACATAACCAGCCAGCATTGATGGCACTGCTGTTGCGTGTGGGGGCTCAGATTAACTCCATCACACAGGATGGGTTCACTGCCCTGCACCTCGCCAGCCAGAGCGGCCACACTGAAGCAGTCGCCCAACTGCTGGAGAGCAAGGCCGACATCCATGTCAAAGACAGACAGGGAAGAACAGCCCTGCACTGGGCAGCAGCAAAAGGTGAAGTGGGCGTCATACAGCTACTACTCACTTCTGGGAGCGATGCCAATGCCACTGAAAAAGAGAAGAAGTCCCCACTGCACCTAGCTGCGATGGAGGGACACACTAAGGCAGTTTCAGCTCTAATGGCCGGTAAAGCTAAAGTCAGAGCTAAGGACATGGATGGCTGCTCTCCTGCTCGAAAGGGAAGGAAAGAGCAGCAGGCGTTCTTTTCACATCTGGTAAGAGCAAGATTGGATGATAAGAACGTGTGGAGGAGGACTCCTCTGCATTTAGCTGCAGAACAGGGTCATGAGCTGCTGGTGGGCCTTTTACTGGAAAACGGTGCCAAGATCAACTGTCTGGATAACAATAAAGATACACCACTGCACTGCGCTTGCCGTGATGGGCATGTTGAGACAGTACAGAGACTAATAAACTGGACAAATGGAGAACGAGTGAACCTACAGGCAACTAATAATGTGAAAAAATCAGCCCTTCAGGTGGCAGAGGCAGAGGACACACAGGCTCACCAAAACGTAAGCACCCTGCTAAAGAAGAAGATGTTCCTTGTGAAATAAAACTAAACATATAGCAGGAAAATCTTAAATCAGTTTGTCAGAAAGTCATGAGTAGAAGTCGCCTCAACGAGTTAACAGCTTTAACTTTTTGCATCATCATAATGTTTTTAGAAACATTATGTTTAAAGTGAAACTGTCATAATTCGCATAATGAATACTAATATTTTCTAAGTGATTTATAACATTTACTTTTCATTTATCCTCCCAATAAAGTAGTTCATAGTTTCGTCAACAGGTGTCACTCAAACACAGCATTTGGGAACTTCGAAATAAACAGTATCTTAAATATATGGGGAAATAAAGGCATTTTCTGAGATTAGATAAACACACATAACATTAGAAAAGTTATTTATGAGGTAAAGACTTTTTACTCTAATACACATTTCTCAATTTAAATTTATTTTTAGAAGTCAATTTATGTAAACACACAGCCTAACTTAAAGTCTTGCTTATTAAAGCTACTGAACATGAATCCACTCATGCCAATAAATGTCAGTTTTGGGGACAGACCCTTGGGGACAATTCTACTTTAAGATGGTTTTGTTGAATCCATAAAACGCCACTTTTAAGAAAACACACGTTTGCGTAATCGGACATTTGGCTCAAAACCTTAGTTACTCAAACCGTTCTTGTGACAACTAAACATTATAAAACTGATATAAACGTAATATTTTATACACACGGTGTTAAAAGATTGGGCGCGTTCGATTTTAAGCGGCGCTGCGCAGAATGGTCGGTGTATGACATCTCAGTACCGCGAGAACGATAAGAGAGCATAGATTGATACCATGTCACGTGCCCGTCTGTCCGTCCTTGTCACATGACTCCGTGTTGACGGAAATGCTTCAGTAATGGCGAGAAACGAAGAGAAACAGTTTGGAAAGCTGAACCGACTGTGGCTCCAGAAAGAGAGATAGGGTATGAGACGCATTCATAGTTTATTTACACGAAGTTAACTGTCCCTAATGTGAAACGACGGAAAATGCAAATGTCTGCGTAAGCCAGCGTGTTCTCACATTCTTTTGCACATGGTCATGAGTTTGCGGCATTCATGATTTTATTATAATGCATTACAATTACAATTCTGTATTTTATTTCCAGAGGGTCGCATTAAAGATGTTCATGTGTCAAGGCCAAAGCTTGTAAGAAATCTCTTTCGTTGTCATGCATCTCTTATCATTTCAATGAGCCCGCTTGCTATAAACGGCAACATTGTCTTATTAATGGACCTTTTGACATTTAGGCAACGTTAAACTCGGTGGCAGCAGTGAAGAAGTGGATGCCGAGCATCAAGAAGGAGATTGAGTACTATCTGCAGGTACTAGAGAAAAAAAGTAGGCAAATAGTACCATCTGTGGGTTAATACACTAGAGAGGACTAAAACACGCTTACTAAGGCACAAAATAAAAATCATAAATAAAACACTACCATGCATACTTGCTTATGTATTAACTAAATTATTTAAATTAAATGAAGGTGTAACTTTCAACCACTGTAACATTGCAACATACATAATGTGCTTTACATTAAAATAATAACTAATGTCTAGTTAAAATACAAATTGGTATTTACTGATTAAAATCTGACTTGATACAGAGTAATTTTGAATACAAAGTAACTATGAGAATCATACATATTTTAAAAGTTATGGTTCCAATTTTTTTAAACAAGTCTGGTTACTTAACAATATTATTACAAATTATTTTAGTACTTATTCGGAATAAATATTTGGGTATAGATGCTGTTCTTGTAGTATTTACAGCCCTCAGCAGTCTGTTGGCAAATATTATTGTTTGAGATTTTAACAGAGCACATTTTTTCAAAATGAGAAATATATATTTTGAAGGTATCATAAATGTAATTAGGTTAGGGAAGTTTATTTATATAGCACGTTTCATACACAGTGGTAAATCAAATTGCTTTACATAAAAGGAAGTTAAATAGACATACCAAAAAAAATTATGAATACATTGTATGCTAGTAAATGATAAATGTAAAGTCGGATAAAACCCCTGCTGATCTTACTTGCTTCAACCAGCCCAGAGCTGACAATGCTTTTGGGAAATACTACTTTGCTGGAACCCATCCTAGTCAGGTGGGTGTGCTGTCTGGGGCCCGTTTCAGCGGTCAGGCTGAGAGACCAAGCTAATTTTATGCTTATTTTCATCAGATTCAGACCTATGATATGATCAGTGTTGGGGAAAGTTACTTTTAGAAGTCATGCATTACAATATTGCATTACTCCCTAAAGACGTAACTAATTATGCTACTTAGTTAGCCTACTTTTTTTTAAAAGTAATGTGTTACGAGACTTTTGATTTACTTTTTAAATCTGGGCAGGGCTTGCTTGTTTTTAATTAAAAAAAAGTTATTCTTTTACAAATGTAAAAGCCCATTCACACCAAAAGTGAAATGAACATTCCTCATGCTGAAGGAAATGTAAATTCATGTATGTACAGTAGAGAGCGCAGCTTAAACCAATTGCATGAAGTAAATTATGCAAGAGAAGAAAGTTCAACACCATACAGTAATAACAAAAACGAAACACAAATGTGTAATTTTTGCATATTAGTATGGTTGAATTGGACCATCGAAGGTCATTAGCAAAGACATTGATTAATAAAATGAGAATTAAATACATAAATGATATTTGTCTTATTTAACATTTAATTATTGCAAGTTTGTATAATATTTATAGTTTGCATTTGACTGTTTTTATTCATTATAAGGAATACTGAATCTGATTTTGTGCTTGTGAGATGAGTAAATGCATGTTCACATTTAGTCTAGAACTATAGTAGCATCATGTTCACACATCGCCTCTGCACTTATTCCTGTTTTCTCTCAACATGGCAACATGAGGACCCTTTTCACAAGACCGTTATGACGTGTTGCATCGGTCATTAGCATCGTACATTCTCAAATGTTTTATTTTTTTTAAATGTATGTACATTTATAACACTATACTTTGTATTATTTCACATTTGTATGAAAAAAACAACAACTAGTTAACGCTAATGCGAGGGTGTTATGGGAGGGATGGTAAATTTGACACCGTTCTCTCTTTTGACTGCCGTTATTTTTTACCTTTGTTTGAAAGTTGTGAAACACTATCGCAGAGTATTTCTTTTGCTTTTTGACCAAATAGGAATGCAAAAAATATATATTTATGGTACTCTTCCAATCACTGCTCTCGAAGTTAACCTAATAGTAGGTCTATACATGGAAAAACAAAGTTACTGGCATTAATAATTTGAAAAAGTAACTCCGATACTTTCTTCTAAATTAAACAGTAATGCAGTTAGAGTAGTATTCTAGTTTCTTGAAAAAAGTAATCTGACTACGTAACTTGCGTTACTTGTAATGCGTTACCCCCAACACTGGATACGATGACCTATGATGGCCAGATAAAAGGCCCTGACATGATAATAAGCTTGAAGACTTACCGTTCAATAAGCACAGTATTTCCCATATGTTAATATTATGCCACAGTTAAATTAAAACTGACCAAACACAACTGTTCCAAAAGGCTTTGACTTTGTTGAATAAACATGAGCACTGCATGTTTCGAAATCAAAACACGGTGCGGGTGTTTTTATATCACTATCTCTGAAGGAAACGAACTGTCTTCAGAAAATGTTTGATATCATTTTCATTTCATTTTGCATGTAATGCTTGATAAACGAGCGTTTGCGAACTGAGCACTGCTTGGTGTACAGCCGTTACCAGTGAAGCCTCTATTTCTCACCTCTCCAATAGCACCTCCTGCTGGCAGAGAATGCATTTGCATATCTCTCACAGGGAGACATGTCTGACACAGAGTGCAAGTCTGTGGGAGACACTGAAACAGGATGATTTTAAATGATATCAACTGGGTCAAGCCAGTGTGCATATACTATGTCTTGGTATACGTAAGTTATATTAGATGAACCTTGTGGCTGTACCAGGACAGCCTCAGTGTTTGATACTGATCTTGCACATTCATTGCATATCATGCACAACCCTAAAATTAAATGTCTGGTTGATTTGATCATGAGTCTCACACATTTGGGTTGGAGAAGACTTTTATCTGTCGATTTGTTTATAGCTGATAATAGTTGCTAATATTTACTGCTTTGCATCTGTATTTTGCAGCAGTCGCAGTTATCTCACTACCCAGAGAGGAAGATAAATGAGTTCCGTCAACATATTGAGGAACTGGAGACCGAATACAAACGCTTCCTAAAGAAACTACGCTCTCTGGACCCTACCTGCAAACACAAGCCTTGGGAACCTCGAGCATATGCCAAGAGGAGGCAGGATCCAGTCAGCAATCAAAACATCTGTCAGTTTATGCCATTATAGTACCAGTATTTTTGACAATGCCAACATTGTCTATTTAAAGGAATAGTTCACCCAAAAATTTACATTTTTTGAAAATGTACTCACCCTCAGGCCATCCAAGATGTAGATGAGTTTGTTTCTTCAAAAGATTTGGACAAATTTAGCATTACATCACTTGCTTATCAATGGATGCTCTGTAGTGAATGGGTGCCGTCAGAATGAGAGTCCAAACAGTAGATAAAAACAAACCACAGTAATCCAGTCCATCGATTTACAACTTGTGAAGTGAAACGCTGCGTGTTTGTAAGAAACAAATCCATCATTAAGGCGTTTTAACTTTAAAGAGGATCTCGGATTCAAAATGTACTTTACATGTTGTTTGAACTGAAATGTGTGTTGGCAGTGTGTGTACACAACCACTCTATAATGATACAAATGTTAAAGTTTTTTTTTTAAAGTTGCCTTTGTAGAGGGTTTATAAAGGTGTTTGTTAATCACTAATAAGTCATTTACAAATTTATTTAAAATAATTTTTGAGCAGTTATAACTGCATGAATAAGAATGGGGACTTTAAAGGAAGAGGGGGTTGGGTTGAACAGTAGCTCATTGTCATTTAAATGGACATGCACCAAAATGGGTCGCTGTGAACAGAGCTGTTTTACTCTACCATTCAGAATTTTTAACCAAAGCATGTTATAGACTTTTCATGAAGACCCTAGAGAATCATAACAACTTGTGGGCATCTAGTGTCCCCTTTAACCTGTTGCTTCTGGCTAAAATGTGAGTCCATAATGTGAAAATCCCCTGTTGTCCACTTACACCAAAATCCTCCATCATATTTCTTAATTAGAACAAGTTTTAGAGTGTTTTTGCTTAAATAACTGTGCTTGATCTGTATATATTTCTCTCCTGATTTAGATGAGATAACCTTTTTTTATTCTGGAGAAAGCAATATTATGGATAGAGGACTCGTCTGTAATGAAAAAAAGCCCTTATTTGTTTATTACAAACACGCCCCTTTCACTTCACAGGCCATTAACAGATGGACTGGAGTCATGTGGATCACTGTGATGCAAGCTGATGCAACTACTGCACACCTCAGTTGTCAAATAAGCCAACGTTTCCTCTGCGGAATTGACAACAAAATATTTTTGCCTTTTTTTGTCATCCATGACATTGAAATGCCTTGGAAAAGGCTTTGCTTGTAGTATACATTTTTAATTTCAGTATAAGTTGCAATATACATTTAACAAAATGTGTGGATTACTGTGATGTTTTTATCAGCTGTTTGGACTCTAATTCTGACGGCACTCATTCACTGCAGAGGATCCATTGTGAGCAAGTTATGCAATGGTAAGTTTTCTCCAAATCTGTTACGATGAAGAAACTAACCATCTACATCTGAATGACCTGAGTAAATCAGCAAATTTTTATTTACTATTCCTTTAAAAGAAACGTCATGACCTACATTTGTCCTGACATCATGGTGTCATTACATGCTGATTACAGTGCTCAGCGTAAATGAGTACACCCCCTTTGAAAAGTAAAATTTTACAATATCTCAACAATATCTCAATGAACACAAAAAAACATTTCCAAAATGTTGACAAGACTAAGTTTAATATAACATATGTTTAACTTATAACATGAAAGTAAGGTTAATAATATAACTTAGATTACACATTTTTCAGTTTTACTCAAATTAGGGTGATGCAAAAATGAGTACACCCCACAACAAAAACTACTAAATCTAGTACTTTGTATGGCCTCCATGATTTTTAATGACAGCACCAAGTCTTCTAGGCATGGAATGAACAAGTTGGCGACATTTTGCCAGATCTATCTTTTTCCATTCTTCAAGAATGACCTCTTTTAGAGATTGGATGCTGGATGGAGAGTGATGCTCAACTTGTCTCTTCAGAATTCCCCATAGGTGTTCGATTGGGTTCAGATCAGGAGACATACTTGGCCACTGAATCACTTTCACCCTGTTCTTCTTCAGAAATCCAACAGTGACCTTAGATGTGTGTTGGAAAAGTGCACGACGACCAAGGGCACCGAGTGATGGTAGCATCTTCTCTTTCAGTATAGAGCAGTACATTTGTGAATTCATGATGCCATCAATGAAATGCAGCTCCCCGACACCAGCAGCACTCATGCAGCCCCACATAAGGACACTGCCACCACCATGTTTCACTGTAGGCACCATGCATTTTTCTTTGTATTCCTCACCTTTGCGATGCCATACAGTTTTGAAGCCATCAGTTCCAACAATATTTATCTTGGTCTCATCACTCCAGAGTATAGAGTCCCAGTAGTCTTCATCTTTGTCAGCATGGGCCCTGGCAAACTCTAGGCGGGCTTTTTTGTGCCTGGTCGTTAGGAGAGGCTTTTTTCGTGGACGGCACCCATGCATGCCATAACTCGGCAGTGTACGCCGTATTGTGTCATGGGAAATAGTCACCCCAGTTTGGCTTTCTACTTCTTTAGATAACTGCAGTGAACTTGCATGTCGATTTTCTTCAACCCTTCTCATCAGAAGACGCTCCTAACGAGGTGTTAACTTCCGTGGACGACCTGGACGTCTCTGTGAGATGGTTGCAGTTCCATCTTTTTTAAATGTCTGTACCACTTTTACTACAGTATTCTGACTAAAATTTAGTCTTATCAACATTTTGGAAAATGTTTTTGTGTTCATTGAGATATTGTTTAAAATGTTACTTTTCAAATGGGGTGTACTCATTTACGCTGAGCTCTGTATATGTATCCAGAGATATTCAAGAAGCTGTGGATAATGTAAAACATGTCAACATGAGAATTAATATAGACCTTAATACAGTATAAACCTAAATAGGAAAATAATTTGCATATAAATGTAGTCATCTTTTTTTTTTCTTAGCTAAAAAACTGTGCCTTCACAGCCCAAGCGACCCTTGCAGAGAGGAAGAGGATGTTAATGAAGACATCAACCCAGAGGAAGCAGTAAACCGCATATCTCGCACTAATATACAAGAACTACGCACCCCTTCAGCTCCTGCTACCACCCAAGCCTCCGGCCCCCCAGACCAGGACCTCCCGCTGTGCTTCGATCAGTCCCGACTCGCTGTGGCGGTGGCCAGTTCACGTGTGGCTCTCGCCGGGCAGCAGCAGGACACCGGTACACTGACACGAGTGCTGCTCACTGGCCTGCCCAACCTCCACAGCCTCCTGCTAGCACAGACAGCAGCAAAAGAAGCAGCACGTCAGCCTCCCAGCGCTGAAACAGCCCAGAGTAAACCTGAACATTTACTGGGACTCGGCTGCTACTCGTCGTCCTCCGATGAGGAGATATAGTTTAGTGAAATGAAACTTCAGTTTTTGAAATTATTAAATATCAGTATGCTCATTAGCTGATGAAACATAGTTATTTATTATTATACTTATGTTTTCAGTTGAATGCATGGTGTTGCACATTTTCATTTACTCACCCTCATGTCATTTCAAACCCATAAGTCTTTGGATAATCTTCGGAAACACAAATGAGGATATTTTTTATGAAATCTGAAAGGTTTATGTCCCTCCATTGAAAGTCCAGGTAACCAAAATCGGAAACGACTAACTTAAATATGTATTTTTATGGATGAACAGATTTAATTTGCATACACAAGAACCAGTCAGGTTTGTTTTTAGCCTGTTACGCACAAAAGTCTGTGTTGATCATATGGGTTTTGCTATATGTTTCTGTGTTTTATATGTAAATAAAAGCCTATATTTACTCCTCAAATAAAGAGTCCCTTAAGACGGTTTGGATTAAACCACTCAATTGATATGGATTCCTTTTATAATTCCTTAATATGGATCTTCTTAAGCTTTGATTACCTGGTCTTTCACTGGAAAGACCAAAACCTCTTGGGTTTCATTAAAATATCTTAATCTGTGTTCCAGGGATGCACTTATGAGTTTGAGGTATTTAATAACATAATTTTCATTTTTGGGTGAACTATCCCATATATTAACATTTGATATTCAAAATACATCTGATGCATGAAAGTGAAACTTGAAAGTAAAACATTTTCGAGTGAAAGCAGAAAATCACCTTTGTTGTTTGTGTTTATACTATTTGTCCTAACCTAGTTTATTCTGGCTATGAATGTGTTAAGCAGTGTTAAGAAGATAACGGAAATGGTTGAGGTGCGGTTAGAGAAAAATACTGAATGGGATATAAGTGATTATATGTCAAAAACAAAATATGAAGTGTTTACTGTTATATAAGTTTATCTGAGGAGTACATCTTCGGCATCTATAAAGTTTCAATTTCAACCACAAAGGATTTTACAGGTTGATGCCACATTTTAAGTGACATAAGCAATGTTCACTTGTGCTTGACAAAATATGTGTCGTGTACTGGTGCTTTAAAAAATACAGAAAACAAAACATTGATCCGAAGACCCGTTAAGTATGGAATTTTGTAATCGTTAAAGCACCATTAAGTCAATTCAAGAATCCTATTTGCTGAAAAATGGCCTTTGATGTATTTAAACGTGTACAGAACCATTTATGTGAGAGTATTGCTGTACAAACCCCAAAGTTTCAGATTGACATGAGTTTTGATAATGCGTGCACCACAACAGGCCTGATTAAAATGACTGCGAGACTTTTAAAAGTTCAGTATGTGTAAAGATGCTGAGTCAGAGAGAGACAGAAAGATGTCTGTGTTCACCAAAAAATACATAATTTTTCCTACAGTTTGGTAAGAGAACTAGGGCTTTGCGCTTCCACCCACGGTCCGACCCCAAAACCCCTCTTACATCAGCAGAAAGAATTGCTTAGCAAGCGATCCACTTCTGGGAAACTGAGCAAGAGCTGATCGTTGTTACCAAGCAGCAGTGGTGATGTCTTACTCATTCAGAATGCATTTGTGTGACTTCTAACATCATTGGCTACAGTTGCTCTCACGGCAGACAGGGTTTCCCTACCTGTGAGGTGAAGTAAGAGAACTGATGCTACTACTGCACACTTCAGTTATCAAATTAGTAAATGTTTCCTCTACGGAATTTACAACAAAAGAATTTTGGCTTTTTTTTGTCATCCATTATATTGACATGCTTTTGAAAAGGCTTTGCTGGCAGTATATATTTTGAATTTCCCCCAATGTTGCAGTGATTGGTCATGACGTGTGTATTTGAATACACATTTCTATATAAATGAAACAAGGTTATTATATAACCATTGACTCATTGAGTTCAGTATAGATAGATAGAACTATAGTTGCTCTTAAAACTGAAAATGTGGTCACTTTTTTTACAATCCCGTTCCTCATGTATGTACTTATTAAAATAATTACAAAAACTGGGTTATAAATAACCTTGAACAACCCAAACCCAACCATAACCCATTTAGTTACCTTATATTACCCAGTCATTTCTTAGGTTAGTACACAATCACAAATAATAAAATGTATTAAATCCTACAAACACACACACACAAATATGATCACACACAAAAAATTGGTTATATATATATATATATATATATTTAACATGCCCATATCATTTTTTTGCTTCAGTTTTTATTTTAGTACACAGTTAAACTGAAAATGAGGGATGTTGACTTAGCAGATTTATATTATTTATTTTTTATATATTTAATTATTTTTCAATTAAAGTAAAACTGTTTTTTTTTACCTTCTTTAGGATAGATATTTAATAAAATATTTGTATATAATGATTTTATTACAATATAACAGTTTTTAGTTTAAAATATTTCACAAAATTCAATAACCAAGTGCATTTGTTTAAAGAAAACATCAAACCTCAACATTTATGGTAAGTTCTTTAGTTACTGGCTTTTGCAGCTTCACGTCTGCGATATAATCACAATATTCCATTTGGCGATTTTTGTGGCATCTCCGCTCAAATGACTGATTCAATCATATCTTGATCCACTCTTGCTTTTACTCATGGCAGTAATGCGAATTTCCACCGCTGGGGAGTTTACACTGCAGGAGCTGAAACTCCTCGAATGCAGACAGGCAATGAATGACAAGGTACATATTAGGAGGAGGGAGCACTTTTGGGGAAAAGGAGCACAGAATGGTACATGTTGAGAAATGTATTACAATACTAATGCTTTAACATTCTTCATGATGAATAGCATGAGAAGTGGGTATATGAGAGCGAGGTCTAGCTACTGACGAAAAGGGCTGATTTTTCCGGGAAGGCCTAGCAGCGATGACTTGCAAAAGGTTATGCAGCAGGTTGAGGGGTTTAAGGTGAAATGCCTTTTCCTGCCTCGCTTGGTTTCAACCACATTGTTCACATCACTGTTATAGCTTTAACCATTCTCATGCAGACCCCTGAGATTGCACGCTGCAAGATCGAAAGCGCACAAACACACTCAAATGCGCAGACAGACTGTTTCATGTGGCAGCTCCTGTTCTTTAGTGGTATGTGAGATTGGGTTTACTGAAACTCATTTTCCGCTGCATCAATGTTTACAAACACCCGAGCAAAACTCTTTTAATGATTAGATAGCATATGAGATAGAACATTATTTACTTAATAATTAAATAATAATAATACATTTACTAGAGGCATGTTATGATCAGTGTTGTGAAAGTTACTTTGGAAAAGTAATAGGTCACAGATTACAAGTTACCCTAATATAATAAGTAGTGTACCTTTTCAATTACTTTATTAAAGTGATGAAACTGATTACATTTGAAAACTTTTCTACATTTATAATATTTTGAACTGTTAATAATTTTAAAACATGTAAATCAGGCAGGGTTAACCTAACAGTAGTGCTCAACACTGATTACTGTCACACTTTCAAAATCCTTCATCACTTGAATTAAGATTTTTTAAGTAGGCATTGGATGCATAATTAGCCTTTTTACATGTTGTTTGCATATAACAGCAGTGTGTGAACAGAACCACCCTACAATGACAAAAATGCATTCACTCCTTTTTTTATTCCCCAAAATCCTAAACAGTCCCAGTCTGGTTTTAAGGGTAATGCACCACCGAATACACAGAAATTCTTTTGTATCTGCATAAATCTCCAGATTGCTTTCTGAACGAGAGACAATTCAAGGCAGGTTTAGTTAGTTAAAACTCAGGATAGATCAGCACCCATCAGGGCAGTCATGTGCTATGATTCAGTGCACACAGCACAACTATACTGTCTTTAATATAAACAAGGCAGGGCAAGACAAGGCAGGGCAGACACACAGGAAAACAGGGAGTAACCAGTAGACCAGACAAACACTAACAGAACAGACAGGACTATAAATACACAGGATAATGAGACAGACACAGCTGTACAAGAATTAACTAATAATGACACTAACCAAGGACAGGAAACAAACCAAATAAGGACACAAGAGGCGGGAACACAAGACAAATTCGGCAGAGGACTGGCGGGGGAAGGGAGGCGGGTCCTCATAACAAATCAGGTTTGGGGTGATAGGGCCTTCAATTTGAGTAAATAAATTAGTAAATAACACAGGACAGAAACTATAGATATTATTGAATTCACGAAAAATGCAACATGCTTAATAATGCATTTTTGTCACATCACCCTCATGTTGTACCAAACCATTTTGGTTACTGTGAGGGCAAATATTTGTTTAATTTCTCAAATTATGTTCCACAGAAGAAAGAAATTCATTTTTACAGGTTTGGAATGACATGATGTTGACTTTTTAAATATATTTATAAGATATTATTTATAAGATATTTATCTTTAATCAGGCCCTTATTGAATTAACATTTTACTTCAATTACAATCCATTAGAACTAAACATCTAAAAAAGAAAGAAGTATCCAGAGTTAAACTGAGTATTAATAGGATGGTGGTCACAAGAAGTTAAACCATGGTACTCATTGCCATGGTTATGTGGATTTTAAAATAAGTAGCCTAATAAGCTAATAAATTAAATATAAAATTTGTGGTAAAAAAAAATACTAAACATGAAGAAACTTCACAACAGCTTCTATGAAATTAAAATAGCATATTCCCCAATATGTAATATCAGTAACATAATAAATAAATTTCTGCCAACACAGGATATTTATACAGTGTTAATAACTTAAAGTTAAATTACTATGGTGCTGAATTGACAAGTCCATTAGCATTTATCAATATACTTCATTGTCATGGCTGTTTTCAACCAGGATCACTACATAACCTTTAATGTTCTCATATCACACGACTGTATAAGAATTCTGATGACACATCTGAATGGCTCAAGTGACTAGCTGTTTATCTCTTATAAATGGTGGCAGTAGCGTGGCGCTGTGCGGGTGACTCGTGACTGATTCCGCTGTGACATGCGGCTGGCCAATGCATCGAGCGCCTCATGATAATTAAGTTACCGCACCATCTCTGCCCACCAACTGGCCAGCAATAGGGGTATGGAAAGCCGCTATGGCTGCCATGTAAACTTTGATGGTGGACGAGGAATGCTGTTTATCCAGCATCTCCTGCAGAAATGAAAGAACCACTGACACATCGGAGGTGACCGGGTCTAAGTCGCGGTCTTGACACCAAGCCGAAAAAATGGACCATTTCAGAGCATAGAGGCGTCTTGTAGACGGGGCTCTAGCTTCTACCACAGTGTTTAGGACACGCTCTGGGAGGATGAAAGGCTCCCGTCGAGCAGCCACACATGCAGGACCCATAACTTGGGCCGTGGATGCCATATCGTGCCGTTCGCTTGAGAGAGGAGGTCTCGTCTCAAGGGGATCGGCCACGAGGCTGCTTTCAGCAGCTGAAATAACTCCGACATCCACGGTTGGTTCCTCCAGAAGGGGGCTATTAGAATCAGCTTGTGTTGTTGTTCCCTGACTCACCTGAGTAGGAGAGCAACTGGCGGGGAAAGCATAGAGCAGAAGGCTGAGCCCTTCGTGGGCCAGGGCATCCGTGCTCTTTGTAAAAAAAGATTGGGCAGTGAGATTTGTCTTCGGAGGCAAAGTGGTCTACTCAAGCTCTGTCAAAGACTTCCCAAATTCTCTGAACCGTGAGCGGGTGGAGCGTCCATTCCTCTGAAGAGACATTGTTCCTTGACAACATGTCTGCTCCTTGGCTCATTTTGCCCGGCACATGCATCGCCTTCATTGGTTGATTGGTCTGAGCCCACACAAGAAGATTGTCGCCCACAGAGCTGGTGATTTATGTATGACACCACGGACCTGCTGTCTGAGCGTATTAGCACATGGTGTACCCAAATGTACGGCAGGAAGAATTGACAGGCCTGACACACTGCTAGCATTTCTAGGCAGTTGATGTGCAGGCCCGACTCCTCTTCGGACCACAGGCCGAAGGTTGGTTTGCCCTCGCACATTGCTCCACAACCCTTGTTGGAAGCGTCTGTCGTGACAATCTTCCATCTGTGCGCCGTGTTAAGGATCAAGCCTCGCTTTAGCCAGAAGGGGTCCCTCCAACGGGCCAGGGCTGATACACAGGCCCGAGTCACCGTTACGCGTTGGCATCCGAAAAGGTACAAAGTGACAGCTTTGATTTCTGAGAGTGTTGCTACAAATATACCCATGCTAGATATGACTGGTTTTGTGGTCCAGGATCACATATAATCAGGCACGTGCAGAGGGGGGTGCGGTGGGTGCTTGAGCACCTGCCCCATATCTCCATGATGCTTTTTTGTCAAGGCAATTTATTTTTTATTTTTTGTAATTAAACGCCCTTTTGTGAAGCCCTGCTCAATCTAACTATAGTAAAATTAATGAATAAGAATTTAGCCGTAAATAAAATTATCCACATGATGACCTTTCACCTGACTAACTCATCATGATCCGGGACGATCCCTCGCATTCAGAATCAGACACCTTTAGTAATTTAGGGCACTGCCAGGATGCCTTCAATGACATCCGCGGCTGCTGGTAAGTGGAGTTCTCAGCGGAGGGATGTGCTTGTAAACTTATACTATTGAATTATTATTATTTTACGAGAATGGCGTGAAGATGCACAGCCATTGTTTATATTGCTGTGTGTAGCCTAAAGCAAGGTTAGCTGCAGCAAGGTGCTACAATATTTTTGTTCAATGTTTTCCTGACAATTGTATGATTGGTTTATAAAGGCAACTATAAACACCTTTTTATCATTTTTATCAAATAATAATTCAGGAAACATATAGTTTCTATACTAAATTATATGTCAATCAGTACTGCATTTTTCATATGGTTTATTTATTTATTACCTGGAGTTAACTTGAAAAACGCACATAAACCATATATTTTCACAATCGTGTGTCTTGAGTCTTCACATTTTATCAGTAAAAACGTTTCTGCTTTTTATTCTGCTTAGCTAATGTTACAGCAATAGCCCAGTGCGTTTGTCCATATTAGGGACTAGATTTAAATCTAGAAATCTCTATGTGAAAACACCTGCTCGAGCTTGAATAAAGAGCGGGGGGCGAATTTACATTTTATTAAAATAAAAAATGCAGCTAACATAGTTCTACACAGCAATATAAACAAAGGTGCTTGTTCTCTTTCGTTCTTGCTGTTTAATTTGGAAAATGTAAAGCGTGTCGAGGTGTCTTGTCTTTTTTAATGCTGACTAAAAACTATTCATACTTTGAACTATTATTATTACAGTATTAATAGAGTTAGAGTGCCTTAAAAATAATTATCTCAACACTGGTAAATGTCAGTCCTCTGTCGCGTGTGTCATGTGTTCCCGCCTCTTGTGTCCTTATTTGGTTTGTTTCCTGTCCTTGTTTAGTGTGATTATTAGTTACGTCTGTTCCAGCTGTGTTTGTCTAATTAACCTGTGTATTTAAGTTCCTGCTTGGTCAGTTTTGTGTCGTCTGGTCTACTCGTTACTCCCTGGTGTTCCTGTCTGAGTCAGCCTTGCCTTGTCCTGCCCAGCCTTGTTTGTCTACATTAAAGACTATTATTTGAGTTTACTCCTCATCTGCGTGTTCCTGTGTCCTCGTGTGTGCACCGTGACAGTAAAACAGGCTTATACTGATTTTCTCGTCCTGCAAATGATACTTATAAATCCTGTTTTTATAATCCTTATCATTAAAAAAATGAATAAATTCAGAACAGGATTAGAATATAATTATATTTTAAATAAGACAGGAATATTTTTTCTACAACAACAACAGTAGTGTTTACAACAGCAAATCCACCATACCCCGTAAACTCAATAACAACAACAACAACAATAATAATAATATAATTCCAGAGTAATTCAGATTTGCAAAAAATGTCTTTAACATTTAAACTTAAAATGGTCTTTTCTGTTCTGTGTTTCTTTTTCAAACATGCGTCATGCCATTTGCTGCTGTTTCAAGAAGCATCAATTTCGATACGTAAATCAGCAAAGAGCACAGCCCTATTAAAAGCCATGTTCCATGTGCCCCTTTTATACTTTGAGCACCTACCCCTCCAAATGTCTCTGCACGGCCCTGCATATAATTATTTCCTCCCATTTCAATCTCTTTAATCCATTGGAGAACATACAAAAATTGCAAGTGAACATAAAATGGTGTAGAAAAATGCCTTTAGTCACCATTTCTATTAATTTTAAGCATGTTTAATATCTAATAAAAACAATTAAATTATAATAATAATACTTAATGAATTCATTCTTAAATGGACAAATGTTAAACATTAAATGGATATAGTAATCCATAACAATAGCAGGATTAGCAAAGTGCTGTGTAAAATAGTTTACATGCAGTATGTCACACCATCAGACCGTGATTGAGTGATGGGTTTGGCACAGCAGGCCATGTCACAAAGTAACCCACCTGACAACTTGCTCTAAACTTTCTATTCTCAGTCAACCTCTGTACATTATGTGATGGCTGACAGGATGTGGCCCTTCTGAAGAACTATTTCTAGGTCACAGGCAATCCTTCGCCTCATATGCAGATGACATGGTACTGACCTTTGATTTGTTGAAGCTACAGTAAAACATTATGCTGTTTGTTTTGTTTTGTAAACATATAATGTGTCTTAGCATGATTTGCTGAGCATGAAAATATTCCATATATTTTTGTCAGACAATTCATAATTTTTTATTTTTTTTTCATAATTTTTATTAAGTTGTCAACAGAACAGCTACAGTAAGTTAATTATGTTTCAAATAAAGACAAAATTATCTACAGCACCTGTGTTTAAACAGCTAATCCATCTTCCTAAAGATCATCATTAAACAGACAAAATAATATATATATATATATATATATATATATATTTTAACAAAACTTAATGGTTTCTGTTCTGAATGTTTCTTAAAATGAAATCAACATGATTGTAAATATTATTTATTTTATAAATATAAATGCACAGTTATTTAAGTGCATGAGTGTCCCTAAAGAAGATCAGATGTCACTTTTTGCACCATTTCAGATACAACTTTCTGCACATTGGTTTATAAATGCGATGCTGATAAACCGACCAAAAAATTAATCATAATCCATCCTATATGCAAGAAAAAGAAGAAGGAACAGAGATAGTAAAATTTTATACAAATTTGTGTGTCAGTGTGCACACACGTGGGTGGATTTAACCACACTGCAGGACCTTTTAAACTGATGTTCAGCAACAGCCTTCTTAAAGACATACTCTCTTGTCACACATCTTCACACACACTGAGTCTGCAGACATGAGCAGTAATTAGCAAAAGCGTGTTCAGTTTATCATGCAGCTGACAACCATCAGACCAGCAGATGCCCATATGATACAACTGCGAGAGAGATTGACAAAGTGTTGAGAATGCATTGCACTATTTCTGCCTCTGGTATCACTACAGACTCAATCATAAGAACTGAATAAAGGTAAGGCAATATGTATATATAATTTAAATGCTATATATATATTAGAAACCTGTAAGCTTCTGTGAAAACACTTTTTTTGACTTTGTATTAAAGTAAGGTGCGAATTAAATTTTATTCTAAAATAAATGAGCTGAACATATTTATAAATTAATACCAAACAATTTGATTTAATGACAAAATATTAACTAAGGTGTATTTTTGATACATCTATATATACTTATCTGTATAATACATCTGATAAAGTGACATTTAATTTCAAGAAAGATAGCAAATGTGAAACATTTCACAAAAAGAACAAATACAATAATATTGCAATAAGTATTTTGACACTTTTTGGTTAACAAATGTCACTGAATCATGTTCCTTAATGTGATGCACTACACCTGTGTCAAATAAGTGTTTAGGAAATGAATTCTGAGAATTATGCTCTTTTAATTCAGTGGAATTAAAATCTATTTTAGGTGCTTAAATGCTTTACAGTATATTGCCCCGCATATGAGTTGACACATAACAGTTTTTAAAAGATTTGAAGCCTTGATAGTTACTCATACACCACCTGGAAAGCAGCCAAGAGCTTTATTATTTGTTTATGTAATCTGAATCTCTTTGATGTTCATGAGAGTATAATTTTTCAGTTTCCATTCCATCGTGTGCACTCGACTGAGTAGGACACAATTACAAGTGAGAAAAAAAACTTGTGGTCACTGGTCACAAGGCTACAGGAAATCCTTTACTTGAGATGTCTAACACCAGTCTCTTTCTCATAACTAATAGTGAATTCACTTTAGATATATCTATGTTTCCCAAAAGGTCTGTTTGTATCAGCTTGAGAATATTTTTGAATGCTCAATTTGTGACCCTTTTTTCTTCCGTCCAATGGCAGGAAAAGCCCACACAGATGCAGAGCATCGCTCCACAGAAACAAGTTGGTGAGTTATGTGACCAAATTTGTGGTACCATTTATCAGCTTCATTCTGTGCTAAATCTTCTCTGGTTAACATGATGACCTGATTGCTTACGTCATTCGACAGGCCTGAATCCTGCTGAGCTGAACAGAAACAAACAAAAATCTGCTGCACACTTGATAGGTAGGATTTGGTCCAAAAGGCATTCTAAAAAAGCTGCTTACATTTTTTTGCTACAAAACAGTATCTTATCAGGATATTTTGTTCAGGTTGTGCAGAACAGAGCACATCATCTGGAATTCTGAAGTGGGAGGCAAAACTCGGCGAGGCCTTCACAGAGGGCATCAAATACATCAACGGTGGCCTTCAGGTCAATGACACCGGCATGTACTTCGTTTACTCCCGCGTGGAGTTTTTTTCAGTCATGTGCAACCCCAAAGACTTTTACGTTCACAAAATGCGTCTGCAGAGAAACAACCACAACCGTACAATCATGGAAGATCACCGAGAGGGATTGTGTGCGGCAGGGAGCAAACAGCCGTGGATGACCGGGAGTCACATAGGCTCGCTTCAGCATCTCAAGGAATCTGATATGCTGTTTGTCAATGTCTCACACCCCCATCTGCTCAGCAAAAATTATCATAGCAACTATTTTGGCCTCTTCAAGATCCCCTGATCAGTTAGGGTATGCTTAGGGTATGATTGTGAGTTCAGAGGAAGAGGTCAGCGGTCTCTGGACTACCCTGAGATCCACAAATTGCAATGCAATCTGTCTTCTTGGCATTGTCAAATCACATTTAATTTTGAATGTATCGGTTGCCTGTGGCTGTTAAGTTATTTTGGAAAGTTGTGCAGAAGAGTTTCAGATTGAATGAACACTAATATGCTTCTGTATCAGGAAAGTAGAAAGTAGATTAAATCCAAATATTTATTTTCTTTAAAGTCTTATTGTATATTAATATGATCGATAGTCATATTGACTGAGTGATATATCAATAATGGTTCATAAATGTGGTCAATAAAAGTTTTAATTGCAAAAAACTGTTGTTGATTTCAACTTCAAATCGAGGGAGGATGTCTCACACTCTTGAGTGTGTCGAGGTGTTTCCATGGCCACTAATATTTGCATGCGGTAGTGGGTTGGTTGTCACTGGAAATTATGCTGATTTTTGTTTGAACGTTTCCAGAGCTATTTATTCCTAAAAATCTTAATCTATTTGTCATATTCTAAATTATGGACAAAGAAGAGCTCAAAGATAACTGTGACTCAAAAGAGTTTCTAGTCAGCTGTTTTTGAATATCCTCTATGGACCACAAAGGCAACTTTTTGCAAGGTTGCGTCATTTCTGCAAAGACCCTCAGGTTAGCTTCACTGTAGTGTTTGCTGAACCACATGAAGATTTAGGGGTTTTGTGCAGGCAGTACACTTTGTACTTTTATTCTCGCGTTTCCTTCCTGTGTTTAGTTATAGCGTTAACAGGGGTCAAAAAGCTTCGATGAGAAGTGAAAATGAAATATGCTTCTTTCACTTCTTCATTCAATTACTCACAAGATAAAGTGTTCAAGTACTCAGTGTTGGTCTTAGTTGCCAATATATTATTTCTAACCACTCAGAGTTTGTGCATCAGTATTTTTGTTGGGTTGGAGCTCCAATGAAACTGTGTGTTATGCAGCACTGTGTGTTTTCATCTTGTGAATCCATTACACCTCAATATTCCCCTTACTATGAGGGTGAGTGGAAACCAGACCTACTCTTTCAGCACCTCCAACACTTTTGGACAGACACACACACACACACAACACATATACCCCACAGGAAGTGACCACTGGAGAATAGACACCCACAATTTATCCACTTTCTCAAACGCTGCTTCAAACTAATAAACCAAGGGTCATTAATAGCACATAAATGGATATTTCACAACTTAGAATTGCAGTCAAAGAGATCAGTTCCTACAGTGAGACAGATGTTGATTTCAGATTCTCACATCAGGTCAGTTCCAACCCACAAAAAAAGTTTTAGTTGTATCTAAACATTGCATAGATCCTGGATCTATAGCCTACTGGATAATAATTTGGACAATAATGTATTGTCCACACTCATTATGTCCATTTTTATTTATTATAATTTATATGAAAATATAATAAAACATTTATTACATTCTCAAGTCTCTTATGATCACCAAGGCTACATTTGTTTGATCAAAAATACATAAAACAATATTTTAGAATATGAATAATTTATATTAATATAAACATTGATTCTGCAAGAGCTACTAAAGGTGGTACATAAATTAGCTTAAGTTTCATAATGAATCACTACTGCTCAACACCCAGCGTCACATGATCAGAAATGGCAAAAATAAGCAAAAGTCTTTAGACTACACCAATGGCTTTGTGGGCTTGAGTTTCTCAGTTTAAGTTCAAACAACCCTTCCATTTTCCACGGTGCCCAACAAAGGTGCAAAAAGGTGTCAGTATAAATGCTATGAAGCCATTGATTTACCACATTATACTGTGGTCTCTGTGTGTGCCTGTATATATATATATATATATATATATATATATACAGTGATTAATTTGTCAATTTCGAGGGCCTGGAACAAATCGGGGCAACGGATCTGGCATGTGATTAGAGGAGGGAGAGGTAACTGAACATTCGCGTGATCACATTGGTGAGCCATTTTAAGTGATTAAAAGCGTTAATCAGTTGCTTTTATTAGGGTTAGTACATGAAAAGCAATTTCCAGGCCTGGGAAAAAATACATAATGGTAATAGAGTTCTAATTAATCCTGTCCAGAATTTTGTGGGGATTGTGTGTATATTGCATAGTTTTACTCAATCCTGCAGCTTTCGAGTTTATAATGAGTAAAATTCCTGCAAACATTTATTGAATATAGCATGTAGGTTAGATGAGTAAATAAATCCACACAAACTAACAGATTAAATCAGTCACTGAAAACATGTGAGTGATTCAGCTGGGCCGCGTCTTCTCTCTTTCACTCTCTCAAAGCAGCTTCACATCAGCGCATCTCATCTGCATTACAATAAGTTGCTGCACGCTGTCGCTGATCCAAGACTTTCACTCGCATCTCGGGACAGTTGACAGAATTGTCACTTGCTTAATCGTGTCATCGTTGCTTCGTCACAAAAATGTATAATTTGCAGGTCTTTTTACTTTGCGCTCAGAGGCTATTTCAGGCTGAGTGCTCAGTCACATTCAAAGCCGCCTGAGTATCATATCGAGTTATTTTTCATAGTTTGTTGTTGAGCTTAAGTGGTCAAATACACACAAAATTACACAAAAATGGCCGTCCTGGTTAGTATCCAGGTTTTTTCTTAAGTAAATGTGAACAGAAAACAAATGCACAAACTCAACTGCTGCTCTAAAACCCTGCGGTGCCGGCCCCACTTCACTCTCATAATTAAATACGATTTTAAAGATGCATGTGAAAGACTGGATCATTTGTTTATTGATACAACTGCATGAAAATAAAAGCAGACATGGGCATGTTTCCTGATTATTAATTTGTACCCTACTGCAACGTAAAATAAATGCATAGGCCTAAATAATAGTAGTAATAATAATAAATAGCCACTATTAAAGCTGCAAACTCAAATTAAGTGTGCAAGCCTGAAGATTGAAAGATTGGGAGAATCCTCGGTGAGCAGAGGATTTGTCATTTGACAGATCATCTTCCTCCAATGAAAGACTTTTGTGTCATGGTTATCATAGTTTTGCTTTTTAAATTCCCTTATATTTTAATATTGCTTTCAATTTTCGCTATACATTTCAGTTTCGTTTAATTTTTTTAATAATTTTAGTTTAGTTTTATTTTGTGAACTGTTTTCTAGCCTATACAGGTTAGTTTGTGTTTTAATTTGAGTTTTAGTAATTTAAGTTTAGCAGAAATAAAATTACACTTCCAGAGCACAGACCAAAGACATTTTAATTTAAACTTATTGATGCAAACCACTAGCGACACTAAATTAAAGCATGCTGAGATTGATTAAAAATGAATATTTATTTTTGATAATTGTATCTAGTTGCTGTTGGTTTCGCTTTTGTTTTAGTTGTTCATTTATTTTGGCATTTCTTAAATTCTCTTTCTTGCCTAAATGCCTTTATTTTCATCAAATAAAGTTGTAACACCTAACTTTTGATGCCACATAAAGATTGAGGGACCACAGAGACTAATTCATTTCAGTGAGCCATGTGTATTAAATACAAGCTGTGAGTCACACATTCACATCAACAAGCACAAACATCAGCATAAATTCTTCCAGAGTTGAGGAAACATCAATTAAGTCCAGCAAGTTCATCAGTTCATAGATATGACCATAAGTAGCAATTTGTCATAGTGAGATCAGTCTTTAGAGTGAAAAATGCTACCAGCAGTTCTTTAGTGAAGCAATGAGGAATCTGAATCAGCAAACAATTCACCCGTTTGTTGACCATAAAATAAGATGATGAGTAGATGGGTTGGATGAAGACAATTAGCCCCTTTTGTCTAGGTCCTGTTTATATCTGTGCTGTTTCCTCTCTCATACAAGAACCCTCTGCATTTAAACAAACATACAACAATCAACACGTGTTTAGCGCTAACCCATAACAAAAAAACATATATACAAACTCTACATATGTACAAAGCAATGCCTTACTTACATTTGAGACTAAGAACAAATTGTTCCTCAAACTAGGGCACCAAGAAAAGGAGGGCAAAGGAAAAACCTTCCATGTGCTTAGAACACTACTTCCTGCCTAATGCTACTTCTTTCCCCCCTTTTAGGCAAATGAGCAACTCAGAATACAGAGCGCCCCCTAATGATAGGGCTAGATATGACATGCAAAAAGAACTACTAGGAACCAATGTGACAGTAAAACTGTTACACACCCTCCCCTAAAAGAAAGAGTTAGATGGTCCCATAAAACTTCTTTAGCTTTTCAACATGGTAAGTATTACATTGGCTCGGGTTGTCAAGTATTACCACTTTGTAATTTACATTATTCACCCTTTTCATGATTTTTGCAGGACCTTGCCATTTTGGGGCTAACTTGGCCATGAAATAATCTGCAACGCGAGATAGAGGGTGAGTGAGGATCCAAACCAGATCTCCTTCCTCGAAGGACTCAGGCTTCCTACGTTTATTGTAGTATCTGCCTTGTCTCTCCTGGGCTTGGCTAGTCTTCTCTCTTACTTGGTCAAGAAGAGCTTTCTACCTTTCAACAGTGCTTTAGGCTACATGATCGGGATTAGGAGGTTTGCGGATCAATCGCTCGAGTGGACCCTTTAGTTTGCGCCCTAATGCAATCTCTGCTGGAGTGAGACCCGTACTCTCCTGCCATGCTGAATTAATGGCATACCGGAACTCTGGTATCCATTTGTCCCAATCACGGTGGTTGTCACGAACGTAAGATGATATCATTGTTTTTAAGGTCCTGTTGATCCTCTCAGTTAAGTTGGTCTGTGGATGATATGCTGTACTGAGTTATTGAACTACACCCCATCGCTTGCAGGTATCGTTGGGTAATTGGGCAGTGAACTGTGGGCCGCGGTCTGAGACCAAGTATGCTGGAGCTCCCCATTGAGTGAACATTTCTTTTGTCAGAATGTTGGTTATGAGGTGAGTTTTTGCAGACCGTAGAGCAAAGAGTTCTACCCACTTGCTGCAATAATCCACAAAGACTAATAAGAATTCATTGGATCTGGAACTTCTTGGGAAAGGACCCATCAGATCTACTCCAAGCATATAGCCAGGCTCCACTACTGGGATTGACTGCAGTAATCCAGATAACTTTGAGATTCTTGGTTTGTAGGCTTGACATGTCTTACACTGGGTGCAAAAACTCCAAACGTCTTTATGAATCTCAGGCCAATAGACACTGTCAAGTAGTCTCCTTAAGGTTTTCATTCTCCCCAAATGTCCACTCAGTGGGTTCGAATGAGCAAAATGCAAAAACGTTTCCTTAAGTGATGCAGGTATGACTAGTTGGTAAGTGTATCCTTGGTGCTTGTCAGGCACACTGCGAAACAGGTAGTCATTCTGTATGATGTAAGCAATGCGGTTAGGATCTGTGGTAGGTTGTTTAGCTAACTCCCATAGAGCATGCAAAGAAGAATCAAGCTTTTGGGCTTTCCCAACTTCATCCCAACTGACGGGCAAATTAGGGTCTGGATTTGAAGGTTAACATAGGGCAATATGGCTTACCACCTCTTGTACAGGTATTCCTCTAGATAGGGCATCAGGTACCACATTACATGATCCTTCCGGTATTTTACCGTAGCTGAAACCTTGAAGAGGTAAAGCCCACCTGGTCAAGCGTGAGGATGGTTTAGGGTGATTGAATACCCAAGTCAGTTCAGAATGATCTGTGAGTACTTCAAAGTTCCCTCCTCCAGGTATTGTCTCCACTTTTCCATGGCCCACACTACTGCAAGACATTCCTTCTCTGCAGTAGAGTATGACTTCTCTGCTCCGTGTAGAAGCCACGGCCGTAGGCAATGACATGTTCTGCCCCATCAAAATCCTGTGTCAATACAGCTCCTAATCCTATATCACTGGCATCCGCGTTTGTACTTTGAAATCCTTGGTGAAGTCAGGTGGCATTAAAACTGGTGCTCGTTGTAGGGCGACTTAAGATCATCAAAAGCATTTTGACATTCAACTGTCCAATCCCAAGTTGCATTCTTAGCCTTTAGTGCATATAAAGGCTGCTAGCTCGGAGAAGTGGGAGATGAAACGGTGATACCAACTTGCAAGACCTAAAACCTTTGTACCTCTTTGAGATTCTTGGGTGCGGAAAATCTTGAACAGCTTTGACTTTAGAAGCTTCAGTACGGACCCCTTCTTCAGAAACAACATGTCCTAGATATGTGATGGTTTTTTGCAGCACAGAACATTTCTTAAGGTTGAGTGTCAATCCTGAGACTTCCAATTTTGCAAAGAGTTGCTTGAGATGTTGAAAGTGGTCTTGGACAGTTTTAGAATAGATCACTATGTCATCAAGGTATACAAAGCAGAACTTCCCTATGTAGTCTCTCAGAATGTTGTTCATAAGCCTTTGAAAGGTTGCAGCTGCGTTTTTAAGGCCAAAGGAAGACAAAAAATTTGTACTGGGCATTTTGGTGACAAAGGCGGTCTTTTGGATACTGTCCTCATTCATTCCTACCTGCGAGTAACCAGACTTAAGATCTAATGTGCTGAATATGGTTGCTCCATACAAGGACTCTAGGATATCCTGAATCTGTGGCATTGGAAATCCATCCAGAGGAGTCTTGGAGTTCAGTGCTCGATAATCAACACAAAAGCGGTACTGCCATCTTTCTTGGGTACTAAAACGACTGGTGCAGCCAAGGGGAAACAGAAGGTCTTATGATGCCTTTGTCCAGCATACTTGCTACCTCCTCATCCATGAACTTCTGTTTGTTGACAGAAACAGGATAGGCTTTCTTACAGGAATCTCATCAATAGTATTGATTCGATGGCGAATTAAGTTAGTTTGTCCCAAGATGTCAGTGCATACAGTTGGCCAGTCAAGCATCAGTCCTTCTAACTGACGTTTCTGTGCTTTAGAAGCATCAGCTCGACCCACTAACTCCTTTATGGTGGTTAGTGTAGTAGAAGCCGTTAGGTAGAGCAAGATGCAGACTTACTGTCGGTGAAGGTAAAGAAGTTGGGAAGAAGTGGACTACATCACCTTCTTCAGGCAATGAATATGTGGAATTTTTTAAATCAATGATGATTCCTGATGTCCTCAAAAACTCAAGTCCTAATACAACTGAAAAGGCCAAGTCGCAGTCCCTCATCACATAGGCTCTTAGCGGATAGTTGTGGCCATGAGTAGTACCCTGCCAAACTACCTTCCCAAGGCTGACTGTACATACCCATTAGCAAGGGAAATGACTGCCCTCTGCTTGACTGCAAAGCTTCATGATTCGACTTCAACTGATGCCAGCACAACTCCTGCACTAATGAATAAGTGCTCCCAGTATCCAGGATTGCTTGATATTGACGGCCTCTGATGGTTATGGGCAGCGTTAATGTCGTTAGTGGCTTTCCGCTGTTCTCTGAACAAACAGCTATGTGTGGATTGGGCTGTCGTCCTTTTGTGAATTTACTGGGTTCAGAAGGCTTTGAGTTTTTTCTTGGTGTCTCTGCCTCCAGAAGGCTCTCTCGCTGAGATCTCTTTCTATAAGGGTTCCTACCATACCAAATCATCTACAGAAGTTACAGTACCTCTTAAAATACTGGCAATTCTTGGATTGCAGTTTCGGAGAGTTGCTTGGAGGATCTCACGTTCAATCATGGAAGGCTTCAACCTCAAACATAAGGCTCGGTACTAGATGGATATATATATATATATATATATATATACACACACAGGTGCTGGTCGTTTAATTAGAATATCATCAAAAAGTTGATTTATTTCACTAATTCCATTCAAAAAGTGAAACTTGTATAATGTATACATTCATTCCACACAGACTGATATATTTCAAGTGTTTATTTATTTTAATTTTGATGATTATAACTGACAACTAATGAAAACCCCAAATTCAGTTTCTCAGAAAATTAGAATATTACTTAAGACCAATACAAAGAAAGGATTTTTAGAAATCTTGGCCAACTGAAAAGTATGAACATGAAAAGTATGAGCATGTACAGCACTCAATACTTAGTTGGGGCTCCTTTGCCTGAATTACTGCAGCAATGCGGCGTGGCATGTAGTCGATCAGTCTGTGGCACTGCTCAGGTGTTATGAGAGCCCAGGTTGCTCTTATAGTGGCCTTCAGCACTTCTGCTTTGTTGGGTCTGGCATATCGCATCTTCCTCTTTACAATACCCCATAGATTTTCTATGGGGTTAAGGTCAGCGAGTTTGCTGGCCAATTAAGAACAGGGATACCATGGTCCTTAAACCAGGTACTGGTAGATTTGGCACTGTGTGCAGGTGCCAAGTCCTGCTGGAAAATGAAATCTGCATCTCCATAAAGTTGGTCAGCAGCAGGAAGCATGAAGTGCTCTAAAAATTCCTGGTATACGGCTGTGTTGACCTTGGACCTCAGAAAACACAGTGGACCAACACCAGCAGATGACATGGCACCCCAAACCATCACTGACTGTGGAAACTTTACACTGGACCTCAAGCAACGTGGATTCTGTGCCTCTCCTTTCTTCCTCCAGACTCTGGGACCCTGATTTCCAAAGGAAATGCAAAATTTACTCTCATCAGAGAACATAACTTTGGACCACTCAGCAGCAGTCCAGTCCTTTTGTAGTCACTCTTTGTGAATCTCCCCACATTTTTGAATGGGTTTTGTTTCACAATCCTGTCCAGGTTGCGGTTATCCCTATTGCTTGTGCACTTTTTTTCTACCACATCTTTTCCTTCCCTTCGCCTCTCTATTAATGTGCTTGGACACACAGCTCTGTGAACAGCCAGCCTCTTTTGCAATGACCTTTTGTGCCTTGCCCTCCTTGTGCAAGGTGTCAATGGTCGTCTTTGACAACTGTCAAGTCAGCAGTCTTCCCCTGATTGTGTAGCCTGCAGAATTAGACTGAGAGACCATTTAAAGGCCTTTGCAGGTGTTTTGAGTTAATTAGCTGATTAGAGTGTGGCACCAGGTGTCTTCAATATTGTACCTTTTCACAATATTCACATTTACTGAGATACTGAATTTGGGGTTTTCATTAGTTGTCAGTTATAATCATCAAAATTAAAAGAAATAAACACTTGAAATATATCAGTCTGTGTGGAATGAATGTATACATTATACAAGTTTCACTTTTGAATGGAATTAGTGAAATAAATCAACTTTTGATGATATTCTAATTATATAACCAGGACCTGTATATATATATATATATATATATATATATATATATATATATATATATATACCACTGTGTATATATATATATATATATAGTGTGTGTGTGTGTGTGTGTGTGTGCGTGCGTGCGTGCGTGCGTGCGTGCGTCGTGCGTGCGTCGTAAAATAAATGTATTAAAATTGTTTTTTAAAAATTACAAAACATGTGTCTTAGAAGATATGTTATCAAGTCACTGTAAATATTAATGTATTTTTTAATTGTTTAATACATTTTCAAATCTGGATGACCACCAAACTATTACCTATACCCATATGGTTTATTTTTCTGCCCACTAATATGGTTTATTGTCAAATTATGATCTGACATATACTTGTTCATGGACTTCCTAAAAAGGAAGAGAGAACTTAATTGAAGGCCTCAATCACACCATGTCTCTCTACTAATATGATACGTACACATCCTGTGTCTGTTTCTGAAAGCGGTGGCTATGCTATGTCTTTCATGTATGTTCAACCTCACAACCTCATGGGAACACCTATTATTCACCACACCATCACCACATAGAGGAAACATCCTACTTTCATTTAACTAGTAAAAGCCCAGTGGAGAGATTAACAGGAAATTGTTCATAAAATAATAAATTAATGATGATTAAAGATTAGAAAGACTTTCTAAAATGTGTAAACTATGATTTATTCTAATTAGGTACATATGCTTTTTTATTTAAGATCAAAGTAGATAGTTTTATGGGCTAAGGGATTTATTGATGGACATTTTTATTTTTAAGAATGCGAAGGTGTAGTGCCATTGCTACACTTAGATAAATTCCTTTGGTGATTTATTTGGTGATTTCATGCAATTCCAAACCCGTATAATTTATTTTATTTAGACACAGTTGCCCCCTAGAGAAAGCATGCAACAATTTCTATCAGCTTTGCCCTGTTAGCAGCAAGTTCAGATGGATGGCCTTATAAGTCTAAGTCAATAATGGTAACATGATACATTTTATTGGAGATCATAATGCTTCACTGTCCATGCTGACATGTCCCACCATCCTTTTGACATGCATCATGGAAAATATGTCTCAACAATGAGCTGTGATGCTCAAGAATCACTTATTGATAAGAATACATAATTATAATTTTGACAACAATGTCGGAAAAACAGCACAGTCATAATGCAGTTTCCCGAATATGACGCTTATCACAGATCAGTTTTTAGCAATTAATGAGTCGAACTGGTTTCGGTGGTCTTTGCAAAAATCTGTCCTCTCTCAAGAAGTCTTAAGATTACCAAATAATGGCATCGGAAATTTTAGCACAGGCTTGCAAATGGTGACCCCATTAAATATTTAAAACGTGGTGCAGTTCATACAAGGTTAAAGACCAATTCAGGGAACATGAGTGAACGGTCAGAACTTTTTCCTCTTCACCTGAACAGATTTATTAATATTGAATAATTATAAAACGAATAATCCCACTTTATATCAGGTAGCCTTAACTATATATAAATACATCAGAAATAAGCATAATGTACTTATTGTGTTCATATTGTATTTCAAAACACTTTTGCTGCTACTGAGGTGGGATACGGGTAAGGTTAGGGACAGGTTTGGTGATATGGATATATGTTTAAGGGTAGGTTTAATGTGTGTAATTATAAATGTAATTACATGCAGGTATTATTTTAAGTAAAATGTAAAAACATGTATGTGTTTGTACACAATAAGTATATTGTATCAAATGATTCATTTAAATTTAAGTACATAGTAGTTAAGGCCACCTTATATAAAGAGGGACCATGGTTAAATAATGAAAGGGATATTTTTGTTTGTAAACATATTTAGTCCACTTATTAATACAATCTAATTTCATCTTACTGAAATGCTATTAAAATGTAAATTTATACTTATGCTTAAAATGAATGCTAGTCAACTCAAAATACATACAATTTCAATCGATAATTAACGGAGAACAGGACATACATAAACACATGCATGTATTTATATGTGTGTTTGTGTGTGTGTGTGTGTGTGTGTGTGTGTGTGTGTGTGTGTGTGTGTGTGTGTGTGTGTGTGTGTGTGTGTGTGTGTGTGTGTGGGCATGTGGTTTATGAGGACACAAATTTGTATAATGACATGGGTATGACATAGGTATTACAAGGAGAAGGTGATTTATGAGGACATTTTCAGTGTACCCATAATTTAAAATGCTTATAAATCATACAGTGAGCGTTTTTTGGGGGGAAAGTAGAAATGCTCCTGTGAGGGCTAAGTTTAGGTGTAGGGTAGGTGTAGGGCAATAGCACATACAGTTTGTACAGTATAAAAACCATTACGCCTATGGAGAGTCCCCATAAACCATAAAGAACAACATGTGTGTGTGTGTGTGTGTGTGTGTGTGTGTGTGTGTGTGAAATGCAATATAATAAGTGATTGCTTAATTTAATTTAACCTTTAATTTAACCCATTTAATTCGACCACAATCGACGTACCTGTGGTGGTGCAGCGAAAGGGAGTAGGGGTGGATGGCACAGAAGGCGGTGCGTTCTGAGGCATCCTCACCGAACTCCCTGGGTCCCGAACGGGACTGGCCAGAGGTGCGTGGGGAGGAATGTCGTCCCCGAACCGTACTCTCTTGGCTACTGGCAAAATGGGTCGTGGGCGAGTGAGGAGGCAGGCGTCGCACACTGTCGTCCCATGGACCTGAGAACCCGGAGGAAAAGGATATTGCTCTTTCTTTGAGAAGGTGGCCCTTGGACCAGCGGCGGAACAGAAACAAAACGAAACAGAAGATTCTCCTCCCGGCCCTCCACCGGGGGCGCTGTTCTCGCCGTCTCCTGAGAAAGCGCAAACTCCAACATCTCCGTGTTGCCCACGTCAGGGCCGCTTCGTCGACTTTCTGGACGACTTGGGGCCTGGCTGGGACGCGGGGGGCGCCGCTCTCCTGCGAGAGGCTCGACGCACCGGCCTATGTGTCGATTCGGCCTGGGGCGGAGCGGCTCTGGAGGACGCAGGAGGGCACCCACGGCGATGGGCAGACTGAGGCCTGGCCCCGGGGGCAGCGGTGGATGGTGCATCACGCCAGGGCAGGATGTCAAGTCAAGTCAAGTCAAAGTTTATTTCTATAGCACGTTTAAAAACAACAGAGTTGCACCAAAGTGCTGTACAACAAATACAATACAACAAAAACAGTTTATAAAAAAAAAAAAAAATCTAAGCCAAGTTGGCAACAGAGCCTTAAGCGGGCATTATTCAAAAGCCAGGGAGAACAAGTAAGATTTAAGAGCAGACTTAAAACTAGCTAGTGAAGGAGCGAGTCTCACATTTACAGGCAGACTATTCCAAAGTTTCGGGCTGCAGCTGAAAAAGCCCGGCCACCCTTGGTTTTGCAGCGACAACGTGGGACCGTTAAAAGAAACTGATTACTGGACCTAAGAGCTCTTTGAGGAGAGTAAGCAATCAGAAGGTCACTGATACATTTTGGTGCAAGGCCGGCTAATGCCTTGTACACATAAACAGCTATTTTAAAATCGATTCTAAACTTTACAGGAAGCCAATGTAAAGATGCTAGGATAGGAGAAATGTGATCCTTCTTTCTTGTTCCAGTGAGAAGCCTCGCTGCAGCATTCTGGACAATTTGTAAGCGAGAAATCGCCGATTGAGGCCGTCCCCAATAAAGGGAATTACAGTAGTCCAAGCGAGATGTTATGAAAGCATGTATTACAGTCTCCAAGTCTTTATGAGGCAACAACTGTTTCAACTTAGCAATGGATCTAAGATGGAAAAAGCTGCCCTTTACCACTGTACTAATTTGTTTATCGAATTTGAGAGACGAATCAAATGTAACCCCAAGATTTCTTACATAGGGTTGAACACTAGCGGAAAGGGACCCTAAATTAAAATCGGATGAATTTCTAGAGTGACCTAAAATCAAAATTTCACTTTTGCTTTCGTTTAATTGTAGAAAATTATCAGCCATCCAACCTTTTATCTCCTCAAAACAGTCGTCAAGCACATCCAAAGAGCCACTGCCGTCAGTTTTTGCTGGAAGATAAAACTGTGTATCATCAGCATAGCAGTGGTAGGAGATCTTATATTTCTTAAAAATAGCTCCCAAAGGAAGCATGTATAGTGAAAAGAGAAGAGGGCCTAAGATGGAACCTTGCACGCCACATAACAAAGGAGCTGATGAAGAAGAAAAGTTCCCAATACTCACTGAGAAGGTTCTATCTTTAAGATACGAGGCCAACCACTGCAGAGCGGTACCCTGAATACCCACCCACTTTTCCAGTCGCTGTAACAAAATACTATGATCAATTGTGTCAAATGCCGCACTAAGATCCAACAAAACAAGTACCGCATCAGAACCAGTGTCAAGAATTTGCAGAAGGTCATTGCTGACTTTCAGCAATGCAGTTTCAGTGCTGTGTAGTGATCTAAAACCCGACTGGAAAGTGTCCAGGACATTGGACATACTAATGTAGGAATCCAACTGGCTGTAGACAGCTCTCTAACAATTTTGAGATAAAAGGCAATTTGGAAATAGGCCTGAAATTACTGAAAATAGATTGGTCAAGATGAGGTTTCTTTAGCAGAGGATGGACTATAGCATGTTTAAAACTAGCATGTGCTGGATCGCCTCGGGTCTGCTGCTGTACCACCGAGAACTGCTGGGCGAAGCCCTCGACGGTGTCGCCGAACAACCCTCCTGGGAGATGGGGACGTCGAGAAAGCGTGCCTTGTCGGCGTCCTTCATCTCTGCCAGGTTGAGCCAGAGATGGCGCTCCTGGACCACCATGGTGGACATCGCCTTCCGAGGGACCGCGCCGTGACTTTCGTCGCTCGTAGAGCGAAGTCAGTCGCCGTGCGCAGCTCCTGCATCAACCCCAGGTCGGTACTACCCTCGTGCACCTGTTTGAGCGCCTTGGCTTGGTGAACCTGCAGGATAGCCATGGCGTGCAGGGCGGAGGCTGCCTGGCCCGCAGCACTGTAAGCTTTGGCCGCGAGAGCGCCTGTCAGCTTACAGGCCTTGGGCGGGAGACACGGACGGTTCCTCCAAGTGGCGGCGTTTCGTGGGCACAAGTGCACCGCGACCGCTCTCTCCACCTGGGGAATGCCCGCGTACCCCTGGCCACTCCGCCATCGAGGGTAGTGAGGACGGAGGAGGCGGCCGGCGGCTTCTGGCCGTGAAAGGGCCATCCACGAACTCGTCAGCTCCTCATGAACCTCCGGAAGAAAGGCACCGGGGCAGGCGCGGTTGTGAGCCGCGCCCGCTCCGAAACCAATCGTCCAGCCGCGAGGGCTCAGGACTGGGCGGTCTGTTGACCTCCAGCCCGATGCTCACGGCTGCCGGCAAGCATGGCCGTCAGCTCTGGGTCGGTGCGGCGGTGGCGACAACACCGAGGGGGCAGCCCCACCGCACCTTCATCCTCAGAGGGCGTGAACCCATCCCCGATGCTGCGATCGACATCCTATCTACAGATGGCGCACGAATGAAATGCTGGGCGCCCGTGGGACAGACCAGCAAAATCACCCGGGAACCGGACGGGATGTTCGCTGCATGAGGAGTAAGAGGTCCGTGGGGCGTGCCCGGCAGAGAGGCTCTTACAGTAACCCTCAGATCTCCCAGGCGTCAGCCGGCGATCCTCTGCTCGAGCCAGAGAGATCAGCATGGGTGGCGGCAGAGGGTGCCAATCCTTTCATAAAGGAAAGGCGAGATCGCAGCGAAATCATGCTCATACGCCCACAACAGACGCATGAGTCATCCACACGCAGCTTCAGCGTGTCGGGCGCCCAGACACTGAAGACAACGATCGTGTCCGTCATCTGCAGACAGAAAACGACCAAAACCAGAAGGACACAGACGAAACGGCATCTTGAAAAAGCGCGATCGTCCGTGATTTGCTCTTTAGAATTTGCTCTCTCAGTTGAAGTGCCCAGGGTAATCGCTGATGAGAGGGACTCCGCTGATCGCACCGTTCGCCAACCGGGAACAAAACAAAGATGAACGGCTTTGTGGAGATCAGCACTCTTCTCATCCACTCGGCTCGAGCAAAATCTAATGAGTGGATGCACCTGTCGCCTTTATACCCGTATGCACGGGAGTGGCTCAGGTATGCAAAATCCAGTAGCCAATTTCATTGGCGTTTTCTCTTAGTCAGAGATGTTCGGGCTTCCAGGTAAATCCCTATGTCGTCACGACATAACTCGTAGTGACCGACAGATAGGGAACCCTAAAACTATTGACAAACAGTACTTACAACCACATGTTGTTTGGGAGGGTTTTAAAGAAAAATTATCCTAGCTCATCCAAAAACAATCTCCATCATATTCAGTTATCAGACACAACTGGAACTTAAAATGGGACTGCTTCTATGGTCAGATGAAACAAAAAGAGCTTTTAGCAGCAAACACTCAAGATGGGTTTGGTGAACACAGGGATAAAAAGTATATTTTTTGGTAGAGATACAAATTAAACTCATTTTTCAAAAATAGTAGGTTTACGTAACAAGTATACATTTATTGAAAAAAATTAGTTGGTTAACATTGATGACACAGATAATGAGGAATGCTGTCCCTTTAAGACGGAAAGTATTTATGTAATACTGACACATTCAGTTTTCACCCACCTGTTTGCGATCACTTAAGCCATAACTGACTGTATTTATGTGAGATACTCTGACTCTACACGATAGACATTTGGAGTGCTGTGTGTGTATTTGAGCAGTGAGAACTGATCGCGTTCTGTATGAGAACTGAAAAAGTGGAGCGTGCGCGAGATAGCACCATCAGCGCGATTCTGCCTATTCCGCCTTCACTAAATGCCCAGTTCACACTGCACGATTTTGGTCCGATTTTTAACTCGCTGGCAGGTTTTGATAAATTGCCGACAAATGCCCGACATCGGAGGCAAATCGGTGCTCGTCGTTCTCACACGAGTGACAATCGCATAGTGTGAATTATCAAAGACGCGATCTGAAGGAATCACCGATTTCGCCGACACCGTGAAATATTTGGCATGCTAAATATCTGGAGCTGTCGTCGATTCACAATCCTGCTGTGTGAATGAGTTGTGACTGAAAATTACATCGCGATGAACTACAGCCAATGAGAGAGCAAGATAGGGCAGCAGGAAGCTCGGGAAGGCCTTTTGTTACAAAGCCATTGTCGTTAGCCATTTACAAACAACGTGCATACATTTTGGCATTAGAAAATTCAGATCAGGTAGGCTACATAAAGATGAAGAAGGGGCTAGGGTTTTTCCTATAAATAATATTCTTCTATAAAGGACAACAGATGTATTGCATTTTTCTTTTGTATCACTTTGAGGGCTTTTATAGGCTATAAGAAATAAACTCATTATAAAATGAACAACACTTTAACTTTAAGTGTGCTACTTAGATTTGTGTAGCCTATATAAAAATATCCACACAGAAGTATGTTTTTAACAAGTCATCTTTGTTAATTATTGTGTGTTCAGAGAGGATTTATAGACCATAATATTAGCATGATCTTCGTTATTTCCTTCACTTCTGGCATGCGTTTGACTGTAGTTTGCGGAGCAGATAGAGTTGTCGGCGATTCTTCCTACTGTAAAGTCATGCAGCGTGTAACCTCCTGTCGCCGGTCCATCGTGCAATGTGAAAACAGCAGCGACCGAATGCTATCCCAGATAGTCGTGTATGGAATCAATTATATGCTAAAGATTCAAGTTTTGCAAACAAAAATAAAGTATTGCCAGAAAAAAATAAGTTTTGCAAACAAAAATAAGGAATTGCAAAATATAAATGAAACCGAGCAAAAGCAATGATTTTGCAATACATATTTTCCATGGCCATATCTACTCATTTATTTGCATGTTGATTTTATTTTGCATTTCACTCAGTGTTAATTTCATTGACGAAAATGAGGACAAGGAATATATTCATCAATTAACCTTTTAAACTAGCCTGACTAAGACCAGGGCTGCGTTCAGCCCTCAAAACGGTGCAAAGGTTTATCAAGCGGAAACAGTGGTGCGTTGAACACCCTGTTCTGACGCAAGAGTTGCAACTATGGGAGCTGAGAAGGCCATTCTTTGTGTTCTTTTGAAGAATTTTCAAGCAGGATGAAATCGGTATAAATCGTGATTAATACTGCAAAATACGCTCGATGTTACAGTCACTGCCCTTGCCATCCAGAATAAAAGAGAACAGTGTCTAGCACACCATCCTAAGGAAAGGATATGGACCGGAAGACATTGCAATTACTACAGTACATTATATTTAGACAGACTTAAAGAAGTTCCAGATCTATACTTGCGCTCTTATTATTTCAGTTATTTTGCCTTTAATGTAAATAAACATGTGTAAACAATATGCACTTGTGAATTTATTTTGATGTAAATTACATTTACTTACAAATTCATCATCATCGTGTTAATATGCTATGTTACTACAATTCTCATGACAAACATTTCTTCTAATATCTGTTAGAATTAGTGGTGGGCCGTTATCGGCGTTAACGTGCTGCGTTAACGTGAGACTCTTATCGGCGATAAAAAAAATATCGCCGTTAATCTATTCTCAAAGTTGGGTTGGGAGCTGGGTCTATACTACGCAAGCTATGATGACTTTCACCCTGATATTTTAGCGCGGATGTATACCTAGCGAATTGCACTGTAGGGGAGAGAACGAGTCTTGAACTAGAGGCTCAGTCCGTGATGGACAGATTGTTAACGGCTGGTCTATGTGGTAATACAATCGGGCAGGACATCCAAACGCTCACCTATCATACATCAACCTCAAATATGGCTTTTCATCTGAAAGATGTATGTAGTAGCAACTTTACATGGCCGCTCAGTATGATGTTAACCTAGAGAAATGTGCGCTATTGAAGTGTTTGTGTGGAAAGTGGAAGCGCGTTTGCTGCAGGACAGGCTCCGGTGCGCTCACTTGCTCCTAAAATCTCCGTCATTCTTGGTCATACAGATAAAAGTAGCCTAATACATCTTTCAAATCTGTAAAGACTCTACGTTTATTTGTGTGCACTCAGAATAACAACGAAACGTTGCGCTTTTAAGCAAACAGGATGCGCTTTAGGTCTCATGTGAACTTGAGCGAGAAACTTCGAAACTCCGTCTTTGAAAAATATATCTATAGAGAGTGAAATGTCTAAAAATAAAAATAGAAGACGTGTGTGTTAGCATGGATGATTTACATGAAATTTAATCTGTGCAACACTGTGCATAAGATGGCTTTCAGTTCAATATAATAACAAAAAACGACATTTTGGGTTTTTATTCAACTAATAAGGTGGGCATGCTGTGATCTGTACTATATTTTTACTGTAATTGACAGTTATCGGCAAAAAAAAAAAACAACACGGGAGTGGGAGGGAATGGGAGTCATTCTTCCGGGAGTGGAACGGATTTTCCTCCAGTTTTTTCGTGGGATTGGGACGGGAAGAGATTAAAGTTTGTGATGCATTTTGGAAACAGGAGATGAGCCCCTGGTCTAATGCGCCACCTGGCTTGAGAAACCCGTTCTCAAAGACTTACTTTTAGTCATTATTTGGGTAGCACACATATTCTGAATGCCTTCGGCAGAATTCAAATGAGCCATTTTAATCTAGATTAATCTAGATTAATTCCAAGATTAATCTAGATTAATCTAGATTAAAAAAATTAATCTATGCCCACCACTAGTTAGAATATAACTGTTGCGTATACCGAGCTGCAGCGGACACATTAAATAACTTCACTTGGACACATTGTGCGAGCTGTCTCTTTAATGGCGCGTGGTTTCTACACATGTTGCTGCTGATTGGGCTAACATTTTTGACACACTCACCAAACAAGAGAAAACGTATCTCAAACCCCGTTGCAAACCGTTTCCAGGAAACATGTCGTTCAACCTGGAAACCATAGCATAACTTTGTGCACCGGTGTGAGCCTGAACGTGCCCCAGACGTCGAGCTAAACTCAATAAAACCTATGACGAAATGTATGCCGTATCTTCGGTAACAAGACGAGAGGGGACTAAAATGTTATTTGAGGACTATCAGACATTCAAAATACATCCTATACAGGCTAAGTTAACTGTTTTGTCTTTCAAAATGTGCGTCTCTGTCACTGGATAAGGCCGGGGCGTTTGCATATGTAGTCTCAGTATAGCAGCCGCAGTGGACGGATAGGCTACCAAAATGCGAACTCGCGATCTGAAACAATGGCCTCAGAACCCGAAGGGTTAGGGACTGTGTGACCAGACGTCACGTTTTTCCGGGGAGTCACAATTCGTTGTCGATCAAAGGGCGGATAGGCGGAATCGTGCTGATAGAATTGCATGCTCTCACGCACGCTAAACTTCTTTAGTTCTCATACAGCGCGCGATCAGTTCTCAGTGCTCACTGCTTAAATACACACACAGCAGATGTCAGCAGTTGTCTATCGTGTAGTATCTCACGTAAATACAGTCGGTTATGGCTTAAGTGAACGTAAACGGGTGGGTGAGAACTGAATGTGTGTCAGTATTACATGCATACCTTCCGTCTTAAAGGGACAGCGTTCCTAAATAAATACCTATCTGTGTCATCAATGTTAACCAACAAAAGATTTTAAATAAATGTATACTTGTTAAGTAAACTTACTGTATCTGAAAAATTAATTTGTATCTCTACCCCAAATTTTTTTTGATTTTTTTCAGTTTTTCCTAATTCAATCCTTGATTGAAATTTAGCATAAACTTAATTGATTTGGTCTCAAGAGAGAAGAATTAATGACTATTTTTGTTTGAATACAATTTATAAAATATCTACCGAAATAAATGTTGGTAACTGCAGTTTGATTAAAAGTATGACTAAAAGTTAACTAAAAGGCAATTACTTTTTGTTGACTAAAACTATGAATGACTCAAATAAGTTGTTGCTAATTTTAATGTAAAATAATGCAATTAACTTCATAAACTATGCATCATTAAAAAGGTCTAAGACTCAAGCTTCATATCGATCTCGACTTTCTCTCGTTTTTCAGTTACATAACTCTGGCATAAATTAAGAAATGACTGTCACTGGAAGATACAAAAAAATGAAGCTTCAGTCTTTTTGGTTTAGTTTTGTCGTGGGCCAGGAGATATTAAGTCTTGGGAACGTGATAATACTGTTTGTCTTGGCCATGAGATTCTATTATTGTGTCGTAGTCTTTGTTGATGAAATTAAAACGGATCTGGGGTGATTCTGGATGAAGGTTTCTGATCTCTTGTCAGGTGTCCTACAAACTCTACAGGCATAGGAGAAAATGTTGAGCTGTTAAACTGGCAAATGGAGATTTCAAAAATTATTGAATAAATGGGTGCCGTTAATTGTGGCCAATGTGTATTAGAGAAAAACATTTATTTTATAATGATGCCCCCCCTCCATTTTTAATTCGTATTATCAAATGAAGGGTTAGATTTTTGTGATTTTTTTAATTTATTTATAAAAGACCAATGATTTACAATGCAGATTAATTTTCACAGCCTTCTTTGGTTATACAAGTGCATCTAAATAAATTAGAATGTTGTGGAAAAGTTCATTTATTTCAGTAATTCAACTCAAATTGTGAAACTCATGTATTAAATAAATTCAGTGCACACAGACTGAAGTAGTTTAAGTCTTTGGTTCTTTTAATTGTGATTATTTTGGCTGACATTTAACAAAAACCCACCAATTCACCCAAAATCTCAACAAATTAGAATAAGCTAAAGGTCTAAGTTTTATTGGTCTTTTATAAGACCAATAAAAAACGTTTTAGTGAATTGTTGGCCTTCTGGAAAGTATGTTAATTTACTGTAAATATACTCAATACTTGGTAGGAGCTCCTTTTGCTTTAATTACTGCCTCAATACAGCGTGGCATGGAGGTGATCAGTTTGTGGCACTGTGGAGGGTTATGAAAGCCCAGGTTTCTTTGACAGTGGCCTTCAGCTCATCTGAATTTTTGGTCTCTTGTTTCTTCTTTTTCCTCTTGACAATTCAGGTCTGGAGAGTTTGCTGGCCAGTCAAGCACACCAATGTCAAGCAGAAGGAAGCATGAAGTGCTCCATTGGTTTAAAAAAACACAATGGACCAACACCAGCAGATGACATTGCACCCCAAATCATCACAGACTGTGGAAACTTAACATTGGACTTCAAGCAACATGAGCTATGAGCTTCTCCACCCTTCCTCCAGACTCTAGGACCTTGGTTTCCAAATTAAATACAAAACTTGCTCTCATCTGAAAAGAGTACTTTGGACCACTGGGCAACAGTCCAGTTCTTCTTCTCCTTAGCCCAGGTAAGACGCCTCTGATGACAACTGTAGCCAAATTCCTTGACTCTGTGTGTGGTGGCTCTTGATGCCTTGACCCCAGCCTCAGTCCATTCCTTGTGAAGTTCACCCAAATTCTTGAATCAATTTGGCTTGACAACCCTCATAAGGCTCTCGGTTGGTTGTGAATCTTTTTCTTCCATACTTTTTCCTTCCACTCAACTTTCTGTTAACATGCTTGGATACAGCACTCTGTGAACAGCCAGCTTCTTTGGTAATGGATGTTTGTGGCTTACCCTCCTTGTGAAGGTTGTCAATGATTGTCTTCTGGACAACTGTCAGATCAGCAGTCTTCCCCATGACTGTGTAGCCTAGTGAACCAAACTGAGAGACCATTTTGAAGGCTCAGGAAACCTTTGCAGGTGTTTTGAGCTGATTGGCATGTCACCATATTCTAATTTGTTTAGATAGTGAATTGGTGGGTTTTTGTTAAATGTGAGCCAAAATCATCACAATTAAAAGAACCAAAGACTTAAACTACTTCAGTCTGTGTGCATTGAATTTATTTTATACGCGAGTTTCACAAATTGATTTGAATTACTGAAATAAATGAACTTTTCCACAACATTCTAATTTATTGAGATGCTCCTTTTATACCCCAGCATGATCCCTCACCTATTACCAATCCACTTGCTTACTGTGGACCATTTCGAAACAGTTTAATTTGGATATTCTGTAAACTTCTCACTTTCATTTGGCCTCTGTCCTAACTTTTTCGGAGTGTGTTGCAACCATTAAATTTGTTTATATTTGCAAAATAAATTTAAGTTGGCAAGTGAAATCATTGGAAATCTTTTCTTTGTACTTTTGTCAATTAAATTAAATTTTTGTGCGTGTGTATTTTGAAATTTTAAGATTAATAATTAAATAACCAATGGTAAACAAAGCAGAAGCTTAGTAAAAGAGATTCATGATCATTTATATTTTGCCCATATTTTAATTGAATATATGACATAATAGAAATGCAAATTTTATTTTCACTCAGATAGCCTAAAGGGTTTAAATAAAAGGAAAAGATATCTGAAATGTACATAAAAAACTATTTATGTAAATACTGAATAATAACAGTGCAGTGCCCTTTTTTGGATTTGACATGAATGAAAACATGCGATGGATTGTACTATTGTTTCAGAAACATACTGGTTGTCCAGCTAATAAAACATCTTTCAGAAAAAAACTCAGTAGAAAGTACAAAAAGTCAAAAGAGCAAACTCACATGCATAATAATTATAATTATTATTACTACTATTATTATTATTATTAATGGAAAATTATTTCCTTTAATGGAAAAGGTTACTTCACTGCCTGCAAATGACATTTGCAATGCAATGAGCATGCAAACAATGGAAATGAATAATCAACCGACAATAAAATCATCAACAGCATTTCAAAAGTGTAACAATATGAAAAAAATCCGTTATCAGATCCAACCTCTGATAAACAGAGTTGGCTTGTCACTTTGGGGGGCAGCAATGGTAGCGGTGAAACAGCGGAAAATGCTGATTTATATCTAAAATAAATGCAAAACTCCAAAGCTTGCATGCAAAGTACATCTGATGTGTTTTAGCAAGTTGACCACAAACGAAAAAACACACAAGCCAGCAAGTGAGACGCGTGAAAAAGGTGCTAAAACAGAGGTGATGAGGTAAAACTGACTTAAAATGACAGATAACCGAAACCTTTTACACATTTGTAAGGTAACCTTGAAACCATTTTAAAATCAATATGTTACTCTTTGATAATTCAAACAATATTTCATGCTGAAATAAAGCAAATGTCTTTGCTTATTCAGCTGTAAGTAAAGTTCAGCATTAACCACATCATTTTACTAAAGTGTGGTTTATAGATGTCAGAGATGCTTGAGAAACCAGAAATGTTTGATGTTCGAGAAAACATGCCAGTGCTTGTGCAGAGACCATTATATGAAACAGGAAATGTGTCTGACTGAGCCGAAATAAGAATTATTACCAGGCAACTGAAGCAGTATAAGGTCATTACAAAATCACCCTCACTAAACCACACTAAACTTTGAATACAAATTGCTCACCAAAAGTAGTTTGTAGTAAAGCTGTCAAAGATGGTAATGAAGTGGCAACAGTTACTTGTCCTCGATTTTAATTGGCCAAGTGCAATTCCAGGAGTGCACATGAGCTAAAATTGCATAGCTACCATATTTCCATATCTGAGTACATGATAAATGCATTTCGAGTTCAGCGATACAGTTCACTCACACAAGAATGTATCATATTACCAAAGTCTCTTTGGGGCTATTTACACCTGGTCACTTCATAATTTTTTTCTGATCAGATAGTTATGCGATCCTGAAAAGACCAGGTGTAAATGCCATCCAGAACGCCTCCAAAACGAATTTAAAACGGATATAAACCCGATTGCTCAAACTACTTTAGGAGGTGGTCTGGGCGCATTCTAGACGAAACTGGACAATTGTAAATGCATCTGGTTGTTGAAAGCACATATGATAATTTTACTCCTCCCAAAATACACTCACCGGCCACTTTATTAGGTACACCTGTTCAATTGCTTGGTAACACAAATTGCTAATCAGCCAATCACATGACAGCAACTCAATGCTTTTAGGCATCTAGATGTGGTGAAAATGACTTGCTGAAATTCAAACCGAGCATCAGAATGGGAAGAAAGGAATTTAAGTGACTTTGAACGTGGAATGGTTGTTGGTGCCAGACGGGCCGGTCTGAGTATTTCAAAAACTGCTGATCTTCTGGGATTTTCACCCACAACCATCTCTAGGGTTTACAGAGAATGGTCCGAAAAAGAGAAAATATCCAGTGAGCGGTAGTTGTTTGGACGAAAATGCCTTGTTGATGTCAGAGGTCAGAGGAGAATGGGCAGACTGGTTAGAGATGATAGAAAGGCACCATAACTCAAATAACCACTCGTTACAACCAAGGTATGCAGAATACTCTCTCTGAACACATAACACGTCAAACTCTGAAGCAGATGGGCTACAGCAGCAGAAGACCACACAGCGTGCCGCTCCTGTCAGCTAAGAACAGGAAACCGATGCAACAAAATCACACAGGCTCACAAAAATTGGACAATAGAGGATTGGAAAAATGCCTGGTCTGATGAGTCTCGATTTCTGCTGCAACATTCAGATGGTAGGGTCAGAATTTGGCGCAAAGAATATGAAAGCATGGCTCCATCCTGCCTTGTCTCAGCGGTTCAGGCTGGTGGTGGTGGTGTTATGGTATGGGGGATATTTTCTTGATACATTTTGGGCCCCTTAGTACCAATTGAGCATTGCCACACACCACAGTCTACCCGAGTATTGTTAACACAAAGACTGACTATCAACGGCTTCGAAAAGCCCTCATTAAAGAGTTCGCCGACCCTGAGTCCGATCAAGGCTTAGTGGCTGCCCTGGAGATGAGACAAGGACGTCACGAACCTCCTCAAGCTTACTATAGTCGACTCAGACAAGCATATTTTGGAACTCGCAATGATTCTGACATGGAAGATGAACTGAACTTCAAAACTCTCTTCCTCAGGAACCTTCATCCTGGCATAAGCCACCATCTTGGCGTTCTCGCATGTCCACGAACGATGAACACTCAGCAGTTGCGAGACTTGGTGCAAAAGGCCTACTACAAACAAAAGATGGCCTCAGAAAAGTCGTAAAACCCCAGCAGTTCTTGATTTCAACACGCAACACCATGAACTGGCTCTAGAGGGCACCCAACGCCAAGACAGCGCTAAGCCACCACAAAGAGTGGAATGCACCCCGTCCAACAGAGAATGAGACTCACACGCTGGCACCCGACCTAAACAGAGGTATGACCGCTGGGATGAACCGTGGGCGTCAACGCTCACCTGGGCGACACTGGGATAAGTCATGGGACCAAGCAAGACCTCATGAGAATTAGTGGGAAAAGGAAGAGGAACCAGAGTCAGCCTGACTAGCTGTCGGACGAAACGGCAGTGACAAGCTGAACAAATCAGCCACAGAAAACAGCACTGCTTCACCTCAGAGAACAGTAAACACCCTAACTTCAGATGGACATGAAACCCCACCTGAAAACTCAGCAACAGAGCTAAACACTAACTCAACACCCAATACTCCAAATCACAGCAGCGTCCAACAAACACCTGCTGATGAAACTCCTCAAGTTCCTGAAAGTGCTGTCTCAGTCACCTACCATTCCTCCGAAGAACACCAGATCAGTTCTGACATCCTAAACGTTTCCTCCCAAACTCCAGCCCCTCAAATGACCAAACCGATGTCCTCACCGCAGCAGGCGCATTACATGAAGAGTCATGGACACTTCATGCCCTCCCACCCAACCCTACAATGGCAGCAGTAACCTGCCGCCAGCACGCCACTGGCGCGCACACCCCTGCCCCCCTCCTGCATTGCCATACCACCTCAGTTCGCTGCTGACGATCTCCTCATCCTCCGAACTGCGGATTCGTCACTCCGAACAATGACAGCTCACATGTCAAACCCATTAGAACATTCCATTTCCTCCACGGACCTGAACACATCCTCCGAGCTCCGCAAGCTCCATTCGGTAAAGCACATGTTGCATCTGAGAGACGGTGTCCGCACATATGTCCCTGAGCCACTCACTACGCCACAGCTCGTAGTACCTCACGGCCAGAGGGGGAGTATGCTGACACACACGATGCACCATGATGTGTTGCCAGTTCCAACCGGCAAATCCAAACCACCGACAGGAAAAGGGGGAAGATCAAACCCACTGACACAGACCGACAACCATATGCACCACACAAGCATAAGTATTGTCATTTTAGGAAAACATATAGCAACCATGCTTAGACACAACCCATATTCTCTCCTCCGCAGCACTGCTAGGACCAATCTAGTAGAGAGGAGTTACTCTCAATGGTTTTTTTTTTTTTTTTTTTTTAGGTTTTTTTTTGCTTTATCGTTTGGTTTCTTTATCTCGTGTCTCACTTTGTGTTTTCCTTTCCTCTCTCACTTTGAACCCCTTAACCAATCCTTGAATCCAGGTCCTGAAATTGGTTGTAATTGCCAGTTGTGAGAACCGTTGTCGACCGATCGAGGCCACCCGCCAAAATCATGAGCGACATGATACGATGTAAGTTCCTTGATTGACAACGTAGCCATGAATAGGATTCCGTGCTACGATACCTCTTAGCCTTGTTCAAGCGTTGTAACCCGGCCACTGCGGGCCCGCTAGTCTCATCAAACCCATCTCGCCTTTCCCGGTAACGCTATTCCCATATACGCAAACCCGGAAACAGGTGACTTAGTTGTCTTTTCAGTTTGCCCATTATCGGCGTTAATAATGTTTACCGGCTCAAAGGCGTTGTGAATGTGGGATTGCGGCAAGGAAAACCTATGTCAAAATCCACACTCCTAAAGTCGCCTGCGTATCACGATAACAACGAGCAGTTGTATCTGGCCCCAAACTTAAAGATGGGCACGCTCACTTAGGACATTCACTCCCTCTACCCGAGTAAACTCTGCGTCGCGATAATACCAAGGGCATCTGCGGTTTAGAATCCATTAAACCCGACACTAGCTGCCCAAGCAACACCACGTCCTCAAGTTGAGGTAGCGCGAAGCCGAAATCATCGGAAACCGATGGCTGGTCAACACCCCAGCACGAACAGTTACCCTCACATGCGATTAACACGACACCGCCACGCGCATTAATTTGCCCAACCAAACTTTATGGATCACTGTCCCAAGGCGCGATCCTCCATATTGACGAGTTAGCATTGTATCACCTCACCGACGATGAATATCAGGCTGAAATTGAAATCTCTTATTGATTTGACACCGGTTGACAGCTTTAGAAGCTATCGCTCGCCTTCCGCCCACCGGTGTGCCAATTATTCGGTCTTTGTCTACCACAGCGGTCTTTGTGACACAGCGCTTTGTATCTCTACTATCGTAGGATATGTCGTGACTTTGACACTGGCCTTCCTCCTACGCAAGCGAGTGAACGCCGTGCAAGAGTCTCTCAACAAATACCCGTTAGGCGTCCCGCGCCTTTTCCGACGTGGTGAACCCGAACCCGAGAATTCGACCAACCTGATGGAGATCATGCCTATACTGCCTCGTCGAACCCCTGACAATTAAACCAGTCAAAATGACCCAATTGTCAATAATGCTAAACAATGCATCCCTATGTCTTCTCAAGTTTCTAACCTGTTCCTTCCCAAATTACCCTGCACCAGGTTTCTGTCAGTGATAGAAATGATGTTTGTGTCTTGTATGTGCCTGTTCTTCCTGCCTCTTGTTCCAGGGCCTGACGATGCTCCATCGGGAACATCACCAAGCCAAAGGGGGATATGTAACGTATGTCGGCAGGAATTCAACTGTCTCTACAGGTCACCAAAAGAATCAGCGTCTCTCTAAAACCCCTCCCCCTCATCCAGCACCAAAAGCGCGCATTTTCTTTCGGTCACAGAACAAAGGAATGTGACGGGAACGTTTCTAAAAGACATTCGTTCATTTCATGACTTTCAAAAACATCTACACAAGAAACATATGGATATTAATGTTGTACTCTTTCTTTCATATGCTTGTGGAATATGAATTACTTAAGAAATGTGGGCTGATTCTTAATCGTGCCTTAAGCTGTAATGTGTAGGTTGCAGTGTTTAGACTTGTATGAGCAGTTTGCAAAAATGTATGAATCAGTAAGATAACGAATGTGGTGATATTATAAATGTGTAAACCTGGTAAGAGTTTTAATACATGGGTAAAAGTTTTTTTTTCGTCACAAAGTGCAAGCAGGTAGAAAGCCTGGACATGGGCGGGGCTCCGCCCCATACCGACACTCTGATTCGACCAGCCGCCTGTGGGCGGTGTCTAAATCGGACTGTTTAAAACAATGCGCCAGTGTGCGCGCGCTCTCTCTTGAACCTCTCTTGTAACTCTTCCTGCTCTCGAAACTCGCTCTCCAATGCCGGAAGGACGGCCCGCTGGACTGTCGCCTTAAGACCGGCTGAGACAAATAACGCACGCATGAATCAAAGACTGTGTAAACGCCGTAACGTCGCAGAACCAGCAGCGTAACGACGCTTCCATCTCAACGCAAAACCAGCATCAAATAGCCTCCGCGATTCCAACACGGCTCCCCGGTGACGTCACGCAGCAGAGTTTTCCCAGAGCAACGCGTGGAAACCCACGTGCGAAACGAGACAATGGTTCCCACGCGGGAAACGAAACCGAACAACAGCCTGCTTAAACCAACAGAAAGCAAGTATAACAAACTAAGTTTTATCCTAACTGAAACTGGTAAAATTCTGATCTGAATGCAGTACAACGCCTAGGCATGTGTCGTGATCTTTTTCTGGTTAGTTAAGTTATGAAATAGGAAAGAATGGTATTCTTTCAACATTTAACCTCAAAACTCCCGTATGCATGTGTGTATGTTTGTGTGTATTACACAAAATATTAGTATTGTAAATAAACCTTGTTTTGTTTTATAAAGAATTGTCTCTGGAATGTGATTTTAAGTATTTTATCCTTCTTGCCACAAAGAGAACGTACCGAAGCTCGAATTTGAGAGATTGATAGAATATACTGTTTAGTGATCGCTGGACGACCACTTAATAAGGTATAAACTGTAAGTTAAATATTAATATTACTTTAATCAAGCAATATTGAATCTTTAACAAATAATTCCCGGAGCTGAAATAATAGCTTCATATTCAGTTGCAATACACGGCGCTGGAATTTAAAAACGGATTTATATCCATTTTGCAAAGACACATTTACTGTATGTGGCCAAGTGTAAATGGAAAGATTGTAACAAATCGGATAGATATCCAATCAGAGAAAACGCATGAAGTGACCAGGGGTAAATAGGCCCTTTAAGACAAGTCATGTCACTCGGCGGCCATCTTTGAAATGCATCTCGGACAAGTGCAGCTCCTATCACTTTGTATGGGGAAACATCAAATTCTCCCAAACTGTTCACTAAGCTTACGATTAAATTTCATATTTGAAATCACAAGTGAAATCGGACAACAACTGTGTCATAAATGTTGTTCTTTTGCTCACACTGTAAACCCGGATAAGTAGAATTTACTTAAAAAAACCCAGGTAACCGATTGCCTTAAAATTTTTAAGTAATGAAGCATTAGTTGAATAAGTGAGGTGAACTACGTTCAATGTACTTAAGCCCATAATGGAATGGAATAGAACATTTAAGTTGAATGTACTTATAACCGAGTTACAGTAACTGAAGATACTTAGTTTAAACAATCTTTCCCCACCCATTTATTTAACTCAGCTTGTTAAGTAAGCATTACTCCATAACTAATTTAACTAAGTTGTATATTCTAACTGACCCAACTTAACTTTTTGTTCCTGAAACTTAAAATATCTTTCAATTAATAGAGCCATGTAAAATACATACATACAACTGCAACATTACACTGATCCAATTGTATTTTTATTGAACATGTCCTTTTTTTAGCAATGAAAGAAACAAAGCCATGGCCTAATAGGGTTCTAGTGTGTAGTTTCCTCAGTGATGGTAAGAAAAGAAAAAAAAATATCTTCCTCTTTACTGCCAATCATTACAATATTGTACTGCACCTCTTCAAATTTGGTTGACAAACTGCAAAACTCAGCCCTGTTGCTCAGACAAACTGCAAAACTCAGGGGTTGCATGGGTGACGTCAATGCCGTGTCATGCCATCCCGCCTTGTGCCGTCCACGAGCTTCTACGTTTCAAAATAAAAGCTTCACAGAGCTTCTACTTTTCAAAGTAAAAGCTCAGGTCTGGAATAAAATACTTTTTGTTAAAAAAATCTCTCTATAATATAAATGCAGATTATCATGCTAATGAATAAAATACTTAAAGCTAATGCTTTAAATATTTGGTGTTTTTTAACTAAAAAGTAAGATACATGCAGACTATCATGCTGATGAATAAAATACTTAAAAAATATATGTCCGTCTATAAAATAAATGCAGACTAAATTTTAAATGAGGTTTGATCAAATGTATGTTAACATCAGGGACACAACAATAACGTCCAGAAATCACGAACTTACCAGTGACTCCATCTGGAAAATAATTTGCGATTTCGTATTTTGTTTTTGACCCTCTGAACTTACCGTTGGACAGGCAAAACTTGATGATATTAAGTTGTTTTAGCTCAAACACATAATTACAATAAGATAGGCCATTAAAAAGTACAGTTTACTCAGAATTCATAATTAATGTAAAGAAATGACACATGTTTAAGTAATACAAACTCAGTTTGTTTGAGTAGACACTACTGATTGGACTTAAAAACTCAATTACAATAAGAAAGGACAAGAAAAAGTTCAGCTTAATCAGAATTAACAAGTAATGTCAATAAATTAGACACATTTAAGTAATATGTACTCAATCTCTTTGAGTTGAATCAAAATCTGGGTTTACAGTGCAAATAGCGTTATAAAAAGGTTATTTTCAGGCTAGATCAGCCAGTGTGCATGCACAGTTGTAAGCACACATTTCAGAATGCTTGCTGTTATAGCAACCGGGACTTCTACCGGCAGCTGCAATGGCGCGCTGACTTTATCGATTAGCGATTGACTCTTTCATTCAGAAGGTGGGGCTTCCGGCAATTGAGCGGCCATATTAAGCGTTGCATTTTTCCCCAGTAAAAACTACACAAGTGACACGTTTTGGGTATTCTATAGCAAAGTCTCTTTAAGACAAGTCATGTCACTCAGCGGCCATCTTTGAAACGCCTCTCGGTCATCCAAGTGCAGCTCTTATCAATTTGTATGGAGAAACATCAAATTATCCAAAACTGTGTAACTTCCCCATTCAAAACTATACGAGTGACATGTTTTGGGTATTCTATAGTCTTTGTATATAGTCTTTGATATCACTCAATGGTTTGTGTTTAAGCTGTGCATCAGGTGGTAATTATTCAGTGAGCCTTCTGCAGGTTACTCTGTTACACCAGTAACATGTGACTGTCATTTTGATGGAATCATTGAAATATTCACTCAACCAATCTGTTTAAACACACTGATTCAGAGAGCAACCAAATTCTGGAGATGCACATTTTGCATTGACTTAGATTTTATATTTTTGTTGGTGCAGCAGAACATCATAAAGTAACTAGCAAAACTGTATATTTTGTTTATTGTTTATTAAACTTTTGCAGACCAAAAGACATGATTGTAAGCATCATATGTGCAGATAATCAGAACAGAACTCTCATTCTTGTAATATTTATAAAGTACTAAGAATGTTAACTGATAATTCAATCATTACATTTAACATTATAATTATATTTCAATTAATACACCCAGAGGTGTATTTGCTGAGATTATTCTAGTTTAGTTTCAGTATCCATTAGCAAGTGTCCAAGTTATGATAACTGCTTTTAGTGGCAAGCACATTAGATGTGTGAAATCAACTGTAAGTTCTGAGGTTGTTGCAATCACAGATAATCAAAATCTACAGAAACACTGCAAATATTGCATTGAGATTCTTTGGTGCTGATCAAAATGTTGCTGCTTCTACATTAAGATAGTAATTCAGTGATATGTCTACTAAAAATTAAAGATCGTGATTAATATCATATACATGATGTATCTGTTCCTAAAGAGATTGCACTGTCAGAGCATATGGGTGTTCAAAAATAATATATACAATAAATAAATAATATGAGAATATTAACAGACTAACATTCTAGAAGAGAACCAAAATGCCACAGTGATCTTGCTGTTGAAACATGTAGGCATATAGATAAATATTCTTTATTACTAAAACAGCAGATGCAAATGTGTAAAACAGTCATATGGAAAATCAGTCAAATCAAATCAAAGTGATTTTGTTTCTAAACCAGGCGGTGATGCAGCCGGTCAGGATGCTCTCCACAGTGCAGGAGTAGAATGATCTGAGGATGCTGGGGCTTGTTCCAAACTTCCTCAACCGTCTCAGGAAGAAGAGGCGCTGATGTGTCTTCTTCAGCACTGCATCTGCGTGGAGCAGACCGTGTGAGATCCTCAGTGATGTGAACGCAGAGGAACTTAAAGCTGTTTATCCGCTCCACAGGTGTCTTGTCGATGGTGATGGGTGTGTGTTCTCTGCTCTGTCTCCTGAAATCCACCACCAGCTCCTTGGTCTTGTCGATGTTGAGTGAGAGGTGGTTCTCCTGACACCATTTAGTCAGGGTACTCACCTCCTCTCTGTAGGCTGTCTCATCGTTATCAGTGATCAGGCCTATCACCGTTGTGTCATTGGCAAATTTGGCGATGACATTGGAGCTGTGTGTTGCTGTACAGTCACGTGTGTACAGGAAGTACAGGAGTGGGTTGAGGACGCAGCCCTGCGGAGCACCAGTGTTGAGGATCAGGGGAGATCAAGTATTGTTGCCCATTCTGACCACCTGACTTCTGCCTGTCAGGAAGTCCAGGATCCAGCTGCACAGAGATCTGTTCAGTCCCAGAGTCTGGAGCTTTGCAACCAGTGTGGCAGTCACATGGTGTTAAATGCTGAACTATAGTCCACAAACAGCATTCTCATATAGGCGTTCTTATTTTCCAGGTGGGAGAGAGCAGTGTGCAGGGTGAAGGCAATAGCATCGTCTGTGGAACGGTTACTGCGATATGCAAATTGTAGCGGATCCAGCGAAGTAGGCAGCACATTGCAGATGTAGTCTCTGATGAGTTTCTCAAAACACTTGCTGAAGATGGGTGTCAGAGCAACGGGCCTCCAGTCATTCAAGCATGTGATTTTGTTTTTCTTTGGTATGGGCTCAATAGTGGATTTTTTGAAGCATGAGGGAACCACAGACAGAGAGAGGGAAAGGTAGAAAATGTCTGTAAAAACCCAGACTAGTTGGAATGCGCATGCTCTGAGCATACGGCCTGGGATGCCATCCATTACTCACTCAAGTGAGTAAGATTTAGTAACTGCACACGAGGACAAATCAGTTGAGATGGTGAGGTGGTTCTTGCTTGTATTTTGTAGTACAGTCTTTATTACATTAATATAGATTGTTTTCTACAGTCCATATTCATTTCTCTTTTAGGCCAGAAAAGCCCAAACCAGGGCCTGAAGGCCAACGTTGGCCTGTGATGATTGTAAGGCCCGGCTCGATCGACCCAATGACGGCAGTCGTTCAGCGGGTGAAGGCCTTTTTGCGTATTACTGTCTTTCCTTTTTCACGACACAACAAGATTAAATGGAACACTTTTTCTTATATATTTTATCTCGTTATTTCATCTGACTCCATAAATGAAAAGGTTTTAATGATATCTGTGCATCATTAAAATATGAACGAATGATTGATTATTCTTTTCAGCTCTTTTTAATACTTTACCCGCTCAGATGTAGGGAAACTATATCGCTTAGAGGCCCTGTTTTTCACAGGTCTCACGGACACAATCTCGTCAGGCCCGGTCATCAATCAGAGGTAAATTATGGTTATGTATCTAAGATTTGCCGTTAATTCACACGTACACAATCAGAGACATCGAATAACCCCCTTGGAGCCCCCTCAGAACTTTAGTTCAATCGTTTACTTCAGTAAACGGGCTTACAAGATCTTAGATTTGGCTCACCAGAGGAAAAAAGGTCATTGCAGTATACATATCTTAATTTCTTAATTATGTTCTTGTTTTAAGATTTTTTTAACATTTGGTTTAATTTAAAAAACAATGTAAAGTTAATTTAATTAGACATATTATACAATAATTTAAACATTTAAGAAATGTTGTCATTTACTTTTTTTATTTAAAAATGTAAATATATTTAATACATTTTAATATTATACAGTTGGATATAATGCAACATGTACTTTTTGGCAATGGTTCTTTATCATATCTAAATCAACTGATTTAGGTATAAGGGTATACAGTGCTCAGCGTAAATGAGTACACCCCCTCCACAATATCTCAATGAACACAAAAACATTTTCCAAAATGTTGACAAGACTAAGTTTTATATAATATCTGTTTAACTTATAACATGAAAGTAAGGTTAATAATATAACTTAGAGAACAACATTTTCAGTTACGCCCCACAACAAAAACTACTAAATCTAGTACTTTGTATGGCCTCCATGATTTTTAATGACAGCACCAAGTCTTCTAGGCATGGAATGAACAAGTTGGCGACATTTTGCCAGATCTATCTTTTTCCATTCTTCAAGAATGACCTCTTTTAGAGATTGGATGCTGGATGGAGAGTGATTTGCTCAACTTGTCTCTTCAGAATTCCCCATAGGTGTTCGATTGGGTTCAGATCAGGAGACATGTTTGTTATGTTCAGCTTTATCAATTTCATAAAAATGCTAGCAAGTGTTCTCTTTCATAGGTAACTCTACGCTGCGTAGCTTAGCTTTACGCATCGGGAACGCCTTCCGCGTGACCGAGTCTGAGCCCATATAGAATCACGCCAATTCATTGGCTGATGGCGCGACGCCGTCTCTGACGCAATGACGTCGTCAGGTCATACTGGCGAACTCGCAAATCCACTCCTCAGATTTCTCTGCCGAAAAGAACCCTGTCGGCAGCGTGAGTAGCTTGGCAGCAAACGCAGCGTCTCGTTCCCTATTCAGAGAACAAGGGTTACGCGAGTAACCCGAGACGTTTTAATCAATTGGGATATCTTGGTATCAGTTTTGTCCCCAAACAAAATGTATACAGCTGACTCTAAATGCTGCCAGGACCGAGCATTTCAGAAAACTCAGAGATAAATATAGCTGCAAGCAACAATTACGGGGCCAAGCCCTGAAGGCACTGCAAGCAAAGAAGCACATCAAGCAGAACAGCACAGCAGGCTGAGTAGCACTGCAAGTACAGAAGCACAGCGAGCAGAGCAGCACACCAAGCAGAGCAGCACAGCAGGCAGATCAGCACAGCAGGCAGAGTAGCACTGCAAGTATAGCAGCACACCAGGCAGAGTAGCACAGCAGGTAGAGTAGCACTGCAAGTATAGCAGCACAGCAAGCAGAACAGCACAGCAGGCAGAGTAACACTGCAAGAAAAGCAGCACAGCAAGCAGAGCAGCCCAGTTTTCAAAATCTTGACTTTTGAACAAAGATTAATATTCTAATCCAGGAGCAATACTGATTTGTACAATGCTGATATGGATAATAAATTAATCAAAACAGCACAACATTACACATGTTTTTTTATAAGTGGCACCATAAGGGATTATGACCCACAACACGACAGGCTTAAGTGTCAGCGGCTTAGCAGTGTGTGCCACTTAGTTGACGCACTTTCAACAGGTTCCAGAAGAGAAGTTTAGGAGTAAGAACGAACGATTTACAATGCTGACCTGAATAATAAACTAAACAAAACAGCACAATATTACACACATTTTAATTAAGTTGCTCCACATGAGATTCAAACCCACAACACAACAGCCTTTGTGCTTCAAAGCAAGTGGCTTAGCAGAGCATGCCAATCAGTCTCTACACCTTCAGTAGGCTGCTTTGGAGAGATTAATTGATCTGTTCAGTCATTTCTATGCGGCGTAGTCCAAAGATCATCAAGACAGGTTTTGAAGGAGGAGTAGCAAAAACACTGTTTTTCATTTACTTCAATATGGCGGACAGACACCATGTTGGAAAATGACAAATGAGACCTCATCAGAATTGGCATTACCAAAAGAACGACATAAAAATGAATTATTTTTGACATTTTCAAAAGTTATAAGTGTTTTTGCAAGAATCGTTATATCTCTGGAACACTGGGTGGTGCTGTCTTCATTCTTCCAGCGTTCCTCCAGGACATTGTGTTCATGATCCCTCCCTAAAATCCAAATTTTTGTGCAGATATGTCAAATGGTTCAAAAGATATTACAATGCATGACATAATCCAAAATGGCGGACACGTGGTTCAGCCAATCCTTGCAAAATTACCAAGGAATCCATAGCCCCAAGGAATCCATAGACACAAAGATTATAATTTTCTGACTGACTGTTCAAAAGTTATAAGCGAAAAATAGAATTTTTGGTATCTCACGACTCATAGGTGGCACTGTTCCCAACTTTGGCATGAACCCTCAGATCGTGGTGTGGATGAAGTGTACCAAGTTTCATTTCGATTGATCAAAGTTTGGCCGAGATATAGCCTCTGAACCAATTTTAGGTCGACCTTGTCAAGTTCACAACATCATAACTTTTTTTTTTTAATAGTTGTCAAAAAATTCTGTTCAGTTATTTCTGTGCGGCTCAGTCCAAAGAATATCTGAGACAATTTTGGTAAGAATTGGATATGTTTTGAAGGAGTAGCGAAAAGACACAATACTGTACTTTTCAAAATGGCCGCTACTGTAATGGGTGGAGTCTTAATATAAGGTATTGAATATAATCAGCATGAAGAGAGTGATCAGATATACTAAGAGTGCTTTCAAATCTGCCTCATTTAGTTCGGTTGAATCGCACTAGAGTTTGTTTTCCCTCTTGGTGCGGTTCGTTTGGGCAGGTGAGAATGCAGCAATTGCACTCTGGTGCACACCAAATGCGGACCAAACAAGCATATCGACACCTCGTTGAAGAGGTGGTCTCGGTACGCTTTCAAACGAACCCTGCGGTTTGTGGTGAGAATGCGATCCAACCTCAAACAGACCCAACTGCAAAAAGAATGTGCATTTTTGGACAAAACCAGCTGCCGTAGTCAGCTGCGCTGTGCATTATGGGATGAGGAAGTGTTTGTTGACAGTTTGCAGTTTAGCATGGCAGGTCGCGGACAAACTTGGGGTTGTGAGGAGGTGCGGAGCCTCATAGAAATTTGGTGACTTGCGATGCGCCTTCGCCATTTGCAGTGCATTAATATAATATTTTCCAGCCGCATCTGCGCTTCATTCTCAAAAGTTATATATTGCCTGAAGTGGTATATACAAACTATGTAGTAAAGGATGACCAGGGATAAAATCAATCCGCGCTGTTGTCTCTCCATAATAGCAGTGGGCTGTCTGTTGCATTTTACTCCTGTCTTTGTTTACTTCCAGAAGCACCATTGGAATTTTCCCGCACGCTCTTTCTGACCAATCGAAAAGCAGTTTAGGGAATGCGTTCAAAGAAACATCTAGCCAACCAGTGAAGCGGATGTTGTCACGTGACTGCATTTTGGTTTGTTTCAGCTGGTTCGTACTAGAGCAAACAGTGTGGTGTGAAAAGGAACCAAAACGTCTAAAAATAGCTACAATGTTTTGCCTTTGGTCCGGACCAAAACAAGTGAACTATCGGACTTTCCTGGTGTGAATACACTCTAAGTCTCATTTTTCTAGAATTAGGGGTTCAGGAGTTATTACCATTTCAATGTTGAGTTTTTGAACTGGTGGTGGCGCTATAAAGACCCCAAAGTTGGTCAGATCACTATTCATGGCCATTTCTACAAGTGTGCCAATTTTCATCATTTTCCTATGTTACCTTCACAGGGCCTTCCTATGTTACCTTCAAGTTAGACTTGGCCAAAAATAATCCTACAATTCCATTAGGGGCTACAGCCTTTTGGGTTTGGCCCTTAATAACCAAAACAATCCAAGGTTTTTATTTAGCACAGTGGCTAGATTAACAAATAACAGACTTCTCCTGATCTAAATATTCCCTCACAGTTTAATAGTAATGACTTTATGAATTTCTTCACAGATAAAATAGATAACATCAGAAATACAATAACAAATGTAGATTCTACAGCGTCTAGTACTTCAGCTTCATTCATCGCACTCAAAGAAAAACCGCAGTGCTTTACAACTATAGGACAAGATGAGCTAAATAAACGTATCACTTCATATAAACCAACAACATGTTTATTAGATCCTGTACATACCCACTAAATTATTGAAAGAGTTGTTACCTGTAACAGAAGAACCGCTTCTGAGTTTACTATTAACTCATCGTTATATTTAGATCACGTCCCAAATCATTCAAGCTGGCAGTTATTAAGCCTCTTATTAAGACCACAACTAGATCCTAGTGAACTGGCAAATTACAGACCCATTTAAAATCTTCCATTTATGTCTAAAATTTTAGAAAAAGTTATGTCTGATCAATTGTGCTCCTTCTTGCAACAAATAAATAAATAATATATATGAAGAATTTCAGTCAGGTTTGAGGCCCCGCCATAGCACAGAAACAGCACTTGTTAAAATTACAAATGACTTGCGTCAGACCAAGGCTGCATCTCATTGCTAGTTTTACTTGATCTTATTGCTCCACACTATAGATCATGACATACTCATAGATCGATTACAAAACTATACAGGTATTCAAGGGCAGGCTTTAAAATGGTTTAGATCCTACCTGTCCGATCGCTACCACTTTGTTTATTTAAACGGGGAGGCATCTCAATTATCATCAGTAAAGTATGGAGTACCACAAGTATCTGTCCTAGGTCCTCTGCTATTTTCATTATATATGTTGCCCCTTGGTAATATTATTAGAAAATACGGGATTAGTTTCCATTGTTATGCTGATGACACTCAACTATATATCTCAACAAGACCAGATGAAACTTCTAAACTATGTAAGCTAACGGAGTGTGTTAAAAATATAAAAGATTGGATGACCAATAATTTTCTCCTATTAAATTCAGATAAGACAGAGAAATTACTTATTGGACCAAAAAACAGTACACAGAATATCCTGGATCACAATTTGCAACTAGATGGATGTACTGTTACTTCCTCTACAGTCAAAAAATCTGGGTGTTATATTAGACAGCAACTTATCTTTTGAAAATCATATTTCCCATGTTACAAAAACAGCATTCTTCCATCTTAGAAACATTGCCAAGCTATGGAACATTAAGTGTTTCTGATGCAGAAAAGTTAGTTTGTGTATTCATGACCTCTAGACTGGACTATTGTAATGCACTGCTAGGTGGTTGTCTTGCATCTTCAATAAACAAGCTACAGATAGTACAAAATGCTGCAGCTAGAGTCCTTACCGGGTCAAGAAAATATGATCATATTACCCCAATTTTACAGTCTCTGCACTGGCTACCTATTAAGTTCCTTATCAGTTACAAAATAGTATTACATACCTATAAGGTCCTAAATGATTTAGCTCCTGTGTACCTAACTAATCTTCTATCACGCTACAATCCAACCTGCTCCCTGAGGTCGCAAATCTCTGGACTCTTGGTAGTACCTAGGATAGCAAAGTCCACTAAAGGAGGTAGAACTTTTTCATATTTGGCTCCGGTAACTCTGGAATAGCCTTCCTGATAACGTTCGGGGTTCAGACACACTCTCTCTATTTAAATCTAGATTAAAGACACATCTCTTTAGCCAAGCATTCATAAAATGCATCTCATAATCTTGTACTGCAGTTATATCTGATCAAATGCACATTATTATGCTTTAGCTTGGGTTGAACATATCATTTTTGCTTGGATGGAACAACAGCTACGCTAATTAGACCTATATTTGTTTCTCTGTTTCCTGCAGTCTGGATCCAACCCTTAAATGAACTGAGATGACCAAACACCTGAGAAGAGAAGATGCCAACCCCCTCAGAGGACCTCAGAAGAAGCCAACCCTCAGACAATATACAGAATTAACCAAATTTTGCCATACGTTAAATATATTAAGTTTCTACAATATATAAATATATTGTAGAAACGTAATTTCCTGTAAAGCTGCTTTGCAACGATTGTATGGTAAAAAAAAGTGCTATACAAATAAACTCATCTCTTTCAACACTACTTGACTTCATCCTAAAAAAAAAAAAAAAACTTATTTCACTTTTTCAAAATCTTCAGCTTTCTCTTTCTCTCCTTCCCTTGCTAGCTTGTATTTATTTGAACAATGCCTAAGACTTGGTGTTACGAGCACTTCCTCTGTCTGTTTGCCTCTTCAAGATTAATCGCTTTATGTATTCCCATATTGTAAATCTCTTTGGATGAAAGCGTCTGCAAAACGACTAAATGTAAATGTAATCTTGAACTGAATTAAATTGAATAAAGGTCGCCACCTTGTGGTAGTTTATGGGATCAAATTAGTTTTAAGACGCATCTAACAGCCCGCTTTTATGTCTCCGTCTGTTGCAATCTTGGAGCTACAACATAGGCCTATTTGTGAATTGAATTGATGTACAGGGGGTTAGACAGAATAATGTGAACACCGGCTGGTAAAATATTTCTTTATGAAGGTGTTTTATCATTAAATGTTACCTGTAATACATTTTGGAATAAATTAATAGAACTTCTAAACAGTCTCCTGTTGAATATTATTATAACATCTGCCATAAAAGTTTGAGTTAACCCTGATGATGATGTTATCCAGCTTTCAATATGAATTGATAATTATCCAAACAGCATCTTCATGCTTTTTTTTGTAAAAAGGAATTCATGATTTTGTTGACAATAACCTAATAATAGCACAATATATTACATATTTGCTGTCCATTTTACATCATAATTCTTTCTCAGAATTTTAAAAACAAACTTTTGTCCCCCGGACTCTCTGATTTCAATGTGTTTCAGACTTTTTCACCCACATATATATACATACTGGGATATACTATTTCACATTGATCTGGGTGATAGTTATTTTTCCCTGCAGTCTAACACAGTGGGACAGGTAGAACTGTGTAAACACAGGACAAGAAATACAAAAAGCAGCATAATAGCAGCATAAAGTATAATTATTTATAATTATTAGGTGGACAATGATGTGCAAAGTTTTCAAACAAACATACATAAGTTTAACAGTTGCGTTATGTCGATTGACTTCATTAAAAAAATAAAAGCTTATATTTTCTTCCAAATAACATTTTTAAATCATATGTTAAACACAAACCAATCCACAAAAGTATTACAAAAAATATGTAAAGCTCTTTGGTCAGTAGAGGGTGCTGCTGGACTGCAACTAAAAAAAACATGCAAACGTACCATTACATGTTGGTCCACTGAATGCTCTTTTGGAAGGGATAATACATCCACAGTCATATCACACTGTAGCCCAAGACTGGTTGCCCACTGAAGCTAAGCAGGGTTGATCTAGGTCAGTACCTGGATGAGAAACCTCCTGAGAAAACGAGGTTGCTGTTGGAAGAGGTGTTAGTGAGGCTAGCAGGGGTGTTCACCCTGTGGTCTGTTTGGGTATATGCCCCAGTAAAGCGACGGGGACACTATACTGTCAAAAAGCACCGTCTTTCGGATGAGACATTAAACCGAGGTCCTGACTCTCTGTGCTCACTAAAAATCCCATGGCACTTCTTGTAAAGCGTAGGGGTGTAATCCCGGTGTCCTTGCCAGATTCCCTCCACTGGCCTTTGTCAATCATGGCCTCCTAATAATTCCCATCCACTTGGTTGGCTCTATCTCTCTTTCCTCTCCACCTGTAGTGGGTGTGGTGAGCGCACCGGCGACGTTGTCCTGTAGCAGCTGTCACATCATCCAAGTGAATTCTGCACAACACTGAAACATGAATATGAATTTTACCTTGAAGGGGGTTATTTATGAAATTAACAGAACAGGATATATAATCCCACACATACATCTACGTTATAGTATAGGCCTATATACATAAGCCAAATTCCTTTATCATCCATCACAATGAGTAAAAGATGGGTTTGGTGAACACAGGGATAAAAAGCACCCCAAGTGTACAATGAAATATACTGCTGTATCTTTAATGTGTTGGGCCTATTTCTCTGCCAGAGATCCTGGACATCTTGTTCTTTTGCATAGCATCATGGAATCTTTCAAATAACAATAGAGAAAAAAAAATCAAAACCTGAATGATTCTGCTAGAAATCTTATAATGGGCATGGATCTTCCGACAGGACAATGACCCAAAAACAAACTGCAAAACCATCACAAAAATGTGTCACTGGCCACAAAACCAAGCTTCTGCTATGGCCATTCCAGTCCTCTGACATGAACCCTGTAGAAAATGAGTGAGGTGAACTGAAGAGAAGAAGCACCAACATGGAGCTGGGAATCTGAAGGGTCTGGAGTGATTCTGGATGAAGGAATGGTCTCTGATCTCTTGTCAGGTGTTCTCTAACTTCATCAGACACTCATAAGAAAAAACAGAACTGTTATTTTGGCAAATGTAGGTTTCAAAAGTATTTAATAATAGGGTGTCAATAATTGTGTAGAACTTGTATTTGAGAAAAAAATATATAATACGATTTCCCCCCATTTTCAATTATTTTAGGTTAGATTTTGTTTATGTGGTAGATTTTTTTTTTTTTTTTTTTAAATAAATTATCAAAAGGATTAACAATGCATCTTTACTTTTAGATGCTCCTTTGTTCACATTTATCAAGGGTGTCATTCATTTTGTCCAGTGACTGTTTTTATTACGTGATTATAATTACTTTGTCAGTTATTACAGGTCGTTTGATATGCACTAATTCAGTATTTATTGAAACATAAATCACAGCAGCATTCATCTGCTAATATCTTGATAACATTATAAGTGGACCTCTTAGATTTAGAACAATACTAAATAATACAAAAGGCAGTTCATTACCCCTTTAACATGTTATAACTAATTGCAACAACATGATTTAAATGATTTAAATGATTTGAGCTTTAAAGTTGGTCTCATCATATTTGTGGTCATGAAGATTAATCTAAGATTAATCCTAATAAACATGCTTCTACAATTAAAACCATTACATTAAATACATTTAAAACAGTCTATTTCAATTCAGCAGCGTGCAGATCCCCGTTTATGTCAGACTGAGCAGCGCGGACAATCGCTCAGCTCGCTCACATAATGTAGCCTATATCTATTATAACGGAAAACGTATCGTTGTTATGACATATGTCGTTATTACGAGAAAAATATGTCGTTATAATGAGAAAAGATGTCGTTATTACGAGAAAAATATGTCGTTATAATGAGAAAAGATGTCGTTTTAAGGAGAAAATATCTCGTTATTACGAGAAAAGATGTAGTTTTAATGAGAAAAGATCTCGTTATTATGAGAAAAGATCTCGTTATTATGAGAAAAGATCTCGTTATAACGACATAATTGAGTGGAAAAAATATTGTGTCTGTGGCAACAATGTGTCACCGTAGGGTTGTACCAATGCAACAGCAACAACAAAGAAATCACTCACTGCTCTTGATTGAATCGCTTTTGTAACTTTAATAAAGATTTATCTTTCATTTATACTGTCAAATATGCAGTGCTGTTTTACATTTACTTTATTCACCTAAAAAATAATGCTAGACCTACCAAAAAAACAACTGAAAATCACTGTTTATTTTATTTGTATCTTTAGACATAACAAGGCGAGCACTTTTATTTTACAAAAGCAATTCGTAACATTTTGTTCTTATTGTAGAAGTATATAAAATAAAGCAGACATTTATATTGCTTTCTTCGGTTATCACAATGTAAGGGATCGCGTCGGTGTCGCCGAATTGAGAAGAGCAGTGGTGTGCTTTATATGAGATATAGGCTAAAGCAACATCCAGACTGTATGAAACGTTATTGTGACTAATTTGCAGAGCGGTACATAAGATGAACTCTTATTCTGCCTGATGGGATAGACAGTAAAGACAGGCTGAGTTAAAACATTGATTTTTTTAGGGCTGCCCACACATTTAAAAATAAAACAGCTGTTCTTTTAACTTTACCAGCTGGTGTCACTGTTGGACAGAATTACTTTATAAAAACTAGTGAGTTGTACACTTTTCAATGTCACATTTTGAAATAATTTATTTTCTCATCCAGCTTTTTTTTTCTCTAAAGAGACTGATGGCAGGCAACAACTGATGAAGCCGTTCAACACACAAACATCAGAAATTCAGTAATCTTAAACTATGATCCTTACGACTTTGAGATTATGTACATTTTGGCAGGTTATTTTACATTTATTTCATGCATGCAAATCAATAAAGTGATGAATAGAAATTGGGCAGTTCAATTAAGTATAGAATTTTTGTAATAGCTACAAAAATGAAAATGGGAAATGTGGCATCTCCGAGAAATTAAATGTTTTATTTATTTATTTATTAAAATGTGTATAGCCTTGGTTTTACTACAAATATACAATTAAACTATGGTAAGTGTAGCAATTTTTTTAACTGTAATAACCTTTTTTTTATGTTGTGAAGTAATTTTAATATTAATCATTTTTAAATAACCTAAATCACAACTAACATTTCTTCCTTTCCAGGTTTAACATTGATTATTGTGTTCTGAGTTAACATTGGAATGTCTCAAAAGCATTTGACAAGTCTAGACAGTCAGCCTAAAAATTATAATCTCATGATTGAAGTAATTAACTTAGTGATTTAACTTGGTGAATCACTATTACAGGTTTATGCAGATATAGAACAGTTAGAACATCATAGAACACAGTTAGAAGTGGATCTATGCACTTAGTTATGGACCACTGAGCTTAGTCACAGAGAGCAGCATAAAGAGGGGCAGACATAAGAAAAACATACCAGTCAGAGATGGGTTTTAAATTGTATATGTCAAAACCCTGCAGATGACCATGCAAATAATGAAAACACATTCCCCTTACTAAAATGTTCCACTGTTAGCGTAACTTCTACCTTATGGTAACCTACCTTACGTTTTTTTTTACCTTAAGGCAATATATAAGCATAATCTATTTTAAATATATATGGTGAAATTGTATAGTCACTGTTTAGTTTCAATCATCTACTGTTTTACAGTCCATTATACTCACCGGGAAAGGTGGCTCTCGTAATCGTGCTTCTCCTGCACCAGCACTCTCCGTTTCATCATCAGCTAACACTACCACGTCATGAAAAAGGGAAAAAATTAGTTGTAAATCTACACAGAAAGGGTTAGTAAGCTCTTGGATATTGTTTGAAACGGTGCTGCCGCGGTGCCTAAGCAGCAAAAACCCAAAGCATCTGGCAAGCCATGAAAATCTTTAGAAACCCGAGGGTCGTACAGCACAGAAAGAAATGGAACTGCTCAACATCTAAACAGTATGAATTTCACCTAACGTGAGAAAAGAGACTGGGTCTCTTGATTGATTAGTTGATTAAGCAACACTCATCTCATTCAAATTTCTTGCCATCTATGTAACTATGTGAACTTTGTCCACCACCGTACAGAATGTGTGTATGTACACACACACACATATATATATATATATATACATACATTATTCATTATTCTACATAGAAATGTGAGAAGACAGTGGCCATGAAGATAAAAGAGACACTATATATGAATTCAGTGGCCTGAGACAATGGTCAGTTATACAAGTTACTGACCATTACAAATAAAACAAAATGCTGCCACTGATCCTAATATGCAATAAAATAGCACCATTTGATTAGCCAATAATTAGCACTTTATACAAGAATTAGCATCTAAGTTCACTCACTGCATTGATCAGATACAACACAACAATTTACATTTAAACAACATACAAAAATTTGAGAACCAATAAAAAAAAATGCATTACTGATCTACATAAATGACACGTCTATATAAATCTATTATAAATCAGTGGTTTAAATGAATGAATCAATGACTTGCTCATAAGACTATCTACCACAGCCAGCCGTGTACACTGCTTTCCATTATGAACAAACAGATTTCTAGTTGGAGTTGAATGGAATTGAATAAAGTCTATTTTTTGAGGATTTAAGCAGAAATATGAAACAGCAGTCTGGAGTAAATATAGTCGTTGTGAAAGTTGTAAAACGATAAACAGTTGCTTCTTATTCATGTTTGAACATAAGGGCGCAATACAGGACTGATTACTTTCAATCTTATCCACTGTTCTGTTTGCGCATTCACCGGACCGGATAAAGGTTTTCCCTACTTCTGGTATCCATACGTCACTTTATGAAATAGGCCTATGCAGAGGTCTTCAACCCTGTTCCTGGGGACCCACTATCCTGAAGAGTTTAGCTACAACCCTAATCAAACACAACTGAAGCGGCCAATCAAGCTCTTTAAGACTTGGAAATTGCAGGCAGGTGTGCTAAAGCCGGTTGCAAATAAACTTTCCAGGAGAGTGGGTCCCTAGGAGCAGGGTTGAAGACCTCAAGCCTAATGTTGAGGCTGACTTAAATTTTAGCATACATGCCAAGGGCCAAATGCAGGTAAATGGTTCTGTTTTATCATAGGCCACGGTGATAATTTCATTATGGATTAGTTGAATATGTTGCAAAGCAACATGAAAGAACCAACAGCAATGTCACTTAAGTAGCAAAAAAAAAAATGATAAAAGATGCATTTGAAAAATGGATGACCCTGTAAAGATGAGTCAACAGAGTGGGGACCCATTTGCAGCTTTAATAAGAGTTAACACAGTCCTACAGGCAGTGGTCAGTAACGGTAACAGGGATATCAGATGAAAGACAAGAGCAGAGTATCAAGGCAGACAAGAGGGTCAAAAGGCAGGCAGATATCAATCCAAAATGAGAGAAACAGTCCAGAGTCAAAACACAATGATTAAACAGAGGAAGATGAGAACGCTCAGAAATGTCAGCCGGAGCAATAAAGACTTCGCCATGAGTGAGTGTGGTTTAATCAGTCCCATAGATGAGCATCAGGTGAACTAGCAATCAGAGTCCTGGTACAGGATGATGAAAAATGGAGTTCGGAGAGAGAAGTCAATACTCGGGTGATGGTGACCTCTGGTGACGATCAGGGGGAACCACAGAGGCCGGATTCGTTACAGACCCAGACACCTCTAGAAGCTTGTTTTCACCATGTGACAACATAAATAAATAAAGGTAATTGCAGAACTTTAAGTCACAATTCTGAGTTTATATCTCACAGTTCTGACTTTTTTCTTGTTAACTTGCAGTTTTAAGAAGAAAAGTCCAAACTGCGTGACCAAATTAATATCACAATTGCAAGGAGAAAAAAATTCCGCAATTACCACATTTTTCATGTGGCCCATCTCAGGTGCAAACATTTGTGTGCTTATACTTAAATCATTGAGAGATTTTTTTCACCAGCGCAAAATTGACACAATTTACATTTTCCAAAACGATTTGGTCATCACAGTTTGTCATAACGGCAAGCGAATCTCTGTTTGTTCACACCCTGCCTATCAAACAGACATCATACATTTCATGCCTTATACAATTTACACAAGGATATATATTTTTTATAATAGTAGCTGACTAATGGGATCTAAAAAATATAATTTACATTCGCAGGATACAAATTAATAATGGTAAGCTACTTGATAAAAGCTGTTGTGCAACATTAGTTGCAGAGGTGGAAAGAGTACGAAAATATTCTACTCAAGTAAAAGTATTATTACATTAGTGAAATTTTACTTAAGTACAAGTAAAAGTACCGGCCTAAAAATCTACTCAAGTAAAATTTAAAAGTAGCTAATTTAAAATTTACTAGTAAAAATTACGTAGTTACATTTTAACAGTGGGAGGGAGGAAACAATAGGATAGGCCAAGGGTGTCAAACTCAGTTCCTGGAGGGCTACAGCCCTACATAGTGTAGATATAACCCTAATTAAACACATCTGATCCAGATAATCTAATCATGTAGGCTTATTTGAAAACTACATGGTATGTGTGTTGGAGCAGGGTTGGAACTAAACTCTGCAGGGCTACGGCCCTCCAGGAACTGAGTTTGACACCCCTGGTATAGGCCTATAAATCTCAAACGAGTTGTTTTCAATTAAAGGAATCAGTTATTTAGAATAATAAGACATTTGGGCAAATTATATCAGTATCAACTAAATGTATCTTTGCAATGCAGAGGAAATGCAGAAGCTTCATCTGAAGTGGCATTTAGATGTAGCCTATTTACACACTGACATGAAGGCATTTAGCCTGCAGTTACAAATGCAGAAATAATGTTTTGATATGTAAGACATAACATGTTGAATACTCATTTGAGATGATAAATTATAATAAAAAAATGAAAAGATACTTTAAATGTGAAATTAAAAACTGCCAGTAGGTGTCACCAAGTCACTGTTAATAAGTGAGTAATTCTGATTGATCCGAATCTTTTAAACGGTTGATTCATTCAGGAACAAAACAGAACAGAACACCATCATGCCTCAGAGATGCAAAACTGTGCTAGTTTGGAATTATTTTTGTTGTAGAAATAGACCAAAAACAGGCAATTTGGTGTCTATAACGCAAGTCTCCTAATTGATTTATTGTATATTGAACTGTTGTAAAAAACATATATTTTATATGTAATCATTCTGATTTTTTGATAAATTTACTATTGATTTACTATATTAAATTATATAAATATATACATTTTCTGCCCCAATATCTTGAATTTTGTGATCATTCTAAATGCATTTTAACAGACTGAATCACGCAGTGAAAGAACGCACTCTAAATGCTCGCGCACGCACTAGTCTAATCTACTAGACTTTTGTTTGGTTTTTGGCAAAATACTGATAATGTCAAATCGCCCATCGTTAAAACATCAATTACGATATTATCGCAGACGATATCGCATACCCTGCACCACTGTATTTTTTTCTAATTTGTGCAGACCCTTTTGCTAAACTGTTAAAGCTTAATTTTAACCACCAATGCAAAGATGCATATATTTACCTTACATCTACATGCTTGCGAAGGGGTTATGTCGAGATTTTATAAGCTGCTAGTTTGGTCTCCCTATCAAACACAGCTTACACTGCATAATAGAGCATGAATATATGGCCAGGGGTTCACTTCTTTCCTTCGAATTCAACTTCAGCAGAACACGACTGGGTTTTGTTTTCAGCTGGGTCTGCACCAATAACACCTGTCTTGTCCATCTGCATCTTTCTTGTGATTTTAGCGCCAGTGTGTTCTTCTACCCATTATTTACTGCAGTAGTTTCCAGGGAGCGTTTTGTTTTAGTACTCAGTAATGAATGTGTTTTAAAATGTTGTGAAGTACAATACTTAAAACAAAATATACTTGAGTAAAAGTAAAATTACAGATTTTAAAAGTTACTTTAAAAAGTAGAAGTACACAAAAAAGCTACTCATTTACAGTAATGCGAGTAAATGTAATTCTTTACTTTCCACCTCTGATTAGTTGTTTCTGTTCCGAAACATTTGTCTGAACCTCTCTCCTTTTCTTGTGACTGGAATTGCCACCTAAACTTGGTGATCACCTCTTTTTGAAGTGTGTGAGGCAATAGAAATGTCTTATCTCTAAATGTTTATGGAAAAAGTACACTGTTAGACTTTTTATTGTATTTTTGCGGTAACTTACTGGCAGCACTGTTGCCAGTAAGTTACTGTAACTGTCCCTTTACAGTACTTTAACTGTAAATGTGTTTTACAGTATGATGCCCTTACCGCAGTTTCATTTTGCAGTATGATGCTCTTACCGCAGTATCATTTTACAGTACAATACCCTTACCGCAACTTAGTTTTACAGTATATTGCTACAGCAATTTTACTATAATTTATTTTACACTATTTATTATACTATATCTTTATTTTGTATAGTTTACATGAATGCTATTGAATTTAATAAATTCCAAAGAAGTAACTTGAGTCAATGCACAGCAGTAAATTTTTATTCACTGTCACTGTCAATTACATTTATTTTATTTACTTATTTATTTAATCATTGTGATGCAACATTACAAATATATATATATATATTAATATATAGGACTAAATTCATAACAAATCGCATAAAGAACTGAATTTATATAATTTAAATCATAACAATGTGTTAACAATACATTAAAAAAAAAAAACTACAACAAAAAAACAAACATGTAAAGCATCCCAGTTGGCTGGCCTCCATGCTGGTAAGCCACTGATGGCTATATAACTGAATTCATAACAACAAATCATGACAATATCTAAACAAAAAACATGAACAAAGCATCCCAGTTGGCTGGCCACCATACGGGTAAAACACTGATGGCTGATCTGAAACAAAACAGAGGGAAAATAAGGGAGAAATTAGTTTATCTCGTTATGTTATACTTTACGTAACAACTTAGGTAACAACTTGTGCAACAGCAGTTATTGCCAGTATTGTTTCTGTTTAAATAGTATAGTTTTTTGCACATCCTTGTCAGAAAACGCCATTAATTGCCTGAATGTACAATGACGTTAAAGGTACACTAAGTAAAAGTGTTTTTGCTTTCAGTAACATTGTAACTGTATTTTTGATGGTTAGACATTCTGTTGACTATATATAACAATGTCTGTGTTTTCGGTGCATGTGGGATCTAAATGCCAAAAAGTTTTAAAGGAAGCAGGACATTGCTCATTTCCACAAGCAAACCTATGGTTTGCTGTGTGCTGATGTTTTTCACATGTGTCACGTGAGATGAGGTCGAGGACTCAAATGCAGGGGAAAAGTTCTTTTTAAAATAAAACAAAGAAGAACAAAACCAGCCCGAAGGGGAAAAACAAGCAGGCAGGCAGAAGACTGGGGCACAGTCAGACATGAAACACTCACGACATTAGACACACGAAAGACAACGGATCAGCACAGGACTGCAGACACAAGGAGAACTATATAGGGAGACAAACGAGGGTAACGAGGGAGACACAGCTGGAGCCACTGAAACAATGATTAAGTAACAAGATGGGAGGGACAGACAATCAACATGGGAGCACATGGCACCAACAAACAACAAGCCATGTGCTCAACACAGAGACATCTGGTGGCCAGCCTGGGCACACCAGCAGGACCGTGACATAACCCCCCCTTTAAGGAGCGGATCCCAGACGCCCACACACATTAAACAGAAAAATGTCTAGGAGGGAGGTGGGCCAGGCCCGTGGAGTGGAAGAGGGCCTGGAGCAATGGGCACACAGGGGTGCCAAGGTGGGGCTGGCCCTGGAGCGGGCTCTGTGAGTTCCCAGACCGGAGCGGTGTCCAGGACTGGAGTGGACTGCATGGGCTCCCGGACTGGAGCGTGCTCTGGAGCGGACTCTGTCGGCTCACGGGGCGGAGCGGGCTCTGGAGTGGACTGCGTCGGCTCCCAGAACGGAGCGGGCTCGGGAGTGGACTCCGTGGGCTCCCGGAACGGAGCGGACTCTGGAGGGGACTCCGTGGGCTCCAGGAACGGAGCGGGCTCTGGAGCGGACTGCGTCGGCTCCCGGAACGGAGCGGGCTTTGGAGCGGACTGCATCGGCTCCCGGAACGGAGCGGGCTCTGGAGCGGACTCTGTCGGCTCCCGGAACGGAGCGGGCTCTGGAGCGGACTCTGTCGGCTCCCGGAACGGAGCGGGCTCTGGAGCGGACTCTGTCGGCTCCCGGAACAGAGCGGGCTCTGGAGCGGATTCTGTCGGCTCACGGGGCGGAGCGGGCTCTGGAGCGGACTCTGTGACCAGCGGGCTGGAGTTTACTGGAGACATGCCGGCTGCCCGTACAGACCTCATGGGGGGATCCTCCAGCTTACATACCCGCCTCGGGATCCCAGGGTGCGCTGCAGCTTTGACGGCCACCAATAGGGGCACTGCAGCGCCATCTGCCGCCACTGGAGGAGCTGCAGCCTTGTCGCCCACCACCTGAGGCACACCAGCCACCTTAGCTGGGGAACGTGCCAAAGCCTCAACAAATTCCCCAAATGTGAGGTGGTCCAGCCCCCTCATCCTCCACCAGCTGAGGGGCTCGTCAAGGGCGCTGTTGAAGAGGTCCTTGAGGGCCTCATCATTGTAATCTAGCCCCTCAGCTGCACCACTGAACTCCACGGCAAACCTCCTCACGTCATTGCCCTGACGGCAGGAGCTCAGGGCCTCAAACTGGAGGATGCGTTGGTATAGGGGGCTGGAGATAGTGGCGGGTGGTGGGTGGTCCAAACCCCTCCTCTGCTGAGTCCTCATCTTGGCTGATCCGTTCTGTCACGTGAGATGAGCTCGAGGACTCAAATGCAGGGGAAAAAGTTATTTTTAATAATAAAATAAAACAAAGAAGAACAAAAACCACCCCGAAGGGGAAAAACAAGCAGGCAGGCAGAAGACTGGGGCACAGTCAGACATGAAACACTCACACGACATTAGACACACGAAAGACAACGGATCAGCACAGGACTGCAGACACAAGGAGAACTATATAGGGAGACAAACGAGGGTAACGAGGGAGACACAGCTGGAGCCACTGAAACAATGATTAAGTAACAAGATGGGAGGGGACAGACAATCGACATGGGAGCACATGGCACCAACAAACAACAAGCCATGTGCTCAACACAGAGACATCTGGTGGCCAGCCTGGGCACACCAGCAGGACCGTGACAACATGACTGCAGAAAATTCTTAAATCTGAAACACACAAGCTGCAATACTTGCACCTGTACATACTTGCATGTGCTCTGTTTTTTTTGTTAAATTTTTTCCTGGTGGCTTTGCGACGTGTTGTGGATGTGTTGGTCCACCTTTGTCCGTTTCTCAAACTATTCCTTACTCTCTCTCTCTCTCTCTGTTTTCTGGTGTGGCCCTTAAGCCTTTGGGTTCGTAGGTAGTGCCTGCGGACACAAAAGCAAAAGAGAGGAAATGAGGAAACTTCACTGAACATGGGAGAGATGTTGTATATGTTTGTGTAAAACTTTTTACATCAATGACTATTTACTAATCTGTATGTTATGAACATGGAAAATCACAGATGTGGGATGTTTGATCATCTGTCTTTACAATACATTTCTGATGACTCTAGTTGTTGCATAACATGCAGTTAATCTAATGTCAAATACTGTATCTGATAGTAAGTCAAAACATATACTTACAAAGCCAAAGATGCTCAGTGGTGTGGCCCTTAAAAGAGTATTTAGGGTGTAGTGCCTGCCTGACACAAAAGCAAAGAGAGAGAAAGAATAAACATAATTTTCATCAGTGATTATTGACTATCACCATATGTTATGAACATGATAAATCACAGATCTAGGCTGACTGCTAAATGTATCACTTACACAATAAGATGACAGTCAACACTGAAAGAAAAGATAGAAGAGAATATTTAGCATACAACAGCATGTAAAATGTAATTACTGGTACTATGAAAATTTAAATGCACTGACTTTGAGACCTTCCTTCTATTAACAAATAAGAAGCCATAATAAAGAACGATTCTTAATTATTTAATGATTTGTAATTTTTCATGAAATTACATTTAATTGGAATTGCTATAAGTAATGTATATGTTAGAGATACTGTCTGCTGTTTTTTCTCTCTCTTATTTTGTACTCATTTATTATCTCCTTTATTACTTTGGTGGTGTAAATATATTCTATATTTTACACATACTTCGTCTTTGGCAACAATACTTTAATTAAAATGTAATGCCAGTAAAGCAACTTGAACTTGTGTGTGTTCCCTGAATAGAGCAGACACAGAGAGAGAGAGAGAGAGAGAGAGAGAGAGAGAGAGAGAGAGAGAGGAAGAGAGAGAGAGAGAGAGAGAGAGAGAGAGAGAGAGAGAGAGAGCAAGGGGTTACGAGCGACGAGAGAGCGCGCAAGGGGTTAAGAGCGCACGAGAGAGCCTTTGAGACGCGCTACTTCAAATGACGTCACACGCATTTAACGACATTTAACGGTAACGTTATTCGTTTAATTGATGAGTAAAATAGGCCTACACCATAACTGGCCGTAAAAAAGACGGAAAACCATTATTCGTGTAAACATTCGGTACGTCTACTGGAAATGGCAGTCAAAGCAGCAGTTTTTGAGGAAAACGAACAGTCCTGCTTGTCATAGCCAATAATTCGATTTTATTATTTGCTTTCTTCATATATTTTTATTGAATTGATATTGGTAATGCTTTACGATCAAAAAATAACTAATAAAATACATTTGTTGAAAGTTTGTAAACATAAATAAAAGTAGCCTACTTACCTCAGGAAAATCTGCAGCTGGCGTCTGGCGATCCATTCATAAGGGACGTCCGTTATGCGCGCACTGGACACAAACCTCAGTTTATATAACCTCTGCCAGGTTGTTGGCGGGCTTTGCACGCGAGTAACAGTTTAAATTGTCTGATGTGTAAGTAAAGTTTATATATATATATTTTTGTTTGTAATAATTTACAAATTACATTTGTATCACCACTTGTGTGCCATGACATTACACAAATAATAATACAATTAAATTATACCAGTCTGTATTTTTTTCTGATAGCCTATTTTGAAAAACGGTGGGAACCCAATTGTGGATTTATTATTATTATTATTGTTTATTATTATTTCGTTATTTATTATAAATACTAATAGAACATGTGTATGGGTGTGTGATTTTTTTAAATAAATTTTAAAATGAGAAAAATGAATGCAGATTCATGATTTTCTTTCGAACAAGATTATAAACTATAAAACATTATCATATGACATTTTAATAGGCCTATATGTGCATATTGTCTTGATGTTTTCAAGAATCAATTGAAATCGAATTGGATCGAATTAAAGAATCGGCTAAAACACATCTCTTCTATCTTTATTTGACCCTCTAACTCTAGCAATCTCTATTCTAATTCTATGCTTTTAAAAACTAACAGTAGCATTTCTAATATTTTTGTATTCTGTTTTCTTTTTGTTTATCATACAATTAACAAAAGCAAAAATGCCTCTAACACTAGCTTGCTCTATTCTTTTCTGCTCTATCGGTTTTCTTTTTATTTATTATATATAAAAAAAACTTGTTAGTGTACTGCCTAAAGCTAACTGAGACTTGTCATAGCTCTTGTATATCATTGCTCTTTTGTTGATTGCTTCCATTGTCCTCATTTGTAAGTCGCTTTGGATAAAAGTGTCTGCTAAATGACTAAATGTAAATGTATGTTTTAGGCCTATTAAAATGTCCGCAGCACATTCAAGAAACCTGTCTTCTTCATTTACAGTAGCACTACTGCTTTTGTGTAAACAGTAAAATACTGCAAATTCACATATACAGTAAATTACTGTAAACTTAATAAAAAATACCCATAATGCAGTGTGTATTACAGTAGTTAACCGTAAATCATATATATGGTATTTTACTGGACTTTTTTACAGTAAATAACTGTAAAATTACAGCAAAATACTGTAAATTCCCATATACAGTAAATTACTGTAAAATTTATACAGAAATACCCATAATGCAGTGTGTATTACAGTAGTTAACCGTAAATCATATATATGGTATTTTACTGTACTTTTTTACAGTAAGTAACTGTAAAATTACAGCAAAGTCTAACAGTGTAGAACTGGTTCGATGTGTTTTTCACTGCCGGAGATAAACTATACCCATGCAAGTTATTACAGATTCTGCTGATCATTTCATAAAATGATGTTATTGTGGAACATGTTTCTGCAGCTGTACAGTCAGTTCTTTTGTTTGAGGTCTTCTCGTCAGTTGATTTCTGCCCAGCTTTTGTTGTGCTATTTATAACCAGGTAAGCTGAAACTATGATCAATTCCGGTGTGTTTCTCATGACATATAATTAAGTAATTATGAATTCTGAAACTTGATAAATCACAGCTTTTATCACTGCAAATGTTTAAATGGAGAAAATGTTTTCTGAAGCTAAATGCAGGTCACTGCGGTCACTGAACTGAAATGGAAATATTGTTTGGAAATTCCTGACATGTTAAATGCAAAATGACATGTTAGGGGCGTGTTGTTATTCATTTTGTGATTTATTTAATATGTATTGCAATTTCTGGGCTCATTACGCTATAATTCCATGAGTTAGACATACATTTCAAACATCTTAGATATTAATTAAATCGAGCAAAATCATTCAGTACACATTCACAGTGTTGCTAGTTGCTACTATGACACATCTTCTATCAAAATATGGACAGTTAAATGTCTATATTCACAAGCCTGCATACAATAAATATATAGACTGCTTCTCAGATGGAAGGACACATTCCTTGTAAGGTTGCATATCTAAGCCGTCTCATCCTCAAGCTCCATCGAAGGATGTTTTGATTTGAAGGATCTTTAGTAGGCAGTCTTTGTTTCGCATACTTCATTCGGCCTGTTTTTCAGTCAAATCACAGATTCCAATTCATGAAAAAATAACTAGCTGGACATAACATTGGACATTGTTTGGTTGTAAATGAATCACATAATGCTAACTGTGCATAATGTAAACCACTGGAAGATGGTTGTCTTTTATAGAAAGTCAGTTCATATAATATTTTTCAATATTAAATATTCTTCAAATTCTAACATAATTTTAATGCGTAATGGTGGCGGAAACACTGTCTCATTCTACCGTTAAATGCTGAGAAGGACTCTAGCCTTGAAGCCTCAGAAGGACTGGACTTGGAAGGGCACATCCTCGCTTAGGATTCATCCTTTTGTTTGAGAAGCACCCACATTCTATAATAGTTTAGCAGTAGTAGGGTAGAATAATCTTTAATTAATTTTAAATTTTATATGAATTAGCCGCTATAAGAGCTAAATGTTTTATTTATTTCCCTTTTTTAATTCACATTTATCACATCATCATCATGCACATGCTAAACTTATATCTAAATATGTTACAATTTTAAGTAAATCCACATTGCTCTTATCTCTTATCACTACATATCACAGATGACTGATAGGCCTTCTGAATAAATTAATTAGATAAATACATATTCCAGTCAAAACAAGTGGATAAAACTTTGTATACTTGTTTTGACATGTTCAGTTACCCAAAGGGCATTGTATTTGTTTAAACTGACAGTTGACAGGCTACAACAATACCAGGATTTAAGGCTTTGAACTACATGCTTTTACTGCATAGAATGAACATTTTCCACGAAAACTCCCCCCCTGTATATGATAACAAACAAGCCTGTTTTGAACAGAAATGATTTTTGTTATTAGATGTTTTATCTAAGTGAAAGTTGCCTATCATTCAGAGTCTGTTCAGAAACATGACCTCATCTGATCTCTAAACATTTCCTTCCTCTTCTGTTGTCTTTGAGAACGCTCACCCAAGCCAATCTCGAATGTCAGTGAAGTCCCCTGAAGGTTATCTATGATGTCATCTGCGATGGGCTCTGATATTTACAAGCTCCTCAAATGACTGTGCCGCGGGAGGGAGATGCCACAAGGTCAGCTTCGATCTCTCAAGCACACGTGTGCAGGGAAACAGGGGGAAAGCTGTTATTTACCAAACACAAACATTTACCAGATTTAAACATCTTTAGAAAGTTTACAGGAAACAGCTAAAAAAACAACAACTATAAAATGGTTGCAGATCTATAATAGTTTTTCACAGATAAATTACAACTGGGAAGAAAATAATATATATTACTCCTGTTGTTTGAGTCAGATGTGAAGTATTGCACTCCCCCAAAAAAAGTACAAATAAATAGTTTTTTGTGCTTTTCACTGCTGCAGTTATTCATTTGGTTGCTATAAATCTGTCATCTGGAGTGCTAAATGACAAATAGACTGTAAGCTGTTTCAAGCAGTGTAAGAATGTTTCAACATCATCTTGAATGTATATATATATATATATATATATATATATATATATATATATATAGACACCAGCTTTTGTTCTTTTTGTTGTATGACTATGAACGTCACGTTAAAACTATCTTGTTATCTACTTATACCATTATCTCTTTATACTATTATTATAGTATATATCCCTATTTTAGACTTTGGTCCCACTTTATATTAGGTGTGCTTAACTAGTATGTACTTACATCAAAAAATAAGTGTAATGTACTTATTGTGTTCATATTGTATTGTAAAAAACTTTTGTTGCTATGAGGTGGGATACAGTTAAGGTTAGGGACAGGTTTGGTGGTACTGGTAGGTTTAAGGGTGGGTTAAGGTGTAAGGAATGGGTCAGACGTGTAATTATGAATGTAGTTACAGAAATGAATTACAGATGTAATAACAAGCAGGTATTTTTTTGTAATATAATTACAATGTAAAGACATACATGTACACGATAAGTGCATTGGACAAAATTACAAAAGGCCACTTAATTACCCAGACTTTTTTATCCTTATTTCAGATGTATTGCTGTCACCATTTCATTTCTACAACAATTAACAGTTTTGGCTATAACAATGTTTTATCAAAAGTTAGTGTACTTGTTTACCAGGGAGACTAACGTGCCAATAAAGTGCAGATGACTGATGAAAACAAAGTAAAATCAAGTTAAATATCACTTGTCATACACATAAGTTGTTAAATGTACACCATTTTCAATCATGCTGATTTTGATCATGGCTTGTTTTATCAAATTATGCAAAAAGTGTGATCAGGGCGGTGTATAATCACATAAATGTATCCGTCAAATTTATGAACCTACAACTTGAACTATTAGCATACAGATAAGCATATTGACTAGCCCTACATATAGGTTTGCCTGACTTGAGCCTGGAGCATGTTTATAAAGTGTGATGGGTCAACCCACACACAGAGACATAAAGCAGCAGATGTATTATACTGTAAAACAATACAGAAACCTTCCGCTGCATGTGCAAGCATTTGCAGGCACAGAAGTCTCATGGAGGACATCTGGGCTTCATCAGGTTTCAGGTGCAGGTACATAAATGGACCACAGGCCTTAACTGACTCAGATGGGGGAGTCCCAATCGCTGCATGGCCCGAGAATAGTGCTTCAGAGGGGAGCGATAGTTTAACAGCCCCCTTCACCACGATCGGTACCATCAGTAAGTTATCACTGAACTAAAAAAACACCCACACGTTTTTGGAAAGACAGACTGGTTCCCAACACCTACAACCCCCGTGAAAGATGCGGGCTTCCCCTATGTGCCAAAGACGGAGGGATCCTTTTCAAGTGTGCATCTTTACAGAGAGTGAGTGAAGAAAAAAAAAAATAATTTTCCATGAAAGCCACTGCTTACATAGCTGTGACTTCCTCTGTTTTCCCCTGTAAACAAACCATCTCAGGGCCATAATGACTCAGCCACAAAAAAACTGTCCTAGATTAAAACACCATGCCTGATGACCTGCTTGAATACATTTAGGCTTCAAGTTGCCGTCTTTACCCATGTCCTTAGCTTCTCTGTTAAAATTAAACTCTGTTGTTGTTTCATTATGTTCTCTGCAATATTGGAAAAATCGGAATATTGGTCATCTTCAATAAAAATGTATTTTTGAATAATAATTTGACCTCTTAAAATCATATGTATTTTCAGAATGTTTACTTGTTCCCTATCTGTCGGTCACTACGAGTTATGTCGTGACGACATAGGGGATTTACCTGGAAGCCCCGAACATCTCTGACTAAGAGAAAACGCCAATGAAATTGGCTAGTGGATTTTGCATACCTGAGCCACTCCCCGTGCATACGGGTATAAAAGGGCGAGAGGTGCATCCACTCATTAGATTTTTGCTTCGGAGCCGAGTGGATGAGAAGAGTGCTGATCTCCACAAAGCCGTTCATCTTTGTTTTGTTCCCGGTTGGCGTAACGGTGCGATCAGCGGAGTCCCTCTCATCAGCGATTCCCCTGGGCACTTCAACTAAAAGAGAAAATTCTAAAAGAGCAAATCACGACGATCGCGTCTTTTCAAGATGCCGTTTCGTCCGTGTCCTTCTGGTTGCGGTCGCTTTCTGTCTGCGGATGACGGACAGATCGTTGTCTTCAGTGTCTGGGCCGCCGACACGCTGAAGCTGCGTCGTGGATGACTCATGCGCCTGTTGTGGGCATATGAGCATGATTTCGCTGCGATCTCGCCATTCCTTTATGAAAGGATTGGCACCTCTGCCGCCACCGTGCTGATCTCTCTGGCTCGAGCAGAGGATCGCCGGCTGACGCCTGGGAGATCTGAGGGTTACTGTAAGAGACTCTCCGCCGGGCACGCCCACACGGACCTCTTACTCCTCACGCAGCGAACATCCCGTCCGGTTCCCGGGTGATTTCGCTGGTCTGTCCCACGGGGCGCCCAGCATTTCATTCGTGCGCCATCTGTAGATAGGATGTCGATCGCAGCATCGGGGATGGGTTCACGTCCTCTGAGGATGAAGGTGCGGTGGGCTGCCCCTCGGTGTTGTCGCCACCGCCGCACCAGACCCAGAGCTGACGGCCATGCTTGCCCGGGCAGCCATGAGCATTGGGCTGGAGGTCAATAGACCGCCCAGTCCCGAGCCCTTGCGGCTGGACGATTGGTTTCTCGGAGCGGGCGCGGCTCACAACCGCGCCTGCCCCGTGCCTTTCTTCCGGAGGTGCATGAGGAGCTGACGAGTTCGTGGATGGCCACTTTCACGGCCAGAAGCCGCTCGTCCGCCTCCTCCGTCCTCACTACCCTCGATGGCGGAGTGGCCAGGGGGTACGCGGGCATTCCCCAGGTGGAGAGAGCGGTCGCGGTGCACTTGTGCCCACGAAACGCCGCCACTTGGAGGAACCGTCCGCGTCTCCCGTCCAAGGCCTGTAAGCTGACAGCCGCTCTCGCGGCCAAAGCTTACAGTGCTGCGGGCCAGGCAGCCTCCGCCCTGCACGCCTGGCTATCCTGCAGGTTCACCAAGCCAAGGCGCTCAAATAGGTGCACAAGGGTAGTACCGACCCGGGGTTGATGCAGGAGCTGGTTTCCCGAACTCATTTCCTTCGCGACAGCACCTCCCTGGCGCATTCCTCTGAGGAAGGACCTCCTTTCTCAGGGGCTCGGCACCATATGGCACCCGCGTCCAGATCTATGGAACCTCCATGTGTGGCTCCTGGACGGGACGCGGCAGACTTGAGTGGTCTACCACCGGCGGTGGTAGAGACCATCATTCAGGCTAGGGCTCCTTCAACAAGGCAAACCTACGCACTGAAATGGAGTCTGTTTGCGACTTGGTGTTCTTCTTGCCGAGAAGACCCCCGAAGATGCAAGATTGGAGTAGTGCTTTCTTTCCTGCAAGAAAGGTTGGAGCGTAGGCTGTCACCCTCCACCTTGAAAGTGTATGTAGCCGCTATTGCGGCTCACCACGATGCAGTGGACGGCCGGTCCCTGGGAAAGCATGATCTCATCGTGAGGTTCCTGAAGGGGGCCAGGAGGATGAATCCCTCCAGGCCTCCCCTTGTGCCCTCTTGGGACCTCTCTATCGTCCTGGCTGGACTTCAGAGGGGCCCCTTTGAGCCGCTGGACTCAGTCGAGCTGAAGTTCCTGTCTCTTAAGACAGCGCTCCTGACCGCGCTCACTTCCATCAAACGGGTCGGGGACCTCCAGGCGTTTTCGGTAGGCGAAGAGTGTCTTGTGTTCGGGCCGGTCTACTCTCACGTTGTCTTGAGACCCCGGCCTGGATACATGCCCAAGGTTCCCACCACGCCCTTCCGTGATCAGGTGGTGAACCTGCAAGCACTGCCCTCGGAGGAGGCAGATCCAGCCTTAGCGTTGCTGTGTCCCGTAAGAGAATTGCGCATATACGTGACCCGCACCCGGAGCATCAGAAGCTCTGAGCAGCTCTTTGTCTGCCACGGAGGGCAGCAGAAAGGGAAGGCTGTCTCCAAACAGAGGTTGGCCCACTGGATAGTGGAGGCCGTCGCCTTGGCGTACCAGTCGCAAGGCGAGCCGTGCCCCCTGGGGGTGAGGGCTCACTCCACCAGGAGTGTTGCCTCCTCCCATGCGTTGGCGCACGGTGCCTCTTTGGCAGACACCTGCAGAGCTTCGGGCTGGGCGACACCGAACACCTTCGCAAGATTCTACAATCTTCGCGTTGAGCCAGTTTCTTCCCGTGTATTGGGTAAGTAATGGGCGAGAAGAACTGTCCGGTGTCACGCTTGCTGCGCCATTCCCCCTCACCCGGGGATACGAGCGCCTTTTTCTCCCCCAGTTCAGTTCCCCGGATAGTGAACCCTGGTGGAATCATCCAAGCACCCCCGGCAGTCAGACTGGGCGGAGCAGTCTGACGCCAGGCCCAGTACTGGTGTTAGCTCGCCCGGGTCTCCGGTCAGCCCCTGTACTGGGCTAGGTGTCCGTATGGCCTGATTCCCCTTCCGGTAATCCCATATGTGTATTCTTCCACGGTAAGGTTTCCCTCATGGTAAACCTGTGTCTTCCCTGTGACAGAGCTTCTGTCAGGTTCTGCTGGCATCCCTCCTCCCTACTCCTAGGTAGGATCTGCCCCAGAGTCCAGTCGTATGTAGTACTGCCCCAAGCCTGGGCCAGTCCATATCAGTGTCTCCACATGTTACCTCCCTTCGGGCAGGATGTGGCCTCCGTAGCGCCTTCTATAGAAGGCTCGCTTCCCGCCGCTACAAGCTGTAACAACAAATAGGAAAGACCTGAAGCTGTCTTTCACTGAAGGTCGAAATCCCTTCCGATTCCGTGGGGAAAGGAACAGCGGCTTGGGTATCTCCAGCAGCGATGTACTCAGTGGTCTCCGGTGGGCACCAAGGTTAGCAATTTGCACTGGAGCGGTAGGAAGGTTGCAACCTCTTGCATGGCATTTGTCTGTCACGCTTGTCAACATCTGCATGCCACAAGGTTGTGACAGGGTTCAGCTTGTGGCGCTTTCCATAGGACCCCTATGTCGCCACGACATAACTCGTAGTGACCGACAGATAGGGAACGCCTCAGGTTACGTCGTAACCCCGTTCCCTGATGGAGGGAACGGAGACGTTATGTCCCCATGCCACAATCTTGAACCATCGCTGGTTGCCAGGGACTCGTCTCGGCTCCTCAGCGTAAAACCTAATGAGTGGATGCACCTGTCGCCCTTTTATACCCGTATGCATGGGGAGTGGCTCAGGTATGCAAAATCCACAAGCCAATTTCATTGGCGTTTTCTCTTAGTCAGAGATGTTCGGGGCTTCCAGGTAAATCCCCTATGTCGTCGCGACATAACGTCTCCGTTCCCTCCATCAGGTACGTACGTAACCTAGACTTTCTGCATGTAGATAGACCCTGGTGATTTGGCCTTTGGCCTTTGGGAGAAGAGTGGACTGGGACTTTTGTTTGTGGCCCATTATCAGGGTCTATTTTGAGAAACTTTCATGAGTATCAGAGTATCAGTGGCATAGTTACTATGAGTGACAGAGACAGCAGTTAGATGATAAAATGTAGAGGACCAAAGACAGAACCCTGAGGTACACTTTGAAAAAGAAGAGTACAGGGAAATTTTTGTCTTTTGATCTCTCACTGATATATGGTTAGAAATAAATGAATTTGGTCATCATTAGTCATTTTGTCCAAACCTGTATAACTTGCTTTCATATGTGGGAGACAAAAGAAGAAAATGCCTCATACGACTGATAAAAACACACCTATTTTAAATTTTCACTAGTAATGGGTCATTCATGAACGATTTGCTCACTGCGTGTGTAACATGACAAATGAACAAATACTCAAGAGGTAAAGTAATTATTTCCTTTATTGTTCCTTAGAAAATATATTTGGCTACATTATAATAATTTCCTCGTTTGGAATGTGATACAAAACTGTGTAGGTAGTCGTTTTGAGGGAATTTGGCTGTTGAAAAAATAACATTTAACAGCACTCAAATGAACAAAGTTACATTTACTAAAGATTAAAGAATAAAGATGTGCAATTGGGAGCAGTAGGCCTATTACAAGATTTCAAGCAAATGCATTTTAGTCTTGAGCACACAAAGTTATTCCATGGGTAGAGAAGACTTTGAGAATACCACACAAATTAAATAGACGACTTTTATGTAACCACATACTTTACGACTATAGACGATTTTAGTAACCACATTTGGGAGATATCAGTCTAAAAAGTATATATGGAGTGAATAAATTAATTGTTCTCATCCTTGCTCTAACATTATCATAAAGGAACATCTGGTGTTATTGGTTTGTTTTGCCACTGACTCTCAAAGTCTTTCATTCCATTATTTTGATGACTGATAACATTTCTTTCCGAAAGTGATGCATTGACACTGTAATTCATATGTGGGCAGAGAGCCGTTTGAATCCCTGTCATTTCTAAAACCGGCTCAAATGTAATGCTTTTAATACAATCATATTGTGAAAAACTTTGGTCTTTTCTGATGTCTATAACCATCAATGGCATGCAATTTACAGAAAATATGTCTGTTTCAGATTCAGATGGACTCCTGTTATCGTTCAGTGGCAATGATCTTATTCATACTGAAGCATAATTTGAACTTTTTTATGATTTAGCTTTATCTGATTAGTAGTAGGAGGATAGGGTATTCACTGACCTTTGTTTTCACAGGAAAAGAAATTCAGGACACAGAGAAACTACCCACGCTTGAAGAGATACAGGAATTGACATCATAATTTAAAGCATTTAAAATGCATTTAGCATTTAAAACCTGATTACTGAGGGTGCCGCATGAGGTGGAAATTAGGCCAAGCCAGAGCATCAGCAAGCCATGTCCTGTGACTGTTCTACTGATACAAGATATTTTTTAAATGAAAAAAAAAAACGTTATTCTTTGCCATGTCTGACCTGGTCCTATATAAATTAAGAGCTATGAATTAGACCCTAGAAAAATTGTGGCCATGAGAAAATGCTTACATGGTAGCATGTAATAATATGTAAAGTCATCTCAAGGACTCAAGTTTTACTACAGTCAAAAGTTGTCTTTTAACACTAAAGTTGATTCTTTCTTTATCCAAGTTTTCTTCCAAAACTGCAGGATGGGAGCCCTGTTTGTTCCTTATTTTCTCTCTGAGTTAGAGAAATCATAGAAGAAACATTTTTCATCTTGTGTTCACCTCTTCCATTAAGCAAATTACGTGAATGTGGAGGGGATGCGCAAGCATTGGTATGTATTGATGCCTCTTGTTGAAAAGAAGCCAGCGGGCTATCTTTAAGCTGGAGAAACATTGACACTGAAGATTCCCACTCTGCCATCTAAACCTTTGCATACCACATCGTAATTAAACGGCAGAACATATGCGGCACCAGGTCAGGATGGTGGAGAACTGAGTTCCTAGCATACTATGGCATACTATGTTACAAGCCTACCAGGCTGACCTGTTAAAGCAACGGGATGAAGGCCAGGGTCTTTTCCCTGACATGGGGGCCGAGTTGCATCATGGCATGTATTTAGTTTTGTGGATTACCAAGCAAACAGCTGCCGCTATTGGCCATTCAATGATGGCAATGATGGCTATGAAAAGACATCTGTGGTTTAATCTGGCTGACACTGGGCAGAAAGAAAGTAATTTCTTACTCAATGCTCCAGTATTGCTCTTTGAGCTTTTCGGAACCTCTGTTGAGACAGTGGCTGAGCTGTTTAGAGAGGCGAAGATGCGATTGGTGATTTAAAAAAAATGTATACCGCACCATTCCAGATCCCCCCCTCAAACCTCCTATGGTCCGGGCCAATCTTGATCCAAGGATCATAGAAATGGCCCAGAGGTAAATAATCATCACTCGAGCCACTCCTCTGCAGAGGAGTAAAGGGGCTTTCGCACCACAGAGTTCTAGGAACAAAGCTAGCATTGCGGTTCCTAGAGAACCAATTTCTCCCTTGGGCCGTTTTGCTGGTTGCAATTCCCACCGGCAGCGATAACTCTGATGTAGCTGACAGTGGCGTCTTTATTCGCGGAATTTACTAACATCAACAAACGGTGAATGGAGGATGTCATGATCGGAGCTGTTTTTGTTGTGTCATGGGTTAAATGATAATGGAGATGGAATTTACGCAATTGAAAGAGCATGACAATCTGACTAAATCTCTTATCTCTTTAAATCTCTTAAAATTTTTGCATGGCCCCTTTAAAAAATGCCAGGTAACCAGTGTTTCGTATGCATTTGGACATTCATTGTACACTTACGTCACTAGTAGTTCCTATATAACTGTTTTAGACCCTACTCTGAATTAGGAGCTAATTTAGTTCCCTAAACTGAAGTCTTAGAACCAAATACATTCCTAGTTGATGCGGTGCATAAAAGCAAGTACTTCTGCTAATAATTCTAGAAACTGTGAAAAGGTTCCTCAGGGACGAAAGACCTCTGCCTTGTCAAAGGTCTCCCATATTTCCTGAACCACTTGCGGATAGGGTCAAGGTCAAAGTCAAGGTTATTTTATTCGTCACATATTCAATTATACAGGATATAATCAGTAGTGAAATGTAAATCAGGACAGGTCCGCTCAATGGACAGTGCAAAAAAATTAAAATAAAAATGAAACGTAAGAATAAGAAAAAAATAAGGGGTAAAATGTGCAATCAAATAAAATGTGCAATACAGTATACTGTGGACTTAATAAGTAATAATATAAACAGGGATGTGCAAGAGGAATGTGCAAACAGCAAGAAGAATGTGCAAACAGCAAGAAGAATGTGCAAACATGGTTGTACCGGGTATGTACACATTAAATTTAGTCATGTAAATGTAAATGTAATGAGACCGAGTTTGAGTTTGAGTTTAGGAGCCTGATGGCCTGAGGGAAGAAGCTCCTCCTAAGTCTCTCAGTTTTTGCCATCATGCTCCTGAAGCGCTTGCCAGATGGCAGTAAAATGAAAAGATGGTTACAGGGGTGATTTGAGTCCTTGATGATTTTTACAGCTCTGCTTTTGCAGCGTTTGAGGTAGATGTCCTGGAGGTGTCCTGGAGATGTCCTGGAGGATGGAGAGTCCACTCTTCTGGGGAGATATTGCCTCATGACAGCAAGGCTGCACCCTGGTTCAATTTTCCTGGCACATGCTTTGCTCTGATCAAACGCAGGTTGGGCTGTGCCCATTCCAAGAGGGGTTCCACTAAAGTGAAGAGGCGCCTCGAGGAGAGCCCTCCTTGGTGATTTATGTAGACCACCACGGTCATACTGTCCAAGCCAACCAGAACGTGGTGCCCCTTCAGGTCTGGTAAAAAGGATATAAAAAAAACTATAAAAAAAAATCAGGCGCCCCCATCCCACCAAATAATAGACTACCAAATAATTTCACTAAACCTTATATATATATATATATACAGTATATATATATATATATATATATATATATATATATATATAAAAGTATTTACAGTTTTTATAACCAATTCTTACTATGTAAAAAATAAGTAGACTTAGGCCTTTAGTGTTATGTTAGAATCATTATTATACTCATACCTTTTCTTGATTTAATATTTTGACTTGTTTTTAGCTTTATTTTTTGTTTTCATTTAAATGTTTAGTTTTTAAATGTGGTTGTAGTATGCATTTGTCATTTTTATTAATTGTTTTTATCTTCTTAAATGTGTATATATAATATTTATAGTTTTAACTTTTAATTTTAGTTACTTTTTCTTATTTTTAAGTTGCTTTGGATAAAAGCATCTGCTAAATGACTAAAAGTAAAGTAAAGTAAGAAAAACTATCCTGTTCTGTTCTGTCTAATTGTCTCTCTGTTCTCATACTGTATTTTAATGCAGCCAAATTCTCAATAAAACTGTTTACTTTATATATTTTACTGTTTCTTTTGTCAGTCAACGGGATAAATATGAAATAGTGACTGAAACACAGCCCTTTAAGAATACATAACCAGCTCTCCCTTCCAAGAAGCTATTCTTCACAAAATCCTAATTTATAATTTTATTGAGCCGTTGTCTGATGAAATAAAATAATACTCAATATAAGATAAGACAAAGACAATTCCTGTGCTGTGATTTTGCTATATTTGCATGTAAACTCAGAGAAGCAATAATATCTGTATTAACTGAACGGGCTGCTGCTCTCAGAAGCTCACTGAACAGAGCAGATGCAGAAAAAGAGCTGCGTGCGCGCTGATCTCGCGCCGTTGCGGTGATCACACAGACACTCTGAGAGACTTGCTAAAGTTTGTCCAAGAAATCGCTAGCTTTGTCACTAGTTGCTTTGGGGGTCTAAAAAGGCGCTAAATCTTGCTTAATTGGCAACACTGCGCGCATCTCTACTACTCACCTCTCTCTCTGTCTGACTGCAGTACACTCATCAAACATACACACACACGTACAGGAATATCTGGACCACGGCCAATCAGAGGGGGGGGTCCGCCTTCACTATCTCTGATTAGTTTAGACCACAATATGGGCCTAATGTGTGTCTGTTGTTGAACCACAGGGAGACTTTCTGAGCCGTTTTTTTTTTTTGTCAAACGGCTGGACGCACCAGTGCGACCTCAGATTTTTGTTAGTCGCACCATTGAGAAAATAGGTCGCATGTGCGACCAAATTGGGCGCACTCTAGAGCCCTGCATCCTGAACAGCCATCTCACGAGGGCACGGTTCAGAGTTCTGAGATCGAGGATGGGCCGTAGGCTGCCATCCTTTTTGGGGATGAGGAAGTAACGGCTTTAGAAGTCTGACTCGCTCTGAGCTGGAGGGACCGTTTTTTTTGCCAGTAAAGCCATCACCTCGGGGCGCAGGATGTGTGCGTCCTTGCTCTGAACAAGCGTGGGGACCACGCCGCTGAAGCGCGGGGGTCGTCAAGCGAACTGTAGTGAGTAACCTTGTTTTATTATCCCCAAAACTCAATTTGACACCCCGGGGATGGCCTGCCAGGTCTCGGCCCGCTTGGCAAGGGGTTGGATTGCTTCGAGCCATGTGGGGGACGGGCCACTCGTATTGTGTGGAAGTCCACCTGCTCCCATTCAAATTACACAAGAGTTACCAACCGCTACCGCGTATTATTTGGGGATTTAATCCCGCGGCGCAAGAGATCTGGTCGGGTACCATGGTCCCCAAGGGGAAAAGGCGGGAATGCAGGTCAGTCGTGGCTCTAATGGATAGAGCGTCAGACTTGTAACCTGAGGTTGTGGGTTCGAATCTTGGCTCTGGCAGGAATTGTCTACGATTGAGGTGACACCCTTGAGCAAGGCACCAAACTGCTCTCTGGGCGCCGCAGTGTCAGCTGCCCACTGCTCCAAGTGTTTGTGCACTTGGATGGGTTAAATGCAGAGAATACATTTCACTGCTGGTTATACTCTGTATAATTGTGTATGTGACAAATAAAGGTCGTCTGAGCTTAATCATTTTTTTATTTATTCTTTTTACTGTGGGGTAATCTGGTCAGATGTGGATGAATTCGGACAGAAGAGATGGATTAAAATGCCAGATGTAAATGGGTACATGTCTCCATTGTCCACTTGTGATCCGATCAACCAAAGCGCATCTTAATACCAAGTGTAAACAGGGTATGTAAACAGGGGCTAAATGTTTAAATGTTTTCAAATTTGCACATATCAGACCTGTCCACACATAATTGTCTAAATTATATATTGTGTTTTTGCTATTTTGTACATTGCCTATTTGTATATTATCCTTTATTATCTCTGTATTGTCCTGTTGCTGTCATTCTGTTGCTCTGTAGAGCTTCTGTCACTATAACAAATTCCTTGTATGTGTAAACATATCTGGCCAATAAAGCTCATTCTCATTCTCAAATAGAACATCATGTGTTGTCATTTTGAAATTACAGTTATTGCGTGCTGGCGTAAATTCAGCATAAGATCTAGCTGCAAGCAGCATATATTTAGTAAAAAGAAAACACTCTTTAACTTGAAACAGGAGAAAAACTATAGCAAAGTTAAACAACTAAACAACAGCTAAACAGTCCAAGAACTAAACCAAAAATTTGACATGAAAACACAGGACAATGGGGGAAAAAAGCAAGCAACAGGTGGGACTAATCAATAACTAGGGACCAAGGTTCAAGGTTTCTTTATTCGTCACATAATAAGTTATACAGGGTATAATTAGAAGTGAAATGTAATCGAATCAGGTCCGCTCAGTGGACAGTGCAAAAAATAAGAATACAAATTATATAAAGTAACACAACACAAGGGCATATATATGGTAAAAAAAAAGAGAAATAAGAGTAAAATGTGCAATGAAATAAAAAAAGTGCACAACAATAAGATGTGCAAAAAACAATAAGATGTGCAAAAAACAACAAGATTTGCAAAAAACAATAAGATGTGCAAAGAAAGAAAAACAGTGTACTGGGACTTAATAAATAGTAATGTGAATAAGAGGGATGTGCAGACGGGTTGTTCAGGGTATTGTACATAGAGCAGCAATAATGAGAATGTGAGAATATTTACAGTTAACAATGGGTCTTGTAAGTGTTTATGAGACTGAGTTTGAGTTTAGGAGCCTGATGGCCTGAGGGTAGAAGCTCCTCCTCAGTCTTTCAGTCTTCACCATCATGCTCCTGAAGCGCCTGCCAGATGGCAGTAAACAGAAAAGATGGTTACCGGGGTGAGTTAAATCTTTGAGGATTTTAGCAGCTCTGCTTTTACAGCGTTTGATGTTGATATCCTGCAGAGAGGGGAGAGCAGACCCTGAGATGCGCTCAGCTAAGCGCACGACTCTCTGTAGAGCTTTGCAGTCCTGATTTGTGGCGTTATTATACCACACTGAGATGCACTGAGTCAGAACACTTTCTATGGCCCCTGAATAGAAAGTTTTCAGGATAGCTGGTGAGACCCTGAATTTCCTCAGCTGTCGCAGATGGTACAGTCTTTGCCTGGCTTTCTTAACCTGTGTTTGAATGTGTGTAGTCCAAGTTAGGTCATCGGAGATATTTACACCGAGGTACTTGAAGCTACTCACCCTCTCCACAGGGGTCCCACTGATCATAAGAGGGGTGTAGGGCCGCTGCTGTCTCTTCCTGAAGTCCACGATCAGCTCCTTAGTTTTGCTCACGTTCAGAGAGAGACAGTTGTCCTGGCACCATGATGTGAGTCTCTCCACCTCATCCAAGTATGCGGCCTCGTCATCATTGTTAATGAGGCCCAGAACCACAGTATCATCCGCAAATTTGACAATAGAGGTGGAGCTGTGAGAGGACACGCAGTCGTGGATGTATAGAGAGTAGAGCAGGGGGCTCAGGACACAGCCCTGTGGGGCTCCTATGTTCAGGGTGATGGAGTTGGAGGTGAACTGGCCGACTTTCACCACTTGTGGTCTGGCGGTGAGGAAATCTTGAATCCAGTCACAGAGTGAAGTGTTTAGGCCGAGGTCTGTGAGTTTATCAGCTAGCTTGGTGGGGACTATAGTGTTGAAAGCTGAGCTATAGTCTATGAATAGCAGCCTGACATAGTTGCCATTCTTGCTGTCGATGTGAGTGAGGGAGGAGTGCAGGACCTGAGAGATGGCATCATCAGTAGACCTATTTGGCCGATAGGCAAACTGAAGAGGGTCCAAAGTGGCAGGGATGGAGGAGCAAATGTGTTTCTTTAAAAGTCTCTCAAAAACCTTCATGACTGTCGATGTGAGGGCAACTGGACGATAGTCATTCAGGCAAGAGGGTTTACTGTTCTTAGGCACAGGGATTATGACAGATTTTTTAAAGGAGGTGGGGACAACAGAGGTAGCAAGGGACTCATTAAATATGGAAGTAAACAAACCAGCAAGCTGATCAGCACAGGACCTCAGAACGCGGCCAGTAATCCCATCAGGTCCTGCTACTTTCCTGACGTTCACTCTCTTTAGTTCCCTCCGAACGTCATCCTCTGAAAGGGTGATAGCATAATCATTGCTGCTCTGTCTGCTGCTTCCTGACGAGCTGTTCGGCAGATTTGCGCCGCCATTACAGTCAAAGCGGCCGTAGAAGGTGTTTAGCTCATCTGCCAGCAACGGATCTGCTCTCACCTCTGCGGAGGAGTTATTTCCAGAGGAACAGATGGTCTTCAGTCCCTGCCACATGCGTCGAGAGTCATTGAGCTGGAAATGTGACTCAATTTTCTCACTGTACCGGTGCTTGGCGGCTCTTATTGCACGCCGGAGAGCATAGCACGATGCTTTGTACTCGCTCATGTTTCCTGACAACAGACCGGCATTGTATGCGGCAGTGCGATGGTTAACCGCATCACGGATTTATCTGTCCACCCACGGTTTCTGATTAGTAAATGTCCTTATTGTTACCGTTTCAGTGGCTTGCTCGGTTAGCGTGTTTACGAAGCTTAATGCTACATCCGTGAATCGCTGACGTCAGATGAACTCGCCCGAACATGTCCCAGTCGGCGTCATCAAGAGACGCCTGTAGCATAGATTCAGAGTGGGAGGACCAGCGCGTCACTTCCTCTCCACCGGCGGTTCGCGGCGATCCTTTGTTTGTATTCGGTGTGAGGAAGATGGCGACATGATCTGATTTGCCAAAAGCCGGCAGTGAGTGGGCTTTGTAGGCGTTATTGAGCGGAGTGTAGCAATGATCCAGTGTATTCAGTCCTCTGGTTGGACAGGATGTATGCTGATGAAAGTTTGGCAAGACTTTCCTGAGGTTGGCTTTGTTAAAGTCCCCGGCGATGATGAAGGCAGCGTCAGGATGCTTGTTGTTATATCCGCTGAGCTCGTCGTGGAGTTTGGACAAAGCCACGCTAGTATCTGCTTGTGGTTAAATGTAGACGGCAGTAACGATGATCGATGTAAACTCCCGTGGCAGATAGAATGGGCGGCAGATAATGGAGAGATGCTCCAGATAAGGCGAACAGGAGCGCGACAGAATGGAGATATTCCTGGAGTCACACCATTTCTTGTTAATAAAGAAACACACTCCACCACCTTTGTTTTTTCCGGCCTCGGCTGATCTGTCCATCCGTAAAACAGAAAAGTTATCAGACGGCGTTACAGCAGTGTCCGGGACCGTCGGCGTGAGCCACGTTTCGGTCAAACAAAAGATGTTGCAGTCCCTAATGTCCCGTTGGAAACTAATCCTGACTCTAACATCGTCCATCTTATTCTCCAAGGATTGGACATTGGCGAGCAGAATACTCGGTAGAGGGGGACTGTGAGCCCTTTTCCTCAGTCTGTTGCGTATTCCAGCACGTCTCCCGCGGTGTTTCCTTCGCCTCCTGCGGTTGTTCAGGTGGTCGTTGTTCAACACGTTGTTCCGGAGTATCTCCAATGGCCAAGCTGGATCCGCGGATAAAGTGTTTTGAATCAGGTTAGTGTAGCGTTGTCCAATGTCCAAAAGTGTTCTTCTGTCGTACATAATCATTGCAGACGATACACGTATCAAAAAGAGAAGTAAAAAAAATAAAAAATAGGTAAAACAAACACATAAAGCACAATTCTGAGCGGAGCTAATTCACAGGCGACTGAACTCAGCAGCGCCACCAGAAGTCAAAGACACTGGGACTAAACACAAGTAGTGAAACAGAACTCAAACTAGCAAACCTAAATGGATAACACATACAGTGGGCAGGTCATCTTATCTCCACTAAAGATATGCTAGCAACAGTGACTGCAGTTTGGGGAAAAAAATCTGATCTGCTCACATGTAACCTCTATCATCAAATTGTCTCCTTGCCGACATCTAAGCTGAAACAAGAACGTTTTCAGACCCCTCAGCGTTATTGTTGATTAATGGGTGTGTAGGTGGTTTATGTGCATCAGATAGGGAGTAGTCATTGCATTTTTAACTACTGTGGTTTTGAGATGCATGATGTCACAACATGCTGGAGAAGTGGTGGCAGATTGGCAAAGATGCATATGTGTGAGAACCTACTAGATGATTTGGCAGCAGCTGTTATATTATATTATATAGAGCAGTTTTTAGAAATTGCATTATTTAACAGATTTGTGGTGTATTCCCATAACCCTATAGAGTATAAGTGGTTTGGAGATTTACAAAAACTACTTTTGTTGTGTCACGGAGCATAGTTTTAAGAGTTTTTTTAGGCAAGAATGTCATTGTTCATGCTTCAAACATATGTAAAATATATTAAACATATGTTACCCTCTCTGTAAAATCCAGACTAAAGTCTCAAAATCTAATTATGAGAAAATAAGCATCAAATTTACACATATATTTACTCATGCAGTATACACACATACTATATATGGAAATAGGCTATATGAAGAGTTTGGTTCCAAAACGCTAAACATCTATTTTGATTAATTTGAGTTTATAATTTGGGTTTTCTTTACAAGAAAGTGGCAAGATGAAAACCACTATTTTCTGTTTCAAACTTTCACATAGCATCTTTAGGTTATAATATCATTAAAAATTCACATCCAGATTTTGATTTTCAAAGATGTATTATTTTTTTTTTTAAATCCCCAAAATGCAATAAGTCCATGATAGGTTTTTTTTCTTCAAAATGCAGTAAATCCATTGAATCAATATAAAAGTTATGTTTTCATGCTGAAAATATTGAAAGCTCGCTGGAGCGTTGTTTCATCGCTGAACGCTGTTTCACAGACTGCACTTTGATAACAGGCATGTGTATAAATAATGCCATAAATAATTTATTGTCGCCTTTTCTTTTTTATTCCTATTTATCGTAGTCTCGAGCAGTACACACGGCGTCTGCTTTGCACGTAAAATATCAACACCGCGGGCTCCGGGAAGAAGTCTGTGGGAATCCCTGCAAGTTAAAACATGATGCCAAAGCGGTACACAGTGAGTTAAAACATGACGCCAAAGCGGTACACAGTGAGTTAAAACATGACGCCAAAGGGATCCTGACCAAGCTTCAATATGTGATGAGTTGGGAGTGAGAACGTGTTGCCCTGTAAGCAAATCGTAAGGGATCAAGTTTTCCTGGAAGAACTGTTGACAGACTCAGTGCTCCTCCATGCACTGCCCCAGGTGCTAGGGCGGGGCTTAAAGGGGCTATAGCCCCATCAGAAACTTGCTTACCCCCCTCCCCCAAAAGGATTTCCAAATGTATTCCTCTCTGTGTCACTCTCATTAACATTGAAAAAATAAACATTAAAAACCTAAAAAAGTGCCTAATATATGGCCTCTATAAACAATTTTATGGGGGCGGTATCAAGCAAGGCACAAACTTTATGCAAGACGGTGAACGTCAGTCAGTTTTCTCTTAACAGAGAAAATGAAAGTAAAAAAAATATATATATACACTGATCGCTAAAGCTGCATATTACCGGTGTTCTGTCGATTTGTCCTACCCTGTCAGATTGTCCTACCTCCCATTAAAACAATGGGTAGTACAATTCGACAACGAAAAATTCTACCTGTTAAATTATATTTTATTAATTTGTACACCTACCACAACATTAATCCGATCATTACAGTAATGCACATACAGTAAATACGTGTTATATTTATTTATTTATTTATTTATTCAGTCATTTAGCAGACGCTTTTATCCAAAGCGACTTACAAATGAGGACATTATAGAAGCAATCAAAACCAACAAAAGAGCAACAACATGCAAGTGCCATTACAAGTCCTTGTTACGCAGTACACGTAGAAAGGATTTTTTTTTCAGAAAACTAGTATATAAAATATAGAAAAATTACATTTTGTGTTAGTTTTACAAGAAAAGCTAGCAGTTATAGAGAATAAATATGCAATTTATAGAGGGTCAAATGTTTGTGTGTTTTTTTAAATAAAAAGAAGACAGATTAGATAAAATAAAATTAGAATAGAGAGTGCAAGAGTTAGAGGGTCAAATAAAGATGAAAGAGATGTGTTTTTAGCCGTTTCTTGAAGATTGGTAAGGATTCAGCTGCTCGGATTGAGTTAGGCAGGTCATTCCACCAGATGGGAACAGTTAATGAAAAAGTCTGTGAAAATGATTTTGTGACTCTTTGGGATGGTACAGTAATGCATCGTTCACTTGCAGAATGCAAGCTTCTAGAGGGCACATAAGTCTGAAGTAATGAATTTAGGTAAAGGGGTGCAGAGCCAGAGGTGGTTCTGTAGGCAAACATTAATGCCTTGAATTTAATGCGAGCAGCTATTGGTAGCCAGTGCAATATATATATATATATATATATATATATATATATATATATATATATATATTAGTGGTGGTCAGTTATCGGCGTTAACGTGCTGCGTTAACGTGAGACTCTTATCGGCGATAAAAAATATCGCCGTTAATCTATTCTCAAAGTTGGGTTGGGAGCTGGGTCTATACTACGCTATGATGACTTTCACCCTGATATTTTAGCGCGGATGTATACCTAGCCGAATTGCACTGTAGGGGCGAGTCTTCGAACTAGAGGCTCGCAGTCCGTGATGGACAGATTGTTAACGGCTGGTCTGTGGAAATACAATCGGGCAGGACATCCAAACGCTCACCTATCATTCATCAACCTCAAAATGGCTTTTCATCTGAAAGGTGTATGTAGTAGCAACTTTACATGGCCGCTCAATATGATGTTAACCTAGAGAAATGTGCTATTGAAGTGTTTGTGTGGAAGCGTTTGCTGCAAGACAGGCTCGTGCGCTCACTTGCTCTTAAAATCTCCGTCATTTTGGTCATACAGATAAAAGTAGCCTGATACATCTTTCGAATCTGTAAAGACTCTACGTTTATTTGTGTGCACTCAGAATAACAACGAAACGTTGCGCTTTTAAGCAAACAGGATGCGCTATAGGTCTCATGTGAACTTGAGCGAGAAACTTCGAAACTCGAATATATCTAAAAATACAGTACATAGAAAAATATATCTATAGAGAGTGAAATGTCAAAAAAAAAAATAGAAGGCGTGTGTGTTAGCATGGATGATTTACATGAAATTTAATCTGTGCAACACTGTGCATAATAAGATGGCTTTCAGTTCAATATAATAAGAAAAAACGACATTTTGGGTTTTTATTCAACTAATAAGGTGGGCACGCTGTGATCTGTACTATATTTTTACTGTAATTGACAGTTATCGGCAAAAACAAAAAACAACACGGGAGTGGGAGGGAATGGGAGTCATTCTTCCGGGAGTGGAACGGATTTTCCCCAGTTTTTCGTGGGATTGGGACGGGAAGAGATTCAAGTTTGTGATGCATTTTGGAAACAGGAGATGAGCCCTGGTCTAATGCGCCACCTGGCTTGAGAAACCCGTTCTCAAAGACTTACTTTTAGTCATTATTTGGGTAGCACATATTCTGAATGCCTTCGGCAGAATTCAATGAGTTATTTTAATCTAGATTAATCTAGATTAATTCCAAAATTAATCTAGATTAATCTAGATTAAAAAAAAAATCTATGCCCACCTCTAATATATATATATATATATATATATATATATATATATATATATATATATATTCACGGTTGTGGATAGAAGGGATACATCTAGTACCGAAACCAACAATAAATATTTTTCTACCTATTAGATTGTGTTTTATTAACGTATACACCAACCCCAACCCTAAATCTACCCTTTCAGTAATTCAGATACATTAAATATTGTTGTTCAGCGTGAGAAAAAGGATGCAATATTGATGCGCGCATGCACAGTAAACCGAGGTAGGAAAATCTGACGGGTAGGATAAAATGTCAGGACACCGGCGCATATTCTCTCTGAGACGACGAGAGACGAATCTATTCTAACATATGCTGATAACGGTATATGACTGTCTTAAATAATTCACTTAATGTTTATTTTGTGGCTCATATAGGGAAAAACATGAGAAGAAACTTTTTGAAGAAACGCAAAATTCACGCTATTTTGCTGTGAACAGGTTGTTTTAGAAAATCAATGCCTGAAATAAAGCCGCTCCGAATTTTCATTGATGACTGCGGTGTTAATAATTTTAATTATAGGCCTATAAGTCATTGTATAAATGAATAGACCTGTTTTTTAAAAAAAATCTATTTTAAATGAGGAATAAGCATTTTATTATCCTCACAGCATATATGAAATTATCGCAGGGCAATAATTTTATGTAATTTAATAATAAATGTAATCTAATAATAATAATAATAATAATAATAGGCCTAATAATAAGAAGAATGTAACAGGCCTACATTAATTGGAAATGCTAAATCCTCTTAATATTACCAATTTTTTATGCTTATCTCTGGCTATCATCGATACATGATACAATGGAAATCAGCCATTGATTTCACAGAATCAGAATTTTATGAATTGTTATTATTATTACTATTATTGTTATTATTACTAAAAGTGGCATATGAGAAGTTTATTACCACAGAAAAAAAGGGAGGGCATAGGTACTTTTATCCCAGACCTGGAGTACAACATTACAGTCAAGACTGTCAACATCCCCTTCCACTAATGGGCAGTCTGATTATTTTCCCAAAACTGATTCATTTAACAAACCAGTTGAAATAACTGATTCACAAGTTTGTTTATGCAATCACACAATGACTTCATGTTGGACATGTCTGTACCGTTCTCTGTTCAGTGTACTCTTGGAGTGACTGGAGTACTGATTGAACTGGCAAAACCGGCATCATAGAATCATATACTCCTGGATATTGACTCACTAATAGTAGGAGTCTCTGTCAGACACATCCTAAAAATAGTTCTGATTGAGTAACTTGTAGATCTGTGTTGACACAAGCCACAAATTATTTTCAGCCCAATTGAGGTTTAGTCTGAAATGGTGAAGTTCAATCAGTTCACTAAAAAGAAGCGGTTCATCAAAAGAATGATTTATTTGTGAACCAGACATCACTACCCCCTCAGTACTATGCCCTTTAACCTGTCAGGCCCCAGTTTCTTTCAGGGTTTAACTTGAAATAAATGAATAAATTGGGAATGAGGAGAAATGCTGTGATGCTGTGTAGGAGTCCAGAGTTTGTCTGTTATTAAAATCAGCATACAATTAAATGCTTTTAACTTTTTTACTTACAATATTTGCATTCGTCTCAAACACTTTTTGAACTCTGATGTGTTTTAAATTCTAGGAGTCACTTCTGAAACTTTTAAGCCTGGAACACCCCAAGCCGACAGTGGGTTGTCTGGCAGTTTTTGTTCATCGGCCGACTAAGTTTTCTTTGTGTGCTCCAGTGTCGTCGTCGGTCATTCGGGCCATCTGATCATTCTGACTGGCTGTTCAGCTAGCGAACCAGTGCGCAATAAAGACATAGAACGGACATGATACTTGGCCGTCGGGTGTCGAGCATCGGCTTGGTGTGTCAGGGCAACTTTGGACCCAGACGCTGCCGACATGATCCGAGCCGGCAGTCTACTTTCATCGCCACTAGTTTGTTGGTGTCCGCTTGGTGTGTTCCAAGCTTTAGGGACCTCAAAATGACACAAATAATTTCAAATAATAAATCTGCACTACAGATAATCTTTATGTGTCAGTTCGACTGATTGAGCTGTCCATGTTTTGTCATGCTCTGTAATTTATTTAGCTATGTTCTGTTACCTTCAGTTTTTAACTATAAATCCTCACTCTTTCTGCTTTATTTCACACAGCACTTTAAAGACGACATCAGATGCCCATTTTCCACAAGTTAGTATGATTCTTTAGGATCTTCATGAAATGTCTGCAACATACTTTGGTTAAAATTCCTCAATGGTCATGTAAAACAACACCTTTTACCTCATCAAAAACAGCTCTGTTTACATCGACCCGTTTCAGAGCTTGTCTCTTTTTATGATAATAAGCTACTGTTCACCCCACCATTCATTTAATTTCATACAAAAAAGTGTATTTATCATTCAGTTAAAATTGTAGAACTTTCCAGTAGGTGTAACTATTGTTATTTATATATATATAACAAGATATGGATGTTATTATTATGTTCTGGGGTATAATTGTGTACATTTACTGCCTTATTCCAAAAGCAGGCATATTTATATTATATTCGTACTGGGTTACAGGTTTGTTTATTATTATTCCTGGTCCCCACACTACGTGTCTGTATATGTTTATTTAGACGCAGCGTACTGGCGCGTCGCCTTTAAGTTTCATTTTCATTCAACTGATGGTCAGGACTGGTGCGCCTTGCCGGTTTACAACCTAACCCAATCAACCTAACTAACTAACCTACCAGTTTACTAACAGGCTAGCGTAGCAGTAGCATTAGGCTATCTAGTTTGTTGCTGTTTATTGTGTGTGTGCGCACAATAAAAGCTTATAAAAGAGACGTGAGTTGTATCCGCCGTGCTTGTCCTGAAACCCTTCCAGTGGGGAGTTTATTGAGCTATAGCAGGTAGTTCAGTAAAAAACTGGACAGTTGTAAACCGTCGTCGGAGCCGTGCTAGAGAGAACACGGACCCCGAGCGGAAGAGAGCTATCGTTGACGATCGGCGCCGGGATCGGAGACCCGGATTCTGGGAATAGAAACGGCCGTCAACATCACCATTACAACGGATGAGCTGAAACCAAGGGCTAACGGAGAAGTTAAAGGGCTGAATAACTTCCACAACTGTGAGTAAGTCTGGGTGGATAAAAATAATAGCTGCGGGCTAATGAAGTGACTTTGTGAACAACGCCTACCAACCATAACAGCTGGCAAAGACGCCTGTGTTGTTCACGGACGAGTCGATTCGCTTTGAGCGATTCTTTTGCTAAGAAGTGATTTTAGTGATTCTATTCACTGGAAAAAAGTAAAAGTGAAAGAAAAAGAAGGAAAATGGCAGATAATAAACCAGATCTGGAGAGTTTAAAGCGGAACGCTCAAATGCAACGAAACTTTACAACACGAATAAACCGCCTTGATGTAAGTGCTGGCCGTTTACGTGAAGTTGAGTTGTCAGAAGAGTTAGCGAGATTGAAGGATGATTATGACAAACTCCTCGATGTCAGTAATGAATATGTAGATGCACAGAGCCAGATAGACCCTACGGGTGACGACAGTGAGTCGCGGGACGCCCTGGCGAGGAGAGATGCCAGTGAGAAAAGGTTCCTTGAAGCTGAGAGGAAGAGCATGGAATTACTGTGGTCCAAGTTTGCAGCGCCGGACATAGACGCTTTGGTAACACAGTTCAAGTCCGCTTTGGCTCGGGCTGAGGTGATCGGGTAAGGTAAAGTAGTGCCATGGACGCAGCAAGGGCTCGAAAGTGGTAAACTAGATAGGAAACTCCATGAACTCAGGGAGTCTGTGTACACTTGGAGAGACTATCGGCCACAAGGAAAGGACAAATGGATGCTCTTTTTGTCATTGAGGGAGGACAAGGAGCAACTGATGGATGGGTGGACATACAAACGTGAAAATGAGGTCATGAAGAGGAACAGTACAGAACTAAAAGACGATGGCGACGGTGACAGAGGTGAGGAGGAAGAGGATGAATATGTAGGAGGTGATGACGCGGTCGGTGAGCATGTCACAACGGCTATCGACAGCCTTACAGCTGAAGATAAGATCACCTTTACCCAACCAGTAACCCTTGCTACTGCTACTCCACCTGTTAACAACTGGCCTGCTGTTGTCAATCCGTCCATTAATGGGCAGGGAAACGTATATGTCACAAGCTCTCCTTCATTCATGGCCACAGGCAAAGCAAGCATCTCAACCTGTGCTGCTCAAGGTGCTACAGTCACTAGTCGACCTCAGAGCAGGTATGTGACAGCTACCACACAAAGTACCCTCCAACAGACTTTACAGCCCACCCTGCAGTCAAGGCAGTCTGGTGGTGGACTTGGTGTCAGCTTTGCCCAACCTCCGACCCTTGCCAGCACGCCACAACTGCTGAGTGTTCGTGCCGCTCCGCCCGTCGATCTCAGCATGGGACAAGGTAGTAGCATGCCATATAGCAGCCCTGGTTCATACGCCGGTGGGGATAACAGCTCTCAGTGGGTTCGACCAAAAATAAGGCTCACACCCATAAGTTTGCCTAAGTTCTCTGGGGACAGGAGGGACTATTGGCGCTGGAAGGTTGAATGGGAGAGTATCCAGGCGCAAGCGGAACCTACGGGGTCGAGGGAATGTAAGAAACTTCACTTGCTAGACAGTATAGGTGAGTCTGTGAAAAGTGAACTCAGACTGTTGCGTTGCAGAGATGCAAACGATATCTTCAGGGAATTGGAGAACCGTTATGGTGACAAAGCACAAACGGCAGAAGAGATCGTGTTGGAGCTTCAATCACGACCTGCTGTAAAGAACCACCAGCCACGAGAGACGTTAGAGTTGATTCTAGCAGTGGAGAGGGCTGCATTAGACCTCACAGACTTGGGGTGCGCGGATGCTGTACAGAATCAGCTGGTGATTCGGTCTTTGGAGAGTAAACTCCCTGATGTTATAAAAAGAGAGTGGCTCATGTGCGTGAGAAACCCTGTTAACAACGTCCACCCAGAAAACCGTTTCGACAGACTTTTGCTGTTCCTAGAAGACCAAAAATCGTTGCTCGTGAGGTTGGAGCAGTTGCTGCCCAGTAAGCCATGGCCTGCTAATGCTCCTGAGAGACCAAGCTACCGGGAGAAACCAGGAGACAGATGGAGGGAGAAGAAGTCGTTCACTAAGACTACAGCAAGTGAAGTTAAAAGAGACTCCAAGCAGTTACCATGTGCTATGTGTGGTGATGAAGAACATGGAGGTAAACTGTTTCGCTGTAAAACTTTCAGAAAGGCCAGTCTGTCGGAGAAGAAAGCTCAGGTGAAAAAGGTAAAAGCATGTTCAAAGTGCCTGGATGTTCACGGGGTCGATAATGGCTGCACTCCAAAGTTCCTCTGTCGTAAAGAGGAGTGTAAGAAAGGCGACACTCCAGTGGATCACCACTATTTCCTCTGCCCTAAGGCATCAACAAGGAAGGACGCTGCTCAGAGGGAAAGCAAAGCAGAGGAAAAGAGGGGACCTCGTGGTCCGACAGAGGAGCAAGAGGCTGTGTTCAATGAGCTGGGACTGACTCCCCACCAGTTGGAGGCTGTCCGCAGAGCTTGTACTAACAAGGCATCGTCGACAGTGTGTTCTGGCAAGGGTCTGATAGAACAGAGTGGCTTGAAAGAACATTCAGTCCTCATGATGCTTGTATCTGTCACGACAAAGAGAGGAGATAGCCTTGGAGCTTTGGTCGATCTCGCTTCTGACACGAATTACATTACACACCAAGCTGCGGAACTGACCGGTGAGCCAATCACCCTTGTCGTGTATGGAGTCGGCACGATGAAGGTGAAAGTTGATACAAAAAGGTATCTTGTGACAATAAAATTGTGGACCTCACGAGGAACCCTGAAGTTCCACGAGATGATCTGCTACGGGATGGAAGACATTGCCAAAGTGGATCGTGTGGTGAGATCGAAGCGGCTAGAGCAGTTTTTCCCTGAAGCTAAGCCGGGTGAACTGGCCCGCCCACAGAAGATCGATCTATTGATCAGCACTCGAGAAGGCCGGTTAGCTCCGCAAAGACTGCAAAGGGTCGGCGACCTGGTGTTGTGGGATGGTCCTCTGGGAAAAATCGTGAGTGGTGTGCATTCAGACCTCTTCGAAGAAGTGGAGGTGACCACATGGCAGTCGGAGACGCACTTCGCTCACTCAATGAGGACGGTAGCCGTCAAAGTTGAAGAACACTTCGTGGGAAGGCCAGGAAGCCATTTGGAGCAAGAAAGCAGTGTAGAAGTTCGAACGACAGCAGCATGCAATAAAGAGGTCCTTGAGTGGCTAAAATGGGATAGCATCGGTGCTGCCTGTGACCCTACCTGTGGAGGGTGTCGCTGTGGTAAGTGCACACCGGGGGGAAAGGAGATGTCCCTGGCTGATGAGAAAGAGCTGGAGATAATAAAAGCAGGTCTAACCTTCAGAGAGAAAGATGCCCACAGCGACCAGCCGCACTGGGATGCGAAGTACCCCTGGAAGGAAAACCCAGCCTCTCTTCCCAACAACCGTAAAGCTGTGGAAGCAACATTCCTGAGGGCTGAGAAGCGGCTCATGAAAGACCCCCTGTGGAAAGAGGCTTACATGAAGCAAGTCCACGAGATGGTGGGGAGGGGAGCTGCTGTTAAGCTCACTAAGGAAGTGATGGACAGCTGGAATGGTGCTGTTTGGTGGGTGAGCCACCCAACCGCCTCCAAATCCCCACTCAGTGACTACGAGTGCGCCTGCCTGGAATAGCAGCCAAGAGTTCGGAGGGTGAGCATGAATAGCATTTTGCTTAAAGGCCCAGACGTCCTAAATCCCATAAGAGCGGTGCTCCTCAGATTCCGGGAAGGAGAACATGCAGCCATCGGAGACATCACCAAGATGTACAATTCGGTATGGCTGGAAGAACAAGAGGTTCATGTACATCGATTCCTATGGAGAGACTCACCGGAGGATGAGATTGAGGATTATGCTGTCGTGAGGGTGAACATGGGGGACAAACCGGCTGGGTGCATTGCACAAGTTGCCATGCGAGAGACTGCGATGTTGCCCCAGTTCTCTGATATGAAGGAGGAAAGAAGGGTCATCGATGAAGATTCCTACGTCGATGACCTCCTCACATCCCACAATGACCCACACTGTCTAAACGAGATTCTAAGGGGAGTGGAGTATATATTGAAAGCGGGAGGTTTCTACCTCAAGCCTTGGGTCCGGTCCGGTCAAAGTGAGAGGCGGGACGAGTCCAAGCCAGTGACTCTGACGTTGCCCAACCAGCTAAGGGAAGAAGATAACAAAGCTCTAGGGGTTGGTTACCTCGTTCAAGAGGACGAACTCTTTGTGATGGTCTCCATCAACTTCTCCAGAAGGAAGAAGAAGATGAGAACTGAGACTGACCTCACTGAAGGAGAAGTGGAAGTGAAGACACCAAACCCACTGACTCGTCGTGTTCTACTGAGCCAGATCGCCGGGCTGTATGACCCGATCGGTCTAGTAACACCTGTGAAACAGAAAGGAGTGATCCTTGTTAGAAGAGCCTTCCAGGAAGCTGGTAAGCTTACTAAAGACACCTGGGATGAACCTCTGTCTGACGAACTCAGAGGAAAAGCAATTGAACTGTTCAAGGAGTACGCTCGTCTAAGTAGAATCACGTTCCGCGGAGCCTCACACCCTCTGACTGGAAGGGTAAACCCTGGGGAATTACGTTTTCTGACGGGAGCTGTGAGTCCTATGGCGCCGTACTGTACTTGCGATGGGAGACGTCAGATGGTGTGGTCACCCGGCTGGTAGAATCGAAGGCCAAGTTAACCCCCCTCAACCAGAAAGGTGACGCAGTCAAGGCTGAGGTATGTGGGGCTGTCTTTGCCACACGTCTGAAGGGATACGTATTGAAGCATGGACGATTGGACGTGGAGAAGTGGTTCCACTTCATTGACAGTCAGACGGTGCTAGGAGCCATCCAAAAAGAGAGCTACGGATTCCAGACATTCTTTGCGAACCGAGTCGGAGAGATTCAGAAGGCTGGACCCGTAACTGACTGGTGGTGGATACCAGGCGAGATCAACATCGCTGATCTGGTCACGAGGGGGTGCTCTCCTGAACTGCTGGGTGAGAACTCTGTGTGGCAGAAAGGTCCCGAGTTCCTGTCTAGTCCAGTCGAGGATTGGCCCATAAAGTCCGTTTCAGAAGTGGCAGCTGATGCTAGGGAGGTGGTGAGTAGACTCCAGAGAAAGGCCTTTGCAGCAGTCCTCACCAGAGCTCAAGCCAAGAAGTTGTTAAACCCTGACAGTCCCGGTGGTGAAGATCCAATAGTCACAGGTGGAGTTAGCAGGGCGCCAGCGTCCTCAGGAAATGGAATGAAATTGACCCTGTCTGAGACCAAGGAAACGGAGATACTGTGGGGAGCCACGCTCATAGACCAAGTGGATCCAACAAGGTACAGTTCTCTAACTAAGCTTTGTGGAGTAGTCGGTTATGTCCGCAGAGCTGTGAAGAAGTGGTTGGCCCGTGTAGGTAGGGCCCCTATGCCAGAAAAGTGGGAGGCAGTATTGACAGTAAAGGAACGCAAGGCTGCATTCCGAGACCTGTGCCTAGCCGCCCAGAAGGGAGTTACGTTTCCTGTGACGACGCTAAACAGACTTGTTGTCAGTAAAGATGAGGCTTCAGGGCTCCTGATATGCCATGGTAGAGTCCAGGCCATTACCCAGGGAGGGACCGGTGTGCCTCTAATCCCCTACAATGCGTGGGTCAGCACCCTTCTTACGCGAGAAGCCCATAAATCTAACCACGAAGGCGTTGCTGGCACACTCCTCCGTGTGAGGTCTAAGGCATGGGTAGTGCTGGGACCAAGGATTGCCAGAAATGTCATTGACTCTTGTATGCACTGTCGTAAGACCAAAGCGAGAATGTGCAAACAGGTGATGAGTGAGCTCCCCCTTGAACGAACTGAACCAGCCGCACCCTTCGAATTTACGTCATTGGACCTTTTCGGTCCTTACGTTGTTAAAGATACTATAAGACGTAGAACAAAGATGAAAATCTGGGGTGTGGTTCAGTTGTATGGCTTCGAGAGCAGTACATGCTGACATTGTAGAAGATCTATGGACGGAAGGATTCCTAAATGCATACCAACGTTTCACAGCTCTCAGGGGTCACCCAAGAAAGCTCTGGTCAGATCAAGGGACCAACTTTGTGGGCGCCAGGCCAGTATTACAGGAGCTTTATGAGTTCCTACGTAGCATCGACAAGGATCAGGTCCAGAAGAAGGCGGTAGCTGTAGGAACCGACTGGATGTGGATGTTTCACCCGGCGGACTCTCCCCACAGAAATGGGGCAGCTGAGGCAGCAGTTCGCGTACTCAAGAGAGCATTAAGCAGTGTTGGCAAAGAAGAAAACTTGACAGCACTGGAGTTCCAGACCCTCCTGTACCTGGCTGCTAACCTGTCAAATGAGAGACCAATCGGTGCCAGAGCCCAGGTACAAGATGAAACCGTGGAAGTCATCACTCCTAACTCTCTTCAGCTCGGTCGCACAGGACCCAATGGGGACTCTCGAGGGTTTGAGTACCCAATTTACCCAGTTGTGCGTCTAAGGGCAATCCAGATTGAGGTTGACAAGTTCTGGAAGCGATGGAGCCAGCTGGCAGGTCCGGGCCTCTACATCCGTCAGAAATGGCACGCGCCTGCTAGAAACGTTGGGGCAGGGGACCTAGTGTGGTTAGCTGACCAGAACGCACTGAGGGGCCAGTTCAGGCTGGGTCGAGTCGTGGAGGTGTGTCCTGATGTGAAGGGCGTAGTACGAGATGTGAGGGTGAGAACATGTCGAAGCTGTCCAGTTTTCGGTGGACAGCCTAAGAGAAACCGAGGTATGGAGAACTATCCCTCCACCATCCTCCACAGGGATGTTAGGAGGTTGGTGGTTCTGCTTCCAGTGGAGGAGCAGTAAAGGATCCCCACCATGGTGTGTTTCGGTAAAGGATCAAGACCCTCCCCACTACCATCCTCCTGGAGGCTGGTGGTGTGTTTCGGTGAAGGAGGTCGTAATGTCACCAAGGACAATGTATGTTGCTGATGGACATTAAAATTACCTTGAAGATATAGTTATTCATGTTGTGACATAGTACGTTCATATCTATGCATGCAACGTTGTTTGCATGGTCACGTAGAAAAATTTCATATCTAGAGGTTTAACTGTTTGGTTATGGTAGCCTACTTGGATTCTAGAATCAGTAGCCCAAGTGGTGTAGAGGAGGTGTAGAACTTTCCAGTAGGTGTAACTATTGTTATTTATATATATATATAACAAGATATGGATGTTATTATTATGTTCTGGGGTATAATTGTGTACATTTACTGCCTTATTCCAAAAGCAGGCATATTTATATTATATTCGTACTGGGTTACAGGTTTGTTTATTATTATTCCTGGTCCCCACACTACGTGTCTGTATATGTTTAATTAGACGCAGCGTATTGGCGCGTCGCCTTTAAGTTTCATTTTCATTCAACTGATGGTCAGGACTGGTGCGCCTTGCCGGTTTACAACCTAACCCAACCAACCTAACTAACTAACCTACCAGTTTACTAACAGGCTAGCGTAGCGGTAGCATTAGGCTATCTAGTTTGTTGATGTTTATTGTGTGTGTGCGCACAATAAAAGCTTATAAAAGAGACGCGAGTTGTGTCCGCCGTGCTTGTCCTGAAACCCTTCCAGTGGGGAGTTTATTGAGCTATAGCAGGTAGTTCAGTAAAAAACTGGACAAAAATGTTTATAGAAATTTCACAACAATAACTTATCTAACACAGAGATTGCACTGTCATAGTGTTTGGGAATATTCATGCATAATTTAAATACATAAACACATGAATTCAGATAAAAAATAAAACATCTTAAAAGAGAACGCAACATCACGGTTGTCTGAACCAATGAGAATAAAGCTGTGTCATCAGCTAGTCGTTTCCCATCATGCTTTTTTATCAGCACAGTCGGTGGAGAACAACTGCGCCCGACTGCACAATCCAGAGCCAATCCTCCCAATACGCAGAATACGCAAGCTGCGTAGGGCCCCCGAATTATAATTTTGTTGTATGTAAGTACAATGACAATAAACAATCTGAATCTGAATCTGAATCTGAAACACCAGGAGGGCCCCCTTGCTCTCAAAGATAATTTCATTCTAGTTTCGTTTTGTAATTTGGCCAGCAGCAATGAAAACATGAATAATAATTTATTGTAATGCGGCGCTGTTGCCCTTTCTATATGAAAAACAGCCAAATCATGTAACGTGAATGCCGTAAAGTCTCTTGCTCGAGACTAAAAAACAGATTGAAAGCATAGTGAGCCGCAGAAGAGACACGGTTCTCTAGCACTTTCCACGAGCGCGATTCGAGACGGAGTGAAACACGGACAAATGCGTTTCATTCATTCGTTCGTAGCCACCACAATCCCCCCACCCCGGGTGACACAATCGGCTCTGGCACAATATGACACAGCCGCCTCACTGTCGCAAGAGTTTTTTGGCACATGTCAACATGACATCAAAACAAGTGACCGGTGATCGATTTTGCTCATCTCAAACAAGCCTATCTCACTTTTGGGAAATGTGAGGGTCTGTATGACTTATATAAGAGAAAGCGTAATGGCTAACTTGGATCACGTGTGCCTTAACTACTTTTTTATTTTATTTTACAGAACAACATTAAAATGTACAATACTAACATTTATGAATGTTGATTTTGTAAAACTGAATAATTTTAAAATATTTCACATTTTAAATGTGAAAATCTTCTATACATATTTTTTATATATTCCCATTCTTGTTAGAACACTGGAAATTCTTATCCTGTGCATTTTAAGCACTTTTTTTTGTGGGAATTTGTTTATTTATTTGTCCATCAAAAGCATGCCATCGCTTTATATGTGCGTGAGCATCGCAACAAATAAAAAAGACTTAGCGGCAAAACCATCTCTGCTGCTCTCACACAACGCTCCTGCTTGATGTTCATGTGCTACTCCCGGTGTGAATGCACTCATTTATTAACATGCATGCTGAATAAATAATACACATTGTGCACCACTCACGATTGCAGTGTGAAACCAGCATTACATATTACTTTACAGTAATATTTAACATGATCACATTATTGCTGCTGAAAGACACTTATTCAAGCTTTTTGTGTTGTTCATGGTGTGTCATGGAGAGTCATTTGTTAATTTTAACTTTTAATTTTGACTTTGGTGTTCAATGGTTGAGGAATGAGGGAAATGTTACCTCACTGTATCCTTTTTTATTTATTTATTTATTTTATGCAAATGTTTATTATTGCATTCTTAAGGTTTTTGCACAATGAGAATTTCACAAGTTAAATACCTCACGTTGTGTCAATCACATTTACACACTGCCTCCGAAAATTTTTGTCCATCATAAACAAATTGTATCAGGTTGGATTTTACAAATTTTTCACATCCGTAGGAAGCATTTTGAGAGGTGTTTTTACAATTCAGAGCCACCGTACAAGTGAACTCCAAAATCTAGAATGGCATTTGACAAGTTGATTATCTTCGTTTAACAGCTCAAAGCACTGTATAGATCCTTGCACACTGAGTTCAAGGAAATTAGTGGTCTTCTTTGTAATATATATGGCTCCAGTATCCATAATATCGCAGCTCCTTGATAATTGATACCTTGATACCAACCTACACTATCTCAAGATTGGATGGACACAATATTTCCTCTTTCTTTTTCTTTTTTTAAGAAGGGGGAGGACAACAAAATCATCCTCACTGCTTGAAGACTCCATTTTGTATTGTTTTGCTGATTGTTTTGCAAGGGATTAATTAATACGCATCTGACTCAGTGTGCAAGGTTCTGACAAATTTTTAGGATGACAAATACAAAAAAACACATATGAAAATTTCAGACTAAGTGTGCAAGGACCTTTAGAGAGAACATGTAACAAGTTGATTGGCAGACACTGATTCTTTATAGTTTTACGGAAGTTATTCCCATACTTAGAGCAAAGTTTCATGGGGCAAAAGTGGATGCCCACAAACAACTGAATACTTATTTTAGTACTGAAGTGATGTGCAGTGACTGGTGTATACATTTCCTTTTCCACTTCCTGTAAAATATGTGTATATGTAAGTATGCAGAGAGTTTTGCAAGAATGCTTATACTTATATAGAACACTGATGAAACAACAAAGAAAATTAACTTGATCTCTCTCTAGGTATAAAGTTGACATTCCCATGGAAATGGCTTAGTAGATCAAGACAGATGCATCACCTTCATGTAAATGTGTGTAAGAGGAGATAAGTCTGCAAAAGGTATCAGCTCATGTTTCAGGTGAAACAGTATAAACATCGGAGGCCAAGGCCTAGACAGGAAGTTACAGGGAGGTCACAGGATATCAGCTGACCCTTGTGGTAGAGGGCTGCTCAGACATGACAGTTTTTTTCTGAGTGAGATAGGGGCATAATAAACAGGAAGACATATACACCACCTCTGTGTTGTTTTTAAATCAGTTGCATCAAACTTGCATTGGAATGGAAAATATGCCGATATATAGGACAATTATGAGTGGAGGACAGCAGAGGATAAAGGACACACACAGTTTTTTTTTTTTTTTTATCGTAACGCCTTGCATGGAGTGGAAATTGGACATCCTGTGACGCACGTAATACCGCTAAATTTCCCAAATTCATCAGAACGGAAAAACTAAATGTCAGATACGTACCATTGATTATTTTATTTATAATCTGAAGTATTCATTTAAAGTGCTTTTGACCAAAATAAATTGCATTACCTGATATTCAATGTTAACAGGTTGAATTATGTTTACATGAGGTTGTGTGTTCTTGTTCTCTGATGATTTATAAATCTTGCATGATAATGATTGACATAGATCATTTCTGCTTTGGATTACTGTATAACAATGAAAAACATACTGAAATTAATCTATGATATCTTGTGACATAAGAACAGATAATACAATGAGGCTAATAAAACCATGTAACTTCAATGGTTATATTAAACTGCTGATGCTCAGGGAAGATGAATTATGTGTGTTACATAACTTTTTTTTTTTTTTTTAATTGCCTTAAGTAGCAATGAAATAGAAAAAAATTGTTTTTTTTTTAAAACATTTATTCTTTTATGGTGCGTGGATGCATTCAATAGACTGAAATCGACTGTAAATACATTGTTAAAGAAAATATGGATTTCAAATAAATGCTGAAAAATCCTTGAAAATGATAATGCATATATTATGTTAATAAAATATGAATATTGCTATGTAAACATTAAGTTCCATACATTAATAATAATAAATGTTTTTTGAGCGCCAATTCAGTATATTAGAACGATTTCTGAAGGATCATGTGACACTGAAGCTGCACATACTCGTGACTTTTTAGCACCATCCACGTCACGCCTCCAGGAGCTCGATTGTTTTTAGAGAGAAGCAGTACAGCTGTATCTGTCTTTTTTAAATAATCATAAAATTAAAGACTCTTCGGAGATAAGAAGGATGCAATACTACTCTATAAGTACTCAAGATTAAAAAGATATTGGCTGAAACTGTGTGTATGTCCACTTTAAGTGGCCCATTTTACCCGAATTCCCCTCTATATATGAATGTTAAATAATGGGAATTTTTTATTCATGGCAAATGAAAAGGGTCAGAAAGGATGATTGTGTACATAAGAACTATATCACAAGACTATGAGATATTTTGGTTTCAAAATATGCTACTCTGTATGTTAAATCATGAGTCACGATTATTGTTTTATTCTTCCCCGTATAATGACAGTTTACAAGAACAAGACGCACTTAACAGATTAGCTACTGTCTTCATAAACTCTTACATCAACATGCCTCTTCATTTAATTGTATCTACTATAAAGACAATACATTTGGTACTTATTCCTCATTAACTGGGATTGGCTGGCCCAAGTATGGAGTTACCTTTGTGTCTTTTGTATTCGAACATACTGTGTTTGAGAGCAAAACTAATAATTTTGAAATTAAAATAAACAATTGCAAATAAGTGTTGTTAAGACTTTTTAATTACAAAAATGATGTAATTGATGACAACATTTATTTGTGTTGCACATAAATGTTCTCTTTCCTTTATGCAGTTCCCACACTTTTTATTATGCACCCATAGATTTTGGTCTCTGATTTTGATGTCATTTTTTGGGGGGTCTAAAATCTTTGCTTGTGAGTTGAAACGTGGTTGAAAAAAAAGTTGAAACTATTGCACAAAGCGAGAGTGACCAATAGAAACATGTATGGGTGTGTACTGAAAGGTGTAGGAGCTCCATAAATGAAAGAGAATATTTATTTACAATGCAAAGATATCAATATGTAATTGATATCAATTACTTTATTTTTGTAATTAAATACAAAAAATAACAAGACTTTTTATTTGTAATCTTTTATTTTTGTATTTAAATTTTCCATAGGCTAAGTTGCTGAACCTAAATGGTCTTTTAATTTGATGGTGGTAATTATATTTAAATTTGAAACCTTATAGAAGTCAATTTGGTCAAATTTGAATAATCAAGTTACACGTATATTGACTGATTTATAACTCTTAAACAATATTTGGACATGTTTAACACTTTAACCTTTCCCTTTTAATAATCCCCAAATCACAAATGAGATTGTAGCACTTTAGTTCGGGGAACAATTTTTGCGATCAAATAATTGCTTATTAGCATACTAGCACAATGGCTGTTTATTAGTAATTACAAAGCACATATTCTGTATGACCATATTTTAGACATGTTAATCCTACCCAATACCTAAACTTAACAACTACCTAAGTATTAATAAGCAGCAAATTAGAAGTTCATTAAGGCAATAGTCATAGTTAATACACCGACCAAAATTATAAACGCAACACTTTTATTTTTGCCCCCATTTTTCATGAGCTGAACTCAAAGATCTAAAACATTTTCTATGTACACAAAAGGCCTATTTCTCTCAAATATTGTTCACTAATCTGTCTAGTGAGGTCTCCCATCCAGGTACTGACCAGGCTCAACCCTCCTTAGCTTCAGTGGGAAACCAGTCTTGGGCTACAGGGTGATATGGTTGCTGAATAAGAACATTTATCTTTTGGCAGTTGTCTCTTAGGTCAATAAGGACTAGGAAACTCATGTTTGGAGAGTAAACAAGGAAAAAAAAAAAAGTAGCTGCAGTTATTGCATCACCAGCAATAGTGTCCGGCCTGCATACACATTCCTGACTACATCATTTATCTTCCATTTAATATGTTATTACATCATACCCTCATCTACTAGACAAAGCATGTTAGACAAGGATGTTTTCTATGTTTTATTTGATTGACTACACTAATATTCCCTTGTTTTATTTAACAGTTCACAGCACCACTTTGCTTTTGGCCATTTAGTGTAAGCACAGCTTTAAAGCAAATGAGTATACTATCATTTAAGAGCTGTGAGAGCTGTATTTCTAATACTGTTTGACGACTTTGTTTATTTTTGGTATAAGGAAGTATGCGTGCAATGTACTTGCACTGCATATTGAAAGGTCAAATAATTGAGTCAGACACTGTCTGCAGAAAAACAGAGCGTCCAAGTTTATTTTTCTATTAGGCCTCCAGTGTATCAGGCTTGACTGTCGGGTCATGAATACATGGGGAAGTTTTATAACACTAATCCATAAAACTTGTCATAATTGCAGATAGAATACAAAGGTGAAGGACAGATTACGCTGCCAGTGTAATTGAGAATTGTAAATGAAAAGCTTCAAAACCAAAATAGTTTGAAAATCTATCTATCCATCCATCTATCTATCTATCCATCCATCCATCCATCCATCCATCCATCCATCCATCCATCCATCCATCTATCTATCTATCTATCTATCTAGCTCTCTCTTTGGCACTCAACGGAGGCGGTCGCATTTTTCACTCCCCGTCCTCTCCCTTTTTTTCCCTGCTTGCTCTTTTGTATTGTCTCATCTATTGAGAGACTCTCTCTGCACTGCTCTCCAAACTGAACGATTATGGATTTGATCAACTGGTCTCTCAACGCAATTGACACCATCTTTTGGGTTCTGGGGAACCTGTCTGCCCTGACGGAACGTTCGCAGCTGGCTACACGATGGACGCGTGGGAGAGGTGGCGGATAGTGTGTCTAGCGGCTCTTTCCGTGGAGGACATCGAAGATATCTACCTATTCGGAACCATGATAACAGGTCTTCTGCTGATTGGATTAGGCTTTGCCCTGGGTTATCGAAGAATTCAGAAAACGGGAACAGCTGTCCAAAGCCTCACAAGGCTGCCCGTCATGATTGAAGCAGTGGGAAGAGCGGTCAGCATTGAGACTGAGACTATTAACCGCAATATGGTTTCTATCATGGCTTTGCAAAGGAAAATTGATGGTGGAGACCAGAATGGACACAGAGAGTAGCCGTGGAATTGGAATGCGGTTACTCGCCCCAAGACTAAACAATCGCAATCTTATCTTTTTTGGCTCCCCTGTGCAGCAGCCTCGGCCTAGTTCGCTGCAGGAAAATTACCCCTGGGAAGAGCACTGCAGTGAGACGCACTTGCGTTCCTCCCCCTTTGTACAGACACTGATTACAAACTATTACACACACACACACATAAAGATATGCATTCACCCCCCACCCCCGATCCCTCGCCTCCGTCGCTTTGAACCGCCAGCCTGACAAGCGGGTCTGTGACCAGCGCCGGAATAGTGGCTGTGGGACCGGATGGCTGCTTGCTGGAGCTGGATTACTTCGCCTGTGGCATAGTCGTGTGTTTATGGTGTATGTGCTTTTGTGCTGAGGTGTTTTTCCTGTTCTCACACTGTACTCCCCAAGGAGCATAGTCTGGGGGTTATTTTTTCTCCTCACCTTCCTCATGTTATGCTGTATTTTTCTTCCCTGTCTACTTACATTTCACTACTGATTATACCCTGTATGATTGTGTATGTGACGAATAATAAAGAACCTTGAACCTTGAACCTTGATCTATCTATCTATCTATCTATCTATCTATCTATCTATCTATCTATCTATCTATCTATCTATCTATCTATCTATCTATCTATCTTTTTTATTTTAATTAAAATATCAAAAAATGATCTCTCTCTCAATAAACGTCCCAGGATACGTATGTAACCCTGGTTCCCTATCTGTCGGTTACTACGAGTTATTTCGTGACGACATAGGGGATTTACCTGGAAGCCCCGAACATCTCTGACTAAAGAGAAAACGCCAATGAATTGGCTAGTTGATTTTGCATACCTGAGCCACTCCCCGTGCATACGGGTATAAAAGGGCGACAGGTGCATCCACTCATTAGATTTTTGCTTCGGAGCAGAGTGGATGAGAAGAGTACTGATCTCCACAAAGCCTTTCATCTTTGTTTTGCTCTCGGTTGGTGTAACGGTGCGATCAGCGGAGTCCCTCTCATCAGCGATTCCCCTGGGCACTTCAACTAAGAGAGCAAATTCTAAAAGAGCAAATCACAGACGATTGCGTTTTTTTCAAGATGCCGTTTCGTCCGTGTCCTTCTGGTTGCGGTCGTTTCCTGTCTGCGGATGACGGACACGATCGTTGTCTTCAGTGCCTGGGTTTCCAACATGCTGAAGATGCGTTCGTGGATGACTCATGCGTCTGTTGTGGGCATATGAGCATGATTTCGCTGCGATCTCGCCTTTCCTTTATGAAAGAATTGGCACCCTCTGCCGCCACCCGTGCTGATCTCTCTGGCTTGAGCAGAGGATCGCCGGCTGACGCTCTGGGAGATCTGAGGGTTACTGTAAGAGCCTCCCCGCCGGGCACGCCCCCCACGGACCTCTTATTCCTCACGCAGCGAACATCCCGTCCGGTTCCCGGGTGATTTCGCTGGTCTGTCCCACGGGGCGCCCAGCATTTCATTCGGTGCGCCATCTGTAGATAGGATGTCGATCGCAGCATCGGGGGATGGGCTCACGTCATCTGAGGATAAGGACCCAGAGCTGACGGCCATGCTTGCCCGGGCAGCTGTGAGCATCGGGCTGGAGGTCAAATGACCGCCCAGGCCCGAGCCCTCGCAGCTGGACAATTGCTTTCTCGGAGCAGGGCGCAGCTCACAACTGCGCCCTGCCCCGGTGCCTTTCTTCCCGGAGGTGCATGAGGAGCTGACAAAGTCGTGGATGGCCCCTTTCATGACCAGAAGCCCCTCGTCCGCCTCCTCCATTCTCACTACCCTCGATGGCGGAGTGGCCAGGGGGTACGTGGGCATTCCCCAGGTGGAGAGAGTGATCACAGTGCACCTGTGCCCATGAAACGCCGCCACTTGGAGGAACCGTCTGCGTCTCCCGTTCAAGGCCTGTAAGCTGACAGCCGCTCTCACGGCCAAAGCTTATAGCGCTGCGGGCCAGGCAGCCTCCGCCCTGCACGCCATGGCTATCCTGCAGGTTCACCAAGCCAAGGCGCTCAAACAGGTGCACGAGGGTAGTACCGACCCGGGGTTGATGCAGGAGCTGCGCACGGCAACTGACTTCGCTCTACGAGCGACGAAAGTCACGGCGCGGTCCCTCGGGAAGGCGATGTCCACCATGGTGGTCCAGGAGCGCCATCTCTGGCTCAACCTGGTAGAGATGAAGGACGTTGACAAGGCAGGCTTTCTCGACGCCCCCATCTCAGACAGGGCTGTTCGGCGTCGAGCCTCTCGCAGGAGAGCGGCGCCCCCCGCGTCCCAGCCAGACCCCAAGTCGTCCAGGAAGTCGACGAAGCGGCCCTGATGCGGGCAACCCGGAGATGTTGGAATTTGCTCTTTCTCAGGAGACGGCGAGAACAGCGCCGCTCCTTCCCCTGGTGGAGAGCCGGGAGGAGAATCTTCCGTTTCTGTTCCGCCGCTGGTCCAGCACACCTGCCCTGACTGCTTTGGCACATCAACTGCCTAGAGCTGTGGGCAGTGCATTTAGCCTTGCGGCAGTTCCGGCCACTGCTGTTGGGCAAGCACGTGCTAGTCTGCACAGACAACACTGCGGCGGTCTCGTACATCAACCGGCTGGGAGGTATACGATCACACCGCATGTCACAGCTCGCCCGCCATCTCCTCCTCTGGAGTCACACGCAGTTCAAGTCACTGCGTGCTGTTCACATCCCGGGCAGCTCAATCGCGCGGCCGCGCCTCACGACAGCTCACATTCCCTGGAGAGTGGCGACTCCATCCCGAGACGATCCGGCTGATCTGGAGTCGATTCGGGGAAGCTCAGGTAGACCTGCTTGCCTCCCCCGAGTCCTCCCACTGCCAGCTGTACTTCTCCCTGACTGAGGGCCCCCTCAGCACAGACGCACTGGCACACAGCTGGCCTCGGCCACGCAAGTATGCGCTTCCCCAGTGAGCCTACTCGCACAGACACTGTGCAAGCTCAGGGAGGACGAGGAGCAGGTCCTGCTGGTTGCGCCCCACTGGCCCACCTGGACCTGGTTTCCCGAACTAATTTGCCTCGCGACAGCACCTCCCTGGCGCATTCCTCTGAGAAAGGACCTCCTCTCTCAGGAGCTCGGCACCATATGGCACCCGCGTCCAGATCTATGGAACATCCATGTGTGGCTCCTGGAAGGGACGCGGCAGACTTGAGTGGTCTACCACCGGCGGTGGTAGAGACCATCATTCAGGCTAGAGCTCCTTCAACAAGGCAAACCTACGCACTGAAATGGAGTCTGTTCGCGACCTGGTGTTCTTCTCGCCGAGAAGACCCCCGAAGATGCACGATTGGAGTAGTGCTTTCTTTCCTACAAGAAAGGTTGCCCTCTTGGGACCTCTCTATCGTCCTGGCTGGACTTCAGAGGGGCCCCTTTGAGCCGCTGGACTCAGTCGAGCTGAAGTTCCTGTCTCTTAAGACAGCGCCCTGACCGCGCCACTTCCATCAAACGGGTCGGGACCTCCAGGCGCCGGTAAGCGAAGAGTGCCTTGTGTTTGGGCCGGTCTACTCTCACGTTGTCTTGAGACCCCGGCCTGGATACGTTCCCAAGGTTCCCACCACGCCCTTCCGCGATCAGGTGGTGAACCTGCAAGCACTGCCCTCGGAGGAGGCAGATCCAGCCTTAGCGTTGCTGTGTCCCGTAAGAGCATTGCGCATATACGTGGGCCGCACCCGTAACGTCAGAAGCTCCGAGCAGCTCTTTGTCTGCCACGGAGGGCAGCAGAAAGGGAAGGCTGTCTCCAAACAGAGGTTGGCCCACTGGATAGTGGAGGCCGTCGCCTTGGGGTACCAGTCGCAAGGCGAGCCGTGCCCCCTGGGGGTGAGGGCTCACTCCACCAGGAGTGTTGCCTCCTCCCATGCGTTGGCACACGGCGCCTCTTTGGCAGACATCTGCAGAGCTGCAGGCTGGGCGACACCGAACACCTTCGCAAGATTCTACAATCTCCGTGTTGAGCCAGTTTCTTCCCGTGTGTTGGGTAAGTAATGGGCGGGAAGAACTGGCCGGTGTCACGCTTGCTGCGCCATTCCCCCTCACCCGGGGATACGAGCGCCTTTTTCTCCCCCAGTTCAGTTCCCCGGACGGTGAACCCTGGTGGAATCCTCCAAGCACCCCCGGCAGTCAGACTGGGCGGAGCAGTCTGACGCCAGGCCCAGTACTGGTGTTAGCTCGCCTGGGTCTCTGGTCAGCCCCTGTACTGGACTAGGTGTCCGTATGGCCTGATTCCCCTTCGGGTAATCCCATATGTGTATTCTTCCACGGTAAGTTTTCTCTCACGGTAAACCCGTGTCTTCCCTGTGACAGAGCTTCTGTCAGGTTCTGCTGGCAGCCCTCCTCCCTACTCCTAGGTAGGATATGCCCCAGAGTCCAGTCATATGTAGTACTGCCCCAAGCCTGGGCCAGTCCATATCAGTGTCTCCACATGTTACCTCCCTTCGGGCAGGATGCTTGACCTGCTGCCGTGTACGCTTTATCCACCAAAGCCGAGGTAGTCCTAAGAGGCTTGGTGGGTAATACCGGGGCTTTCAGGGATTATGCCCTGCTGGGCGAAACATAGCTCACGGGCGAATCTTCAGCCTGGAGCATTTTCCCGTAACCGTTCTCATTCAGCCCTAATACACTAGAATAGTTTAACACATCAGGGTTGAAGAGACGAGCCGAGAACGGCTTATCCCAAGATATAAATAATTCCTTATGTAAATCAGGGAAAAAGGGTAAGCTCCGGTGTGGAGGCAGGGACCTAGAGCGCAGGAAGCGTTCATCTAGCTTGCTTTTCGGATACTCTTGATGCTCTTTATCTCCTGGCCACTCAATTTTTAATTTTGCTAAAGCTCTGGTAACCACCTCCAACAGCTCCTCGAACGAAACCGACTGTGGCGGAAAACCCACAGCCTCGTTTCGCTCGACGCTCGCGCTACCCTCCTCCTCAGAGGAAGATGACACGAGCGCCGTGCTCTCTCTCGGGGTGGAAGAAACCGTTACAGAACGTGCTTCTGAACCCACCGATTGAGCACTGGATCTGGCAGTGGAAGATGGAGAAAAGGACATGCCCGTCTCCAATCTTTCTGTCAGATCCACCTGTGATCCCCACGATTTCAGGCGCCGCTCTGCCTCAGCGAGAGTGGGACTGGAACCGCGAGGAGCACTGGTGAGAGCACCCTCCTCAAAGAGCGCTCTCCGGGAGCGGAGCGATCGCATAGACATGCGAACACAATGAGGACAGTCAGCTCCCTCGAGAGCTGACCGAGCGTGTCCCACTCCCAGGCAAGCAACGCACAGTGTGTATCACCACCCGTGATGAAACGAGGGCAGGGAGAGGAACAAAATCTGAAACGCTGCTTGTCAGATTTCTCTTGCTTGCCAGTTTCCTTTTTTATATATATATATATTAGAGGTGGGCATAGATTAATTTTTTTAATCTAGATTAATCTAGATTAATTTTGGAATTAATCTAGATTAATCTAGATTAAAATGGCTCATTTGAATTCTGCCGAAGGCATTCAGAATATGTGTGCTACCCAAATAATGACTAAAAGTAAGTCTTTGAGAACGGGTTTCTCAAGCCAGGTGGCGTAAGACCAGGGCTCATCTCCTGTTTCCAAAATGCATCACAAACTTTAATCTCTTCCCGTCCCAATCCCACGAAAAAACTGGAGGAAAATCCTGTTCCACTCCCGGAAGAATGACTCCCATTCCCTCCCACTCCCGTGTAGTTTTTTTTTTTTTTTTTTTGTGCCGATAACTGTCAATTACAGTAAAAATATAGTACAGATCACAGCGTGCCCACCTTATTAGTTGAATAAAAACCCAAAATTTCGTTTTTTGTTATTATATTGAACTGAAAGCCATCTTATTATGCACAGTGTTGCACAGATTAAATTTCATGTAAATTATCCATGCTAACACACACGTCTTCTATTTTTTTTTTTTTGACATTTCACTCTCTATAGACATATTTTTCTATGTACTGTATTTTTAGATATATTCGAGTTTCGAAGTTTCTCGCTCAAGTTCACATGAGACCTAAAGCGCATCCTGTTTGCTTAAAAGCGCAACGTTTCGTTGTTATTCTGAGTGCACACAAATAAACCAGTGGTGTAGTCTACGTGATGCGCAGGTATACGCCGTATACCCACTAGGAAAGTCAAAGGATTTCCGTATACCCACTTAAAAAACGTGAGGATACGTAACAACATCGTTTTGTGACAGAACTTTCATTCATAGACAGTAAGTTAGGTAGATATCAGCTGCTCAACACACGAAAATGTTCGGCCGAAAATGGCATTATTGGTTTCGGGCCGAAATTAAAAAAACAGGCGAAAATGTAAACAGAAAATGAATGTCACCCACCCCTCCCAACCGTGCGCAAGCGCTTAGGTTTCACTCACGATCGAGCTGTTATCACGCGTCTGCCTATCAAAGATTGTCATGTCAGCGCAGGACCGGCGATCTCCTACCCCCCTTGCAGTGATCTGAATGATGATGTGACTGAGTGTTCATGCAGGGTTCGCCTAAACACTTTAAGAATAAGATGACAATAAACGAGAACTGTCTGAACTGATCTCGATTTTAGGCTATTAAACGAATTAATGCATCATAACACAATCAAACATTACACATCTGTTAATTAACACAATTAATTAGCCCCCCAATAATTTAATATTATGATATATATATATATATATATATATATATATATATATATATATATATATATGTAACGGATGTAGCTATGCCAGTAAGGGCTGTGTGTAAAACCTCACTCTCCTGACCTCAAAAATAGGTGCTCTAGCGACTGACACTAGAGGCTGTAGCCTTTGGCGTTCCTTGTTAGAGCGCCCACCTCCCGCGCCGGAATCCGGGGTTCGAGACCCGCTCCGACGAGTTGTGGCAGTGTGGACCCGGGGGAGTTACATATATATATATTAGTATACGTTTTAAAAGAGGCCATTTTCGGCTTCAGTTTCGATTTTCGCCAAGTGCATTCTAAATTTTCGGTTTCAGAATTTTCATTTCGTGCATCACTACAAAACTGCCTACCCTACCTTTATGCTTTTATACGGCATGATGAAAGCTCCTGGGACTGTGCTTGCTTAATCACCCATATCCTAACAGTACTATTTTAGCCATACACACTGTACGGACATCTCGGCCGCATTTTCATCAGTAACCCACATCTGCAGAGATGTAATGTGACTATATCAGCTTGTAAGCTTGAAGCACAAACATGAGCGCAGCCCTACAATGAAACAGAGACTTTTTAATGTTTTGTACATCAATAACCTCACACATTCAAGTATAACTTTTTTGGTGTTGGTCAACACTTATGATGCCATTGCAAGTAATTAAATGACTTAGAATACAGTGGTGCTGTGCATTTTAAATGGTTAATGGAGAAAATGTATTCTTAAAATGCATTCTAAAAATAAAAATAATTCGCAATAAATAATTATTCACGATATTTTGAAGTGCCCACGATAATAATATAGTGCATGTTCATTATCGTGATGTATTGTATTACAGATACTGGCACATGTCTAATTTAAAACATTTACACCAATACAGCCACTTCCACAGTAGGAACAAATATAGACTATGAAAGTCAATGGGTGCTGCCAACTGTCTGATTACCAACATTTTTCAAAATATCTTCTTTTGTGTTAAACAGAAGAAAGAAACTCATACAGTTTTGGAACAACTTGAGGGTGAGGAAATTATAACAATTTTCATTTTTGGGTGAACTATACCTTTAAGAATGATGATACTATATGAATATGGTACCTGGAGCACAGGTTTTATCAGCTGACTGTCTTTTGTTGTTTATAATAAATTGGAATGTTGATAACACATAAGCAGTCTTTAATAATGCTCTCAATTACATGTAGATGCATACTTTATGCATTAGTGAGTGTGGTGGTGCCATGGGGTGTCGCTCTGGGATGGGTGCGTATGAGGCTGGGAGGGGAAAAAAGCACAGTATACTCACTACAAAAGCTAGACTACACCACTGAAATAAACGTAGAGTCTTTACAGATTCGAAAGATGTATTAGGCTACTTTTATCTGTATGAACAAAAATGACGGAGATTTTAAGAGCAAGTGAGCGCACCGGAGCCTGTCTTGCAGCAAGCGCGCTTCCACACAAACACTTCAATAGCGCACATTTCTCTAGGTTAACATCATATTGAGCGGCCATGTAAAGTTGCTACTACATACATCTTTCAGATGAAAAGCCATATTTGAGGTTGATAAATGATAGGTGAGCGTTTGGATGTCCTGCCCGATTGTATTACCACACAGACCAGCCGTTAACAATCTGTCCATCACGGACTGCGAGCCTCTAGTTCAAGACTCGTTCTCGCCCCTACAGTGCAATTCGCTAGGTATACATCCGCTAAAATATCAGGGTGAAAGTCATCATAGCTTGCATAGTATAGACCCAGCTCCCAACCCAATTTTGAGAATAGATTAACGGCGATATTTTTTTTATCGCCGATAAGAGTCTCACGTTAACGCAGCACGTTAACGCAGCACGTTAATGCCGATAACGGCCCACCACTAATATATATATATATATATATATATATATATGGGGACAAACAACAGTAAACTATTCTGTGTAAACTATAAAGCGCTTACTGAACAACAGAAAGCTGCCGCCGCCTTCACCGCAGGTGCTTTTATACATCCTAGTCGCTACGTCATCACCACCGGTGACTTCAGCGGGGATTCCCTTGGATGAGATTACATACATATTTCAGAGCGTGAGAACAAACAGGCGTTCCCAAAGCGTTCGACGCAGCTCGAAGTTCCCGAAGGGGAACTCTTAATTACTACTTAGTAAGGTAGTTGATAAGTTTAGGTATTGGGCAGGATTAGGGGATATAGAATATGCTTTAGCACATACTAATAAATAGCCAATACACAAATAATATGCAGGCTAATAAACAAGTAGTTAGACAGATTGATAGATATGCCAGAAGTTTATAACAAAAGCAATAAATAAAAATATGACGTTTATAATCGATAAATGAAAAATAGGTTTTATTATTATGTTGTTTCAAAACCAAAATCTTTATTGTGAAAAAAAAAAATAATAATTTATCAATACATTTTAATGTCTGTTAACGTAACTTTAATTTCTTTATTAAAAATTAAATCATGAAGAATGTCTTGGCTGTATCATAAAAGTATAAAATGGAAAAACAAAATAAATTTATTTTTGAATAATCTATCCATTTGAAGTGAAAATTTCTATTCTTTAGATCGGTCATGGGCCCTGTGTCTCACCTGGATGCCTGTTGATGGCAACATTGCCCAGTAACATTGTTAAACAATTTTCCCCGTGTATCATCAGATTTATAAAACACATCAACATGACATTAACAAACAACATAACAGACACACGATGAACAAACATAACAATTCGTAATCTTGCACTGTTCCAGTATAATTTGGAAAAGTCCTGATAAGATAACTTACAATGAGTTGGCAAGAAACTAAGATCTTATCACTCATGAGGTAAAACTGGGTCCCATTAAGAAAAATAAAAAATACATATGTGGAACAAACAGTGGCACAAGACCCCGTATGAGTAGGCCCTAAATTAATTTTCAAATCCACACATGCTGAAATATTTAATATGCAAGATAAGGATTTCTCAGAGATGTGAAAGATTTTGCTCAATTATATATCTTCCCAAAACATCAGGAATCCCGCTTTAGCATATCCCAACTATTTGGTTTGAAGACCAAAAGCATGCTAGCTAATGATAGATGCAATATTAAATGGTCAGTCAAGTCAAAAGATCACAATGATAACATTTTCAAGGAATACAGATAATTAGCAAAAACAATAAATTACACAAATACAAGACAGTGTACAAGCCTAGTATGGAGGAATCATATTCCCAGATGGTCTAATGTTGTAACAGAGTCCAGTTTCCACTTCTGAAGAATCATTGTGTTTGCAAGACCCATAAATAAGGAGATAGACTGATGTTCATGCCTGTTAAAGGAGTGTTCACCAATAACCCCTATTATAGCAATCCTTGGGTCTGAATCAATTTCTCGTTTATGTACTCTTGAAAGAATATCAGTCCAGTATCTTTGGAGTTTGCTGCATGTCCATAATGAATGAATCAGGATATCTTCTGCAGCTTTATATTTATTGCATTCAGGTGATACCTCTGGAAAGATCTCATGCAATTTAGTTTTACTCTTGCATGGACTATGGAAAGTTTTAAATTGAAATAAGTTATACCTAGCATTTATGTTCTTGTATGTTCTGCAAATATTCCTCCCATCGCTCCTCCTCAATAGTAAAACCGAATTCTTCTTTCCATGCTGTCCTGATTAAAGTGGTATCGTCCGCGGGACAAATTAATATTTACCAGCATTAAAGGGGTCATCGGATGCCCATTTCCCACAAGTTAATATGATTATTTAGGGCCTTAAGAAAAAGTCTATAACACACTTTGGTTAAAATTTCTCAATGGTAGTGTAAAACAACACCCTTTTTACTATCTCAAAAACAGCTCTGCACACAACAAGCCATTTTAGTGCATGTTCCTTTAAATGCTAATGAGCTCTGCTCACCCAGCCCCTCTCTTCAGTGGGGTGATGAACCATTCTCATGAGACTGTTTACTTTAGCCGCAGAACTTGCTAACTAGCACGTTCTTAGGAAAAGCGATTTGCAAAGGTCAAGAATGATTTTGCGTGAAGATAAACACATTTGGGGCATTCCTTCAAAAACATACATTATCCTCTGCGTCTTCAGATGTCGGAAGTAAATGACTCTATGTTCATTATTACATCCAACAACAGAAAACTTCATTTGTTTAGGAAACATTTTAGTCTACATCTGCTCCGGCTGTGAAACAATGGCGGACTGTTTACAGCTCACTCAGGATGGGTCTACGTTAAAACGCCAGTGTCAATCAACAATCGTGGGAGTGACCTGGGTCTGTGTGAGCCAAGAAGCAGATAACGGCTTGATTTGAGAAAGGGGATATTAATTATAGGGATTTATACAACCACACTGGGTGGTGGATGTGTACAAACACTGCCGACTCACATTTGTGTTCAAAGAATGTGCAAAACAACAACTCCATCCATTCAAGTAGAGTGCACTGATATGTCCTATTCCCTTCTGCTACCACATTGAAAAAGGCCTGTCATTGAGCCGGAGATAAAAACACGGTTCACACATATGGAGCTAGTTTTATCTTTTTTTAATGCCTAATGCCCATACTGAAAATACAAACTCAGCAAGTTTGGTTATACCAAAGAGACTGCAATCGAAAATTACTGCATCTCATACGTATATTACATAAATGAAATGAATACATCTCCCTTTAGTTTTTTTTGTTTTTGTGTTTGTATATATATCCCATTAAACTACATAAGATAAAACATAAGATAAAACAACAATAGCAAGCATTAATAATAACAAGTTAATAATAAATGAAGGTCAGACTTTATTTTAAGGTCCAATTCTTGCTATTAACAAACCATTAACTATGACTTTTGCCTCAATAAACTGCAAAACTCAAAAAATTATTTGCTGCTTATTAATAGTTAGTAAGGAGTTGTTAAGTTTAGGTATTGGGTGAATTATGAATGTAGAATAGAATATACAGAATATGTGATTAATAAGTACTAATAATAGACATGTTAATGAGAAACTAGTTAATAATGAGAATTGGTCCCTATACTAAAGGGTTACCTAAATTAATAACACTAATGAACAAATGGTTAAATGCTACGATTAAATGGAATAAAAAAATTGAATCTACACACACAGGTTGATCAGATCCTTCATAAATAAACCTTTCAGTACAAAATATAAAATTAATATAGAATGAGGATTTGCAAGCAAACGTGTTTTTGTCAGGAAAATTGTTTTAATAATGTATAATGAATACAAACATGTTTCAGAGGTTTTATAGAGTTGAACAGTAACTAGAAGGTTGTGGACACCATAGGTGTTAATACAAACAGTTTACATTGTGTTAATACATTTCAAACAAAAAAGAAATAATATCATTCAAATACAATCAGCAATTATCTAAAAAATAGATTTTAAGTGATTTATAAAATATTTAAATATACAGTAAATAAACCAGTAAATCACACTGATGAACAAACAAATGCTCTACTCAACTCCACTGACAAATTCTGCAATCATTTTAAATCATGAACAAAACATTCACAAGTAAGCCATGTCAGGCTCCCTCTTTGCTCTTGATACTGATGTTAAAAATGGGTGTCTGTTCAGTCAGATGCAGGTATGTGTTTAAAATATTTGTTTGTAAATCTTTATAAGATAAAGAGAGGGTTTTCCCCTTAGGCCGGATACCAGCAACAGCTAGGATGTGTATGCATCCTAGAATGAGTCCTGTTGATAAATCAAGAGTTTGGACTTGTCCTCGTCAATTGTCAAATTTTGACAATTAAGCTTTATTATTAATGTTGCTTCTTTCAAAAGTTTTACATCATATTGAAAAAAATTCTCAGCGACTTTGTTTTTTTTTCCAAGGTCAAGGGATGTTTTATCATTCAGTTTCTGATACAGCTTGAATGAATTCTTGTCACAAACTTGTTCTTCTTTTGTGAAGACACTGCCAAAGATCACATATTTCTGAGCTCTAGGTGAAATGAAGTTTGTGTTTTTTCCTGTGAAGCAAAATACAAAGCCTCATTATTAGGTTATGGTTACTAGAGTCAGCTCTATTCTGCAGAAGCATATGCATCTCCTTAATTGAGAATCCGGTTCTCATTATTGAGAACATAACCAACATGGTAAATGGCAAACATTGATGTGAAACACTCACCTGTGAAACTGACAGTCCAAGGCTTCCCTGGGAAGTCCTGTTGAATATAATTAGTAAATAACATTTATTGACCGAATTGAACAACTGATCACATTGCAGCTGCATTATTTGGATTACAGATTTGTACTGAAGAACTTCCTCTAAGATGAAAAAAACTGTCTAGTCTCAATTCCTGCTTTAAAGAGACAGTTCACCCAAAAATGAAAACCATCACATTTACTCACCCTCATGTTGTTCTAAACCTGTATTACTTTATTCTGCTCAACACTAAAAATATTTTTAAAGATGTTTCGACTGTTTTTGTTTACATCATAACATTTAGTCAGGTCCAAAACAACATTTGACCCTGACATTAATCATACAAACAAGAGCCATTTTTCAAAATATCTTCTTTTGTGTTCCACAGCAGGTAATAATGGTTTGGAGCGACATGAGGATGAATAAATGAAGAACAGTTTTCATTGTTGGTTGAAGTAGCCTTTTTAAGAGAGAGAGATCACAGCAGCAGCACAATAAGCAAAAATACAGGTATTTATAATGAACACTGCTGTTAGTATGAAATGACAGCTTGGAAACACCAGATTTTTTTCTACGCCACTCTGCATTATTGCAGATCTTGATAATGTTATTCGCTCTCCATGATGTTTACCTTGAAGAAAGAATCATAAATACAAAAAGACCCAGTCTCCTGAAACAGCTTCATCCAGATGATGCCTCCAGTCAGCGCCAGCACGAAGACCACCAGTAGACCCACAAGGACCTGGAGGCGAGTGTAGGAACAGACCCGATGCCTGAGCTGGTGGCTGCTCACAGCAGTCTTCAGAGATTTCTCAGAGCCTTCCACATCACAGATAAAGGGAGCTGTTGCCATGATGAATGAATGAGTGAGCAAGGTGCTAAATGAGCATCTCCCTGTAGTCCTGGCCTCTTTTTATACCAGGGATCTGCCCACTCAAGAGAGTTCCCTTACTGAAACTAGACAAATGGTAGCATGCTGCTATGACATGCTTCCAATGAGTCGGGACAACAGAAAGAGGAGTTGGGATTACCCACACACCCACGCACATACTTGAAGGCATATGCAAGAAGAATCAGGGACTCCGTACCGGTGCTCGAATCTCTCTCCAGCACAGAAGAGAAACTCTCCTTTTTACATACTATAAAGCATTTTATAGCACTATAAATAAATAAAGCGATCCAGAGGTTCACCTTTAGACCTGTGCGTCTTCACAAACCCGATAGCAGGTGTTAAACCGTGAGATTTTGCTACTTCATCAGCGGATAGAAAAATGAAAATGATGCAAATTCGAGTGCCCCTTAAAATATTTGGTCACTTAAAAACACATGGAGACCATAATATCAAATTACGTGGCACCTGCAAAAGCTTTTCTCAGGGCAATGATGACATGAAGCCAAAGATTTTGTATTTTTTTTGTAGAGCTCCAAAATACAATAAACATGAAATTCCTGCATACAATGACATGAGTAAACCTCTTCTGTATAAAACATGTTATTAATTTTTGAAATAAAACTGTTTTTTATATTTTTAGGTAGGAATTACAAGAAAAACAAATCTAAATAATAAAAAAAAATCAGACTGGTACAACTGTCTTGGTATCATAATAAAAGTATGGTCTTGGTATCAAAAAATAATAATAATTTTAATGATATTTTAAGAAAACCTTATTTACGTACTTTTTATATCGTTTGTTATAATCGTATTATATCCACATAAAAAAACAGTGACATCTATCACTTGAAAAAAACTTGAAATTACCAAACGATTTGATATTTTAAATAACGCAAAACATTCCTACTTTAAATGTGACTTAAAGGGACTTTACAAAGTTGAAGGCGCTGTAAAATTAATCCATATAAATTGAGCAGTTGAATTAATTCTGAATAGACATGATCGCTTTATATGACGAACAGATTTATTCTAGGTTTTTATTCACGTATAAACTTTAATCAACACACATACATGAAGCACATCAAATATGGTAAATGAAAGCTCGAGTGCTTGCTTGACAAATTTACCATATTTGATGTGCTCTGTTTTGATCAATGTTTAATTTGTTCAGATAAAGCAATCATGTTTCTTTAGAAGACTTGGATCAAACTACTTACATTTATATGGATTACCATTTACAATGTCTTTATGAATTTCAAAGTTTAGATGAAGAGACAGAAACCTCTCAGGTTTCTTTTATTTTTGATGAAAATTCGGTCTTATGGGTTCAGAATAACATGAGGGTAATTCATGGCAGAATTTTCATTTTTGGGTGAAGTATTCCTTTAAGTCCAAAAACCTTTTGAGGCCACTGTATCTTCAGGATATATAGTTAGTCATAATAAAAAACATTTTACGACAAATCATTTTTCTTCCTCAACCTACAGTTTCAAAACTGCAATACAGTTTCTCAACTATTCATCCATTCTCCAAAGCCTTCACTGGGTGAATGGTTTCTTAGTTTCCATAAATTGTAGTATTACTATATGACATTTGCACAACAACAGCAAAGCCAGATCTTGTGCTAAAGGGCATTCTACCTGTACCCCCACTAAACAAGTCAAGGATGGATGTAAAAACCTTATTGTTGCCAGCATGGTTTGTCTTAATGCTATTCCTAAAAGTGTTTACTACATTAAACACATTGCGGTTGTATTGCATCACATTTAGATTTACTGGAAGGGTGGAAAAGTTATTATATCATCACATTCTGATCGCTAAGGTCACTGCAGCATGGCAATCAGATCATGTGAAACTGCCTGAAATAAAACACGCAATACATTCATGTGATCAAAATGATAGAAAGCGACTTCATTTGACACAGTACAGTTTCTAGTCCGTCAAGCTGTAGTAACCACAGAGCTTGTGCCTTCCCATAAAATGGACATAAATCACAAGGAAGTACAAGAAAAGGGAAGCTGTCAAAAAAACAAATACAAAAAAAGAAGTTATCCAGTAATGGTTGAGTTTTCCGGGTTTATTTTGCAAGTCAGCATAAATAAATAAACATTTTAATTAAAAAAAAATAACTTATATATACACTCACCAGCCACTTTATTAGGAACACCTGTTCAATTGCTTGGTAACACAAATTGCTAATCAGCCAATCACATGGCAGCAACTCTTGGGTTTACAGAGAATGGTCCAAAAAAGAGAAAATATCCAGTGAGCAGCAGTTGTGTGGATGAAAATGCCTTGTTGATGTCAGAGGTCAGAGGAGAATGGTCAGACTGGTTGGAGATGATAGAAAGTCAACAGTAACTCAAATAACCACATGGTATGCAGAAGACCATCTCTGAACACACAACACGTCGAACCCTGAAGCAGATGGGCTACAGTAGCAGAAGACCGCACAGGGTGCCGCTCCTGTCAGCTAAGAACAGGAAACGGAGGCTACAATTCACACAGACTCCCCAAAATTGGACAGTAAAATATTGGAAAAACGTTGCCTGGTCTGATGAGTCTAGATTTCTGCTGGGTCAGAATTTGGCGTAAAGAACATGAAAGTATGGATCCATCCTGCCTTGTCTCAACGGTTCAGGCTGGTGGTGGTGGTGTAATGTGTGGGGGATATTTTCTTGGCACACTTTGGGCCCCTTAGTACAAATTGAGCATAATTTAAATGCCACAGCCTACCTGAGTATTGTTGCTGACCATGTCCATCCCTTTGTGACTACAGTGTACCCATCTTCTGATGCTACTTCCAGCAGGATAATGCACCATGTCACAAAGCTCAAAACATCTCAGACTGGCTTCTTGAACATGACAATGAGCTCACTTTACTCAAATGGCCTCCACAGTCACCAGATCTCAATCCAATAGAGCACATTTGGGATGTGGTGGAATGGGAGATTCGCATCATGGATGTGCAGCCGACAAATCTTCAGCAACTGCGTGATGCTATCATGCCAATATGGACCAAAATCTCTGACGAATGTTTCCAACACCTTGTTGAATCTATGCCACAAAGAATTAAGGTAGTTCTGAAGGCAAAAGGGGGTCCAACCCGGTACTAGCAATGTGTACCAAATAAAGTGGCCAGTGAGTATGTATATATATATATATATATATATATATGTATGTGTATGTGTGTGTGTGTGTGTGTGTGTCTGTTCCCTTTACAGCTTGTTGCATGTTGATTTTGATAGCATTTACAGTTCACAGGCACAGAAAGAGGTGTGGGCGAAGAGGCCGGAGATAAAGAGTGAGTTGTACAGAGAGAGAGAGAGAGAGAACAGTAGAATAATAATAAATGGGTGAATTCTCTTTGATTGTTGCATCATACTTTAGTGAAACCTTTTTTACAGCCGGAGAGTTGTTTCATCATCACTGACTGTTTCCTCATTTTGCCAAAGAGCCCAAAGCTATTGAACGCGCCCAGAAAAACATCCACCCACGTATTCACTCACTCACGTTCACATGTCTCCTCCTCCACACACTACCTACAAACACCACCTCCATTTATTACTATCCAAACACTGTCAGCACTGGAACAATGACACAATAAAAAACAGTTCATTCCTCTGAATGTTTTCTTCAATGTTTGTTTAACGTCTGACAAAAATACATTTCCCCATACTAAAACAATTTCAATCCCACTGTAAGCGAGCAAAATAATGGAGAAGGTTGAGACAAGTAAACAAAAACAATTTTCCATTACTGCTGTGGGTTATTAATGTTAATATTGATTTCATATTAACCAAAAGCAGGTTAAGTTAAAAAAAAAGTATCAGAAATTTTGTTTTCCAGCTTCTACTAAAGGATACATTTACAAAGGTTTATCCTGTATAATTATAATTTAAACAACGCTAATATTTTCTGGATTATTCCTAATTATAACCTTGTAAAATTGCCTGACATTTCACGAGGTACACAGGGGTCCTCGCCACATTTGTGCCATCATGCAAGTCGCATGATATGATTTTAAGCACACAAAAGTGTTTTCAAATATTAAGATGCTGTACTTCATTATGACAGGGTGACATTTGTATCACCCTAACATTTCTCACTTTACGCCACTGGGAAAAAAACATCTAATAATTCTTGTCATGTTTGTAAATCAGAAAAGAATACAAGGCGTACTACTTTTTAGTTTCAACTGGGCGAATGACAAAGAGATCTTTAATTGAACAGTTAGACAAAAAACAAGCTATACAAGAGTTCTATCTGCCGAGGTATGAGAGAAGTGGGAGGAAAAAACAATCACATGAAAATATCCCTGATTTTTAATGATAAGCCTGGAACTCTCTTATAAACAAAGCAAAGAGATGAACCTGAAGGTCTAGTATTAGTTACTGGTGATGCCACTTGTTTTATTTTTTACCTCTATAAAGAGTTATATTGCTGAAACCAGTATGCTTCTATTAAACAGGTTTGTGTGAGTGTGTGTGTGTGTGTAATTATCAAGGATAAATTGTTATTGTAGCTGTTTATTATTATATTTAAAAGCTGTCTTCACAGAAACTGCATTTTTTTGTGAAATGGTTGCAGGAATATTACAGCTGGGGAAAAAAGTATCCTTTTCAAAAACGATGGCACATTTCTGCAATAAACTGCTGTAAATCTAGAAACGTACTCGGTTACTATCGTAACCTCAGTTCCCTGAGATATGGGAACGAGTACTGTGTCGAAAAACTCTTTTTTTCCTCTTCAACTGAAGCCTATTTCGATCACGCACTTATAACTGCAGGTTGATTTGTTTATGTAGGATTAAAAAACAAAACAATCTGCAGCGGTGGCTCGCGAGCCAATGGCTATGCAGCCCGCCATAGCCCGCCAAAATAGGAGAGGCGTCTGGCCATATAATCAGCTACTCTGCCACCGCATCTCCGATTTCTTCGAAGGAAGCAACCGAAGCGTGCAGCTCATAGCACGGCCAGGAATGCAGTACTCGTTCTCATATTTCAGGGAACCGAGGTTACGATAGTAACCGAGTACGTTCCCTTTCGATATATCACTCGTATTGCGTCGAGTTTCGACGCTGTATGGGAACCAGTCCAATCATGCCGTGCTATGACGCGGAACGACTCAAAACAAGACTCATGTGGGATTAGACCCAGGGGAGTCAATAGAATACACCAAGCACAGGGTGAGCCCTGAAAGTCATCCATGCTCTGGGTGTTGCCCCGTAAGTGATACCTGGCATCCATAGTATGGACAGACCAAGCAAAGGAGGGGCTTGAACAATGTTGGTCAAGTGAACCCATAAGATTGATACTTAAGCAGAAAGGACTCTGGCCTGCAAGGCAGGGACATCCAGGTTGTAAAACCTTACAAATGTGGACGGCGAGGACCAGCTGGCCGCCTCACAAATGTCCGAAATGGACACCGCGCTAGACCATGCCCAGGAAGAGGCGATGCCTCTGGTGGAATGGGCTCTGACTCCGATGGAGCACTGCTACCCCAAGGAGGAGTATTCCAGGCAAGCAGGGTTGGCGGAAAGGGCCTGCAGGTCTCCTACTTGCTTGACCGATGCCAGTGCTAGCTGCTGGGCGGTTTTCAACAAGAGTGCTCTGAGGCTTGAGGATTGTAATGATTCAAACGGGGGCCCCTTCGGGGCCCTTAGTACAGTTGGTAAGTCCCAAGGTGAAACTGTATGAGGACCAGACGCGATTTCTTTAAGACTGCAAGGGAAGCTCAGCTTCCCCTATAATTGTCAAAAAATGAATGGTCAAATATATGTACTATTATGTTAACATTTTATTTACTAAAAATGCGTTAAACACGTTCATCTCGAACGAAAACAATTTCGTTCAGAATCAGCTACTTAGGTCGGCTGACTCGATTTCCTTCTCATTCATTCCCGTAGCATACAGTGCATTACTCTGTTGAAGCCCAGCGTCCATTGACTTCAATGGGGCTGCTTTAAACAGTTTTTTCAGTGCTTAGAAACAAGACGGTCATTGGATAATGCTGCGATTATGTCCCGCCCACGGACGCCAGCGCCTCTGGGATGAATGGAGGAGTGGGCTGGCCCGGACTCCGAGCGTCTGCGTGATGATTGGAGGGTCTGTCATCTCTTTATGTCCTAAAACGCTGCTTTTTGGGGTCGACAGCTTATAAAAACGTATTTTTTTTTTTTTAGCTTGTTTGCTATACACATTGTCACATATCAGCATTTAGACATTTTTTTTTTTTTACAAATAAATGACAAGGAGGCGGCAGCTTCGCAATGCAAAGAGACGTGGTGTGGGCGTATGTGGTCTTCAGAATATGACGATATCACTCTGTGTCTCCATTTCCAACTCAGTCCCATCGCGGATTTTGCATGTGTAGTCGAAAGACAAACTGCTGCAACCTTCATCGTATATTTCACACAATTTCACACCACATTCATTGTTTCAGTTTAACATAATTCCCACATTTCCTCCCGTTGAGTTAAATATATATATATATATTAGATCGCTTGTTCATTAATTCAAATAGTCTGAACTAGCCAGCTAGCAAACTGCACACGATGGCAGACAGTGCTAATATTGTCGACCTGATTTTGGCAAAGCCATTAGAAAGTCTTCCTTACGAGGAGAAACTTAGAATTAAACAGCAGGGCAGATCAACACCTAAGATTGATTTAGTGCAAAAGATAGGGAAAAGTAACAGGTCTTTTCAGCTCTCCTGGAATGACAAAGTTAGCTGGCTGACTGGAAGTGCTGTGAAAAGAAAATGTACTGCTGGCCATGTCTCTTGATGAAACCATCTCATGGATGTGTTGTTTGGTCAAAATTGGGGTTTGGAGATCTGTCAAACTTTGACAGGGCATATAAAAGGCATGAAAATAGCAATGAACATGTGAGTGCATGTGCAAGATTAAGTTGCATGGGCAGGATCAGGGTTGAGCATGCAATCAATGAAGGTGCTCGCATTCAAGTGGCTAAACATAATGAAACTGTTAAACAAAACAGGGCCTTCCTAAACCGCCTTATTGATGTGACATCCTTGCTTGGCCGGCAGGAGCTGTCATTTAGGGACATGATGAGAGTAGTGAATCATCCAACAAGGGAATTACAGAGAGTTCACAGAAACATTAGCTAAATATGACTCTGTCCTGTCCACACAATTCGAGTCCTCAACTGTGTTTTCTGGTATGTCACACACTATTCAAAATGACTTGATCTCTGCTCTTGCAGCCACCATTTCTGATCAGATCAGAGATGAAATTCAGGATGCTCCCTTTTGGATGGCAGGTGGATGAAACCACTGATATATCCTGCCGTGCCCAACTCTCTGTCATTGTTCGCTATGTGGATAGTGCAGGTAAAATTCAGGAGCGCTTCATTGGATTTTTGATGTTTCTGGGGCGTAGATGCTCAGTCCGTTTTGATGTTTTAAATGAGAACATGCAGGGCTACAATTTTAAGGATAAGCTTGTGGCACAGACCTATGATGGGGTTGCTGTCATGGCTTCAGCTCTCAATGGTCTGCAGGCCAAAGTGAAAGCAATAGCCCCAGTGCAATGTTTGTGCATTGCTATGCACACAGACTGAATCTGGTGCTGTCACAGGGGCCAAATGCTTGCCTGAGTGCAGAATTTTTTTGCATCACTCTCTGGGTTTGCCACATTTTTCTCAAAATCCACAAAGAGGACTTTTCTGGAGTCTGCAGGCTGCTCAAGGTTGCCCAGAAACGCCCTACTCGATGGAATTTCACATCACGGATAGTGAGCACTGTGGCAAACAATTATGATGGCCTCCTGCAGACATTTGATAACATCATTGCAGATACGACAATGGATGATGATACACTGGATTGTGCCAAAGGCTTCGTGAGGAAACTGGAGGATTTTGAGTTTGTGTTCATGTTGTACACATATGAACAAATCTTCTCTGAGACTGATGTGGTCTTTGATATTGTCCAGCAGAGAGCGATGGATGTTCTTTACTGCAAGAAAAGAATTGAGTCTCTTCTTGCATTTGTCAAACAGAAGAGGTCAGAGGGGGCTTTCCAAGCTGTTTATGCCAAAGCAGCAGATCTCACATCAGACCCAAGAGATGAGCCCATGAGAAAGCGCCGCCTGACCCAATTGCAGGATCCCCAAGAGCGCTACAGAAATCTGTACATGGCCATCCTTGATAACATCTTGGAGCAGATTCCTCGACGTTTTCAAATTTGGAAAGTATGCTTTTCTTAGAATTAGTCAATCCAGGGAAATTTGATGACATGAGACAAGCATTTCCAGAGGAGGCCTTCCAAAGTGTCCTGAAAAGTTATGGCCATCACTTTGATTCAGGGAGACTGAGGTCTGAACTTCAAGTCCTGTATTCAGATCAGGACTTGCAGAGTAACAGGGAAAGCTGTGTGATTACTTGGTGTTCCTTAAAGACATGGAGTTGGACAGTGCAATGCCTCAGCTTTACAAACTGTTCTCATTAGTGGCAACAATTGGAGCTACATCTGCAGGTGTAGAAAGGAGCTTCTCCTGTTTAAAGCGGCTCAAGTCCTACACCAGAACACAATGGGCCAAGGCTTTAAGCAGCCTAGCTCTGCTGGCCATTGAGAGGACACTGGTCAAGTCACTGGAAAAGACGCCTAGTTGGTACGACAGGGTTACAGAGCATTTTCTTGAAAAGGAACGAGGGCAGAATTTACATATAAATAAATGGACAATTTTTATGATTTAGGCCGAAAATGAGCTTCCCCTCTTTAAAAGATCAGCAGCCGCCACTGATGAGGATGTGGGGGATTCATTTTTCCTAGCGCCTCGTAAAAATTTAATTATCTCTGCCCACCGATCGGTCAGCAATAGGGGCATGGAAAGCCGCTATGGCTGCCGCGTAAACTTTGATGGTGGATGAGGAACGCTGTTTATCCAGCATCTTCTGCATAAATGAAAGAACCACTGACACATCGTAGGTGACCGGATCTAAGTCACGGTCTGAGCCCCAGGCAACCTAAGTGGCTGAGGAGGAGGGTCTTGTGTGATGTCAAAACCGCCTGTGACTGGGCCAGAATGAGCCAGTTGTGTAGGTAGTTGAGTATGCAGATTCCCATCTATCGCAGAGGGGAGAGAGCCGCATGTGCCGCGCATTGGTTCGTTTTTTAATCCTACACGAACCAATCGACATGCAGTTATAACTACGTGATTAAAATAGGCTTCAGTTGAAGAAGAAAAAATTGTTTTTCCCATACAGCGTCAAAACTCGACACAGTACGAGTGAAATATCGAAAGGGAAACCTTTTTATGTTTTTTTTTTTTATTAAGGTAAATGTATAACATTATATTACCTGCTGTTGTATAACATTAGCATTAAATTGCAAGAAAAAAAAAAACTACTCTCCACACAATCCTCTTTTGGTAAGTTGTGGTAATCTTTTTGTTTTTCTTTTCTGTTGAAGTAAATGAGAAGCCAAACAAGGTCTCCCATGTACTTCTATAGAAGCTTATTCTGCTATAGTTTACTTCCACTTCTCTAAGCAAGAAATTTGAAAAGCATCCATATAGTGCATCAAATAAATAACAATAAGTGTTACTGGGTTGACCATATGCAGAATTGAAAGTAAAGAGAAGATCTTTCATTCAGTCACAGTCACCAATTTCACCTTCCTGTGCCCTTTTGAAAACTGTTTAGGGAAAAAAATATCTGTATGCCTGGTTTCGGCTCAGTAACTCATTCCATATATAAATTTCCTTGAAAAAATACACTTTCAAGATTAAAACACCATACACACGTATGCTTCAACAGCCTGAACATGTTTGAAACAAATAATTTCCCCCTATCATTCATAGGGATGGGTATTTAAAAAAATACTGTATTTGAATATTTGGGCTCAAAAAAAATAATTTAATATTTGTTGATTTTAATGATGTTCAATGAGAAAGACATATTTTTTAATAATCAAAAGATACAACATCTTGAAAATGTGTGTAAAAGATATAGAGAGAGAGAGAGAGAGAGAGAGAGAGAGAGAGAGAGAGAGAGAGAGAGAGAATTAGAATTTTGAAAAATACTTTATTACAACTATTTACATAAAACTTTTCCAAACAATTTAACATTTAGTTAATACCAAACAAAAAAATCAACAAGGAATCCAACAATTTTACATGTACCTTTTAACACTTATTTATATTGAGAATTGATATATATCTTGTAACTTTAATAAGTTAAACTTTCATATATTTTAGATTCATTACATGTAAAGTAATGCACTTCAAAAGTGTTTTTGTTTAAATTTTGATGATAGAGCTTACAGCTAAAGAAAGTAAAAAATCTCTATCTCAAAATATTAGAATATTTACATTCGAGTTTCAATAAATGACCATCCATACGGTATAAATTCTGGGTATCTCTTGTTCTTCGAAACCACAATAACGGGGAACACTGCTGATTTGGCAACTGTCCAGAAGATGATCATTGACACCCTCCACAAAGAGGGTAAGTCACAGAGGGTCATTACTGAAAGGTGTGGCTGTTCAAGGAGTGCTGTATCAAAGCATATTAAATACAAAGTTGACTGGCAGGATTACATTTGGTAGGAAAATATGCACAAACAACAGGGATGACCGCAAGCTTGAGAATACTGTCAAGCAAAGCCAATTCAAACACTTGGGAGCACTTCACAAGTAGTGAACTGAAACTGGAGTCAGTGCATCAAGAGTCACAACGCTCAAACGTCTTCAGGAAAAGGGCTACCAAGCCACTCCTGAAACAGAAACAGCGTCAGAAGCAACTTACCTGGGCTAAGGAGAACAATAAACTGGACTGTTGCTCAGTGGTCCAAAGTCCTCTTTTCAGATGAAAGCAAATTTAGCATTTAATTTGGAAATCAAGGTCTGGAGGGAGTCTGGAGGAAGAGTGGAGAGGAACTGGATCCATGTGACTTGAAGTCCAGTGTGAAGTTTCCACAGTCTGTGAAGATTTGGGCTGCTGTCATCTGCTGGTGTTTGTCCACTGTGTTTTCTGAAGTCCACAGTCAACACAGCCATCTACCAGGATATTTTAGAGCACTTCATGCTTCCTTCTGCTGACAAGGTTTATGGAGATGCTGATTTCATTTTCCAGCAGGACTTGGCACCTGCCCACACTGCCAAAGGTACCAAAAGCTGGTTCAATGACCATGGTGTTACTGTGCTTGATTGGCCAGCAAACTCGCCTGACCTGGATAGATTCTCTATGGGGTATTGTCAAGAGGAAGATAAGAGACACCAGACCCAACAATGCAGATGACAGGAAGGCTGCTATCAAAGCAACCTGGGCTTTCATTACACCTCAGCAGTGCCACAGGCTGATTGTCTCCATACCACGCCGCATTGATGCAGTAATTCATGCAAAAGGAGCCCCAACCAAGTATTGAGTGCATAGAAATGAACATACTTTTCAGAAGCCTGACATTTCTGTTTAAAATATTCTTTTTTTTATGGATCTTATGTAATTTTCTAATTTTCTTAGTCACTGAATTTTGGGTTTTCATTATCTGTAAGCTATAATCATCAACATTTCAAGAAATAAAGGCTTGAAATATTTTACTCTATGTGTAATGAATCTATATAATATATAGGTTTCACTTTCTGAAGTAAGTGACAAAAATATTGAAATTTTTCATGATATTCTAATTCTTTTAGATGTACCTGTATGTATATATATATATATATATATATAGAGAGAGAGAGAGAGAGAGAGAGAGAGAGAGAGAGAGAGAGGGGGGGGGGATTCACGCAGAGCAAACGGTAACTTAAAAGATGTAAGAAATAAGCTCTCAGCTTAATAATACAGGATGATCTATTGAGGGAATTCTTACCCTTCTTTTCACTATTTTTCTCTGCTTATTTGTATTACTACAGTAAATCACCATATAGTCTGAATATAAGTGCAAGACTGAAAACAGGACAAGATGCAGAGAGCTGAGAGCATCTTGGCCAGACAACACCTCTTTGATGTAGGCCTAATTTTTAATCTCATTGGATAGTTATTACACTGCATGCTGTTTTTGTGTATTAAAGAAACATATAAGCTGATGCTTGGACCAAAAAACTTTGAAGAAGCTTGACCACAGAACTTTGCATTTGTGGTCAATCATCCTGTCAGCCGAATAATTCCTGACTTAAATGACTGAGAGTCCTTGACAGCACTGTGAATTAAAATAGTAATCAAAAAGTACACTGCAAAACCTTAGATTCTTACCTAGTATTTTTTCTTGTTTTCTGCCAAAATATAAACACATTCTTAAATCAAGAAGGATTTTCTAGAAAATATTATTGTCTTGTTTTCAGAAAAAAACAAGTACAAAATTAAGTGAGTTTTTGCTTATAACAATCAAAATAATCTGGCAATGGGGTAAGCAAAATAATCTTATTTCAAACATAAACAAGATTTTCAAATTTTTCCATCTGCCCCCACGTATGGTTCATCCTCTTCAAGTTTGCCTTCATTTCACGGCACCAGGTGTTTCTTGGTCGGCCCCTCTTCCTCCCCCCTTGCGGGTTCCAGATTAGGGCTTGCCTTGTGATGCTGTCTGCAGGCCTGCAAAGGATATGTCCAATCCACCTCCAATGTCTTTGAAAGATGCCATCTTCCACTGGTTGCTGTTTAGTTCATTACCGCAGTTTCTCATTACTCGCTATCTTGTTTGGCCAACGGATTTTGAGGTTCCTTCTGAGGCAGGTGTTAATTAAAACCTGGATCTTCTTTATGGTAGTCATGGTAATTCTCCAGGTCTCGGCTCTATACAGCAATACAGGCTTCACAATGGTGTTGAAAATCCTGATCATGGTGTTGATACCGAACTCTGAGGAGTGCCAGATGTTCTTCAGTTGGAGGAAAGTTGTTCTTGCTTTGCTTATAGATATTCTTGCTTCCGCATCTGTCCCTGCATGCCTGTCATTTATACTGCCCAAGTAAAGGAAAAACAGTCCACACCATAGAATACCTCCTCTCCTAGTGTTGTGGTGGTTTTGCTGGCTGTGTTGATCTTTAATACCTTACTCTTTTCTCTATTGATGTTAAAGCCCAAGCTTGTTGAAGTTTCAGCAACGGTGTTTGTCTTTTCCTGCATCTGTTGTTGGGTGTGCGAGAGAAGGTCCAGGTCATCGGCAAAGTCAAGATAATCCAATTGAGTCCAAAATGTCCACTGGATGCCATTTTGTTTCTGGCCAGTGGATGTCTTTATGACCCAGCCTATTACCAGAAGTAGTAAAATCATAAGGGCTGTTTAAATAAATTTTACATTTACATTTATGCATTTAGCAGACGCTTTTATCCAAAGCGACTTACAATTGCGTTATACATTTTAATCAGTATTTCTCAGTATAAATCTCAGTAAAATGATTACCTACTAGTGATGTATGCATTCATTTATTAATTTATGCATTCAAATGTTTTTTATTTCAATTTTAAATTAGTTTGTTCAAATCATTCTCAAACAAGAGAACTGCTTGTGTGTGAATGTATGTGATTCTTGGGTAGGGAGGTTTAACCACGAGAAAGGAGGCATGGTCACCTGCAACCTGAAACAATGTTATGTGTGCTTATATATCCATATATGTGTATGTGTATTTATTTACTCTCTTTGGTTGTTGATTTAATATGTTAAATATTATATAATATACTTACCTGGCAGGGGAGATACATGATCAAGAAGGTGGTTTACCCCAGGCGAGGCTTGGCCATTGCACTCCAGCCGTGCTGACCCCGAGGGGTGGAGGTAAGCAGCCACTTAGGTCCCCGGGGAATTCTGCATCTGATACTGCAGAAAGATATTTGCAGTGTTGAACAATGCAGCCAATCACAGACATATCTGTTAATTTCTTGAACGTAATGACCAGAATTGTTTAATGTAGAATCCACTCACCGCTTAAAGTGCCATCATGACATCAGAATGAACTGAAGTGAGTGACAGCTTTTAATAATTATATGATGAAGCGCACTTTCCTCGCATTCTAGACCTTATAAAGGAACATAACTAGGCTGTCTCAGAACATAGATATTCACCTCAGTAAAGAAAGTGTTATGTTTCATGTCATAATTTTATTCGTCTTGATGTTTCAAAATGACTCTCTTGTGTGCTTTTCCTTGACACGCTGGTGCGAACTGCCACGCACTCATATAAAATGCACAAATGCGATGACTGGACATTTTTACTTAATAAGTAATAGATTACATTTTCAATTTGTTTCTAGGCAAGCCCTACCGTATGCCTTCGCTTCAGAACACTTGGACTTTGGAATGAGTTGCATGGGATAATTTCATGATTGTACTTTTTTTTTTTTTTTTTTACAATTTCTTAAATGGACAAGTGCAAGCATTTTTTAAAGACATTATTTTGTGATCTGAGAAAAAAAAGGCTAATATGGCTTTAGTAGGGGTGTGACGAGATTAAAACGCGACGAGATTTCTCGTCGAGGTGAAAAGTTGTCTCGTCGTGAGTTGTGATGTCAGCATGATGGAGCGTGAGGGTGAAATTAGTAATGAAGATCCCCCTGCCACATTTAAATAATTTGTGTGGCAACATTTTGGTTTTCCGGTGGAAATAAGAAATGGCGAAAGATTGACAGACAAGACGAACACAATATGTAAACATTGTAAGAAAACAATGCCGTACACCGCGGCTAACACGAGCACTATGCAAAAACACATACAGAACCACCACAGCTCTCTACTAAAACCAGCCGCACGTGACGAAAACATTAAAAGGGCAAACAACTCTAAATGCCATTGCATCTCTTCCACCATCAAGTGCAAGAGCCACGGCAATAACGAGAGACATCGGCGTTTTCATTGCAGCTGATATGAGGCCATTTTCTGTGGTGGAAAATCTGGGATTTCGGCGACTCCTCCACATACTTATATATTTATTTTATTTATACTGTTTATACTTTTTTTATATTTGATTTGTGGCAAGGGGTTACATTTCTCATGTGAAATCGTACAGGGGAGATGCCAGAGTTTATAGCAAAATATTTTGCACTGTTTGCATGTCCTTTACTGCATAGAATTCATTAAAATATAAGTAAAATAACATTCATTACAAGTTGATTTCAAAATGCACCTAAATTGTTTTGCATTTTGTGATTTTCAGTTGAATAAAAGACTATTTTCCATTCATATATTTCATCACTGAGGATTTCTTAAAATAGTGTAAAAATCTCGTCTGGTCTCGTTCTCGTGAACCCAATCTCGTGTCTCGTCTCGTCTCGTGGAGTAAGCGTCTCGTCACACCCCTAGGCTCTAGTACAGCATCATTTTGACTAATTACTGGTTGTAAAGGGATAAATAAACTATGAGAGCGAGCGAGCAAAATAAGGGTTAGGCATAAAAGAGCACATGGTTATTGTGTTGGGGCCCCATACCTGGAATTTGCTTATGACCCCCAAATCACTTAGTCCGCCCCTGCTGACCCCATGCGAATTCCCCAAATGTGGGAATCTCGACTGCATAATTGATGGTAGTGGGGGCCTGCGTTCGCACTCTCCCCTGGATTTGGGGCAGTCATGGCCTAATGGTTAGATTCGGACTTGTAACTGATGGTTTCATGTTTGAGTCTCAGGTCCAGCAGGATTTGTGGGTGGGGGGAAGTGAATATTCAGCGCTCCCTTCCACCCTTAATACCATGTCTGAGGTGAGACCCTTGAGCAAGGCACTGAACCCCCAACTGCTCCCTGGGTGCCGCAGCATAGATGGCTGCCCACTGCTCTGTGTGTGTGTTCACTGATATTTGTGTGCACTTGGATGGGTAAATGTAGAGTACGAATTCCAAGCATAGGTATCCGAACCATACTTGGCTGTATATCACTTTCACTTCACTTAATATCTTCTAACACTTTATTTTGATGGGCCCACAACATACTGACTGTGAGAAACTTTGCAAGTATATTACAACTAACCCTAAATATATCCTAACAGTCTACTCTGTGTGTTAGTAGTTGCAAATTAATGAGAATTAGTTGACATGTAGTTGCTAAGTTACTTTTAGTTAGTATGTCTAAAGTGGAATAAAGTGTAACCTAAAATTTATGCCAAAAATCGTTGTAATTATTTTCCTAATTCTATCAGAATAGAAAAGTCCACGCCACAAAGCAACTCTGAGGGAATGATATCATTGGAATCACTTTCAGACGAACAATAAAAGCTGATGAACAATAAAAGCATTGACATCCAAGCAGAGTCCATCCGACTTCAGTAACCTCAAGCATTCTGAGCAGCAGATTAAAAATGGGAGCACGCGCTTAATGTAAACACACTGTTACTTTGGTATTAGCGTTATTGAGGGTTTGCGAGTCATGTCTGAGAGCATGTTTTTTATTTTTTTGGAAGATTGCGTTGTTTTGAGTGGAGAGCTTAATTTTGACCTGAATATAGGAAGTTTTGGGAATTGAGTTAATAGTTATGTTTTTTGTGTTTAGAGTTTCTCAAAAAAAAGATGTATAATCAAGAAATGTGTTTAAAACTGTAATAAAATACAGTGAAATAGATATTTTCACAAATCTATTCCCCACAATTTATTTCTTGTGTAAAACTTTTTAAATCAGCACACTGTATCAACTTTCAAATTATAATAACAACGCATAATCATTACTAGTCACCAGTATATTTTGACATAGGCTATTCAACCTTATGCCGAGTTCAAAATGCACAATTTTCAAATTCATCGGGCCACTGCTGTTTTCACATTGCACAAATATCTGGGTTAGCATTCGGTCGCTGCTGTGTTCACATTGCCCGATGGACCTGCGACAGGACAACTCTGTCTGCTCCGCAAACTACAGTCAAACGCACACGAGAAGTGAAGGAAATAACGAAAGATCACACTGATATTATGGTCTATAAATCCTCCCTTAACACATACAATAATTAACAAAGATTTGTTAACAAACATACTATTTCTAAGAAATGTGTATATAAACAAATTTAAGTTGCCTACTTAAAGTGAAACCAACGTGTTGTGCATTTTATAATGAGTTTATTTCTTATAGCCTATAAAAGCCCTCAAAGTGATGAAAAATAAAAATGCTATAAATCTTTGTCCTTTATAGAAGAATATTATTTATAGGAAAAAACCCTAGCCCCTTCTTCATCTTCATGTAGCCTACCTGATCTGTATATTCTAATGCCAAAAATAAGGGTTGTCTGTAAATGGCTAATCGCTTTGTTAAAACAAAATGGCCTCCCCGAGCTTCCTGCTGCCCTATCTTGCTCTCTCGTTGGCTGTAGGTCATCACTGATGTATTTTTCAGTCAGAACTCATTCACACAGCAGGATTGTGAATCAATTCCCTCAGATCGCGTCTTTGATAATTCACACTATGCGATTGTCACTCGCGTGAACGACCACCGATTTAGCCTCCGATGTCGGGCATTTGTCGGCGATTTATCAAAACCTGTCGGCGAGAGAAAAATCGGGCTAAAATCGTGCAGTGTGAACTTGGCATTAGAATAATACTCAGTACTTCTAGGAGGAATACATATTAACAGTTTATATATTTATTTAACTGTTTGTTTTGTTTGTTTGTTTGTTTTTCTCTCAACATTGTAAACTCGGTTATCTGTCTGGTTTTATGTCTCCCTCCCAGTTCAGAGACGTGAGCATCAAAGACTCGTTTGAACGGACTTTCGGTGCAGGGAAAGAAATCTTTCAGAATTCATTAAAAATATTAGGTTTTTGAAGATGTGCTTCGAAAGTTGAGTTTGGAAAGACTTGAGGAGTGATGTCAAATTATGACAGAAATGTTACTTTTGTCTAAGCGTAGGCTATCCCTTTATCTGTTTGCTTATGCAATCTAAGATTTATGTGTATGTGTGTGTGCCCCTGAGCGTATTGTTGGGGATTTACTAGAATAGTTGTGAAACGTGTCCCGTAGCTTTACTAAATACAGGTTTAGACGAGTTTAAAATAGAATTATATTATTTTATTATAATTTCTGTAATATCTATGAAAGACATTATATAAAAAATGAATTCCAAACCATAAACTCTGAATCAAATGCGATGTACAACCCAACACACATAGTCTGGAACCCAACACTACTTGTCTAGGATGTGATACTCGAAGCTCAACAGAGTTTGACGAAACATGTCAGAACATGCTTGAAACTAATATAGGCCTATGCAATGTGGACCAATGAGGTTGCAGAGTGATTGGGGTTACCTAGCATGATGCAACAGAATATGATTCACAAACTGATAAAAACAGTTCCTCGGGAATACCTGGGAATCGAAATCATGCGCTACTATTAGTGTGTTGGATGTTCCTAAAATTTGATCATCTGTAAAAATGCACAAATTATTATAACAAATGTGCTTATTTTATTAGCCACCTAAAAAATCTTACACATTTTATGTAATATCTTGGTCTTGCATTATATTTTCCTTTATTTTCTGTAATTTAATAATGGAATTCTAAATTTACTGATTTATTTTTGTGGACTCCAACCCCACGGCAGCTTCTTCAGACTTCAGACCTGATATATACTTATATAGCCTAAAACTCATAATTTAGATTATCACTTATTTCTCTGTATGTGTAGCCTAAATATACTCACATAATTGCTCTCTTTGTTGGATATTTTTCTGTGACACACATCTGGCCATGTGGCTATAGCAGACTCACACCTATAGATGTTTGCATTTTCAAAGTTTTCATTATAACTTATATGTGTATCTCTTTCTTTGAACGTTATAGGGAATTATAGGGTCTGATGCAACAGCAGCCTCTGTGTAATGTGAGGACTCCGTGTGTAGTTCCACATCATTCCCTGGTGAACAATAGGAGATTCCTCAGCATGACATCACAATCATGCATGGCGTAGTATTGCAGTGGCACATTTACAAAGGAAAACAACAAATAGGGAACGTACTTTCACTTTCCCTGTTGAAATAACTGTCTAGAAGCAAAAGGCATGTACGGGCAAGACTGATATGATAAACAGAGTGAAATTGGAGGGGGAAGGAGACAAGCTCATGCTAGTTAGTCAGACAATAACTGCGGGGGAAAAGGGAAAATTAGATATTGATATCTTACCTGAGACACAAAATTTAAGGATTGTTTTTTTATAGAATGTACGGAGTATGTAACACTTTACAGATATTAATTTGGTTAGTTTATTGCTTAACGCAATAGGTATTGTTATTAGCATTTATTTATCTTGGTTCATGATAATTAACTACATTTCAAGTTGTAAACAAAAATATATCAGATTTGTAAATTGTTGCTAGTTAGTTCACGATACTGAATGCAAACATTACTAGTATTTTGATAATTTAGCTAGTACCACAAGACAAAATACACACATTCAAAATACATTTGGCACGTCTAAATTTATCTGGGAAAACAAGACATTGGCCAAGAATATAGTCAATTATGTGACATTGTACAATACATGAAAACGACTTAAATATTTCAGCATATTGCATTTTTATTGATGGTGTATAGTAATATTTATAAAATAAAAGAGCAAACTTTGCTGTATAAATAAATCATTGTTAGAAAAACTGCAGCAGGGTTTTGATTGAGCAGAATAGACATTTAAGATCATGCTTGAAGAACAAACACATTACACTGACAATGAAGCAAAGTAATACAAACTAAAAAGAGATGAAAATGTATTTAAAACTGAATTTAAATACATTTGATGAGTGACTGAATGAGACGTGGATATATATATTTTCTTTTTGAGGACTTTAGTGCTTTTCTTCACCATCACTATAGCAGTGGTTTGATTAAATAAAAAAATACACTTTAATTTAATTTCAATAAATAAATTGTCCGACATGTCTCCCTCTTAAAGGGAAAGGGCTCTATCAGAACTTTTAAAGTTTCTGACAGTGTGGATTAACTCCTTACAGCATCCAATAACGCTGATTTTAATAAATCATCAAACGTTTGATCAAATACAGTTTACATAATTAAACTGTTTTAGATAATTACAAATCTTATAAAAACAACATTCATTTCTGTATTACAAACAATATATATATATATATATATATATATATATATATATATATATATATATATATATATTCATTATCTGTTCCAAAGCTTAAACTGAAATATAAAATTCACCCTTTGGTATTTCCTTTCATATGTGGAGTTTTCTTCCATATAAATATAATGATAAGACACAAATTGAGAACATTATTGCTATGTCAGTATTTGAAAGCTGTATCAGGACAATATCCGAGGGTGTTCTAATTAGTCCTGCTCAAATGACAATACTATGCACATTGATCAGAAGTAGCTTCAAAATGATCTGCAGCTGGTTACTTCAGATAAAGGCCTTCCATTCTCTTTCAACCGCACGATCTCAATACATTCAAAGAGCTTATGGAAACGCCACTAATCCAGACTGTGGTGAGGTATGCTCTCTTTGAGCTGACAAAGTGCCATTACGGTTAATACCACATCGTCGCCCACTTCCACTGTGATACTGTGATGCAGTAGGTGTTTCACAAATAGTCCATCTTGAAGAGCCAGGAAGCTTTAATATGGTATGGAAAAATAATAGACTCTTCTGGTATGGAAAAATGTCTTTGCATCTCTCCAAGTCTTCTTTTTTAGCTTCACGGTTATACTTTTGGTCCAGGGAAAGTCTAAAAGTCTAAATATAGCATCATCATTATACTTTAAACTCAGGAAAAGGTTCAAATCAGGGTGAAAACGAGAGATATTTCTTCATGGTCACTCAAACTGAGGGTCATGCCAAAGTTTTATCATCTAAACAGCTCTTCTGAGGAACGAGCACCTTAAAAACTTCATATCCAAAAGTGGCTTCTATCTTGGATAGCTTCTACAGTGGATAAGAGAAACACTGGGCTCCTAGCATGTAGTGGAGGCCTAAGAAGAGCCTTTTAATCTTGAAATGTTCTTCGATGTGTCCGACTTTCAATGTGACTTCGCTTTTGTTGGAGAGCATGAAAATGCCTTGCATCTCCTGGCACCCTCCTTCTCGCAGGGTCTGCAGGTGGAACAATTTACTTCCCTGTTCCAGTGTCAGGTTGGCAACCGTCTCAGGGCTGTAGCTGTCCACACAAGCCCACAGATAGACCATGTACGGTCCTGCACAGGACAGCTTCACCCCCTTCTGATTCTTCAGCTCCACACTCTGGTTCCAGATGGCTGTGAATCTCAGCTCATCTGATTCTACATCTGACACACACACACAAGTACATAAAGAATTATTTTTTTCGTACATAATATTTTTTTTATAAAATCATAGATCTGATAAAAAAAGATGAGATGACGTCACTAATTTAAATCCAATATATATATATATATATATATATATATGTGTGTGTGTGTGACCCTGGACCACAAAACCAGTCTTAAGTCGGTGGGATATATTTGTAGTAATAGTATGGATTACTAGCAAATACACCGTATGGGTCAAAATTATAAATTTTTCTTTATGCCAAAAATTATTAGGATATTAAGTAAATAGCATGTTCCATGAAGATAGTTAGTAAATGTCTTATCGTAAATATATTAAAACTTTTTTGATTAGTAATATGCATTGCTAAGAACATCATTTGGACAACTTTAAAGGCGATTGTCTCAGTATTTAGATTTTTTTGCACCCTCAGATTCCAGATTTTCAAATAGTTATATCTCGGCCAAATATTGTGCCAAATAACCTATTGACTATTTGACTATTTTCAAATAGTCATCCATAACCAATGGAAAGATTATTTATTCAGCTCAATTTAGAAAAACTGACACTTAAGACTTAAGTGTCACTTAAGATCCAGGGTATATATATACTTATCACAGAATTATGTTGCATATTGCATGTTATTCAATTTTGACTCCTTATATGAGGATTTAATATATCTTTCCAGAAATTAAATCTGAATAATAGGATAAAATGAACACTTACTGAGCATTTGCATGAATATCCCGTTGTCCGTTGAAAACTTCTGCTGCTGAAAATAAAGTTACGAAAAAAAGTTAAGCAACTCAAAAATGGTTATAAAACTAATATTGATTCATCCCAGGTGAAAAGGGTGCACTTCCATAATGTACTTAAAGTGCTCTACTTTCACACACTATTTTTGTTCTTAATATACTAAAAAATATTATTTAGTCCTTCTTAAGATAATCTTAAGAACATCTAAGTGTACTCAAATGTAATATTTTGGGACACCATGAATATGAATTAAACTTTTAAAATACTATCTCTTATTAAAAAATTAATTTAGTTTCCACTTATAGTACTCTTGAACCCATCTTTCATACACGAGTAGGTTCAAGTGTACTACAAGTGGAAACTAAGTACATTTAAAAAAAAAAAGAGATAGTAAGTTGTTTCCCAAAAACACATTATCACACTTCTGCCATTGATTATGCATTTTCAAAATTGTGAATTTTCTTATTCAGAATATTTAATATTGTTCATCAAATAAAAAATTGTAATGTTTAATTTTAAGGAATATTTTTCACAATAAACACTTATTGTTTTGGGTCACCACGTGGTTTCCAGTGTAAAATTTGGGCCCAGCTGATTCAAGATTCAAGAAATGGTAATGATCAAAGTGATGAGAAATAACAGACACACTCATTCTGTTAGACATGGAAAATTCCATCTGTATCAAATCAACACAATCACAAAAACACTTTCATTGACCAGAGTAAAAGGCTAGTTGTGGAACATGTGGGCTGAAAAGGTCTGCATAGAGATAGTGGAACACATTTGTTCAACAAAAATGCCTTTTTAGGACTTGGCACACAACCCAAATAGTGCGTAAATCACATCCTGTTCACCCTCGGACTACTAAGTGTATCATTTAGTAACTGTCTTTTGTGGGTACCGTTGTCTGATATCAGTATAGGCCTATTTTGAAATTGAAATGTAGCTAGATCTCCTGTTCTCCTGACTTCAACAGTTATTTTAATTTGATGATGGTTTTAAAAACAAACTCACAGAGAGATGGTTCAGATGTTAAGAGGGGTTTCCCCGAAGGGACATGCCAAGGCAAAGCTCAATTAGACCACACTCTGAGACACACCACATGACCACACGAAACAACACACCTGAGACAATTGGGTTAACTGACTAAACACTAACGGCTGTCATTGAACCATTCAATATTCTACACATCACAAAAAAGAATTTGCTTGTGACACTAACAAATATCCTATAGTCTCAGGTCTTTGACTAAATATCTGGCTGTGACAAGTCTGAAGAATTTATCAATCCAACCATTACCACGGTCAACACTGCCCTCTGACGGACTTTTAAACGCACTTACACTCTGCTTCACTCGTACATCATCTACAACTCTCAAATCAGCGTTAGGCTATACACCGTAAAGAACACAAAATAAATCAGAAACGAGCTCTTACGTGCGGCTGGCTGAGTAAGATGTTGAGGCTGAGGGCGGCACAGACGGCTGTTAATAAACTCTGGATGATGAACGCCGCAGCGGTCCTCCGTCCGTTGCTACAGCGACAGCGTGCGCCGCCGCCGCCGCTCTCTAAAACCTCTTGAGCATCCTTCGAGTCCATACTGACTGACGGACAGAGTAAGTTCAACTGCCCTGAGGAGAAACGCCGCGCCTTTTATAAGAGAGGGCGGAGGAGGTTGCAGACCGAAACCCCGAAAAACATCCCCTTCAAACGCATCGAGACAGAAGCCGTGTGTGGAGGATGCTCTAGTTTAGCTGTGTTTGGCTTATTCAGACCGATAGCCTCGATCTTTTACATGCTTACCTCAAGTAGTCTATGCAAAGTGAAATGCCGGCCAAAAGCTCGTTTAGGTTTTAATAATAATTTCTTATTAATGTATTTTGCATGATATCATTATTATTGTGTGTAGCCTATACTTTGCACAAATACTGAGCACTTCTCAGATAACATTCTACAAACTAGTTTACAGTATATAAATTAGGCCTAATTCATTTATTTTCTTCAGGAAAGTCCAGCTGAAGAAGCTATCTGATCTAAACAGGTTTGTTTTATGCTGGTGCTAGTAGATCACTGGTCCAGCAAGAGCTATCACCCCAAACAGTTTTGGCGACCACTGCCTTCCATTGTAAAAAATAAAATAAATAAATAAATAAATACAATTAACTTGTCATACAGGATTGGAACATGGACATGAGTAAAGGATGACACTTTTCATGTTTTGGCCAACTTTTCCTTTAAGGTTAGCATGGTGACTAGTCAACGTCTGCATAGCCGTTTTTTTTTTAATTTGGTTTATTTATTTTATTTTTTTAAGGCACACAATAAAATCCCAGAATATTCCGACTATATTCGTGTACTAATGTTACAAGCCAGTGCTTGCAAGGTTCATGGATATTTCGTTTACTGAGGTGTATGAAACAGCACAATGTTTAACAATGTTTTCATTTTCCATCTAATTGTTTTTCTTTAATAAAACAACGTGGTGTATATGGATTTCCCAGCGATGTGTATGGAGAGTCCTGTTCAGAATATTTTTCACTCACACTTCAAAAACATAGAAGTGGGTTAAAAGGCTGGCAGCTCATTGCACACATCCTTTCTCTTTTCCTTTCCTTCTGAGATTTACGATATCTAACAGTTAACCAAGTCAAAAATGTATACAAATAAATCTGAATGTCTCATTTAACCACATCTAACATTTTAAGTAATACTCCACCGAACAAAAGAACATCCTCTCATCATTTACTCCCTTATGCCACCCACGATGAAGGCTTAATGAATGATTTCCTTCCGAGGAACACAAACAGAGGTAGGTCTATTTTAAGTAAACCATCTCTCTCATTCCATGTATGCAGTGTAAGCTATTAGACGCATATGTAAGTGCGTCTTAAAAAGTGGTGTGGACGGGGGTAACATCTGCTTTAAATATTGAAATATTACAATAATAGGCTACATAAAATTAAGACTATTCGTTTCTAACTATTAGCCTTATTAGCTTAACTTATTGAAAAAAAAAAAATGGTTGTCATGGCAAATATTTACATTGCGCGCTATTAGTTAATATTAGTTTAATGCGCAGAAAAAGTAATTAATCAGAAAATATGCGAGTATGAGTTAATTTGCATGGAATCATCGGACTTCAGCATCAGTTCTCACTCATTTATGTGCAAAATTGCATTCAGTACTGGATGCGTAATGTACTGTACAGTAGCCGCATGCTACCAACATTGTGCCTTCGGAGGACAAAATTCAAGGTAGGAAGCACCCGCTTAGTCAGGAATCACAATGTAGGTGGGGCTAGTGGGGCTAGTGGGCCTAACCTAAAATGCATCTTTTATCAAAATAGGCCAACGAGCATAAGTCGGTATGTCATCATAAGCGGAGTTGAGAACATAACAATAAGAACAGCATTAGCACGACGGCCGTACACCACACACATGCACATCTGAAAGATGCAACACAACACAATCAAACCAGCAGGACAGCAGTGCTTGGTCATAGTCTGGCTCAGCGGCTAGATAAACCACATGAAATAACCAACAGTGACTATAGGCAACATAGTAGGAAAATGTAGATTGGCTTACTTTTGATGATTATAACAGACAATGAGAGTTGAACACTGTGGTGCGCTCAACACTTACAATGTATGTTTCATTCATACTCGAAGCCAGAGGTTGCTCTTGCACAGCAAGTCCAAAAACTGACTCATAGAAGTAATAACTTACTGTATGACATGCCAGGAAATCCCTAATATGGATAAAGGCATCCAGAAATCTCTGTAGACAAAGCAATCTCTGCTGCAGCTAAGCTGAATGAAAATAAAGTTTTGACTGATGAAACGTGAAGACAATAAACACACGACTGTGACAATACATGATTTATGTGTGTTTTTCAAGTCATCTCCAGGTAATAAAAAAGCATCTTACATTTATCAGAAGCTTTTATCCAAAGCCACTTACAGGATATACATTTTCTAAGGGGCTGTTTGCAATCTGACTGAAATGTGCAACACCACTACTCATAAAACTAACTTATCTTCATCATTACATGGCAAAGAAGAATCAAGAAACAATATTATTTATTTTATAGGTCAAGTATTGTGATATTACAACAGAAATCACTCATTAGTCTACCTTGTGAGGAAAGTTCAACTGAATGGATGGGCCTGACTGACAGGCATCCGTAGCTACACGACTGGTAGGAAGGCATCAGGGCATGTATATAAGTGTGTGTGTGTGTGTGTGTGTGTGTGTGTGTGTGCGTGCGTGCGTGCGTGCGTGCGTTAATATCTCATTTTCTAAAGATATGTTCTATTTATCTGTTCTACTTATTTCAGCATATTTTAACACATTTCTGAATATTAAGGATAAAGCAAGTCATTTATTTATTCAGTTTATTTATTCATAAATTAATTAGTTTCTTCCACTCTTCATTCAGTCCCTCAGTTGTTCTCTCACTCAGTCAGTCATTCATCTACTGCAATTGCTGATTGAGCAACATGGCATTGACCTTAAGGCCTTGTTCATCAACACAGTAGGCTATAACTAAAATCTTTCCATATCCTCTTGAAACTGGATTATAAACAAAAAGTCATAATTTGCTTCTGAAAATTACCTTTCTGAATGTTAATGGACATGATGTACAGGTGCTGAACGCATACTCTGAAATACAAATAACACTATAAGACTTAGATTTTATTATCTAACAGCTTTGACAAATTAAATCAGCAGATTTCAGCTCCAACCTCAAACAAACACACCTGGACCAGCTAATCAAGGTTTTCAACGCTACTTGATAATTACAGACAGGTGTGTTGCAGCAGAGTTGGAACTGAAATCTGCCAGATGGTAGCTCTCCAGGGCCAGGTTTGGAGATCCCTGGCCTACATTTTATAAATGCAATATGTCAGCAGTGCTTTTACTGGTTGAGGGGCTTTCAGATATTTAATGTCACTCTAGTGATCTGTTTGTTTATTCAAAGTATGTGTTTTTTTGTTTTTGTTTTTTTACTTTTTGCACATGTTGGCTAGTCTGAGAACACTTTAAAACACACTAACCCATACTAAGCCACTTATCCACCTCTTCATCACACATCAGGCCTATTTTGTACAAACATTGCAAAAGCCTATCAATGCCAATCACACTTCTGTCCAGCAATCAGTCATAGGGAGACATGAGGACACAGGGGAAGCCCATCTGGGAAAAGAAAGCAGCAGTCAGAGGTAATTTCACCACGAAGGGATTCAAAAATTGATTGTTTGAAAATTGGGCTCTATGAGCAAGTCAGCCACAGAAAGCGTGTAAGAGTGTGATTCTCATATGTTAAATAGAGACTGATAACCGATAAGGGGCGATAGCAACTTCTCTTTTCTCTCACCTTATCTCACTACACTACCTGAATCATCACATTCAGCTACAAATAAATCATCCCGAAACAGAAAACAAATGTTAACGGGATAGTTCACCCAAAAAGACCTTCGTTCATCTTCGGAGCACAAATTAAGATATTTTTGATGAATTCTGAGAGCTTTCTGACCCTCCATAGATAGCAAGGGTCCTTACACGATCAAGGTCCAGAAACGTAGCAACAACATCGTTAATATAATCCATGTGACATCAGGGGTTCAACCGTAATTTTACAAAGCTATGAAAATACTTGTTTTGCGCAAAAAAAAAAAAACGACTTGAACAATTTGTCTCCGCAGCAGCTGTTTTTATTTTCTTTGTGCACAAAAAGTAATTTTGTAGCTTTGTAAAATTACAGCTGAACCCCTGGATGTCACATGGACTATTTTAACGATGTCCTTGCTACATTTCTGTGCTACAATTTGTGTTCTGAAGATGAACGAAGGTCTTACGGGTTGGGAACGACATGAGGGCGATTAATTAATGACAGAATTTTCATTTTTGGGTGAACCATATTCCTTTAATTGCTAAAACCATACGTTATGGTAACTTTTTTGTCCTCCTTCTGCTTTAAGTACTACAGATCTCATTTTAATAGACTGAGAAAGATTTACTTAAAGCCTTTATGTATAATGCATTATCATTATTCATAATGTGCATTGTAATGCATCATATCATGTCGTAAATAATTATAACAGAATTTAAAATGCATAGTCTAACAATGAATTGATTAGTGTTATAATGTATTAACTGTGGTTACATTTATTTATGATAGTGTACAATGAATTCTAAGGTGCTTTACAAGGCATAATTAATGTATTAAAACTATAAACTTTTTATAATTCATTATGCATAAAGGCTTTAAGTAAAGTGTCATGACTAGTTCTTGCTGTGAGACGTCATTTCAGTCTTCAACAAAGACACTTGCAAGTTCTCAAAGACTTTTGGGGGGAAACATTGTTACATGTGGCTTTCCACTGAAAGGATGATCAGCTGTCCTTTATTATTTATCTCATGGGTACAGACAGTATCCACAAACTAAAACAGATGCCTTGCTGCAGATGCCTTGCCATTGTTAGTCAGTGACAGTCATGTTTCTGGATGTTTTTTCTGTAATGTTTCATATGTAAATACAAATGTTTAGAGAGTATACAAAAGGTGAAAAACGAAACTTGATAGAATGATTTTGTTTGTTGATGTGAATTACTTGTAGATCGTTACACATTAAATTATGATTTATTGTAAGCCGTTGTGAGTGTAATGATCTACAAGTAATTCACATCAGCAAACAAAATCATTCTTTCAAGTTTAGTTTTCTATGAGACGCTGTGTCAGTTTTATTTTCACCTTTTGTATATATGTATATTGTTACAACCCTGTGGTTGTTCTGTTTACTCTGCTGTGTTGGGGCTGTCTGTTTCTGCTCTCCCTAGGGAAAACCATCCGATTGGCTCCTGCAGGCTGATTGTTCCTGTCTCCTGATTGGTCTACAGAACTTTAAAAGTCACGACATCACTTCCTCAGGGGCAATGTTTTGCCATCTTGTGATCTGAGCAGTTAGTTTTGTATAGTGCAGAGTTTTGGTGAGAGGTTGTATTTAGAGAGTTGTGAGATTGTGAGTACTGTTTGCTTTGTTTGTTTTGTGTTTGCAAGTGTTGTATCAAAGATATACTGGTTTATTTGACCCATTTGTCTGTTTGGCACTGATTTTGGATTGCCCTCTAAACTTGGTTTTGCTTGGCTTTGTAAATAGTTTAGAAAATATTGTGAATACTAAATTGGGATAGTAGGGAGTCTAATGCCATTTTTGTTTGAGAATACTTTTGTTCTCCGTTTTTTTTTTTTGGTTTTAGGAAGTTAGGGCAGTGAATTGCATTTTATCTTATTTTGGTAAAGCAAGGTAGAGGTTTAAAAACCAGAACATTTTGTTAGTTATTTTGGCCTTGTCGGCTCCTGAACTTAAACTCCCAATAAACATTGTTGTTGAAAATCTTTCAGTTCGTGTTAGTCTTTTCATGTTGTGCTTCTTCCCTAGACGGGGCGTAACAATATATATATATATATATATATATATATATATATATATATATATAATATTTGTATTGCTTAATTTTGTTTTACTAGTTGTAAGAAATGCATAGGACCAGTCATACGAGTTTTGGTACTACAAAACAACAACAAAAGTATTGAGCAAAATTACACTTATTTCCCCCCTAACATTTTTAAACTACCCTAATCTTTAATTTATTGTAATATTAAAGTTTGTGCTGCAGTTTAAACGTTTCATGCATGTTTATTTTTAAAGCAGGTTATGTTCGTGTTTCTTACTTCTGTAAAAGAATCACTGAAACTTTGTGACACAGGTAAACGACTGAAGTACCACACTGAGAAACTAAACAAACGCAAACATGAAAGAGAAACCTAATCTATGCACTCAGAATGATCCATCCATTTACAAGGTGTTATACCTAAACCATGGGCTGCATTTGAACATCTGTGGGCAGACGTTCATGACTAGTAACTGAAAGGTTGTCAACAAATCTCTGGTCGCTTCAGAGGGACTGTCCCTGTAACTAATGTACAATATTGTGCTATTAAGCAAGAACGACAGAGCTGCTAAATGACAGATGTGTGAATTCATGTTTAATGAGGATTGTTATTGTGATGCAGGGAGGAGAGAGAAACATTTGACACAGTTGTCCGTGTTCAGAGGTGTAAAAATTACAGATGCTACACTAAAAACAAATGGTGTAGCCAATTTTCACTCAGAAATGGCCTGTCAATTTCACTATTAATTACAAAGTAACAAACTGAAATCAAAATATTCGAATAATCTTTATTTACAACTTCCAAAAAAATATATATATTTTTTAAAGTGTCAAACATTTTACCTCCAAACCAAAATCAAGTCTAATAACTTGATTAAAATACTTGAGTAAAAGTGTAATTGTAATATTTTCACTCAGAAATCACACATTTCACGAGTAGAGATTTTCTCCTTTAGTATATTTGATGAATATAAATATGAAAATAAATATGAAAAACTTTGTAAAGAAACCTGACAAAATCACCATTGTTCTGAGTATGTAAGATTTATTTTATAACACACAAGAGGAGATTTTTATAGAATTTCAAAACTGCTGTTGTGTGTAGCTACAATACAAGTAAACATGAGCAAAGGCGGCTGTGTAAATAAATCTGCATTGTTTATAGTTCATTAAATAATGTACAAGATCTAAACTTTCATTAAAGCAAAACAATGGAAAGTGGGGGGAATCTCACATTATGAAATAAATGTTATTCTCTAGTTCACGCTTCCCAATTATTGCAACGTCATTTTCCCAAGATAACAGTTTTGAGTTTTCTCCTATAATGCCTGAAGTTAGAGAACACCTGACAAGAGATCAGAGACCATTCCTTCACAGAATCACTCCAGGCCCTTTAGATTCACAGCTCCATGACGGTGCTTCTCTTCAGTTAACCTCACTCATCGTCTACAGGGTTCAGGTCAGAGAACTGACACAGCCATAGCAGAAGCTTCATTTTGAGCTCAGAGGCACATCTTTGTGTTGATTTTGATGTTTGAATCCACGATGCCATACATCTGAACAAGATGTTCAGGACCTCTGGCAGAAAAACAGGCCCACAACATCGTAGATACAGCAGTATATTCAACCGTGGACATGGGGTACTTTTTATCCCTGTTTTCTGCCAGAAAGCTCTTTCTATGTTTCGTCTGACCATAGAAGCCAGTCCCAGTTGAAGTTTCAGTCGTGTCTTTTTTTAGGTTTCTGACCCCAAGACTCAACTAAATGTTGCAATTCTCCAGCTGTGATCCTTGGAGAGTCTTTGGCCACTCAAACTCTCCTCCTCACCGTTCATTAGCATGATATAGACACACGTCCTCTTCCAGGCAGATTTGTAACATCTTTGGTTGATTGAAACCTCTTAATTATTGCCCTGACTGTAGAAATGGGGATTTTCTATGCTTTAGCTCTTTTTTTACAGCCACTTTCTATTTTGTGAAGCTCAACAATATTGTCCTGCACATCAGAACTATATTCTTAGGTTTTACTCCTTGTGATGGATTATTAAGGGAATTTATAAAAAATTGGAATAGGAATATACTTCAGAGATATTTTACTCAATCATTTCTAGGGGTGGCAATAATGGCAGCCAACATGCGTAGGAGGAAAAAAACATATTTCATAATGTGAGTTTCCCCCCACTTTCAAATGTTTTACCTCAATGAATGTTTTTTTGTGAATTCTTTGAATGAAAGATCAAAAAGATAAATTATGCAAATGTATTCTCACAGCCGCATTTATTTATTTATATATAGTAATAACAAACAAACATTTGAGGAACTTGTTAATACCGTGATAAACATGTCAGTCGGCACAGACTTTTGTTTCAGCCGTGAATCATAAAGTTAGTAAGATTACAGACCAGCTACAGAGTGCAAGTGACCCAAAAAACACCACCACTCAGTGATAATTAGTTTTTTCTATATTCAATGCCATAGAAGATAAGCTGTTTTTTCCCCACAACTAATAAAGTTGTTTTTTTCTTTCTTTTTATTAAAAGCATGACCTTTTAGACCCACTATTTGAAGAATAAAACGTCTGTTCCCTCTGAAGGGAGAGAAGTGTGATGCTCTAAATTTGAACTCGATTCCTTAGCTTTAGCTAAAGCACACTTCTGGGAATATGCAGCTGAAGGGAGAGCTGTGAATCATTTATTTTGCAGTCGCCTAAATATTCCCCCCTGTGTTGCTACTTCATTAAAAAACTTGCTTTATCTTAAATATATGAAAACTGTTGCAGTACTGGATGTCTAGACTTTTAGACAAACACATACACTCTCTTCTGCCCCACAAGCTTTTGTTACATGGCCACATGAGACAGATATCATATCACAGCTTGATCTTTTTCACTGGGCTGTAGCAGGAATACACCTCTCCCACATCCCACTTTAAATGAACTGATTCACAATCAGTGTCAACACCTTGAAAAACACTTGAAATGACAAATGGTTTCACTTAGTTTTCTTTCATGATTCAGTTGGTTTGATTTGTATTATTTTTAAACATATTTTGAATATTTATAATAATACTAATAATACATTTGAATAAAAATTCAAACATTTAAAATATTAGGCCCTATGCATTAATAAATAAAAAAATCAAAATTTTAAAATATTTAAAACAGGGATTACTTTACATAATTATAATTAATCATTATTGAAAATTGTACATCTTAAAGCATTCAAACAATTTCAACATACTTAAAAAAAAATCATAATTCTAACATTTTACATTATTACAAATATTCAAACATATTTCAAATATAAATAATCATTAACCAAATCCATAACAAAGTAAATACACATTTTTCAACATATTTAATATTTTAAACATTTCAAAAATGATTTATTGAAAATATTAAAACTACATTCATTCAAATATCAAAAAATATTTATAAATAATCATTAGTTACTTAAAAAAACTAAATCTAATTATTAAAAATGGTTACAAATTATTTAAACAATTACTATAAATATTTACAAAATAATTATTGAAAAAAGATTTCATTAACATTATACATTATTAAAAATATACTAAAAATGAATATTTCAAATAGAAATAATCACACTAAATTACAAATAATTTCAAATTTTAAACAATTTATTGAAAATAAAAAACTATTTAAATAGCAAAACGTTATTTTAATAAATATTTATAAATACGAATTCATTACATAAAATTAATTAAAAAATAAGCTCAAAACAGAATTTAATATTGAATAATTATACAAATAAAATAAAAAATATTAATTGTTCTAAAAATATTCTACATTACTTTTTAAAAACTATACAAAGCTAACTTAAATTAATTATTCAAAATAATTTATAATCATCAAACATATATAGAAAAGAATGAATTATTTCCAAATAATCATGATTTTGAAAGTCTGCATTCACACTTGATTTTGATCATATGTCAATAAGTGAGTGGCTTAAACAGTTCTCTTTTTTTCTGCGAATGACTGAAATGTATTGTGTGTTGTGCGATAACTTCCCATCAGTGGCTCTCAGCAGACCCCCGGGTTTCCCCATTCAGTGTGTCTCCACCTCTACTGAGAGAATGACCTCATTAGTCAATATCAGCCGCTATCTCAGGCGAAGCCCCCTTCCCACAGCCCACAGAGAGGTGGGTGGTCAAGCCGACAGCCTCAGATGAGCAAGTATGTTTGAGGTGTCGAGATATTTAGGACAGCGTCGACTTCAGAGTTGACTGGAGGGAGAGATAAGACTGACTGCAGCGATTGCAAAGATGGCGCCAGCCACACGTGCAACATCGGTTCACGCTGGAAATCCCACCGCCAAGCTAAAGGACAGCGTTCCCCAACAAACAAACACAAATCTGATAATGAGGTTAGATGGCAGAGAGAAGTTTTTAGAACAAATAAGTAACACACTCGCTCATCAGGGATATCCAAAAACCTTTCAATCAAAACTCTCGATGGTTTCACTGTTAGTCAGTGACAATATGAAATGATTAATGATATGCACCTCACGAAACATGAGTCTACTTTTGCACTTTATACCAGACGTTTCCAGTAAACCAACAGTCAGAGATGATGTTGGTGATACAGCGGCGCTAAAACACGCAACGAATTACATTTCATTAACAGGGTATTAAACCACAAACTTTCTCACATTTCTGAGGCATTTTTTTCCTTCCAGTGACATTAAATGGTTTGGAAGGATATGATGGGGTGACTAAATGATGACAGAATTGTCTGAGCTATCGCTGTAACTTTGAACAAGATCCCATAAAATTTGTATAAATACCAATCCGTCTGTTTTATATTGGTTTTGTTGGAGCCCATCCCAGCCAAAAACAAGGTGGACGGATGGCTAGTCCATCCCAGGACTCAAACAGTGTCAAATAATAACAACAATAATATTGTAATCATGATTATTGAACACTTATAGGGATAGTTCACCAAAAAATGAAAATTCTGACATGAATTACCATGGTGTCATTTCAAGCCCCCAAGACCTTCGTTCATCTTCAGAGCACAAATTAAGATATTTTTGATGAAATCTGAGAGCTTTCTAGCAAGCAATGCAACTGAAATATTCCCAGACCCAGAAACGTAGCAAGGACATCAGTAAAATAGTCCATGTGGCATCAGAGGTTCAACTGTAATTTTACAGAGCTATGAGATTACTTTTTATGTGCAAAGAAAACAGAAATAATGACTTTATTCAACAATTCTTCTCCCCTGAGTTACCGTTATGGAGAGTATCAATTTAATTAAATTGAATGGAGTATGATGTGATACTGTATGTGTTGTATTGTTTGTGACTGAATATTGTAATTTTGTAGCAACATCCTCCCAGGGACTGCAGATGCAAATTAGCTTTATACTCTGGCACAACTCTTTTGTTGTGCATTGTCCATGTATAAATAAATGAAATAAACAAAATTATCATGATGGATGCTTGTTCTATGTCAGCAGCACCACACGCATTACATTTACATTTACGCATTTAGCAGACACTTTTATCGAAAGCGACTTACTGTGCATTCGGGCTATACATTTATTGTCAGTATGTGTGTTCCCTGGGAATTGAACCAATGACCTTTGCGCTGCTAATGCAACGCTATACCACTGAGCCACAGGAACAAAGCATGTGCATTTGCGCACAAAAAGTATTTATTGTAGCTTCATAAAATTACGGTTGAACCTCTGATGTCGCACGGTCTATTTGAACCATGTCGTTGCTATGTTTCTGGGTCTGGGAACATTTCAGTTGCGTTGCTGTCAACCCAGGATCAGAGATCAGACTTCATCAGAAACATTTTAATTTGTGTTCTGAAGACGAACTAAGGTCTTACAGGTTAGGAACGATTAACGACAGATTAATTAATGACATAATTATAATTTTTGGGTGAACTATCCCTTCAAGAGTGAAATATATGCTATTAAAGCACTTTTTTATTTTCACAATAGCAATATATATCAAGTCAATTTTTTCTGAAAACAAAGTTGCTAAATGTTAAAATTACTAATTGGATATTTAATAAATTTTACAATGTCATTTTACAGTAAAATAGCATACTGTTGAATGTACAGTTTTTTAATGTACACAGAAACGTCATCTTATAATCTACAATCAAAAAATGTAAATTAACATTACCAGAATTCCTTGGGAGCTTTGTTTCACATTTGATGGCTTTTCATTGAGATAAACAGTCATGGCCGAAAATATCGGCACACCTGGTAAATATAATCAAAGAAGGCTGTGAAAATTAATCTCAATCATTAATCCTTTCAATCTTTTTTTATCACAAATATCTAACCTTTCATTGGATAATACGAATTTAAAATGAGGGGAAATATCATTGTGAAATAAATGTTTTTCTCTAATACACATTGGCCACAATTAACGGCACCCTTTTATTCAATACTATTTGCCAGTTCAACAGCTCTAAAGTTTCTCCTGTGATAGCTCATGAGGTTAGAGAACACCTGACAAGAGATCAGAGACCATTCCTTCATCCAGAATCACTCCAGATCCCCAGCTCCATGTCAGAGGACTGGAATGGCCATAGCAGAAGCTTGGTTTTGTGCTCAGCTTTTTGTGTTGTTTTTGATAACTGAATAGGCTGGAGTTTTTTTTTGGATGAGCTAGGATCATTTTTATTGAAACCCTTCCAAACAACATGAGGTGATGTAAGTGCTGTGTGACTTTTTTAAGGTTTTCTGGCCCCGAGACTCAACTATTTTCCGCAATTCTCCAGCTGTGGTCCTTGGAGAGTCTTTAGACACTCAAACTCTCCTCCTCGCCGTACATTAGGATGACGTCCACTTCCAGACAGTTTCATAATATTTTGTGTCACATTTAACAAAACCCCACCAATTCAACAAATTAGAATACTTCATAAGACCAATAAAAAAACATTTAGTGAATTGTTGGCCTTCTGGGAAGTATGTTCATTTACTGTATATGTACTCAATACTTGGCAGGGGCTCCTTTTGCTTTAATTACTGCCTCAGTTCGGCGTGGCATGGAGGTGATCAGTTTGTGGCACTGCTGAGGTGGAATGGAAGCCCAGGTTTCTTTGACAGTGGCCTTCAGCTCATCTGCATTTTTTGGTCTCTTGTTTCTCATTTTCCTCTTGACAATACCCCATAGATTCTCTATGGGGTTCAGGTCTGGTGAGTCTGCTGGCCAGTCAAGCACACAACACCATGATCATTTAAACAACTTTTGGTGCTTTTGGCAGTGTGGGCAGGTGCCAAATCCTGCTGGAAAATGAAATCAGCATCTTTAAAAAGCTGGTCAGCAGAAGGAAGCATGAAGTGCTCCAAAATTTCTTGGTAAACGGGTGCAGTGACGTTGGTTTTTAAAAAACACAATGGACCAACACCAGCAGATGACATTACACCCCAAATCATCACAGACTGTGGAAACTTAACACTGGACTTCAAGCAACTTTGGTTATGAGCTTCTCCACCCTTCCTCCAGACTCTAGGACCTTGGTTTCCAAATGAAATACAAAACTTGCTCTCATCTGAAAAGAGGACTTTGGACCACTGGGCTACAGTCCAGTTCTTCTTCTCCTTAGCCCAGGTAAGATACCTCTGATGACAACTGTAGCCAAATTTCTTGACACGTCTGTGTGTGGTGGCTCTTGATGCCTTGACACCAGCCTCAGTCCATTCCTTGTGAAGTTCATCCAAATTATTGAATCGATTTTGCTTGACAATCCTCATAAGGCTGCGGTTCTCTCGGTTGATTGTGCATCTTTTTCTTCCACACTTTTTCCTTCCAGTCAACTTTCTGTTAAAATGCTTGGATACAGCACTCTGTGAACAGCCAGCTTCTTTGGCAATGAATGTTTGTGGCTTAGCCTCCTTGTGAAGGGTGTCAATGATTGTCTTCTGGTCAAAATACATACTGTATTTTGGTGCAGCTAAATTCTCAATAAAAGAGTTTTCATTGATATATTTTACTGTTTCTGTTGTCAGACAACGGAATGAATATGAAAAGGTGACTGAAACGTGACCCATTAAGACTACATAAGTAGCTCTCCTTTACAAGATGTTAAACTGCACAAAAAACCTGATAATCGAGCCGTTGTCTGATTAAATAAAATACTATATAAGATACTGACAATAGCTGTGCTGGGATTTTGGCTATACTTGCATGTACAATTAGAGAAGCAAGCAGCATAATATCTGTGTTTAACTGAATTAAGCTCTGCTCTTCTCTGCCGTGCGCTGAACAGAAACTGAGCAGATGCGGGGAGAGAGAGAGAAAGAGAGAGGTGCTGTGAAAGCAAGACCTCGCGCTCGCGTGGCAGTACCGGCGATTCTCTATTACTAAATAAGGCTCGGGCGCTTTTTTTTTATAGAAAAAATACAAATAAAAATCGCTAAAGGGGTCTGCAATGTTGCTAAGTTGGCAACACTGTGCATCTCCTTTTTTTCCAACAATGGGTTGGGACTGCGATCAAGCCAGCCACGCTTTGAAAAACACGGTCAATCCAGCTGCGCTTTTTTTTCTTTTGCGCATGTAATCGTGCACTTATGTGCTGAGAGCAGTCAAAATGCATGTAAAGAATCTGTCATACAGGCGTTTCCATTATACTTGGGCCACGGGTCAAACAGAAAATACGCGCTGTGTTAATCGCGTGTTAATAAAATTAGTGCCGTTAAAAGGAATTTTCGTTAAAAAAAAAGGACATTATAGTTAATGTCTTCATGATGTATTTGATTGTTACAAACAGATTTTCACTTCACAAGACCTTCATTGATGAACTGGAGTGGTGTGGATTATTGTGATGGACTCATTCACCGCAGAGTATCATTGGTGAGCAAGTGATGTAATGCTAAATTTCTCAACTGAAGCTCCGAGGATAAAACAAACTCATCTACATCTTGGGTGGTCTTTTCCTGCTCAGTTTAACTACAAAACAGTTGCCTAGAAGTCTCTAGTGAGTCTGAAGACCTTGATTACTTTGGCTCATGAATTTTTAATAAGGGTAGCTAAACTCTGCAGGACAGCGCCCTCCAGGAGCCGGTTACAAAAGCTACAAAAGTCACTCAGGTCAAGAGCAGCGAGTGATTTTTCTCTTTTTCTGTTGTTGTTTGATTAGCATTATTGACACAGACAGATGCAGGTTTATTAGGCTGCCGTCACTTCCCGCATGCAATAAATTATTTTTTTATTTTTAAAGATAAAATCAACTAGGTTTACATGAATACTGGTAAACAAACTGAACATATTTTGAGTGTATTTGTGTGTAGTCTAGACCAAAAGATTTACCAACAGCATGTTGCTAAACCACTCTGTCATTTGTGTACAGTTGTCTTTAAATAAGAAAGGGTTCACAAATGCTTCATACACACAAACATCTGTAAGTTTAAATATTAAATTTTAATGTTGAAAATGCCCCACAGCAGTCTTACAATGCTGTCACCTTCACCATCTTAGTAGCATCAGTAGCAACAGCTGCCCAGCCCTGTACAACACAGTGTTCATCCTGAATACAGAACACAGTGAGTATTGTAATTCATTTTATCTTTAGATCAATAATATTATTACTCTGTATTATTCAAAAGCTTGTTCTGTATTTACAAGTTCTGTTAATAGTGTTCTGGATCCATCTTCCTGAGTCTAATTACTCCAAATATTTCATTCCAAGTTCCACATATGTGACTCTGAAAAACTGTTTATACATCTTACTGTAAACGGACTTGGATGGCAGAAGAAAAAAAGACAGATTAAACCTAAAAGAAAAACACTAACAGGAAACAGGTAAAGTGTAGTCCACCTGTAGTCCACGTTGTCAAGGCCTCCTCACTCCATCCAGAGAGCAAGAAAAACAGTATGGAGAGTCTTCTTGGCCTCTGTGGTCTGACTTGAATGTATCTAGTGAAAAACAAACTCCACCAGGTCGGCTCAGAAGGCTTCTTGTGGCCTCGGCTTCTCTGGCGCCATAGCAGGAAGGCGAAAGGAGCCTGAGCATTAAGAGTCAAACACATCTTCACTTCCCTTGTTTCTCCAGTGGGTTTAAGGATGAGGCAGGTTCATGCGGTCCTCGAGCAGCGTGTTGTCGGTGCCCTGCGTCTCCATGCACTGCCGCACGGTGGTCAGCACTCCATCGAGACGGCGGTCGAGCGCGGTGAGATGCGGCCCGTTAGCACGGAAAGGCGGGATCGTGGGGGCGTGGCCTGCCCGCATCGCTGAACTCAACACTCCACCTTTTAGCAGGTTTAGCCTGTTCCAGGTGGAAACACGGACCCTTTTGGATACAATAAGAGAGAGACAGAAATAATGCATCAAATTGTGTCTGGCTCATTCAAGAGTAAAAATGAAAGGACAGGAAGCAACGAAACCACAGATGTTCGATGCACATTTGCATAAAGCTGAGCTCGGCTCAACTTTGTCTCATCATTTAATGGACACGGTTTCTCATGACACCTCAAAACGAGGAATGACTTGCGGCACTTCAAAAATGAATGACTTGTGATTGATTTGTTGCGTAATATCACTGTCAGTGTGAGCAGCCTTAAATTCCGATAGTCAGACAGGAAGTCTTAAATGTACATGTACAGTTAAAGCTACATAAGACTTTTCATCTGTTAGTCAATCAATACCTCATTAAGGAGATAAGTGTAGCACTAAGTCATTCTGGGAGCTAAAACTACAGAATATCCGCATGAAAAGCCTCATTACCCATAATGTTCGTACCTTTCGAATTTAATATCACATATCAGGAGCACTTGTTGTCACAACAGGTGATTAAAGATGTATTTCTTGATTAAAAGTTGAAATATATCACTGTACATTTCGGTTCAAAATTTCAGGGTTTTTAAACTAGGAGTATTTTAAGAGACAACAGTGTGAAATATTACAATTGAATAATCATTTTATAATTTGATATATTTTAAATATAATTTGTTCCTGTCATGGCACAGCTGGATTTTCAGCATCTTTGCTCCAGTCATCAGTCACATGATCATTCAGAAATCATTCTAATGTGCTGATTTGCTGCTGATTCGTTAATGAATAGAAATTCATTTGAAATAGATTTTATATAAATTAAATTTTTTGTTATTAATGATCAATTTAATGCATCCTTGCTAAATAAAAGCATTCTCTGATCCCATTTCTGACCTCAAAAGTTTAAACAGCAGTATTTTCTATTTGAAGCAATGTAAAAACAAAATCACTTTGTGACTGGTTTTATGTAGTAAACTGTCCATATGTATTACAATATAAAAGTAGTACTGGTTACGTGATCATTTTTCGAAAGGTAAATGCTTTCAAAATGCAATTAGCTCGGAAACCATGTATATGGGAAATTGAAAACAAAACTTTTATATTGGAGAAAAGACTACAGCACACCACTGATGGTGCCTTTAATTAAAATTTTAACCTAAAATCTTGATACAAAAAAAAATAACGATGTGTGAACTTTCTACAAGTTTCAGTAAAAAAACCTTGACTCATACTTGACTCACATTCATCCAGGAGAAACCACTCAAAAGCTTGTTGTGTGACTGAAGGTCAACAGCATGTCAGTGGTCAGAGTGTTTTAAAAGAACAGAATGGGAAGCATTCATCACCACATCCAGCAGATGAAGTAAGCCAGAAGTTAGGGATTGCCAGAAGTGTGCCATTTTTAGGAACCCAAAGCGGGTTGTAAGAGGAAGTAAATGTTTACTCAGTGTTTGTGTGTGAACTCACATGCAACACTGATAAAGAGGGGCGAGAATACTCCTCTCATCCAGTGCTGGGTTCCCAAAACTGCAACAGAAAGACAAAAGTTCAAACAGTCAAAAACAAACAAACCAAACTCTCTCTTTATTTAAAACTGCTTCTCAAATGTTTTCTGGTAGAAGCCCTGTTTTATAATTATTTGGGTCTATCATCTTGTAGGTGTCTAGATCTCTAGATTTCTTTCTTTCTACCTTTTGGCGTTGTCCAGAAGGATGAGCATACTGGCTCCTCCATCGTCTTGGAAACTCTCATAGTGATGGCGATCTGCATTACCGATGAGGTAATCAAAGATGGCTGTGTCGATAACATCCAGGAGCCGTGGACCGGCATCGTAAGGAGGCATTTTCTTCACGGCCTCGCAGTAGCTCTCATCATATTCCCACCTGACACACACACAGAATCATTGATCAACACAATCAATATAAACAGACATTCTCTTGAACGTGTTCATTCGTAGACTCTATCAGTTCTGGATTAACTGGAATTTTCTCTTGAGAGTCTCTGAGAAACCTCATTAGATTTTGTGTCAAATGTTCACATGCAGCTTCTTTTGGCCCAGAGACGTCGCATTACATGACTTCAAAGACAGCGTGGAGTAAATGCATAATCTGCGTCAGAACGTTATGTTTGGCCAGCTATGTCAACAGCTCTGGATTGGCCCAGAGTCTTATAGCCGCTTAGCAACAGAAGGGGGCTAATGGGACAAGATCCCATGCAGTTCATGTGAAAAGGAAATAATCTACAGAAGACTTTCAAAATAACATTTAGGGGAAAACACTTCAGTAAAGGGACCAATTCTCACTATTACCAATTTGCTTATTAGCATACCAATTGTTAACATATTGGCTATTTGTTATAGGGATGGGAATATTTGGCAATTTCTCATTTCGATCATCGATAGGTTTCAAAGACAATTAATCAAGTGCTCAGGGGTGGGGGGCATGGCCGTTAAAGGAAATAATGAAAATATCTGAAGACTGTTATGAAAATGAATGTTTTAAAATAAAAAGCATGACATGAAAACCTGTCTATAAAAACATGAACTTTTAGATTTTGATTATTATGCAGCAATGTTATTAAAAAAGAAGCATCTAAAAAGCCTGAGGTGGAGCGGAAGAGTGACTTTATGCCAATAAACTGAAGCCTGTTCAATGACACAACCTATGATATTAAAGGATGATATCAATGCACTTGGATGCATAACATTGAAGTAACATTACAATGTGTATCTGCACAAAAGGATGCAAATAATGCCAGTGAACATATTCAGTTACGAGCGCGCAAGAAAGAGAGAGATCTCCCGCCGTGACGCGCTTTCAACAGTGCGCTGCAAGGAAAGCAGAGATAATTTACTATAGATCACATTCTATAAAGTTCTAATTATAATGCTATGTTTATAAAATGCCAGTGAACTTATTTTACACGCTATAGAAAGAGAGTGAGAGATAGAGAGTGAGAGAGAGTGAGAGATAGAGAGTGAGAGAGAGTGAGTGAGAGTGTGAAAGAGAGAGAGAGTGTGTGAGAGAGAGAGAGAGAGTGAGTGAGAGTGAGAGAGTGTGAAAGAGAGAGAGAGTGAGAGAGAGAGAGAGCGTGAGAGAGAGAGAGTGAGCTCCTGCCGTGATGAGCTTTCATAACAGCGTGCTGAATGCCGGGCAAGGAAGTTACTATAGATTTTACATTCTATAAAGTTCTCATTATAATGCTATGTTTATGGCACGTTATCTAAGCCATACGAAGTACGGAAACAATTTAAATTGAAGTATGCCTGCTGTTAAACAAATATGACGAAAAAAATCACTGCTGCATTATTGTAACATCAGTATTATTTTAAAGCATCTAAAAGCAATATGACTGTTTCAAATAACTCAGTCAATATTGGGCATTGCATTTGAGCATGAAACTATAACATTGGTAATATGCAGTAGAGGTCTGCGCGGGACTGTTTTTTTTTAAGTCCTGCTCCCGCAAGGTTATATCCCGCACTCCTTACATTCAGATGTGTATAATTATTAAGCAGGTTTTCTTTTAGAGATAAATTAAGCCAAAAAGAGATTTACCTCAGACTGAAAAGTCAAACATTATTAAATGCCCATGATAAATATTCAAAACTAATGCAATACAGGTTTAATTTGAATTAGGTGTAATTTCTGTATTGCATTAGTTTTGAATATTTATCATGACGGAAAGAAGATGGATAGTTTGTTTAACAAAACAATGAAAAAAATGAACAACTTTAATACAATTTGAAGCCTGAATACAATCACCATTAGTAAAAAGATAAAGTTACAAAAAACAAGCTACACCACAGCTGCATGATCACATCACCATCACTAAACTTCCATCAACTCTTTTAACCTTTAAAATCTACACATTGGAAAGTTTGAGGTAGAGTAGTTTGCAAGCATATATAAACACAATGCCAAACAAGTAGACTAGTGGGTAGACAAGTTTAAAGATTCCTGATGTGTTTTGCGTCACAGAATTAAACATAAAATATCCTGAGCTTGTGTTAACCACAGACCTTATTTTTATGCTTTTAACCAAAAACCAATTAAAAAACCCATTGACTTTGTAACGATGGAACCATAAATGCTAAATACCTACTAAAATGTCCAGGTTTTAGTACTCACTCAAGCAGCATTCTTTAAGGACATTCAGCACAAGTACACATTTTGTGCAAACTGCAAACGGATAAATGCTTTCAATACCTGCATTTGCAGAACTGAAAGAGTTTCAGAGAACTTCAGACCAAAATAATTCATCCGTTACATTTTAAATAGCAGTCACAATATGAACTGATTAGTAATAGCCAAACTAGTCTTATGTTTCATTAAATGGCTGCATAAACCAAAAGTTTCCAGTAAAGTGATAGAGATAGAGATAGAGTTAATGACATGTAAAAAGGTTTCATGCATTTCATACAGTTCTGCAACATTGATTAGCAGTAAACGGAGGAAATGCCCTCAATATATTCCAAGAGCTCTTCAATCAGGGTCAAAAATGAACACTTGGCAAGCACCAAATAAGAGTAAAAATGGGCACTGACTTCCAGTTTATTTGTTTGCTATATGTGGGATCATTTATTTCAGCAAGAGAGCCAGGCCAGTCAGAGCACTCCAAACATGTCTTCATTTCTTTCATAGATATTTTGGAGTAGTGTTGTCAAAAATATTGATTTTTCAATACATATTGATACTGAAATATCTAAAATGGTTTCTCTCTCTCTTCTGATAGTGAGTTCATGCTCACCGCAGCATAATAAGTTGCATTTACATACCTGTTTACACATTTAATAACATATTTTACTCCAAACTCACTTAATAACCTCAGACGAGTGTTTAAAACAACTTCCTTTTGTGATCTGATTTGGCTTATTGAATGAAACCAAATATTTTCTAGCATTCTATACTGTAATACATGCTATGTCGATTAGCATTGCATTATAATTAGACTTTATTTTTATGAATATAGGTAATATTTTTATGAAAATACCTGAGATGTTTAGAATAACAAAGATAAACCCATATATTGTTGCAGTCATGTGTTTATGGTCTTCATGTTTAACCAGTCAAAGTGTTTTGATATAGTGATAACTTGATGCCTTTGTCCATATTAGGGATTTCCTGCAACGTCATACAGTATATTACATTTGTGAGGCATAATTAGAATTTTCACTATTTTGGGTAAAAATAAGAAAAATTATTCTTCCCTCTGAAGAAATTTTAAGTAAACATATACAGATCCATAAGTTTTTTTTTCCAGTGCTTTCCACTAACTCAAGTTGTTTTCATTCATGTTTTCATTTTCATTCCATTCAATGGTTTCATGTAAGAACCATTGTTACTTAAACTATTCATTTAAGAAACATTCATACCAAAGGGCTTTTCACACTGCGCTTAACCCCGGGTTATCGTTAGGGCTGCAACAAACGATTATTTTGATAATCGGTTAATCTAACGATTATTCGACTAATCAACGGTTAATTCACTGATTAATCAATAGATTAAGATTTGATAGTATTTTAACTAATTGCAAAAGCTGAATAATCTGAGTTATACATATTCTAATAAATAAATAAATGTAATCACTTCAGCTTTTGAAACTCATGTGACTTTGGACCACAAAACCAGTCACAAGGGTCAATGTTTTATACATCACCTGAAAACTGAATAAATAATCTGGCTGTATATGTGGCGGAGATACAACTATTTGAAAATCTGGAATCTGAGGGTAAAAAAAAAAAAAAAAACTCTAAATAGAGAAAATCACCTTTTAAGTTGTCCAAATTAAGTTCTTAGCAATGCATATTACAAAAATCAAGCTTCAATGGAACATGATCTTTTCTTAATATCCTAATGATATTTTTGGCATAAAATAAATGCCAAATGTATGTCATTTTAACCCATACAACGTATTTTTGGCTATTGCTACAAATATACCTGTGCTGCTTATGACTGCTTTTGTGCTCCCGGGTCACATCTGTAATTAATTACAATTATTACACAATAAATTGCTAACACTTTAACATTAAGTTTAATTAGTTAAAATGATCTAATAATGAACAATACTTCTAAAGCATTTATTAATCTTAATGTTAATTTCAGCATTTACTAATGCATTATTAAAAATCATAAGTTGTGTTCATTTTTACATTAGTTCATGTACTGTGAATTAATATGAACTAACAATGAACAACTGTATTTATTAATAACATTAACAAAGACTAATAGTGTAATAAATGTATTGTTTATTCGTGTTAGGTAGTACATTATAACACTCATACTGTAAAAGCGTTACAAATTAATTTATATAAATAGATATATTATAATATAATTCTAACTGAAAGCGACATTAACTAAACTGCTTGATTTAAGGCTATTGAATAAAGTACTAAATAAATAACCGTGATGCGATTGCTTTACTGAAGTACCAAACTGAAGAGCTCATGAAAACATCATTTTATCACCGCTGTCAGTTTTTGTCATTTAAACTGTTGTTTTGTTTGTTGTTTATTGCGTTATTGAGAAGAAAACGCGGTGCCAAAGAGTATAGAAGACCAAGAGGCGAAACTCTGATGCTTATTGGGTAATCGGATGCTTCGGTAGCGCGGCCGCCATTTTGGACTGAAAATTCTAACTCAACAACATTACAGATATACAAAAATAGACAGAATAACAATGAAAGAGAAGTCAAAGTAGAATAAAAAATGCAATGTTGGGCAATCCACCGCAAAAACTATCAATGTGACAGTAAAAATCTCGTTTTCTTAAAGACACTGACAGGTAATTATTCACAAAAGTGTAACAAATATTATATGTTTTGAAGTGGTTAGTCATAAATAATTTAAGGAACTGCAGGTCCTAGCCATATAAACCATAATGATTTATATGGATTTGACACTAAGTTAGAATGAGCTTATGTCACTTTACACATTTACAATTACTTACTATATTATTATTTACTATTAGCGTTACTCCATTAGGTCTGAAATATATCGTATGTTTTAATCCCCTGGAACACACTACAAACACGATGATCTCTGGAACATGGTGCATAATTAAATAATTTTGGAGAAAGTGGCTGTTATTATATATATATATATATATATATATATATATATATATTTTTTTTTTTTTTACAGTCTTCCTTTAACGGGCATAAATATAAGACAATACTGCAAAAACAGTTTACTGTCAAGCTGTTATATTCCGGTTATATATTTATTGTCCAACATTCCTAACTTTTCTGTCATTCATTTAATTTCATATGTTGGTATTAATTCAGAGTTTATTAATGTTAACACTTGAACTTGAAATATTTTAAACCGAAACTGACATGGTTTCTAGAGAGCAAAGTGTTAATAAAAAATTAAGTTTGTAAAATAAACTGTTAAATGGATTTGAACATCACTAGTTATTGTGCGTTATTGTTGTCATCGTTCAGGCTGTACTTCAGCTTTTTTTAAACAAAGCCGCTAGAATTTAGTGGAATGCCGACAAAAGAAGCCCTTTATGTTTAAGTATGATACATATATATATATATATATATATATATATATATATATATATTAGTGGTGGGCATAGATTAATTTTTAATCTAGATTAATCTAGATTAATTTTGGAATTAATCTAGATTAATCTAGATTAAAATGGCTCATTTGAATTCTGCCGAAGGCATTCAGAATATGTGTGCTACCCAAATAATGACTAAAAGTAAGTCTTTGAGAATGGGTTTCTCAAGCCAGGTGGCGCAGTAGACCAGGGCTCATCTCCTGTTTCCAAAATGCATCACAAACTTTAATCTCTTCCCCGTCCCAATCCCACGAAAAAACTGGAGGAAAATCCTGTTCCACTCCCGGAAGAATGACTCCCATTCCCTCCCACCCCGTGTTGTTTTTTTCTTTTTTGCCGATAACTGTCAATTACAGTAAAAATATAGTACAGATCACAGCGTGCCCACCTTATTAGTTGAATAAAAACCCAAAATGTCGTTTTTTATTATTATATTGAACTGAAAGCCATCTTATGCACAGTGTTGCACAGATTAAATTTCATGTAAATCATCCATGCTAACACACACGTCTTCTATTTTTATTTTTTAGACATTTCTCTCTCTATAGATATATTTTTCAAAGATGGAGTTTCGAAGTTTCTCGCTCAAGTTCACATGAGACCTAAAGCGCATCCTGTTTGCTTAAAAGTGCAACGTTTCGTTGTTATTCTGAGTGCACACAAATAAATGTAGAGTCTTTACAGATTCGAAAGATGTATTAGGCTACTTTTATCTGTATGACCAAAAATGACGGAGATTTTAAGAGCAAGTGAGCGCACCGGAGCCTGTCCTGCAGCAAACGCGCTTCCACACAAACACTTCAATAGCGCACATTTCTCTAGGTTATCATCATATTGAGCGCCATGTAAAGTTGTTACTACATACATCTTTCAGATGAAAAGCCATATTTGAGGTTGATGAATGATAGGTGAGCGCTTGGATGTCCTGCCCGATTGTATTACCACACAGACCAGCCGTTAACAATCTGTCCATCACGGACTGCGAGCCTCTAGTTCAAGACTCGCTCTCGCCCCTACAGTGCAATTCGGCTAGGTATACATCCGCGCTAAAATATCAGGGTGAAAGTCATCATAGCCTCGTAGTATAGACCCAGCTCCCAACCCAACTTTGAGAATAGATTAACGGCGATATTTTTTTTATCGCCGATAAGAGTCTCACGTTAACGCAGCACGTTAACGCCGATAACGGCCCACTATATATATATATATATATATATATATATATACACACTTTAAATGTGTTATTGTAAGTTGGTCAAGTGCGACTGGCTCCCATTATTCTACGGCAGGGGTTTTCAACCTTTTAGGATATGTGCCCCCCCAAGTTTATCTAATTTCACTCGCGCTGTAATCCCCTGTTCTACAGAGTTTTCAGTCCAAAATGACGGCGGCAACAGTCATGTCATGGGTGCAACTGTTGCAATGGAGCGTTCTATTGAGTTTCGCCTTTTGTGGTAGTTACATGCTTATTTTTATTATTTTTATCCATCAATATGATTTGATGAAAGTCACGAGACCGATTACTCTCTCTCTATCCAATCACATTGTGCATAGAAAACTTTAACCGCCAACTGCTTTCTATTATGGCTGCTGGAAGTGCATTCTTTAGGCATCAATTCAGTCGAGTTATCAGCATCTTCCTCTAATAAATTAAGGTAAATTTAGAATTTCTGCTTACTAAATGATTTGTATATATGCTTGCCTATCTCCAAGGCCTGAAATTTGTTGTGAAGTTGCGGGTATTGCGTACAGTCCCGCAAGTGCCATGTTCGGTATAATTCCCACTCACTTAGAGACACGCGATGTGCAGTCACTTGGATAACTCGTTGTTGCTTGTTGACTTTTGATGAGTTTGAACACGTGATGCGCGCTGTGAAAAAGTGTTTTTGAAATACTAAAACACTTGGAAATAATGTACTCAAGTACTGCATCAACCAACATGCACCTTATTCATCTTTTTTTGTTTGATCATTTTATACAATCCGCATTCATTTAGCAAGTGCACTCGCGCATAAACGATTTCAAGTGCAACAATTTTTGTTCCATTCAGTTGTGGATGCTGCTGATTCACCAAGACCGCCGCTTCAGCAAAGAGACATGCGTTTGCTTTCTTTTGAAAAGGTTTTCCCAGAAATATTTAGCTATTTAATGAATTTTTCCTTACAAATAGTTTTATCAGCATAACAACTCGAGTAAATGTTTAGTTCAACTAAATCCAAGTTTAGTTATCTTATTCTTTATTGCAAAACGCTAAAATTGGCACCGTTTTGTAGAGAAATGGGCTTTCATTTTAACCCATATCCTGGTGTATGATGCTGAACTATGAGTTTATAATGGTGTATGTCAACAGCATGCTGTCTCAGTGGCCTTGCAAATGCTTTTAAAATATTTTTTAAATGGGGATGATTGTACTGTGAATAACTTTAATCTTTTCTTCAACTGAATACTGTTTCTGTGCTGTTTTGATGTATTAAAAGAGTTTCACAGTCAAAATTTAAACTGCTGGATGATAGATATTCTTCATTCTTTATGACAAACAAGACAATGTGAATTACAGAATGTGCAATGTTTTTTAAATAAAAGAATTGCAGTGTACAGCGTTTACTATGATGAGGTAGAATCCACAGCTCAGTACTCACAACTCAAAACTCATGAGTACTTTTAAATAGGCTACTCTTTTACTCTTACTCAAGTAGTTTTTTGGACAAGTACTTTTACTCAACTCACACTACATTTTTTGGAAGGTAATGGTACTTTTACTTGAGTATGTTTTTTCAGTGCTCTTTCCACCACTGGTAACAGGAAATGTGTGTCGTGTAAACTGCAGCCGGTGAGAAGAAATATCAAAAGATGGAAAGCATGTGAACTGGAGTGAATAGGAAACGGTTTTATTCTTACGCTATTGTACAAGTAAACACTAACGTTAGTCTTTCCACACTTAAAATAAATGTAAAGAAATACCCACATACTTTTTCTCCTTGTTTTCTTTCTTTTGTACTTTTGTCTTTGTTTTCTTGGCTTTGTTCATCTCATGAGGCCGTTCACATGTCGCGTTTAAAACGCTAAGCGTGTCGCTTTCTCCTTCTTTCCAAAGCGCTCTGTAGCTTGCGCCACCATGGCGTCTGCTGTTGCTAAGCAACCAAGACCTGCGCTCTTCATGAAGACGCAGAAGTTTCAGCAAAGGATAAACTGATTTCCAGCACTAAATCGCTTGCAGTAGCTCTGCTATTAAATGCATTTAAAAATGGCCATCCCTGCCTGTACAGCTATGATCAGCTGTTTCTCAATCTTTGCTGATCTAAAGACATAAGCGGCGATGTTGTTTTTAATAACTGGCAAGACACGGGAAAAGCTGTGTAAACAGTTTGCCTGCCTGTCTGCTCAATCAGTGACACCGCAAATAAGAACGTTAACCCGGGGTTTAGGAACGTACAGTGTGAAACGTCTGTTAAAGAATACCCAGGGTTAACAGTTAACCCCAGGTATAGTATAAACAGTGTGAAACGTGATTACAGATAACACAGGATTCTGCTTATCCGGGGTGTATGATGACGCAGGGTTAACAATTTAACAAGTGTGAAAATTGTCAAGTTTCAAAAATGATAACTTTATCTTGTTTTTTTGTGTTCTGTCACTATAAACGCTCAAGCTCTTTAAAGTTAATGTTAATGCTAGTGTAACGCTAATGATGCTAATGTTACTGTTCCTCTGTGTCATTATCATTATAGCTGTGGTGTGGACTTCACTATTCTAATAGAATTGGGACGACTAATACAATGATATAATTATAGCTATCGTCTTTGGTGTAAACAGGACTTTGGGGTTCACTCCTTTAACCACTTTCTCACTCCAAACTTGGGAGTACAAAAACATACATGATACTGGAAACATTCTTTAGACCTGGACAATGTAGCAACCCCGTGGCTTTAGTTTTTTCAGGTTAACAATGTTTACTTCTAATTAATGAGTTTGGTAAGTTCAGCATGTAATAAGGTAGAAGCCAAATAGGCTTCCTTTTGAGAGGACCTTTTTCTTTTTTTCACATTTTACATAACTTATTTCACTTGTGTATTCATTTTATGTAAAAATAAAAATCTCCTGTTCAAAACGATAAACACAAAACCAAAAGCTGTTGGTTTGTTACTTTTGGTTTTGTGTTTGGGAAAACATTACACCTCATTTCAGGAAACATGCCTTAAGGGGGGAAAACTTGTAACTAAAAACTCTACAGTCTTAATGCTGCAGTTATATTCTGAATGCTGGACCATCCCATCCTTAGCCAGCTCAAAGGCCAAGAGTTAGAATTGCTAAGTGAAAGTCCCCACTGACCAATAGTCACTCAATATGTACCTGTACACTCATTCTAGTAAAAGCATAAAAATAACTGGCGAAGGGAGAAAACCAGTGAGGGAGAGAATTACAATACCTGGCGAGTTTGCCCTCTCTGTATGTCCGTCCCCATGGGTGTCTGTGTTTCTGTAAGGGCCAGACGTCAGGGAGCCACAGGGTAATCGATCCCTCCATCACATCCCCCTCGGCACACGCAGGCTCAGTCTCACGGCAGTAATAACACTTTCCATAGAAACATGTATTATTTCCTACAAGAAGAGAGACATTATCATCCCTTACCATTATTAAAATGATGTCTGGAAAAAAACGTTCTTCGTGAAAAGAGTGCTTTGAAGGGACAAACATTTGGCTATGAATCTTTTTATGGAATTGATCATGCTGCAGATCAGTACAGGCCAATCTGAACTCAAAAATACATTGACATGCTACCTGGAACAGTTCAACAATACAGACGTAGTAAATATTATGTGTTATTTTTCACAAATGGAACAAAATCATTCAACAGGTTGTAATTCCTTAAGCTCCATTCAAAATGGCAGCGACAAGAAGTGACACGGAGTATTAGTGACAGGATGTAGGCATGTCTAGGGACATGACAAAGTTGAGAAATGTTTGACTTTGCATTGCATCCCGAAAAGTGAAGCCATAATATTTAGATCGCCCCCTGGTGGCTGGCGGCAATATAGATCATAAACCCCGCCGCCCTCTACATGTTAACGTATGTAAACTAATAAATTACACAATTTTTTTTTCCAAACACTGTTTCTGTCATTATTGGTAGTTCTTATCACACTGCTATATGTTAAAGTGTTCATTTTTCTAGTGAGTTTGCTTTTAGTCTGTTATTTGATGGTATAAAAAGGATGTGTGGCGTCATGATTGTAAATCTTGCGATAGGGTCTGCGGGAGTTTGGGAGGGACTTTGATACCGCAGCTCCAGCTCATGATCACTACGCCCCAGATTCGGGCTCCAAATGACCACATCGGTGCAAGATGACTTCTGACTTCACTTTTCTACAGTGGAAGGAAGTGTCCATCTTTTTTTTTTTTTACAGTCTATGAATTGACTTTAAGGACACAGAACAACTCTAGTAGTGAAGACTCTGTCAGTGGAGCTCACACAGTAAAGACGATTTCATTGTTCTATATTATTTGTCTGTAAACACAAATGGATATAATACATTTATGTGTGGAAAAGTGTGTGAAATCTGTCGGCAGTCTTAAGTTTTATTCATACAATGATATTTCTTATTGATTATTTGATGCAATGAGCATTTGAGGACTGATGCAGTTCATATTAAAAAATAAATAAGCAAAATGTTCATTTTTAGAGACAGGAAAATGTTACCTCTCAAATTCAAAAGACGTTTGATTTTATTTTATTCACCAATAATTATACATAATGCCAATTTAAGTGCATGATGATTGGCTATTGCAGTAGCCTGCCAGTATTGGACCTGCCAACCTTGGAAAAATCTGGAGTACTACCAGATCTTTTTATTTTTTTCAGCTTCATGTATTCCTAGATAGCTAATAGATAATTATTTGAAACTCATTGATGGTTACCTGTGTTCCTGTGGCTCAGTGGTTAGAGCATTGCGTTAGAAGCGCAAAGGTTGTGGGTTCGATTCCCAGGGAACACACTTACAAAAAAAATGTATAGCCTGAATGCACTGCAAGTCGCTTTGGATAAAAGCGTCTGCTAAATGAATAAATGTAAATGTACCCTCAAAATCACAATTACATGATTTAATGTTAAATATTTTCCACATTTTAGTACTATGGGTCTGCACTTATGCCAAGTTCACACTGCACGATTTTACACTCGCAAAAAATGCCAGCCATTGATGGCAAATCGGTGCTCGATCACACGAGTGACAATCGCGCAGTCTGAATTATCAAAGACGCGATCTGAGGGAATCGCTGATTTGTCGCCGACACCAGTGAAATATTTGGCATGCTAAATATCTGTAGCTGTCTTCGATTCACAATCGCAGACAATGCTGTGTGAATGAGTTCTGACTGAAAATTACATCAGTGATGACCTACAGCCAACGAGAGACCAATATACAGGGCCGCGGGATGCTTGGGGAGGACTTTTTTTTTTTAACAAAGTGATTAACGTTAGCCTTTTACAAACAATACGGATGCAAAAATGCAGAAAATCGAACCGGATCCAAACTTCTTTTATGACGGACGACAATTTCGGAGGCAGGGTGTAAGTCGTAAATGTGATTGACAATGTGAGTTTGTATTTATTTTTTAACGTGCGAAACTTTCTGACTCCGTGTGCAATGACATTAAAAAGTAGAGATGCAATAATACAGTTATGCCCACAGTTCAATAAATACATTTGTTTTTTAACCAAGGTACCCAGTACCCCCAGTACACTACTGTACACATGGATTATCATATGTCTTCTATTTTTTTTAGAGAATATTGTTTTTATGGATTGGCCATTAATGTACGTTTCATTCATAGGGGATGCCAGAGGGCGCCCTTGCGCAGAAACTCCACATATGCATCACAGAAGTAAAACTAGTGACACTCCAGGAAATCCCTTTCAAAGGATCCCCTTCGTTTCAGCTATAGTTATGACTGATTTAAAAAAATATATATAAATGCTTTAAATAAAATAAAACATTAAGAAAATAAACACTCGACTGTGACAATGGGTTAGGTTATCGGTGTTCTTAAAACCAAGAATGTTGCTTTCACACCGAGCGCAAAACGAATGTTCGCCTTCTGCTAATTCACACTGCACGCTAGATGGCGCCAACCAAGAAATCATTTTTTCTTCATGTAGCGTATGTATCTCGTGTGGTTTACATCATCCGCTGCTCAATATAAAGCATCATATTAAAATAAATAACTTGTTTCTTCATCAGAAACACAAAATATCCATGCTTACAAGAATACATCTGAAATAATTATAGATTAACATCAAGCTACATTGAAAATGTATGTAATTATTAAAACCATAATAACACTTAAAACCATAATCGAGTGCTTGTAACAGCTTTCGATTGTGATCCAAAATATATTTTGATTCTATAATAGTCAGACATTCACTCTTTGTATGTTTTATAATGGACTGATCGATACTTGCTTGTCATGTGTCATAAACATCCTTTATTGTAAAAAGAAATACCATGAGCTACATAAAAAACAAAAATCCATCTTCATAATTATAGGTCTGTTTGTTTTCATATTTCATGTGTACAAAACGGTTTCTCTTTTTTCATATACGGAAGGGCAAGAGATATGATTACACGACTGACAGGTCTAGAGTGAACGAGCTCTGACTCATAAACACTAACACTTGTGGAAGACAATGGAACGGTGCTTCAGATCACATCATTCAGTGGAGAATTATTATAAATGTTATTCTGTATAAAGAATGTGAGAATAGTCTGTTCTTAAATACCAACAATAACAAGAATTCATCATTCACTCTTCTCTCTTGCAGAAAAAGTCCTCTACTTCTGTGTTTTTACACTCGTGCTCAATACAGTCTTCTGAGCTTTTAGCGCCACTACGTCGATCTTTTGGTTAGCAGTAGTTGTAGTGTTTTCACTTTGCGAAACTGAAAAGATTCGTCGGACTGGACGAAAAAATAAAATTAACATTTCGGTGTGCGAGTGTTCGCGACCTATGTGGAAGCATCCATAGGAAGCTGTTGTTTAATTCCAGCGCGTCATTGCGTCTGAAATTTGTTTAGCTTTTTCGCATTTAGTGTGGAAAGGTCTTTAGTCACAAATCATACCGCTACTCAAAATGCATATAGGTTGGCAGGTCTATTGCGGTTTTAATGACCAACAAAGCTGTAATTGTTTTTATGCACCTCGGGGTTGTCACAAGAGGAATTTCGTTGTGTACACAATGACAATAAAAATTTGAACTTGAACTTTACAAGTTGATCAGGTGGTCTCTTGTCTAAGTGGGCAGTTTTGGGCTAGAAAAAGCTCCAAAGTGGACCAGACCTTATGCAGACAATCATAAGTTTATCTCTGTGAGACTTTTTTATGTCTGGCCACATATACTACAGTAATTAATACAGGCTCAATATTTAAACACATGGCTGTGACTGTGGCTAAGAGAAAAGTACTTCGACTTGAATATGTCAATGATAAACTAATGCAAAACATTTCAGTTTTTGCTATGGCCTCAAAAGTGGTATTGAGAATTGTCAAATTGCATTGGTATCTTATGTACTACTGAAATATCATGGCACCATCAGATATGGACTGCAGCACAATTTTCCAAACAAGAAACGTCTTTTCTGTGCTGGAAATGTAAGTAGTGGTTACAAATTATGGAGGGAAGATGAGAGAATGCGATAGAAAAGGAAAAGGGATCATCTCAACAGACAGAAAGCATTGTAAGAATGACACGGGGAAACTGACCGCGCATCAGGAAAGTGCTCAGCAGTTGATCTGTAGCTACTGGCTTGATCTCAGCACGCAGATTCATAAATCTCCCCATCACCAGGGGCGCTCTTCTAAAACCTAGGATCCTGCAGGAAGAGATTAAGAAGCTCATGACACATCAATATACAGCTGGTTATCAACACAGTTATGAATGTTTAGGTTAATAATATTTAAATTGTCATATGCAGTGCGTGTGCGATTGGCGAATCCATGGGTATTTAGAACACCCCTGGTGGCTGGCGACAGTATAGGTCATAAACCCTGTCGCCCTCTACATGTAAATGAATGTTAACAAATAAATTACACCCTCACCCCAAACACTGTTTCTGTCATTATTGGTTAAATTCGTGCAAATTTGTGTTGAAACTCTGTAGACTAAACAGCCAACTCAAGTCACCTCGGTTTCTGTGGTTGTATGTGTAAGATAATAGCCACATTGTGCCAGAGTTATTCGGTTTACCTGATGTAATAGATTTAACGTGGATGTGGTACGGATCATCCAAACTCAGTCCTGGAGGGCCGATGTCCTGCAGAGTTTAGCTCCAACCCAAATTTAACACACCTGAAGCTAACCAATATCTTACTAGGCATACTAGAAACTTCCAGGCAGGTGAGTAGATGATAAACTCTGCAGGACACTGGCCCTCCAGGACCGAGTTTGGACACCCCTGTTTTAGAGCATTTGACTTTACTACTATTGACTGTTATTCTGATAAGACTGGCAATCATGAGCTCAATCAATTACTTTATACTATTGACAGCTATAGTTTTGACAAATATATATATAGTTATATAGTTATATATATATATATAGTGGGGAAAATAATAATTTGATCCCCTGCTGATTTTGCAAGTTTGCCCACTTAAAAAGAAAAAGAAAGGGTTTATAATTTTTATGGTAGGTTTATTTTAACTGATAGAGACAGAATGCCACAAAAAAAATCGGTATACAAATGTTAAAAAAAGATTTACATTTTAGTAAGTCAAATAATATTTGATCTCCCAGCAAAACACGACTTGGTACTTGGTGCAGAAACCCTTGTTGGCAATCACAGAGGCTAGACGTTTCTTGTACTTGGTCACCAGGTTTGTACACATCTCAGGAGGGATTTGGTCCACTCCTCTTTACAGATCATCTCTAAATCAACAAGGTTTCTTGGCTGTCTCTTGGAAACTCGAAGTTTCAGCTCCCTCCATAGGAATAAGGTCTGGAGACTGTCTAGGCCACTCCATGACCTTAATGTGCTTCTTCTTGAGCCACTCTTTTGTTGCCTTGGCGCAGCAACCTTCAACATCAAAAGAGCCAATTTTACCCCTTTTCCACCAAATAAAATGAATGTGGTTTCAATTTCAGATCCGTTTCTCACACCTGGAATATGGGACACCAATTCACAAAGACTAGTTTTATGATATTTTTGAGCTCAAGCAGCCATGGTCACAATGAACCTGTCTTGCATGGAAAAGAGCTGAGTGAACAATATGCTGTGTGTCACAAATTAACTGCATATGGCTTTGGAGTGACATGTGACAAAGGGAGTTCACAGTAGCTCATGGAAATATGAAACATCGCCTGACAAGATGTTTTAGTGAAAAGCAAAATATTGGTAATATGGTAGCGATCAAAATCGAATTTGACAGCAGGAATGTAGAAAACTAAAAGGCTTTTGGCTCTCAGCATTTAACCATGTTTGACTGAACAGGATGGCAAACAGTCATATGAAACGGTTGTTTGAGCATTTTAGTTTTGGCCAGTCATATTGCTTCCAACTGTAAATAATTCAAAATTTGATTATCAGTTTTTTTCCCGCTGACTTGATTTAATAAATGTACAGTACAAAACAGCAGTAATTCACAAATACAATTCTGAAAGCGCAGCTTTTATGTTTTGAATGTGTACATGCAAAAATGCCACTGAGCGCTTCTGGGAATGACCCATGGGTCCACTCTTATGGAAACTAACAGATTAAATTCTTTGTTATTTGAAGGTCACATTAAAAACATTTAGTAACATTTTCTTTGCTATGTCTTTCTTAACAACTAAAAATCTTTCATTCAAATATTTTATTGCTGTAACCCTTGTCCCAAAAAAATATGTTTGATGTCAAACTATGAAAATCCATCACGCACAAAATAATACATTTTATTTATTTATATATATATATATATATATATATAAATAATGGCTGTCAAAATTAGTGTTAATGCATTAACGCAAATTCATTTTGACGTCACTAATTTTATTACTGTTTGATTAATGAGGCGCACATTTTCTGTTTGACCCATGGCCTAGCCCATTGTTGGAGAAATGGCGCTACACAGTGTTGACAACTTAGCGACTCTGTGTCTAGATTTAGCGACTTTTCAGACACCTTTAGCAACAAATCTAGAGGATCAGGATTTTTGTCCATATTAACATCTTGGAAGGGAGAGCTGGTTATGCAATCTTAATCGGTTGCGTTGTAGTCATTATATCATGTTTATTCCATTGTCTGACAACAGAAACAGTCAAATATATCAGTGAAAACAGTTTGAGAATTTAGCTGTATCAAAATACAGCATGTGGGCACAGAGAGGCAACCAAATGTAATAAATGTACATGTTCATGTTCAGAAGAAGTGAGCAGCCCTGTCGTGCAAAAATGTAAACTGGTTTGTGTCAGTAAATTGCTCAGAGCAAATAAAGAGAATTAATGGGAACCTGGAATTTCTTTTTTCATGCATTTAATAGACATGAACAAGTTCTTGGAAAAACATCTATGACCTTTGAAACATGTCTAGTCTTCATGCTCGGTGTTGACTTTGAAACATGTCTAGTCTTCATGCTCGGTGTTGACTTTGAAACATGTCTAGTCTTCATGCTCGGTGTTGACTTTGAAACATGTCTAGTCTTCATGCTCGGTGTTGACTTTGAAACATGTCTAGTCTTCATGCTAGGGTTGACTATAGGTAACATACCCATGTTGATTAGAGTATTAAAAATTTAAAGTATTAATTTAAGGGACATTTAGAAATAATAAAAATGTGCGTTTAAGTTGTGATTAATCACGAGTTAACTCATGACAATCATGAGATAAATCGTGATTACATTTTTTAATCAACTGGCCTCCATATACAAATATAAAATTAACGCTGTATACAAGTTGTTACATATATTAGAAGATATTACATACACACATGGGTGTAGCAACCGGGGGATGGGGGGTCACGTCTATCACGCTTTATCATTCTGCTCAGTTATCGCTCATGCTCACCGGAAAAGCTAAGTCCTCTCAAATAACGCGCCGACAAGAAATGTCTATGTAACATTAGTATACTTGTTCCTGTTTGCAGTAGCGCTGCTGTGCTGTGACATGCTGTAGTACAGCTTTACTGGGCAACGCTGGTAAAATCTCCTTCACTGATCTGCTCCCCGCTATTCTCTGCTCACATTCTAGGTTCTTTATTATTTGTCATATACACAATCATACAAGTATAATCAGTAGTGAAATGCAAGTAGAATTGAAGAAAAATACAGCATTTACATGAGGAAAGTGAGGAGAAAAAGAATAACTCCCGGACTATGCTCCTTGGGGAGTACAGTGTGAGAACAGGAAAAACACCTCAGCAACACAAAAGCACATACACGACATAGCCACAGGGGAAGTGAATCCGGCCCAGCAAGCAGCCATCTGATCCCGCAGCCACTGATCCGGCACTGGTCAGACCCGCTTGACCAGGCCAGCGGATCGAAGCGAACAGAGGCGAATGGTCGGGGGAATGTCTGTAATGTCTGTAGGGTGGGGGAGGAACGCAAGAGTGTCTCACTGCATTGCACTCCCGGGGTTTATTCTAGCAACAGCCTTGCCAAGGCCACTGTAGGGGAGCCAGAAAAAGATAAGATTGTTTTGTCTTTGGGGCGAGTAAACATTCCAATTTTTGCAGGCTACTCTCTGTCCGTTTTTGTCCATTTTGGTCTCATTTTAATCAATTTCCCTTTGTAAAGCTGTGAACTTCTCCTTGGTAGAATCCATATTGTGATTATAGTTCAGTCTCAATGCTGACCGCTCTTCCCACAGCTTCAATCATACGGGCAGCCTTGTGGGGCTTTGGACAGCTGTTCCCGTTTTCTGAATTCTTCGATAAACCATGGCAAAGCCTAATCCAATCATCAAAATACCTGTTATCATGGTTCTGAATAGGTAGATATCAATGTCCTCCACGGAAAGAGCCACCAGACACACGATTCGCCACCTCTCCCGGCGCGTCCATCGTATAGCCGGCTGCGAACGTTCCGTCAGGGCAGTCAGGTTCCCCGAAACCCAAGTTTCAGTGTCAATTGCATTAAGAGACCAGTTAATCCATAATATTTTAGTTTGGAGAGCAGTGCAGAGAGAGTCTCTCACAAGACAAGGGAGCAAAGCAGGGAAGATAAGGGTGAGGACGGGGAGAGAAAGCGACCACCTCCGTTGAGAGCCAAAGAGAAAAAAAATAAAAAATAAAAATAAAAAAAACATAAAAAAAATAAACAGCATTCGCTGATAATACAGCTTTGCCAGGGTTTTAATATTTTTATACATGTTTACCTAATGTTTCCTTACACCGAATTATCATTTGTATTAATTTCCCACTGATTTACGCGATCTGATGAGCATGAACTCATTGCGCGATCATATTTATGTATGAATTAAGGCTGAAACGATTAGTAGATTTTATTTAAAAAAAAAAAATAACACAAACAACACAAATTACATAAATCAGCCAAACATATCGGCCAAAAAAAATCGACATCATATATCGGGCATCAGCCAGAGAAAAACCCATATCGGTCGACCTATAGTCCACAGTAGTCTCAAAGTCCCAAGTCCTTAAGTTATTTTTCTAATTTGAGTATGATATCACAAAATAAGTTCCTGTAAGCTATCGTGGCTCATTTCCAAAATTGCAACTATGGTGCATTAAAACGCCAATTGGTATTCTATTTAGAATGTACTATATGAACTTGAATGTAGTTACTTGTACATTTATGGACATAATTACATTTCCTTTGAGGGTCACATCACTTGACAGCTCCCCCCCCCCACACACACTTTTAACTGCTACGCCCCTGCATACACATATTACAAATATGAATAAATCTTAAGAAAAAACACTTTAATATGCATTCTTTGAAAAATATTACCGTTTCTCGATTAACTTACTTCCACCAACAATTTTTCACCTAATAATACACAAGTATACTAACTTTTGAAAGACTTTCTTTAAACCAAGAGTTTGAGAAATATGAGACGTATGATGTTGTAGGATAACAAATTTAAGAATCGGTTTAAGATCTGCAGATTCTACATCCTGCCGTAACATTATATGAAAAACAAAGGTGATCTACACTGTATTGGGCATTTAATGTGAACAAAATGGCATCGGTTTACAATAGTTTCTAATGAGGGGTTCTGCTGGTGATCTGCTCTGATCTTCCTACCGAAAGTTAAAGACGTGCATTTTTACACGTCTTTAGTTCTTGTGGCCAGGTGCAGATTAAGTCATTTGGGTACTGTTATTTTTGGGTTTGCTGAAACTCAAAGTCGGGGGTTAATTTCTTGAATGGTCTTAAGATGTTTTGGCTGAGGCTGTGCAAGGTAAACACCTTTAAGGACTGCCCACTGAATGCCTATGAAATACAATGTATCTCTGTCTTAGTTAGACTTTTGGTGACTGCAGCGCAACGCAGCATATTCTCAATAAAGAACTCTGCTGAAGATACCCAAGAGACTTCAGAGTTTTCTAACAATGTGTTAAGAAAACAATGTAAAGCAAGGTAATTATCACCCTAAAACACTGCCCACAGTTGGAGAAATGCACAATGAATTTATTTGTTCTAATCGTGCAGCCCTAGTGTGTGTTTTCATATTACCTGTCCAAGTGGAAAGCAGCAATTTCTGCATTATGTCGATCGTACCCTGCGTACGGCTCTCCTTCAACCACATAATCTCTAGTGTACCTAATAAGAAGACAATGAAGAAGATAAAGACATAAGATAAATAATTGAGAGAAAAGCAAAAGATGACAAAGATGAACATCAGTGTTTCCCACACATAGACTTTACCTGGGCGGGCCGGGTATATTAACGGCCGCCCAAGTATATTTGGTGACACATTTTTGTTTTTATAACTATTATTATCTCTTACACTTTTTTTTATCCTCCCGAGATAATGAAACCATCCGCGATCGATACTATTGGAACATCTCCTCTCGCCCGTACGGCTCATTCTGTGTGCTCGAGAACTGTTGACACTCCCACAAACAACCTCCAGTGTTTCCCATACGTTCATTTATTTATGGCGGGCCGCAACAATATCCACCACCCGCTGCCATCAACCCCTCATCTCTCACACACGAGCGCGACTTTAGCACAATATTTAGCAACTTTCAGACCCTTTTGACACGTTTTTTCCATAACAGGTACATACTGACAAACCTTGCGACTTTTTTGAAAAACGTTCGCTATCATTCAGTTGAAAAATGTCTCCAGCACTGCCCAGTGAGCGCGAGGTCTGAGCCAAAACCACCGCATATAATCACTAGTTAGTGTAAGTTAGATGTATACTGATTTTATCAGACGATGTCGCGATTATAAATCAAGATTTAAGGGGTATAAGTGAGAGTGATTCCTGGTTAACATGCAGTCTTAATGGGTCGTACTATTTATACTTGTTTTATGACAACAGAAAATATAAGGTGAACAGCTTTATTGGGCATTCAGTTGTATTGCAGTATGTGACATTTCATAGAGTAGAACAGATCTGAAGTGCCAAAACTCGTCTGAAAGCAAACTTGATGCAATGACGTCAAGAATATGCAAATTAATATGTGACGTCACCGGCCACCACAAGTCTCCAAAAATTAATGTGGGAAACACTGAACATACAAACATTGTTATCCATGTCCTAATGAATTCAGATATATAAAAAAAAGCTTTCTCGTGCACAAATGTTAGTTTTTGTTTAACGACCTGTGAGAGGATTTTGCTGGTCTCTTGGTTTCAATTTCTGTGGAGTTGCATTGTGTGTACAGGCCTAAAATTAATTTTCATTGTTACAAATTACAGTATACTGAACATCAGATATGTTCTGACTGGCTGTGATTGTGTGGTGTCACACAGCATCTTCACATTTAGTGAGGACAATGTATTAGAGTAATGAGCTTAACTAGTCAAACCACTCCTAAAATAAATGCACATACACTGCTTCCTTGTTCCTTAAAAAGCAGGATGAAGTAAGCAAATATAAGATTATTTCAGTCTTACAATATAAACCAGACCTGATACCTTGACAGTATCCAACACACACAACACCCACTTAAAGCAAGACCCAATTTTCAGAGACTGTTGTCGGGTAGCTTATTTAAAATTATTAAACCAAATCAAATAAAGTGACTATTACACCCAGAGAAATCATAAATACGGTGGTCAAGCTGAGTTCGCAGCTCGGAAACATGAAATAACATTTTTCAATCCAGAATTTACTGAAGTTATTGAGATTGAGAATATTGCAACACTTTTGTGTCAAATTATATGGGCATTTATTGTTTCACATCATTATGAAACTACTAACACTGCAGTTTATTTAAAAAAACTGCTTAAAAAGCTATATTATACTTTACTTAATCTTGCAAACCTCAAGCATTAAACACTAGCATAGCATTCCACTCAAAAAGTCTTGACTTTCTAACCTCTTATTTGGAAGATATCCCACACTCCACTTAGATTGGCACATATAATGTGACACGCCTGATTCGGATGTTTTGAACCAAAATGTTCAGTGCAGATGGATTGAAAAAGTTCAGTCTTCAGTTTTGAATTGCTTCCTGTTTGTATTACTGTTTTGTTTGTGTGTTGTTTTGTTATTACTGTTGTTACGCTCTTTCTTTGCTCCACATTGTTATGCACGGTCAGGTCTCTGAAAGGTGCTGTATAAATAAAAATGATTATTATTCATTCATTTCTTTTTCTATTTGAGTCACCGGCTTTTCCGTTCTCTAACTCGCTCACTCACGCTTCCCCTCACTCTCCCTCTTTCTAAAATCACTCACTCCTTTCAGTTTAACCTCATTCACATTCTCATTACTTTCTCTCTCTTTCGTTCCCCATCTTAATCATCCCTCTCCTTACCTCTTGGGTTTGAATACCACTTTCTGTCCACCATCGAGCACCAGTAGGGCTTTCAGCTGGGTGCCTTTATAGCCAACATCGGCCCTCTCCACGTGAGCGGTGGCCAGGGCGTTCAGCACGGCCGCTAGCTCGGGCGTTTCATCCGGGTACACCTCCCGCGGACCCACCCACTGGGCGGCCACTTCCCAGGGCGACTGCAGGGTGTGCGTGAGGCGAGCTCCCTTGGCCAGGGCCAGGCTGGCCTCCATCTTGCGAAAGGCCCGCAGGTCGCGGCGGCTGGCGGCCGATCCCTCCCCTCCATCCAGCAAGAAAACCTTAGCCAGGCCGAGGAGAAAGAGCACAGCGCACAGCACCACCACACGCTGCTTCAGCTTCATCACCTCCCGCAGCCGGACGCCCACCGGTGGCCCACCACGCCTGAGTCTGCCAGGAGACACGCACTTACGCCTGGGGCATGGCACTGCCCGCTGTCTGACCAACACCACCACCGGACAGGAGTGAGTCGAACCACCAGAATGTTAAAGAGTGAGGACGGATGATACTTCCTGTGAGAAGAGAGCGTGGTTGTCATGATTTGTTGGAAATTTACTTAGGTCTCAGGCCATGCAACATGTGAGTTTGTTTCTTCATCAGAACAGATTTGAAGAATTTTAGCATTACATCACTTGTTCACCAATGGATCCTCTGCAGTGAATGGGTGCCGTCAGAATGAGAGTCCAAACAGCTGATAAAAACATAATCCACAAGTAATCCACACCACTCCAGTCCATTAATTGATGTCTTGTGAAATAAAAATCAGTGTTTTTGTAAGAAACAAACTATCAATATCCCAATTCAGGTCTTGAGAGTCTCTACTAATGAGCTGATGATCTGAATCAGGTGTGTTTGATGAAGGTGACATGGAAAACATGCAGGGTTGGCAGGCCTCCGGGAACGTGGTTGAGAACCACTGGTTTTATGTTAAAACATCTTGATAGATTTGTTGCTTACTTTTCACTTCACAGGACATTAACTGATAGAGACACAAACTGGAGTCATGGTGATTACTTGGGAATTATTGTGTTGTTGTTATCAGCTGTTTGGACTCATTCTGACGGTACCCATTCACTGCAGAGGATCAAGTGAGCGAGTGATGTAATGCTAAATTTCAGTGAAGAAAAACTCATCTACATCTTGGATGGGCTGAGAGTACATTTTTAAACTATTCCTTTAAAAGAACAATCTTTCACTCAGAACAGATCTACAGATCTATTTTGATTGTACTGTATGACAGCCGTGAGTCAACACAGACAGACATGACGCTGACAGGCATAGAATAAAATCAGAGCACTTCACATAAGAGCACTCACTGACGCAGGAGAGCTTCCTCAGTTATGTTCCTCAGCGTTGGTTGTGTCTACGTTTGTGCCACTTGTGTTTAACGTGACAATCTCTCGCACATGCCAACTCAAATCCTCCTAATATATGATTTGGAGTCCAGCCTGGTGTTGTGTGGAGGGTGGGGACGGCCACCTGTCTGCTCAGGTGTGTCTGGTCTGTTACTGTCTGGGTGAGTCTGGTTTCTGTGGCACCTCGGAGCACAATCTTGAACTACCTAAAATAGACAATAAGAATACAAAGCTTCTGTCACATCAATAATTCCAGGTCGGTGAAAGCATTCTAGATCTATTTGTTTATTCAAAACACATTCAAAATACATACATCTATTCTGAGATGAGCATGTTTTTAACATCTGGATAAAAATGTCAGTTTTATATTTTTTCAAAAACATCAGGGTTATAAAGCTGTCCTGATATCATAACAAAAACGCATTAAAAGAATGAGATTCTTAAATCTTATTAAATAGGCATAAACAAATAACTAGGCATTGGCAAATTATTATGCATAATCATTATTTTTTTAAGAAAATATTTTAACACAACCGTTTGAAAGATCATTTATATTTGAAAATATTACAAATAATGCAATGTGGTTAAGACTTCCCAAAAACAATATTTGTTTACAAAAAATACTTTGTTTAAAAAAATATTGGTAAAAAAAATTAAGAACTTGACACATTACATTTTTTTATTTATTAGATCAAAAATACAGTAAATAACTTTTATAGTAATAATATAAAATATTATTATTAATACATAAAATAGCTATTCTATTTTCATATATTTTAAAGTAGAATTTATTCCTGTAATGGCAAAGCTGAATTTTGTGATGCTTTATTTTGGTAATGTTTTTACTGTCACAATTTAATGCATCCTTGCTAAAAGCATAAAATAATTAATAAATAAATAAAACTGATGGATTTTACTCTAAATGGCTCACATTCAAGGACATCTTAGACTAACACCATCGTATAACAACAAACAGAGGCCATAATTACATTTCAGTATAAATTAAAGATTTATTCAAACATACACCCAAACATAGCAAACTTCAAGACCTTTAGCTCCACTGCTCACAAAAGGACAACCTCAACAACATCTTCTCAACCAATGCCAGCAATCAATATGCATAGCCTCAATCACATGCAACATTCCTCAAGCATGTCAGAGTCAACCTTAAAGTAAAAGAGCCGCCCAAGCAGAAGCAGCAGAATCTCGGCTCAAACAGACTGCAGTGCTGAGCCCTGCTAACACAGAGCAACACTCTCTCAACACTTCCTGATCTCAGCCTGGGGCTTATCTGAGTCTGAGAGCGCTGCCACACCAAAGACTTCTACTAAACACACATACACGTTTACTACTGTGCGCTGCTCTCTTATATCTAGTATGTGGAATCAGCCCACTCATGACAACAGAATAAAGGCAGACTTTTGGCAGACATCCACAAAACACATTGCTTTGATAATAGAACATTACATGAGACAAAAATCACAATGCAATGTTCTTTTTTCTAATGCTATATTGATCTGCATTGATACTCTCTGGTGCCTTTGTGAAGAGCGAAAATAGAGATTTCTTTAGACTGGAGTCACATGACAAGTGCTCATCCAAGGCTCAATAATAAGGATGTTATGGAGTCAGTTTGAGAGTTTCCACTAAATCTTATGCGCATGCACTTTTATACATTGTAAACATATAAATGGGTTTTGTGTGAATGTTGTTGTTGTTGTTGTGAATTCTGGTTATTTAAATACACCGCCAAGGTCAAGCTATCTGTCATGGAGTTTCATTAAAGCTGTATAACTTCCAGCTATTATAGCAGTTGGGCTTCTCAAATTGGTTTGGTCCAGCGGTATTCTAAGAGTGCCGATATTTAGTCCAAATTAACATTTCACTAGTGTTCTGGACCAGAGTATATGTGAGCAGAGAGACGTGAAATCTGAGTGTTCAAAAGATTGGTCTCTTTTGCTCACCAAGGGTGCATTTTTTTTAATCAAATGTAGAGTAAAACAATAATATTTGTACAATTCCAAACAACCGTTTCTATTTGAATATATTTTACAATGCAATGTATTCCTGTGATGCAAAGCTGCATTTTTAGTATCATTACTCCAGTCTTCAGCGTCACATGATCTTTAAGAAATCATTTTGATGATTTGCTACTCAAGAAATTCTTATTCTAAAGTATTTATTATCAAAGCTGAAATCAGTGGTGTTGCTTATGTTTTTACTGAACCCGTCACACATTGATTATAGATTGCTTGATAAATAGAAAATGCAAAAGAACAGAATTTTCAATAGAAAATGTATATTTCAATATTTAATGTATTTATTTATTTTTGGTCAATTATATGTTTCTTGCTGAATAAAATATGAATTTCTTAAGTACTGAATCCAAAAATTTGAACAGTAGTTTATGTAACCGATGTTGTGATATTGCTTAATAAAGAAATAAAATGTGTGCATATATATATTTTTTTTTTTATGGATCCTTTCCACAGAATGTGATGTGTCCCTACAGCTCCACATTTTAGCTGTTTTTTTTATAATGTAAATTTATAATAATATACATTGTATAATATTACCGTGGCATTAAATTGCAGTAAACTAGTTAGTAGCAGTTAACTCTGCTGCATGCCTGTTTTTAACACAGCGCAGGGGGAATGACAGCGAAATCCTTCTCTTTTCTGACAACTGTAATCAATCTCCCTCAAATTTGTCCTCTTTTAGAAAGTCATAGAAACACTACCTTGCACTGTTTGGCCTTTACTCAAGTGATCGGTCTGAAGACATGTCTCTCATCATCAGACACAGGCAGGTGAGCAAGTGTACATTCATCATGAGGCTGGGTGGACCGCCTGCAGCACATCCTGGCCACGCAGGCACTAATGACACACAATCAGCCATTTATATGAACTCCCGCTACACGCTAACACACCTAACGTTACTACACAAACAGCTTTAAGTTATACATGTAAATAACGTTACAACAGCTTTACATGTAAGAGGGTCAGTAAGGCGCCGCTCGACTGACAGGACCGCTGCTGTCAAGCGTCTGGTGTTTATTAGATTTAAAGTAACCGGTTGACATAAAACGAGTTTGTTTAGCAATTAAAATGAATAGTGAACGTGTGTCAAATTAAGCCCTCATGCCATTCTAAGTAAGTTAATTTAGGAGCGAGAGTGCTAACCACGCTTAACGTTAGCCAGCTAACGTTAGCTCATAATTCCCTCGTTTTCTTCATATTATAGCGATAAAATAACCGAAGATGTAATCCATTGACACAGTTCTGAGCTCACCGTAGGTGTACCTCTATATATGAGTGTCTTCAGTAGCTGTTCGTGAGTTGAAGTCCTAGTTTTAGTCACAGCATATCCACACGGCTAACAGGCTAACGTTAACAGTGAAACAGTGACATTTAAATGCATCGACTCACCCTTGCGCTACTAACGAAACATTTCAACAGAAAAACCCCAACGCGTTCAAGATACGTTTATCGTCAATATCCAGCAGCTTGTGGGTCATGCTCCATTCATTGCTGCTGCTGGCTGTGTTTGTGTGTCTGATTCTCCGTGGCTCTTCCTGACTGCGCGAACACACACACACACAGCAGCAAACCCTCCGTGTCTTAAAGTGAACACGGTCTGCTAATGTTCATACGTGTGGGGCATAAAAGAGAATTCAAAATAATGGCAATTACAACTATAGGCATCGTGCGACGTTTTTCCCCTGTAAGAATTCCGGTAGAGAAGTTTCAAATGTCACAAATTTCGCACAAAAACGATACACTCTAATGTTTCAGGAGTTTAGGACACAGTATAGAAGATGCTTATTCAATAACTGTCTTATTTCCTATTTGTGTTTATGTGCATGTCTTATCCATTTATGTATTTATTTTTTAATATGAACTATATTATATATATATATATATATATATATATATATGTATATACATATTATATTATAATCTATATTTAAGCTCAGAGTGACCTCAAAGTAAAAAGTAAGTTCGCTTTAGATATTTCACTTGTACTGCTTCGGAGACGCTTTATGGACAACTCAACTGAAGCCTATTTAAATCACGCAGTTATAACTGCAAGTGGATTGGCTCCTGTAGGTTAAAAAAAGGAACCAATGTATGGCGGTGGAGTGCGAGCTAATGGCTATGCAGCCCGCCAAAACAGGACAGCCCCAAAACAGCCCCATCTGGCTATATACAGGTACTGGTCATATAATTAGAATATCATCAAAAAGTTTATTTATTTCACTAATTCTATTCAAAAAGTGAAACTTGTATAATGTATACATTCATTCCACACGGACTGATATATATTTTAAGTGATTATTTATTTTAATTTTGATGATTATAACTGACAACTAAAGCCCAGCTCACACTGTGCGATTTTGGCCACGATTTGGTCGTCTGAGACAAATTTTTAAAATCCTAAAAGATTCCTGTAATCCTAGGCTAAAATCGGTTGTCTTTGATCGCTGGTTTGACATGTCCACCGACAGCCGATTAATGGCCGTTGCGATCAATTTTTTCCTCCGATTAAATTCTGGCAGTGTCAGAAGATTTCAGACACTTTCCTGCAGTGTGACATCTCCTACGACAACCGTCAAACCAAGCACCAATAGGTGCGCTGAACCTGATGACGCAATTAGCGCGACAACTTCAAACCACGAAAATGTCGAAACGAGTCAGGTGGACAGTACAACAGGAAGAAAAACTTATTGAGCTATGGAGGGAAAAGGAGTGCTTGTATGACGTGTCGTCGCAGCTCTACCATGACAGGGTTAAAAAGGAAGCGGCTTGGAGAGAGATAGGATGTTTAAACTCGAATAACAAAATTACCTCAAGTTCGCGCTGTAGAACTGGAAGTCCATAAAGTCCTCTTTTGCCCAGCCATGACTTGCTCCACACACGTCGTCTTCATTTTTTCTTTTATCATCAAGGCATGTAATTAATAAAACTAACGCTACACGTTGCTGTTGTTTGCTAGCTACCATTATAGCGAGAGAACGCGGGTCACGGATTGATGACGTAAAACTCCGGACAAGTCTTTCTTGAGCGTCCGTTTTGTCGCGTTTTTACTGTCGTACAGTCTGACATTAAGACAACTGAGATCCTACAGTTTGACATGGGGATCATGTTCGTACAGTGTGACAAGCAACAATCGCAAAAGACTATTAAAAACCGCACAATGTGAGCCCGGCTTAATGAAAACCCCAAATTCAGTATCTCAGAAAATTTGAATATTACTTAAGACCAATACAAAGAAAGGATTTTTAGAAATCTTGGCCAACTGAAAAGTATGAACATGAAAAGTATGAGCATGTACAGCACTCAATACTTAGTTGGGGCTCCCTTTGCCTGAATTACTGCAGCAATGCGGCGTGGCATGGAGTCGATCAGTCTGTGGCACTGCTCAGGTGTTATGAGAGCCCAGGTTGCTTTGATAGTGGCCTTCAGCTCTTCTGCATTGTTGGGTCTGGCATATCGCATCTTCCTCTTCACAATACCCCATAGATTTTCTATGGGGTTAAGGTCAGGTGAGTTTGCTGGCCAATTAAGAACAGGGATACCATGGTCCTTAAACCAGGTACTGGTAGCTTTGGCACTGTGTGCAGGTGCCAAGTCCTGTTGGAAAATGAAATCTGTATCTCCATAAAGTTGGTCAGCAGTAGGAAGTATGAAGTGCTCTAAAACTTCCTGGTATACGGCTGTGTTGACCTTGGACCTCAAAAAACACAGTGGACCAACACCAGCAGATGACATGGCACCCCAAACCATCACTGACTGTGGAAACTTTACACTGGACCTCAAGCAACGTGGATTCTGTGCCTCTCCTCTCTTCCTCCAGACTCTGGGACCCTGATTTCCAAAGGAAATGCAAAATTTACTCTCATCAGAGAACATAACTTTGGACCACTCAGCAGCAGTCCAGTCCTTTTTGTCTTTAGCCCAGGCGAGACGATTCTGGCGCTGTCTGTTGTTCAAGAGTGGCTTGACACAAGACAGCTGAAACCCATGTCTTGCATGCGTCTGTGCGTAGTGGTTCTTGAAGCACTGACTCCAGCTGCAGTCCACTCTTTGTGAATCTCCCCACATTTTGAATGGGTTTTGTTTCACAATCCTCTCCAGGGTGCGGTTATCCCTATTGCTTGTACACTTTTTTCTACCACATCTTTTCCTTATTTTCTCTATTAATTTTTCTCTTTCATCCTTCCTTTCTCTATTAATGTGCTTGGACACAGAGCTCTGTGAACAGCCAGCTCTGTGCCATCTATTGCAATGACCTTTTGTGTCTTGCCCTCCTTGTGCAAGGTGTCAATGGTCGTCTTTTGGACAACTGTCAAGTCAGCAGTCTTCCCCATGATTGTGTAGCCTACAGAACTAGACTGAGAGACCATTTAAAGGCCTTTGCAGGTGTTTTGAGTTAATTAGCTGATTAGATTTTGGCACCAGGTGTCTTCAATATTGAACCTTTTCACAATATTCAAATTTTCTGAAATACAGAATTTGGGGTTTTCATTAGTTGTCAATTATAATCATCAAAATTAAAAGAAATAAACACTTGAAATATACCAGTCTGTGTGGAATGAATGTATGCATTATACAAGTTTCACTTTTTGAATGGAATTAGTGAAATAAACTTTTTGATGATATTCTAATTATATGACCAGCACCTGTAATCAGCTGCTCTGCAAATCAGATTTCTTCTGACCGTCGTTGAAGCACCTCAGCAGCTGGATTGGAACTCTTGCCGCGACAAACTCGCAGATTCGGACATCCCCTGCCTCAAACTGGTGAGATCTAAAAGAGCACATTTCAGCGCAGCGTTGTTGCAAATGCTGTGTCCGTCATTGACACTCCGCTAAGTGTGTGTAATGCTCGGGGAAATGCTTGCACTGCGAGTGTTTCAGTCTTGCCTCTGCGCTCGCTCGCATAGAGCTTTCTTTTCAGAAAGCGACTCCGCCCCTCTCGTTTTCTTGCCTCGCCATCAACACGGAGGTTCGCCCGTCCTTTTCACTCAACACGATCAGCGTCCCTCCACGGCTGCAAGTGACATGATTTTGTTTGCCGCAAGTGACGGCGAGTTGTATGACAGCCTTTCTCTGGTGGCTTCGGACACGGAAGAGTTAGCGGGCTCTGTGACTGACCCCGCCCTCTGGTTGTCATCCTATTCACGCAACGCCAGACCCAAAGCAGATGTGGAGCTCATCCTCATCATGACAAAGGCTGTCAATGAGCTCGGGCTCGAATGGTCTCCGCCTGAGGAGCCGTCTAGCAGCAGGCTGGATGAGTGGTTTCTGCCGGGGCGCCATCAAGAACCTCCGCCAATGCTCCTCCCCCTTCTTCCCCTGTCCATGATGAGCTCACAAAATCGTGGCGAGCCCCATACTCATCTTGCATCCGTTCATCTGCTTCAGCCGCTATCACATCCATTGACAGCGTTAAAGAATAAGGATACGAGTGCCTGCCCCCTCCGGATGAGTCCGTGGCCGCACATCTCTGTCTGCCCACGGCTATAATAAGATGAGGTTATACTCCAATTTGCTCGAAAACCATACTTTCATATCCAGGTAGACCCCCATTCTTGACATTCGCATTCGAAAGGGTGGCATATCAATACAAGGTCCAACCGTTTGGTCTGTCCCTGGCTCCTTGCGCTTTTAGGTGATGCATGGATGCGGCACTCTCCCCTCTGCAACAGATGGGAATCCGCATACTCAACTACCTCGACGACTGGCTCATTCTGGCCCAGTCAGAGGCGGTTTCGAAAACACACAAGACCCTCCTCCTCAGCCAATTAGATTGCCTAGGGCTCAGAGTCAATTTTGACAAGACCATACTGTTATCCAGCCAACGAGTTTCGTTCCTGGGCACAGTTATCGACTCAGCAACTGTCTCAGCGGAGCGAGCCACGACGATTCAGCGCCACACGCGGCTTCCTTCAGTAAAGGCACCGCCCGTCTGCTCAAAGCTTTCCAGTAAATGCTGGGCCTTATGGCAGCAGCTTCACCGATACTTCAGTTGGGTCGGTTTCACATGCAACCTATCCAGTTCTTGCTGAAGCAGAGGGTTCCACCCGCGGCTTGGTCTCACGGACGCCACTGCCTAATGGTGACTCGGGCCTGTGTATCAGCCCTGGCCCGTTGGAGGGACCTCTTCTGGCTAAAGCAGGGTGTGATCTTAGACGCAGCACACAGAAGGAAGGTTGTCATGACAGACGCTTCCAACAAAAGTTGGGAAGTGCTGTGCGATGGCAAACCGACCTTCGGTCCGAAGAGGAGTCGGGCCTGCACATCAACTGCCTAGAAATGCTAGCAGTGTGTCATGCAACTGCCAAGAAATGCTAGCAGTGTGTCATGCCTGTCAATTCTTCCTGCCGGACATACGGGGATATCATGTGCTATTCAGAGAGCAAGTCTGTGGTGTCATACATAAATCACCAGGGCGGACTCATCTCGAAGCGACTCTGCACGCTGGCGAACGACCTTCTTGCGACGCATGTGCCGGGCAAAATTAATCAAGGAGCAGACATGTTGTCGAGGAACGATGTCTCTTCAAAGGAATGGACATGGTTCAGAAAATGTGGGAAGTCTTCAGAGACTCGAGTAGACCTCTTCGCCTCAGAAGACAACTCTCTCTGCCCAATCTTTTTTACAAAGAGCACGGATGCCCTGGCCTACGAATGACCCAGCCTTCCGCTCTATGCTTTCCCTCCAGTCTCTCTGCTACTGCAGGTATTCAGGCGAGTCAGGGAACAACAGTACACGCTTATTCTAATATCCCCCTCTGGAGGAACCAACCGTGGGTGTCGGAGTTATTCCAGCTGCTGAAAGCAGCCCCGTAGCCAATCCCCTTGAGACGGGACCTCTCTTGCATGGCGTGATTGGACTGGTTCCCATACAGCGTCTCCGACGCAGTACAAGTGAAATATAGAATGGGAACGTACTCGGTTACTATGTAACCTCAGTTCCTTGAGATATGGGAACGAGTACTGCGTTCCTGACCGTGCTGTGAGCTGCACGCCTCGGATGCTTCCGAGCCTTATATAGCCAGACGCCCCTCCTATTTTGATGGGCTATGGTGGGCTGCACAGCCATTGGCTCGCGTGTCACCACCGTGCATTGTTTTTTTTTGTTTTTTATCCTACACGAACCAATCGACGTGCAGTTATAAGTGCGTGATTGAAATCGGCTTCAGTTGAAGAGGAAAATAAATTGTTTATCCCATACAGCGTCTCCAACGCAGTACTTGTTCCCATATCTCAGGGAACCGAGGTTACGATAGTAACTGAGTACGTTTTTTATGGCTGTGCTTTAAAACTACTTGATCATAATCTTAATTGAAGTGAAGAATTTTGAAAGTCTGACAGTAATCAGCATTGAGTACTACTGTAAGGTTAAGCTGCCTGCTTTAAATGTTTGAAAATGATCAACAGTTTGAACATCCTTTAGAAATTTAGAAAAATAATCAAATGTAATAAGTTACATTACTTTAATAAAAGGTAACTTGTGCTCTGTAATCCATTACGTTTCCACATTAACATAACCAACCAGTTTTGGTTTTCATTGACTTCCGTTATATAAAGAAACAAAATAAAACAGATCTTGATGCATTTTTTTTTATCTTGATATTTTTCAAAATATATTGAAGGACATGAGGGTAAGTTCATGGTAGGATTAACATTTTTGGTTAAACTACCCCTTTAAAAGCATAATTTACCCCAAATGTGAAAATGTTAGCATAATTTAACTTGTTTAATTTAATGTGGGTTAGCAAACAGTTTCTGGTATCCATTTACATACATATTAAGAAAAAAAACACTATGCAAATCAATGGCTACCAGCAACTGTTTGGATACACAACATTATTCAAAAATATATTTTGTGTTTAGCAGAATAAATACATTAATACAGGTTTAGAACAACTTGAGGGTGAGTAAATAATTTTTTTAATTAACTATCACTAACCCTTCTTTATTCAAAAACAAAAAAAACCTGTCATCAATTACTCATCCTTGTGAGTCATGCTCTTCCAAACCATCATTTATTTATTTCTCCCAGTCTAATTGTCTGAAATGTAACAAAGCTAAATTGAATCGTCAAGCCAGAACATAACATAAAACAAATATTTAGTGAATGATTAATTTGTCGATTCCTCACAATAAACTCTCATGACTTCCATTGATTCTTAGAGCATGACAGCAGTAGTCCCCACCCTCTGCCATTAGCCTGGGGAATAGTAGCAAAAGTACTTTTGTGTTTACTGCAAAACAAAACATATCTAGTGAAGCCCTTTTTGAGTAAAATGTAGCTTTTTCACACCAAAGGATATCAAAAACATTCTGTCCTCCTCCTCCTCCCTTTGTATATTCCTTGAGCAGTACACTGTAAATGCAGCTAAAAATACCAAGACAAAGGATAACACATTTGAAAATGGAGCAGCACACCTGTAGAGATATATAAAGAATCACTTATTTTACTTTAACAGTATAGACTACAGAATTGTAGCACTAGTTTAGGTGTGCAAGCACACACAGATGTTCAGAATCAAATATAGCATATCGCTTGTAGTATATACACTGTGCAACAATACATATTAGTAATATGGTACATTGCTGTCACATGACCTCAGTGTTCCATGAAAAAAATAACTGATCAAAGATATATTACAAGTCATGATAATTACTTTTTGAGTGCCTTGCTGTAATTGCATTCATATGCAATTCTGAACAAATCCACATCTTCAGCCAAAAGATGACACAGGGACCACTGGATTAAAAAACAAACAACCAAAAGTGTTTATTAGTTTTATCCTGTCTGTAACCCAGGAGCACATCTCTCAGGTCAAAGGTCACAGCGCTACCCTGGGTCATGGGTCCCAGCCAGTGTGGGGTCAGACAGAGGTTATAAGGTGGGTGGGAGTAGGTGACACAGGATGGCACAGAGTGAAACGCACACACAAGCAAATTAATTTCTTAAACAACTCACTACAAATCTGTATCAGTCTGTTGTAATACACCACCACATAAAACAAGTGATGCGGTGAAGTTCAAACAGCTAAAGAAAGTGGCAGGGAAGATGAGAAGTCCATCTGTCAATATCATGTGTGTGCATGATATCATATGCATTGTACATATAAAGACAGTGAAACCGAATAGTACGTCGGAGATATAGATAATCTCACTGAAAAGACATAACACATTAACTGTAAAGGAAAAAAGACAAACCAGCAACAACAAAAATAACATTTATCATTACTGTAGTTAGGGGGGAAGCATCCATGAAATAAATTTCATGAACAATTTCATTAAAACAATTTCATTATTGTTCTCAAAAAAGAAAAACGGAGAGAGAAAGAGATGTAGTGTGAAATAAACAACTGGAACAAAAACAATACAGAAAAGGTCCAAAAATGTATTAGATAACAGAAGCAGCTTAATCACATTTCCCACCGTTCTTGTGTCTCCATTTATTAACCATACACAGTTTTTTGCTCAAACTATTTCATAACGTCAACCCTCATCCGAACGTTTAGAGAGAAAAAAAAAACGAGAAAATGCCACAGAACCAACAGTATCATAATTTACTTTGGTCCAAGTCCCTGTTGGAAAAGGCTGGAGACTTTTCAAGATGCAGAACTCATTTCAGTAAAATGTCTGGCGTGATGTTCCCCTACGTTTATTAAGAAAAATTCCCATTTCAACACCTTTCTTTAACTCTTGGTGCCAAGTTCATGTGGTTGGGTAAGATCTTCTGAAACTTCTCTGCCTGTGCTTTCACAACAGCTCAAATCCAGCCTCACGGTACTTTCACAGCTTGAACCAAAATAACATTCATGTTCATTTATCATGTAAACACTTCGTCGACAGCGTTTCGAGTGTCTCTTTTTGCTGATTGACTCCCATAGCTTTTTTCCCCTCATCGTTTATGTGGCAGAGCTCCATTTGGCTTTTTTTACAACCCAAAGTACTAATACCTGATATTAAAGGCTCAGAACAATACAAACGCATGTAAACAAAAACTACCCCAGATCAGCTAACCTGTCATAACCAGCATTTCTCAAATGTCTCAATATTGCCTGTGCTGGATGCCCCATTTCCTATAAAATCCTCCCTTTTAGGTCAAAGATACCTTACAAAAATATTGTTTTAAGAAGACAAGCAATGCAAGATGGCCAGTTTCCCATCCTCTCCCTCAGTATCCAGTCATCTCCACTCAAATCTCACACAAAAAACACCACAAAAGAAATGGCGATAACTAGTTATTGAAGTCTGGCGGAGTATAAACCAGTTGCCAACTCCTCCATTACCGTTTTTTCATGTCAATTTGGTTTATTATTGTCGGTCAAATAAAAAGATTGCAGCACATCGACACTCTGGAAGAAGTTTCTTGCAATCATCATCCAAGCAAAGTTGGATTCATGTCCTTTATTACCCTTCCCATTTGAAAAACGACATTAAAACAGTAGAGCTGAGCCTGGAAAATACTGGTCCGTGAAATACAGAAGAACAGGAGGATCAAGTGAAATCGAAAGATAAAGATGGACCCATTTAATCGAACGTCTTGAGACATCCTGGTCCAGCGGGATAAGGCCCCCTGCTCCGTTACGCCTCAGAACGCTAATTGTTAGTTCTGAGCTTAAAAGACAACATCTCTTGTTCCCAATAGAAAGTGATAAAGCTGTTCTCTAAATGAGCAAACAGAAAATGTTATGGCTCAACGAGTAGTCAAGTCGAGGTGGCGTTACTTTCAAAATGAAAACGACAAAAACATACATAACGTGTTAATGTAACAGACAATTAAAATAGCCTAGACATGTGCAACTATCCCAGTAATACTGAAATAAAACAATCAAATAAAACCACATTAAAGCAAAAGACAAGAAAATAGCAGTGGGCCATTGATGCAGACAAAACACAAGCAGTGCCTTATCTCCTGCTCCGATTCCCACCGTTCACACTATTCTACTGGAAAAAAAACTAAATATAATGAGACCAAATACAAGTTTGAGGATGTAAACCAACTGACGTCTGCGCCTACTAACATTCATAGTTGAAAAGTGTGTTTACGTAGGTGTGTCCTCATAAACGACTCAAAAAGCCAACAAACGATGCTTTTACTGTTTGACTGAACCGGTGTAAACCGGTGTGCTTATTGCAGATGTTTTGAAGCTGTACGAGTCTTACCATAAAGGAGTGGCTTCAAACATCTTGTTGTTCCTGTTTGATGAGCTCTTCCATTCTCAATCTTTTCTTCCTACACACACTAGTTTTGAACATCTTGGGTGCCTTCAAGCAAAACAAACATGTTTGTGTGTGTGTGTGTGTGTGTTGATATGAGCTAAAAAAGAAGGTAGGAGAATCCATAAAAGAGCACAGAAGTTGAATAGAAACATTCAGAAGATAAAGAGTTTCTCTTCATCTGGAATTCGTCGAGTATCGGAGCCCTTTCTGGATGTGTTTTAATAAACGAGGGACTTCCATTTGTTGCAGCTGAACCGGTTTGTGGAAAATCTTGTGTCATGCTTGCATTAGCCTAACTCGAGTGTGTAAAGACGCAATCAATGTTTTGTGTAGAGCCGGAGAGTTTCCTGGGTGTGTTTGGTTAAAGGAGGAGGAGCACTGATTAGATTTACAACCATAAAACTCAAACAACAAACAAGGTAAAGAAGGTGTAAACAAACTCCACGAAGAGTCCTTCAAGAAGAGCCCAAGTTCTTCGCTTTCTGGGAATCAGCTGGAAGATGCAGAAGTGTAAATGAATGTAAAAGGAAGAAGGAATCGGGTCCTTTCAGGTCAAACCAGCAGAGGGGGCACCATCGCACACACTCACACTCACACACACACACACTCACACTCACACACACACACACACACACACACACACACACACACACACACACACACACACACACACACACAGAGCTTGTTAAGACAGTGGTGCTCGAGGAATTTGCTGAGGGGGGTTCAGTCTGGGTGATGGCAGTGGAAAAGCTCCAACGCACACAAAGCTCAAGTCATTTGCTCTTTTATTCGTCTCTGGCCTCTTCTCCTTCCCCAGCGATCTTCATATTCCTCTGCTCTCCTGTCATCCAGCTGCTCATGAGCGCTCCCCATGTGTTTGATTCACCCTGGTCCCACTCATTCGAAGGACATTAGATTCGCTGGGACCTGAAATGGAAAAAGAGAAAGTGACAATGAGAAAATCTGAAAGTGATATGCATGATTTCACAAGATCCTGTACTGATATCTACTAGCCTATTCTATTCTAGTTGAGATGGTGAATACTCTGGAGAAAGTTTGTAGGTAATCCATGAGGTCCTTTCATTAAATGTCTATTCCAGCAAAAGTCCAAAGGCTTGAAATATCTTACAAATAAAAAAAAATGCAATGTTTATAATTATAACCAATTATAAGTATTTGAGTGCAATCAAAATATGCACCAACTAGTGTCTGCAAATGTATAACACGTATTAATATAATTAAAAATGAAAGATTTATTTAAAGATCTTTCAACTAAATACGTTCTCTTCATCAAAACATCCTGGAATTTTTTTTTATCACTGTTTCAACAAAACTATTAAACAGTACAACTGTTTTCAACATTAGTACAAATAATATATGTTTCTTGCAAATCAGCCTGTTAGAATGATGCTGAAAATTCAGCTTTGCATCGCATCAATAAATTACATTTAAAAAACTTTAAAATATAAAGTTATTTTGTAATAATATTTCACACAATATTTATATCTTCATTATATTTATGTATTATATTTTATGTTGTATTCATTGTAAATTAGTTTAAAGGTCCCATGAAATCAAAATCGAAGTTTTTTGGGTGTTAGTATCACTATGTTAGTCTTAAGGTTATCTGTATGCCAGTGTGCTCCAAAACAGTGACAACATATGCAATTAGAAGATATAAGCATTCAAAGCTTGTAGTTCGTCACTTCCGCCAAAACGGCTCAACATTTATTTATTTTTTGACTTCACATCGTATTTCATCTTCTCATCAAACTTTCTGTCCAATCAAATGCTCTCTAGAATTCGAAGCACCCGCCCCCTACACTAAATAGATGCTGAAGCCGTGGCTGAAATATGTCACTTGCTCACAGAATTAGTATTTTCTGTACGGTGAATGGCACGCTCTTCATAGAATGCTATATTTTAAAGCAATATGGATGAGACTGTGGCTGTCATATCCTGTCAAATGCGGCTTTACAGAGCTCAACGGCTCTGAACAGCTTTAGCCAAAGGTGTGATATAGACGAATGCTATTGGCTATTTTAAAAAGGGGTGGGGGCTGCTTGATATGTCCCGCCCTGTCTTCCTGTTTCAGTTAAAATGACGCCAACACATAGAATAACGCTGTGTGTTTCAAAGCATTTCAGGGGACATTTAAGTTTAATTTAGCACTTCAAAATGAATTCATTATTCATAAATAAATAAATCTCTTGCACGCACTCTACAGGCTCATAAAAAAAAGGCCATAATAATAATTCCTGTAGTTCTAGCTTGCAATGTAGTAAACATCTTTTTATAAAAGAGCAGCTTGATTGTATTTTAACCCTTGTAAATAGTGAATAGCAAATTTCAAACAATCTTCTCCAACACTGCACTTGAAGGAAGTTTCTAGTAAAATTCAAGCACTAGAGGGCAGTGGCATCACTTAGTTTAATCAAGACCTAAACACCTGCTGATGGAACATGGTTTTATAGGTCAGTCTGACCCATGAACTTGGAAACAGGTTTCAAAGCGCCATTATGTGAAATGCTTTTAATTTAATAAATCCCACTGAAACAGTGAGTGATTTGCTGCTTCAAAACCGAAGGGTAGTGCAAAATGTTCCCACATTTATTGAACCCAAACGATTTCAACACAATAGCATCTCCCAAGGAGAAATTCACATCTACAATTTAGCTTAGCCTTCGCATGGAAACGCTCTGAACATTAAGTGCACCCGAAGGGCACTGAATGGCTTATATGGTGCATTTTTTTCTACAAAGAACACTGTGAGATAAAAATGCTCTGAGCTGAATAATTCAACACACAAACACACACACGTACGCGCACACACTCACCGGTTGCCTGTTGCTTTGACAAGCTGCACTCAAGTGTTTGAACCACAGCAGAGCGTTCATTCTGTTCCCTGCCTGGAACTTATACGAGTTTCCTGATGCACACACACACACAAAAATAAATGCAGAAAATTGCATATTATCATAAACTAATTCTCAGTATCGACTGAGCAGATGTTTTGTAACAGGCTTTATTTCAGTGATAGGGCATGTCTCTTTGATCAAAACTTGTGGTTGGTTGCTGTCCAAGTACAAGGCTTGTGATTGGCTGTCTCACCATGCTCCGAGTCGGTCAGCAGGAAGATGTCGGGATGCTCCGGGTCGTCTGCCATCATGGCCATTAGGCCCAAAACAGAAACACTTTTGCTGGCGGTAGACTTGAACTGTGAAAAATAGTCAAAAAATGTAAATGCTTTTGGATTATAATGTTTTTTAAATTCGATATAACATTTTAATTAAAACATCATATTCATTGCCTTGGAATTTGTACAGAAATTAATTAAATTCCTTTGAAATACTGTTATTATTATTTGTATTAAAAGCTGAACATTGCAGTTAAAATATTAAAATGCTTCTAATCATTTTTAATATAAACATTTTAATTACAAATTTATAATTTATATAGATATTCATTTAACTTGAAATATTACAGCTATTATTATTATTATTATTATTATTAAAAATGAGAATTACAGTCAAAACATTAAAAAGTGTTATGTGTTAACTGTACTATTAATATTTTTTTTACTATAATACTATTTTTTGTGTTTTAATAAACACTTAAAACATTTACATTTTTTTTACATTTTAATAAAAAATATTTTTATTTAAAAAAAAAATGATTTATTTATATTTAATTATGTATTATTATTAAAATACTTCAAATCAAATAATAATAAAATGCATTATAAGTATTATTGAAATGTTTTTAATTTGAAATTATATTTATTTATTATTACTATTATTATTATACTGAAAATAAAATAACTGGAAATTAGAGTCAAAATATTGACTGTTTCTAATCAAATTTTTATTTAATCTAAATATTTAATTACTAATTATATCAAATGGCATTACAATTCTTAAATTAATATATTTATATTGAAACATTTATTTTATTATTACTACTTCCTATTGTTATTATTATTTAATTAATTCAATTGAAAAATGAACCTCAATTTAACTGTTTTATATAAGTATATCCACAAGATCTTGAGCACAATCCTGAACACACGTGTCTCAAGTGTCAGCGTAAGCAAGTAGCTTTGTGTGGATAAACTTCTGCTAGGCTGCATTTACACTGCAGCAATCCCGATTTTTCGGACGACGTGCTTACATTTCTTTTAAAAGTGACCCGTATCCGATGTGTGATGTGCCATGTGATGGTCAAAGTAGCCTAATAATGTAGTCTATTAACTATGCATAAAAACCTGTCTGTTTACTTGAGTAACATATATGGGCGTCATGCCATTACATAGTTTTAATACGACTGACTTTATATTTAATGTGAATTAACATTGTACATTAGACTACTTATCATAACACTTTCATTGTACATTATAGAGAGTAAAGAACATTTACATTATCAAAGGAAGTCTAGTTCAAGCACTCTCAAAAACTCCCATTTAATCACTGAAGCTGTTTACACTGTGAAATGAATATTTTACTTAGATTCATACATACATGTGGTGTGATTGTATAAAATATAGAAAATATTATTCTGAACTGTTTTGTTTTTTGTTAGCTTTTCGATGACGTAGGAGTCGCATTTGAAGGAGAATATTTGATCTGACCGCTTACACGGCAGGCGCAAATGCACATATCCGATTCATTTCCACGTATGAATGAGGCCTGAAACCGATCGAAGAATATCAGAAAAGAATGACTTTTTCCTGCTTACACGGTCATGGGCCATATCCGATCTGTCCCACACCGGAAGAAAACAAATCGGAATTGGGTCACTTGAACTATGCTGTGTAAATGCGGCCGTAGTGTATATGTGTATTGGATAGTGACATGTGCGTCTCATTAACACTGATAATGTGTGATAGCTGATGATGTCCTGCATCTCATTAACTAATGACTGCGAACAGCTGCCCTCCTTCAGCACTAAACCCTGATTAATCAGCCATCCGGCATGCTGTGGTTAGCATCTTTCCTGGCTCCAACAACTCTTCCTCCCTTCTCTACACCTCCAGGACAGCATTACATCTCTACAAACGCCACCCAAGGCTTTCTGTCTGATTGAGTCCATTCAGCGTAACTGTTCCTGGCTCACAGGATCCCTGTGTCTCCCAAACTCTCCTGCTGGACGGTATTAGAATGAGCATTCTCCCATCAGTGATTATGTGATGACGCATCGGGCTGCAGGACACGGTGATGCTCTCTTCCTCTCACGTGAAGAGTGTCATCATTTCATCAGCTTCAGATGGACCACCCGTGGACTGTACAAAGCATACTGTTCTCTAAAAACCAGCAAGTTCAAATCTCACAGACGAACCACTACAAAACGTGGGAATGAGGCGCTCTGGGTTTTATTAGTCCAACGTGCGACTAAGAAAAGATTTATGTTAGGAACACCACTTTGAACATCGTTAACTTTTTTTTATAATATTGATTCTCAGAAGAATCTAAGTGTTATTTTTTTTACTGTATTACATAAAATTTACTTAAAAAAGGATAGAAAAAGCAGTGCAATTTTTTTTTTCTTTAAATAAAGTTACAAAAATATATAGATTTTTTATTTAGCAGGGACATAATATATTGATCAAGTGTGATGATAAATGCATTTATATATATATATATATATATATATATATATACTGTATATAAAGTTTGAATTGCTATTCATTTGAATTTTTGATTGATCAAAGAATCCTGAAAAAAAATCACTATTTCCACAAAAATATTAAGCAGCGCAACTGTTTTAAAATTAATAATAATAATAATAATAATAATAAAATTTCTTGAGCATCAAATACACATATTAGGATGATTTCTGAAGGATCATATGACTGGAGTAATGATGCTGAAAATTCAGCTTTGCATCACAGGAATAAATTACATTTTAAAATATATTCAAAACGAAAACTGTTATTTTAAATTGTAATGATATTTCAGTTTTTACTGTAGTTTTGATCAAATAAACGCAGCCTTGATGAGACTTCTTTCAAAAACATTAAAACTCTTGCCTCACTGAAACAGTTTTGAAGGGTAGTGTATATTTATTTTAAAATGTAAATATTTTTATCTAATAATAATAATAATAATAATAAGTTATTATATTAATTAAAATAAAAAATCACATTAGACTACTGTTATTATAATAACAATTACTTAGTCATAAAATGTCAATCTTAATAGTCCTCAAATAGGCCTAATCTTTTATAAGCTTCTTAAATGGTGTCAATTTGTTTTATTTTTTTTGCCAGAATATGCAACAATATAGTTTGTGAGAGTACAGTGAGTTGGTATCTGTAATAGTGTGAAGAGACTCACATGCTTCCTCTCGGTGGCCTTGAGGGACTTGGCAGTATAATAGTAAAGCTGAGTACCACAAAGAGCCACCCAATACTTGGTCCACGCTGCCACCTACAGACAATACAAGAAAAACCAAGAGAGACAAAACATTAGTCCAAACCCACATCACAGCAGTTTTCTCAGAAGTAGTGCAGAGAAGTAAACATAGACCATAAACAATTATATCAACCACTCAACTTGATTAAAGTAGACATGCAATAATTAAAAATACACCGACTTAAATGTGAAACAGTTGTATTTTTTATTTCAGACGACTACCACAGACACCACTTCATACGCAGCTTCATAGGAAGCCTATAAGTGTTTCATTTTCATGGTTGAAATATAAAACAAATATAGTACAAAATCCCCACAATGTCAGCTAAGCATAATATCAAGCTCGTGTGAGACACATTTCCTGAGCAAGCATAAAATAAAATAGAAGGCCAGGAAGAAATCTCAACATATCGATCAAGATTAACACTCACTTAATTATACGCTTATGCCAGAAAACAGAGCCAAAACTTCACAAGCATGTAGTTATCCAGTGTATGTACGTGCATGTCTGAGTACAAGCTCTTGAAAGACAGAGATAGGCAGATTTAGTATGTGCAGGAGATGTGGGATTTTAAAGGCCTCTCTGCTCCCATTACTGGACTTCAACGCAGTATCTTTTACTGCCTTGGCTCCCTTCACACACTCCTCTCTGAGGAAACCACGGGGTTTGATGGGGCTAATGGAGAAATGACTGACAGTTAAGAGAGACTGGAGCAAAAGATGAAAGTGCAGATGATGATGAGAGGGCAGAGGGGAAGAGATATAACGACAGAGATGGAGGAGTGCAGACGGAGAAACGCACTTGAGCAAAGGATCCCAACTGGTTTTGATTTTACACTGGACGTCAAGTAGTGACCCAACAAAACCAAATTTGAATGTAAAAAAAGTTAAATCAAGTAATATACTCTACAACTGAGAAGTCACGAAAGCTATTTAAAGCAAAATAATAAATTAATACTTCTATTCAGCAAAAGTGACAGTAAATATGTATAATGTTACAACAAATGTCTTATTTCAAATAAATGATGTTCTTTTGAACGGTCTCTTCATCAAATAATCAAGAAATAAGTATCCTGGATTCCCCCAAAATACCAATCAGTTTACAACATAAGAAACGCTTAATTCCCAACATAAGAAATGCTTAACGCAGGCCATTTTGAAGTATCGCATGAGAAACGAGTGATGGAAACGCCAAATTTAAAATAAAATCCCTTAACTTGCAAAAAAGTTTTTACGCTCGCTTGAGGTGGTTTTTGACTTGTGCGAAAAAGAGTTAATGTGAATAACAGGAGATGGAAATTCATTATGCGAATAAATTACTCCAAGCGCATTAAAAAAGTCATGTGACTTTGCGCTATGAGGTGGAATAATTAACCCGCGCACCGATCTTGTTCACAGCATCTGAAATGTCGTTCTGGGCGTTCTGAAATTCCTGAACAAAGTCTGTCATCAAAGTATTTCTGTATAATTGTCTTACACGACTGTGTTCCCAAACCGCAGCATTCCCCTCCGAAAGCAATGACAGCATTTATTGTGTTTCGTCTGCTCGCTCTGAGGTGCGCGCAAGTAATTTTTCATATATAAAAATTATTATATTCAGAAGCTTATCCTAGTTTTCTATAGGCTATTTAATGCCAGTTTACTAGGAAGTGACGATTTTGTTCTCTTTGACTCGTTGGATGTAAAAGGTGCTTTTTCGCAAAAATGTTATGCGATATACCAATTTTGCGCATAAGTTAAATTCGCAACTTTGGATGGAAACCCAGCTTTTGAAGACTGGAGTAATGATGCTGAAAATTCAGCTTTGCATGACCGAAATAAATTATATTATATTATATTCAAATAGAAAACAGTCGTTTTAAATTGTAGTAGCATTTCACAATATTACTGTTTATTGCTTTTTTTTTTATCAAATAAATGAAACTGTCCATGCTCAATTTTTCCAAGTGTTCACAATGTTACCGTTTTTAAATGTTTATTTATTTAAAATGTGAGCAAACAACAGTAATATAATATAATTAGTGCTGTGAAAATTAGCGCAGGTGATTACATTTTTAAGGATGGTAAAATATTTAATGCAGTTAACGCAGAAGCGGAGCTAGGGTTGTCCACCCCAATCGCAATGGCTGCTTCTATCTCTTTTTCTTGAAAATAATTGTGTTTATTTAGACGCAGAACGTCTTTACAACCACATCAATCAGGAGACTTTTCAGACGTACTCCAGCTTCACCTCAGGGCCAGACGCGAGTCAAACATTACCATTGATGACGAGCTTCAGTAGAACAAGAGTGAACTGTGGTCAGATGAGATGTTATCAGGCCATATTGTCATTAAAAAACTATTTTCCTCTCCTGTCAGCCGTTACACTGTGCACGCTCTTCAATCTCACGCAGAAATACTGCGGCGCATGCTGTAGCGTGTATCATTTCATATTAAAGTCCGAATGAAACTACGAGCATGTGTGTCAGATCTGCATCACATTCAGCAGCGGCAGCTCTTAAAGTAATAGCAGCCATATAACCTAATAACGCAGATGCTGTGATATCTGTTAATCAAAGAATTAACAAATTAAAAAATCAATAACTTTTTCCAGCATTGAAAATTCATTCATATTTAATATAGAATTTAGTGTTTGATAATTTTATTACATTTCTGTATATTTCCTACTTGCTAAAGTGCACATGCAACTAAATATGACATTTATTATGAGTTTACATGAAGATTGTTTTAAGTTCACAACTTAGAAGTTTTTTTTTGTCTAATAAATATTCAAATTGATAGCTCTCAATTATACTGTAATGCTGAATTACTGTAGTCAAATGGTTCAATATTAAGAAAAAAAGAACAATTAGAGACATCTGTAGTATTACTATCAGTGATGCTTGCCTTCAGTCAAAAAAGATGCCATTAAAGAAATATTAAAAATATATGGTCTTTATGTTGTTTCTACATTGATTTGAATACTGAATGTGAAATTATTGCAGTATAAAGTATATTTAAAAACTTTCACATTAGGTGGAATTAATCACGATTAATACAAAAAAAAAAGTTTGATTAATATGTTCATTTTTTGTATCAACTGACAGCACTTTATATAGTACAATATAACATAACTATAAAAAGTGTAATACTGTGTAATATTGTGTCAAGTCTCAGATGAACATGTATCAAAATAGTTTTATTGGAAACAGGTTTTGTTTTCAACAATAAATAGATGTGCAAACAATTTTTCATTTTATATTATTTTCTTTATTTCGGTTGGCTAACAATGCATTGATGCATCAATGTTTAGTTGCATTATATTATTTGCATTTGGCACGATTTTGAAAAATAACAGAAAAGAGAGTGATCGAGATCACAGGCAAGTTTATGTACAGAAGACAGACGAAGAGTTGCAGTGGTGGCGTGTTCTCACCGTGGGTTTCTTGCCCTCCTTGAGGACCGTTTTCCTGCGTAAGACCCCCTGAACTGTGATGGCTCCTGGGTACAGATGCACCGCCAGCTCCTCCGACTCTGCAGAGCTACACACACACACACACACACACACACACACAGGCTTGACTAACACACGGGGACATGTAACACTTTAAAAAAAAACTACAGATCAAGTGAATATATTTGAAAAACCACACCCCAGAGTTATGATGTGAAGAAAGTGAGAGTGTTTGAGAGAAAACGAAAGCAAATGAGTGAACTGTGAAAAACGGATTAGTTAATATTGACTAATATCCATCTTAAGGGGATAAGTTCACCCAAAAATACATTCTTTCATTTATGCAAATCATGTCATTCAAAACATGTATAAAGTCAATTATATAAATCCAATAACTTTAATTTGTGAAAAATAAATAATTTAGACAATGAACAGTATCAACTGATTTTAACAAAAATCTCAAAATAGTGATTGATCTATGAACTCTCATTAACCTGCCAAGTAGTTATGATTCTCATTGTCATATCAACTTTAATTTCAATCTTTTCCTACTGCATGACTGTTTTATTTTGGCATGAGTAAGGAAAGTGACTCAAAATTCAAAATGAGGGTGAGTAAATCATGACTTTCTTTTTTGGTGAACTATTTGTGACCCTCTCTGTGAAAACCCAGCTAAATTAATTTGCTTTTTCTACAAAATAAATCCTCCTTCATATGGTAAAGAACATTCTGTGCAAATGTAACCTGTATATCTTTAATATTGACTGAGTAAGGCCATGTCAAAGATTGAAATGATAGTGAAATATATGGCAGAAATCAAACATTGATGCTTGTTATCTCATAATTCGATTTTGAGACTTGAGATTTCACAGAGAGGGTCACATTTGTTTACTTCTGTTACATGTATTACTATCATTTTTTGTTTCTCTTATTTGTTTCTCTGCAACTGCATACTGCCAAAAGCACAGAAACAAAGCAACTCCACCGCCTACAATGTTGTCTACAGACATTCCAGAGCCACAAAACATTCCTCTATTATTTATTTCTAAATCTAAAAATAAAAGAACAGCCTTAAATTCTTTAGATAATTTTACCGCCTCGTCGTTCGGTCTCACTGAATTGGCTTTTGTTCATTTTCATTTACAGTAGGATCTAAAAACAACTCAAACTTAAAGTCTTGACACTACTGTATATCAGCATATTTCTCATAAACAGACTTCTGTGGCATTTTAAAGTCCACTTAGTAAAGGTTTTCTTAATTCTGTTTCTATGTGCACTTCCATGATGGCTACTGCACCTTTAAGACTTCTGTTTTTTAGATGACCTGTTATGATTGGGTAATCAAGCCAGATGTGAACTACATAATACCGAAAAATGTAAATTGTTGATATGCAAAAGCGGGTGGTCATCTGTTAACCATGAGCACCATATGTGCTTCATTACTGAACAAGCTCTTTTTTATTTATTTATAAAATAAAAATAAATACCGGTACCAGTGTTTTAAAATGGATACATTTAGCCACACAGAAACGCTCTCTGTGAGGGTTTTAGCATGCTGTGCTCTGATGTGCAGTACTCTCAGCATGGCAAACCCCTGTCTGAGAGTCTTTAAATTAAATTGACCTGTTTTAAAGCACCGCTGGGGCCATCAGAGCACTACTTGTGTAACAAATTCACCACATTCAACAATACATTTCAAGACAATTACTGTCAGACTTCAAATTTTCTGCTGTGAGCAATGTTCCCTTTATTAATTACATTATATATAGGTCTGCATCTGAGGTAATAGCCATTTAGTCTATTTATTTGTTGAATTATCCTACTGCAGGGCTGCATTATTCAGTTTTAAAGGTAATTTTTAACCGTTTATTCAGTGCACCTTTTTAAAAACATCTCGAGACCACTGTTCCATTGATTCACAATTTAATTGTTTTTGAACAAAAGAACTCGTCTAAAGTGAAAAGCCTCTAAGAGCTGTGTCTGATGGACCCATCTGTGCATGCATTTACTGATATTGTAATCAAAATGTTATAACTGGCAATGCAAGGCTGCAATGCACTTTAGCCCATCACATTCATATCTGCCTCTACTCTATGCTAACACTCACATTTCACAATCCAATCAACAGCTGATGGATAAAATCAAGTTCTGTCCCACTTGATATTCTTGTTTGATAAGTACACATTTGCTAAAAATTTACTAATCTTCAGGCCATCCAAGATTAGTTTTTTGTTTTCCATCTGAACAGATTTGGAGAAATATAGCATTACATCACTTGCTCACTTACCGTGAATGGGTGCATCAATCTATTGATGTTTTCAGCAACAAATAAAAACGAGACAAAACCGTTAAGGAGGGATGATTTGGGAAGAGATCCCATCAGATCAAAGCTCCTATAGGTTAGATGTGCACAAGTGAACTGTAACGTAACTTACTGGTCTATCTGGTGGGATATAAACTAGCATACAAAAATCACTCACTGCTAGAAAATCACTCACTGCTCTTGACTGAATCACATTAGTAGCCCAAATAGGGATTAATCTAAATTAAATGTATATAAATATGTCTGGTTGAAAGAATGAAGCGTGTAAGTAATTAGTTCTAAAGAATACATAGGTATAATATATCCATTAGTATTTCATTGAAAAGAGGACCATGTTCTTGTTTGTTTATGAGAAGTGGTTCAAACCTTGTTCAAATGTTCAAACCTTAATATCATTCATATTACTGTACCATGTTAATAGATGCTTTCTACAGGAATATACAATTAGTTTGGAAATGTTATGCATTAGACTGGAACTAAACCCATTTCTACAGTAGATTTTGTTGATTAAAATCTTATTTAGTCGACTAAAAGACTATGACTAAATCTAAATCAAAAGTTTCTGTCAAAATTACAAACACACAGCTTTTCACAATACATTAACTGATGGACTTGGAGTGGTGTGGATTTCTTGTGGATTATTATGATGCTTTTATCAGCTGTTTGGACTCTCATTCTGACGGCACCCATTTACTGCAGAGGATCCATTGGTGAGCAATGCTAAATCTCCAGTTAAGAAACAAACTAATCTACATCTAGGATTGGCTGAGGGTGTGTGAATTTTCGCACAATCCTATTTTGATATCAGAATGTTGAACTTTTGTTGTTTATAGGTGTGGTCACATTGGCGAACTTTGTAAGAAGCACAACTGTTGGTCAACTAACTAAACCTGATGCAAAATCCACGTGGGAAATATTTCGCCCTCACAGAAAACTGCCTATTGCAACACTAAATGTCACCACACGTAAAGGGTAATTCCCAGTGATGGGGCTTTTAGCGCCGGAGACCGCCAACTGGCTGTGTTGTAGGGAATAAATCAACATTAGTTGTTTCCCCGTAATGTGTTTCTTTATAACATTGCAGCAAGCGTCATGGTGAGAGGAGCCGTGTGTGTGTTTGGAGAACAGAAAGCAGGAGCAATCAGAAGAGATGCTTCGTGGCTTTTGCAGGTTTTGATTAGTAACAACAAGCCGCGACTGCAGCATAAGAGTCAACATCACACTTGATTCAGAAAAGCCCACCACCTGATTCCACAGCAAGAAAACACACACTGTGACGGCGATAGTTCCCCAGTTGTTCAGGGAAAGTCAGACAGAGAGAGACCCAGCGGGGTTGGAGGGTTGTTGAGTTACCTGCTGGGCCTGAGTGCTCCTCTGCAGGAAATGCGGCCCACTCTGCTGACGGGGCCCAGAGAGTGGTAGAATCGAGTCCTGTAGAGTGTCAGTCATAGCGGGGCAGTGGTCAGTCACAGCCCTCACACATAACACACAGTACAGGCCGTGCTAGAGCTCTGCAGCCTGGACTTTTCTCAGTCTCCTTCTGTGGTCTTAAGTCTCTGGCTAACATATCTAAACTAACGGTTGGCACACGACACGTGGTCAGCCGATATAGGTTTTTCAATACCAAATATAATACCTAGAAAGCACAGTGACCAATGACAAATATAGCGTCAATAGATTTAATATAACTATTGCATAATATAGAGCAAACCAGCTATTATAGCAAAAAGAAAGCTACAAAGACGCCAAGTGCTTATTTTGCAAAAATGACCAGCAGACTATACAATATCCCATTAATTACAAATGGCTACAAAATAAATAAAGAATCTTGAAAAAAAATATTCATAAAATATAATTGTTTGCTCCTATTCCTATTTTTTATATAAAATGGATTAACTTTTTAGAACACAGAAGGAGAAATGGGGGCTCTGATATAAGTAATGCGTTTAGTGCACACTGATGCAGCATGGTAAGCAGCGGCCGTCACAAATGACTCTCTCATACTCAGTTTATCTCATTAGCTACAATAGAGGTAGAGCACTAATGAGGGAATATGATGATCATTTGGGGTCAGAGGAAAGCACAGGCAGCTGAGGGTCACAGAACACACTCTTCTCTGCCAAAAAAACACACATTCTTGTGCAAAGGTCCTTTTACATTCACATGCTGAAGCTTGTTTTAGCCCAGGTGTTCAATTATGGGAAACTAGAGTCTCAAAGCAGGTTTATGTCATACTTGAGCTTGTCAATGCATTATAAATTATAAAAAAATCAAAAGTTGTATTAGAGAAAAGTGATTGTGTTAAGTTAATGATGATGATGATGATGAAGAGAAGCGTTGGAAGAGTCTCTTTTAAGGAGGGTTGGTGGGTAGCGGGAAGGGTTACGTTAGATTCCAGCATGTTCCATGATGACATGCTGTGTCCATATGTAATCAAGCATGTGGTCATGTACGTGCGTGTGTAACTGTCCTTGACTGGGTTTGCAATGGGGAATGTTTTAGAAGACTCACCTCTCAAAGGCAGGCCAAGACATCTCCTCACTGAGCTCCGACCCTTCACTACTTCCTGAAATCATAAGATCATGACATATATTCATAACAAAATAATGATCCAGTAGACGAACCAGTAGCTTTGTGTGTGTGTGTGTTATACCCAGTGAAATGCCGCTAGACAGTGTTGAGCTCTCCGCTTGCCCTCGTGTGGGAGTGTGACTTTCCAGCACGCTGTCGTCCAGCAGGTGTCTGGATCCGGCGTTAGGGAACGTGGCGCTTTTAAACTCCACTGTGTTCGTTTTGTGGATAAAACTGCAGCACACACAGGAAAGAGATGTTTTCTTGATCAACAGTTACAAATCTAGCAAGAAACCAGACGAATATCACATATAGAGCTTGTAAAAAAAAATATATAAGGCAGATCCTTTTTAGTGAGGTAAAAGACATGAGAAACAGGTCATTCAGATTTGCAGCCTGAATGGAAATTAGACTGAGAAACAGAACTAAATTTCAGTCAATGCCAAATTGCACTGCTGCTGCTAAGACGTCAGAAAAAACACTGAAAATAAATGGCACTTGCCAATAATATCGTACATTGGCCTATTCCAACTCATGCCTTGACCTTTTTGACTAACAATAAACAACCGCATAATTTTGTTAATTAAAGTGTAGGTAAATTATTTTCAATAATTAACTTCCTTTTAAAAAAATAAATAATTCGTAATAATTCACAAATAAAACATTTCAACAATCCTTAAAACTGGGACTCTCAAGATGAACATCTTATTTTAAACAAATGTTATCTGTTGAAACGAAACAAAACAGAAATCAAAACAGATTGTCAGTCTCAGAAATATGGGCTCTATACAGCATATAGATTTAAAGCACCTCGTTTCACTGACTAGTTGTAAAAGAAACCTCATTTAAAATACATAAATAAAACAACAAATAAATAAATAAATACAAATACATACATATTTCTAAGCACCAATTTTCACTAACCACTTGTTTAGAAATGTATATCTTTGTAATTTATATATTTTACTTATTCATGTTAAGTACTAATTTTTTCCACACATTTTCAGTAAACAAATAACTTGAAGGACTTTAAGACTTTATTTCACTGAAAGTCTTGTTTTCATTTCTTGGATTTGGCGCCAATTCCAACTATTGTCTATAAACACAAATAATGACTAAAGGTACTGAATTAGACAGAATAAACTCAGACACAAAGGAGTGGGTGAAGCAAACAAATGAACGGAGGATAGGAATCAAACGCACTTGTAGCCGAGGCTGTGGCACTTCCTGTGTCCGTAGGTGATGAGGTTCCGAGGTGAAGGTGGAGTCGGCGGGACTTTAGGCAGGGCACCTTCAGCAACATTACCACGACGCCCACATAACGGTGACGCAGTTGTGTCTGGACCTTTGTCACGAAAACAGCAAACACACTAATCATCAAAAGAATGTGTGACACTGAAGGTCTTCAGCATTGGGGAGGGAAAATCGGAACCAATGGAACTTCACCGTGTCCAGCGCAAACCCGGCATGATAGCACATCATGTATTGTCACATCATGGCTGCATCTGGTTAGGATAACAACTCAGAAGAGATGTATGGCATGACGCCTGGTTCGCGTCAGTGTGTGTGGGCCGCAAGTGTTTCTCACCTGTGAGGTCCTCTCTAGAGGCAGTGGTGCGAGGTGTGCTGGTAGCTGGTGGCTCGATCTTTAAGGACAACCTGATACACATACAACCATGAGTATCAGTTACAAACTAAAACACTTGCACTCAAAATATAACACACTACTGGTCAGAAGTTTGTAATAATTAAGATTACATTTTTTTCTTTTGAAATTCATCTCTTTTACTCACCAAAGCTGCATTTATTTGATAAAAACTGTAAAACTGTAAAAATACAGTAAAAACAGTAATATTGTGAAATATCATGAGACCGTGTCCTAACTACATGTGACACTACAGCAACTAACTGTTTGGATGTCCACACCAGGCACGAAACGAATACACGACATGACAGAACCGATCAAATATCACAGCCAATCAGAAGCGCACATGGGCGGCCTCTCTCTAGAAGCACACTGCACTCGCAATGAAACTGATAATTTAATGATCCAATTAATAAATATTAAAAAGTAACATTATTAAATGTACATACTGAGTGACGGATATCATCTTTGTTATGGAAAACTCTTGTTGGTTCGCAATGAATTTGTAGTTTTAATGTACATGTTTGCTTTAAATAATTTTCAAGATCTGACAAAAACTCGGTTATTGCATTCACGATGGCTATTAAAAGTCACATGCAAAATGATATTCAAACTCACATTAGACACTTTTAGGATTAAATAAAGCACATAATAAGTACCTGAGATTATCATTGTCATAGTTTGTATGTTGTTGTTCCATCCGCGATGTCGCATAAATAGAAACCATTTCTAAAATAGAAATTTCGCATGTCGTTCATAATATTACTGGTTTTACTGCATTTTCCATCAAATAAATTCAGTCATGGTGAGCATAAGACACTTCTTTCAAAAACATAAAAAAAAATCGTAATTATTCCAAACTTTTGACTGGTAGTGTATTATTTAATACATGCGCGGCTCCTGCTCACTTATAGTTGTCGTCCTCCACAAACTTCTGTAACTCCTCAATGTAGCGAACAGAGTTGAGATACTTCTGGACATGTGGCAATACTGGGATATCTGAGACAGAGGGAGAAATGAATTCACTGTTACTTTCTGTTCATTTGCCAAAGTAAACAAACACACAATGGGATACGCACCATATTCGACGGATCTCTGCAGGTCTGAGATGATTCTCAGAATGTTGTTCATCAGGTTGGAACGCTGTTCGTTTTCCAGAATGCTGCCGGTGGAGGGATACGCTGAATCGATGTAGGTCAGATCAGACAGATATATTCCTGCAAATACACAAGAAAGTCATTTTTTGGCCACAAAATATACAGAAAAATGACAAATGAAAGTCTATCATTTTCCATTTTTAAGACTAATTATCGGTACAAATTCTTCTTTAATTTTGTTTGTAGCATTAAATATTCTCATTATCTCTTTATTTCTCTTTTCCTATCAGAAATTATTTGTTCTCGTTCTATTCTTGTCCGTCTGCAGTTGGGAGGTGGACAGACAGGCTTTTTCTGGCCCGTCTACAGAGCGCTTATTTCATATGGAGTAAATATTTGGATTAGTGAGGAAAATTGTCTGCAGAAATATCTGCATTAGGAAGAAATATATGCAGCTTCTGGAGAAACATTTGGCATCATATAACTGACAGTGTGTGAATATTGATGATACGTGTTTATGACCGCATGTTCTTAAGAATATAAGCTTGGGGACTGCAAACAAACTCTGGTCCGTTACAGACATTACATCAGAGCAACACATCTGTGATGATCATCAAAAACAACAGCACACAAGCCACCGATGTAGATGACGAAAATGAAAGATTCAGAAAATAATTTCAAATCAAGGCAAATAAATCCCAGAATCCAGACTGATTTAAAACAGACAATGGAAGAGAGAGCAATGTTTAAATTATCATCACTGTGCATCTCAGGAAATCAGGGTTAAGATAATAATTACAGTCCTCTGCCAGACAGCCTGCAGCACACACAACGTAGCAGAGCAACACTGACATAAAAGCAGACTGAACTCCTCCAGTAACTTACAATGACATAATGATTAGATAAGTAACAAAAACTGCTGTAGTGTGGGTGGACACTGAGAGCTGCGATTGAACGTGCAGTGGGTGGAGTCAATCAAGTGATTGACAGCCCCATATCTCTAAATCTAAACAGATGATTTCCTCAATTATAATTATGACTAACAAAACACAGATTCAAATTCTAAATAAATATACAAATAATAGGAATACATATTTCAACCCACTATACTGTTCAAAAGTTTGTAATATTATATTGTAAAATGTAATTTATTCCTATGATGCAAAGCTGAATTTTCAACATCACTACTTCAGTCGTCTGTCACATGATCCTTCAGAAATCATTATTATATGCTATACTAAAGAATATTTTTTATTATTGTAAATTGTTTATTTTATTTTATTTTGGAAACCAGATACATTGTTTCCCAATATTTTTAATGAATAGAAAGTTCAAAATAACTGCATTTATGTGAATGTTTTTTCTGTCAATTCTGAGAAACCAAATGAATCCTTGCTGAAAAAAGGTATGAATTTCTTTCAAAAATCTTACTGACCCCAAATCTTTGAACAGTAGTGTATGTAATTGTATCATCAATGCAATGTATACATTGAAAGAGATCTCAAAGAGAGATGGTTGCTTTGTGAATGTCAGACAAAGCTCAGGCACAAGTTAAATATTATTGTGGGAAAGCAAAACGGGAGAAAATCTCTACCGAACAGGAGACGTCTGTCCATTTTCTTAACACCTCATTTAATAGGGTGAAGTCCAGCCATTCAGGCATCACACTTCCATTTAAACACCTCTGCAGATCTTACACACACATCACATACTAACTCAACATAAAACACAGACGCCAAACCCATACTCATACTACTACTACTGACCAGCGCTCAAACAAACAACCAGAGAGAAACACGTGAAAATAAAGGGAAAATGGACACAGTTGGGGGAACATTTCTTTCAGTATGAAATGGTTTACATAAAGAATAATACATTCTTCCTTGCGGGCAATAATTACAGAGAACATATTTGAAACTTTGCAACAACTAATAAAAAGTGTGTTTAAAATAATGCAAATAATTACAGTGAAAGTCAAGTGGTTCTAGAGGCACGGAAAGAAGACATTTGGAGCTTATATTTAACTTGCAAACTTATAAATTGTCCTTTTCAGTACAACAACTGTTCAAGGATGAACTTCTGTTTAATGTATTACTGTCATAATTTATGTGAGTGGATTTTATTTAAAACGATCTTTTCTGGAAAAGTCACTTGCATTACATGAAAAAGAGGGTTCGCTGCCATGATATGCTCATGACAGGAGTTGAAAGACTGTATATAATGTTACATAGACAAAGTTAGAAAGCGATTTTATCTCACTAGTCTCATGTAAACACATGTAATATGTTTACATTGTGTGGCTGTGCAATCAAAACAGTGTCTATTTTAACATTTATTCCAGGTCAGTGGCTCGCTCCCATAGACCTCTATTCCTTTAGCTACGGAAAACTAACACTAAGAAACCGTAATGTACTTAAAGGGATAGTTTACCCAAAGACACAAACGGTGTCATCATTTACTAATCATTATGTTGTTCCATTTTTTATGAACATTTTAACTGTTTTTGACCATACAATAAAAGTAAATGGGGTTCAAACAAACAAACACTGGACCCCACTGACTTTCACTGTGTGGATTCAAATAGAAGTCAGTCAGTCACAGATGAGTAAACTATCCCTATAAAGATCTCCAGCTTTCTAAAGATCAGATGAGAGCCAAACACACAAACATTCATGACTGCACCCAAACAGCACTTTAGCTATGAATTTACACAAGAAAACAAGGGAAGGACATTCTGGTGTCACTGGGCAGATTGTTCAAACACATGCTCCACACTCTGTCTAAATGATCCTCGGTTTCCTCCTTCCATTTTAAACAAACATCTTAAAGACATGCGTGGGAAGATCATTATCTATTTAACTTGTGCCATCCTCTCAGGACTGCTGAAAGCATGTGCGTATAGCGAGACCACAGGAAGGAACGGTGGAGTCCCCTGCTGCTGGGCTCTAAGCGAAAGCAGTCCTTTCCGTATCCACATAGACCGCAAGCCTATTCTCCCTGAGTTCAGAGAGATCCCTCTCCCCCGCTTGCCGTCCCCTCCTTCTCTTTCCCTGAAGAATGAGAGATTTGATGGTAGGTGAAATTTTAGAAGGGGTCGAGTTATTCTGTCTCTATTTCAGCACCCGTAACATCAGAGGAGGGGTTAGGCCCTTCCCTCCAAAATGAGAAAAGGGAGAGAAAAAAAAATCAGGTCTCAATTCCCTCCATCCAACCCTCCCTCTCCCAACCTTCGTGTAAAACTAGAGTTGCTGTACGAAAGTTCCTCAGTCTCCAGTAAGCAGCTGAAAGCTTCCAGAGACATGCTACTGCCCCAGATCCCTTGAACCCTTAAACAGGAGCTCGCTACTGGGCTGAGCAAGGTTCTGGACACTGGGGATCCGATACCACAGGCGCTTTGAGGAGGAGGAGGCCTTAAAGTCCTGGGATACAAGAGATGTGTGCAGCTTTAAGGACTTTTAAAGAGCCTCTAGGAGAATAGAGACTCACGGAAGACGCCAAGGAACGGTGGACCCACCCGAAAACAAAGGTCAGGACACCTGGGTAAAAGTTGCAAGTTCTTCACTCACTTGTGATTTTTCTTTATGTAATTTATCTTATATTTCTCTTCATCCCTCAATCTGTCAGCAGCTGGAAGTTCTCCTTTGTCTTAGTTTGGCACATGCCACTACCTGTACGTGCGCTGCTCTGTTTTTGTTTTTCTGAACAAATTCCTCCAGCTGCTGCCCTGTGTGCTCAGCCAGGGTACGGATGGGCCAAGCAATCTGGTCAAGGGTCATTCTGAGAGTTTACATTGGATTACTTCAGTGTTCCTTTATAATTCAATGCAGGGAAGTAAGACAAACATCAAAGGCAGATCATCTGTTTGTTTTTAACAAATAAGAGATGGTTGTTTTCTGGTCCAATTCAAGGTCATGCAGAAGGGGGCAAAGGCATCTGGATGGGTGTTTGTTTGCTTGGTTAAGAGCTGCTCTCTCAGCACGTTCGGAGCCGATACTCTCACAGAGGTTTCCAATGTGCTATAACAGTGTCGGCCACTCTGTGGGTTGAGTCTTGTGGCTTTTCTTGTACTACGAAAGCTGTGTTTTGTGGATTTGGTCTTATTTTGAGGACTGTGGTTTGTAGATTCTATTGTAGAATGTTGTAGATGCTTGGTTGCCTGATGGTCCTCACGGTTTCTCTGGCTGAAGCTCTTGGGAATCTGTCCACTGAGCGTCTACCGTTCTGTAGGGATAAGGGACTCTATTCATAAAAAAATGGTTTTAAAGAAAACAAACCTAAGACTGAAGGTCGTTTTACGCTTAACCACTTCATCATGTAGAAATGTCTACGTTCTCACGTTGTGCACACACACACTTCTCTCTGATTTGACAGAAGGCTGATCACAAAGCTATTGTGTGTTGTAGCACCATTACCCACAGTGCCCTGCTGCTGTCGGACACGCATGAACAGCACCAGTAGATGCAAATTGAACAAAACCAAATGTTGTCAATAAAGCCGCAATAAATGGCCACAAAAACAATTAACACTAGAGTGTAAGGGGGCATTTACAGAGGACATGATCTTTACGTGCATCGTGTGACAAGAAAAATACTGTGTGTCCTGTGTGAACACATTATGAAGATAACCATAATAGCGAAACCAAAACAAATGGCTGAAATGTAAAAGGTATGTTTCATCCGAGAGTCATAAAGCTCACTAAAAATCCGTTCATAGAAAAAGAAGCTGCTTCTGGACGAATTTCCATGTCATTCCTCTTCAGAGAACATTCCGTGCTGAAGTGCTGGCACATGGTTCACCTGTAGCACATGTGAAATGTCTTAAATTTTCAGTACGACTCCGTCTTTTTGTCTTTCACACACTCACTGCATTAATACCTGCCTCTTCCAAAAATTAAACTCTGTACAAGGAACATTTAGTAACATTTTTAGAAAGACACTGATTTTGGAAAGTGCATGAAATATCTGAATTGAAGATGTGACAGTCGAATGAGATGCTGAGTAAATAAGGGCCTTTTAAGACTTGCATTGTTCATATTCAACGGTCAGTTCTTGTGGGTACTGGTGATGAATTTCATCTGCGATATTCATGTGTCATGAGCTTCTATAAATGTATCCAGATACATATTTTTGGCTGTTAGATCATTCATTTAAAAACATAGAATGGATAATACAACACATGAATCCTTAAGTATTTTTTCAAATAATTTCTGGCAGCAGAACCTTTGGTAAATGATTCTACAACTAGATTTGCATTTCATGAATGAAATATTAGAGTGTGCAAACATTTCAGCAATGCCAATTGAAGAATTCCTTTTTTTTAAGTATCCAATAATAGACAGCACATCTAAAAATTGTCTATAAAATAATTTTGAATGTCATCTGGGCTAAAGTAAATGCAGAAAATTGAGATGAAGAAAAAGAAGTAAGTGGAATTGCAATACAGTCTTGCACGTAACACAGATAAGAGCCAACATTGCTTCTCTTTCTAAGTGCGCTCGGTTTATCGTCTTTCTTTCAACAGGTTAAAACAGAACATAACAAGCATTGCTTGTTCTCATCTGTGCCACTAAGATAATTAGAAACATGTGGAAATGACTTCTGGCCTTTTGCAGATACACACACGGTTTCAGGATTTCAGGCTTCCTTCTTTTTCTGTTGTCTGAAGCCTCAATCTTCTCTCTGACAAGTTTTCCAAAAAAATACGTTCTCTTGATATCTAAGCCCAGACTGACCTAAGTTCATCCGTAACTGCCGCCGTCTTATTCACTTATTCACTAAAACAGAGCCCTATAAAAATTCCAAGCTAAATAAGAGAAAGCCATTTAGAGATTTGGGAAGTGAATTTGCGTTCGCAGTTTCCATAAAGCTCCCATAAACCTTTGCATGAAAAAGCACTCATTAATCTATTCAGCTGCAGTAATTCTCTCTTCAGGCTGGAACAGGTAATGATTTTCTAGCATCTGCCACTGTTCCTTTGGTAATATGTTGGCTTACTTGCACGCACAGAGATCCAATAGATTTGCTGGAAAGAAGAGATAAAGAAACAGGGTTTCCGGAAAGTGTGATGGATTGAATGCTTGTTGAAGTTCACAAGAGTCTTACTGTTAGTTGCTAGTAATGTTCTTTGACTGCTGTGTTCAACTACAGTAAGTGTAATCAAAATTAAAATGCATTTTGATTAAAGTCATGTGGTGCAACCAACATGCAGAAAAAAGGTCAATAAGTATTTTAAACTATTAAGATTATGTGACCTTTTAATGATAAGACAATGTTTAGTACAGGACAGTAAAATGTCATGTGGTGCAACTCATAAAAATTAAATGGTATTTAAAAATATGTACTTCTTTATATTTGTAAAAAATATATTTGTAAACATTTTACCTTTTAATTTGTTTTTGAATTTATGTGCAAACTTACTTGCATTTAAGGTTTAAGGATTTGTTACTTTTACTTTACTTTTTTGTTACTTTACGGTTTGCTGGTTACACCACATGACATTTCAGTCAATTATCTTGAAAATGGCAAAGCAAATATGAGTGCATTTCTGAGGAACTTTGACTATGTGTTTTAAACTAAGCTTATTTATTTTCTGAATATGAATATTCTTATCTGCCACTGACTCTGCGCAACATTGTTCCATTGCAAGTCGTCTCTGATGCTCATATAATCTCAAATCACCATCCCTTACTTTGAGTGATTGACTTTATAGTTGCTTTGTCAATGCTGTCAGTGTGATCATTCCTCATGGCTGATTTAGCTTTACACAAGCAAACTGCAGAAAAAGTTCTGCTCTGTCTCTCATGACGTGTATGTTCCCACACTTTTAGCAAGTTTTGAGAGGAATAAAGCTTCTGAGAGGCTTTAAAGGGCTTGTTGGTGGCGATGAGGACCGAGGCCTGAGCCTTCCAAACCACGTTCAGTGAAAAACTGCATTCTCTAGGACAAAACTGCTGCCTTTTCCTGCTCTCTCTTTTCATTAGCTGTGGGCTCCAAAATCAATAAAATGTCCCACATGCCCAGATCTCACTTCATAAATTTATTACATCATGCCCTGTTGGTCTCCATTCTGCCAACATTAATTTCCCTGCGATTGAAGGATGCGGTTACAAACGCAACTTGGGGCATGTTTTCCAATCTCCTATGACCTATTTTTCCTCCTACCTTGCTCTTATGCTCTTCTTCCATTTTTCTAATTTTGTCAACACTTCCTCTTGATTGAATAAGAGTGTGTCATATGTTGATGGTTCCTGGTTTTCTGATCTCAAAATGTTGACCAACGCTACAAATTACTACCATGCTGGAAACCGGGGTCCGTGTGTGACGCATTTCTTGTACAGACTCAAGATAATAACAGAAAGCTGCTGTTTGTGCAGTCATATTTATCTAATGTTGTTCCAATAGCAGAAATTTCAACAACAACAGCAGAACGAGAATTCTCTTCAGACTGTTTACACTCAAAGTTTCTGATTCCAGCTGTTCTGCCTCCACAACCTAACAAATTAATTATGGTCCCTCATTTTTCACTTCTGCCCATTTCTCATGTTGTTCCTCTTATTTCTCTCTCTCTCTCTCTCTCTCATAATGGAATATTTCTGAAGTGTTTCTACATGTTTACAGCCATCATCTTGGAAAAGTCTGACAGCCAGATGTGGAATCCCACATTAAAATGGGAAATACGTTCTCTTTCAACAAAAAAACGGATCAATTCCATATACCTACCTTTCACTATAATTTAGATCAAATAACGGATTTCTTTGAGTGTGTAAATGTATGTAGTAAAGCTGAAGCAATTACTGATGGGATATGGCAGGTATGATTGGAGTTGTTTGGTTTCTTAGATTGACTTTTATGAGTTCTCTTTACAATATCACACAAATGCTTGGTCAGAGTCGGGGCTTGTTGTGGACCACTATTCTGCCAATGTAATTGCAGTGTTTAAATATAACATCTTGGAGACTCATCTCTTAAAATTTAATGGAGCTAGTTGTTGGGTTGACTAGGCTCAGATCTTATTTCTTTCATAGTTCAGTGACTAATCATATAAACTTCAAATTGGCCATCTTGCATTAAACAATCTCATTCATTTGGATGTAAACAGGAAGTAGCACTGGAACATGATTACAGATTTAGGTAAAATCAGTCACAACATGCTCTATTTAAAAACCATATTGTTTGTCTTAGGATTTATTTGCTTAACAAATAAAATAAAAATATTTACAAGTATTTCCCTGCTGCCTTGTCAATCCCCAAGGAGAGCGGCATTTTTAGTCGCTACATATCCTTATCTAAACTTTCCAGCAGTAACCTTTTCTCTCATAAAACTGAGCAAACTGACACTCAGCTTTCAGACTAATAAACTTTGCAAGAAAAATATGGGACTTTATGGTCCCATATCAAAGTTTTCTGAACAAGAGTGCAAACACCCTTAAGAAAACACCTTATATAACCCGCTGATTTCTAACAGCTCTCAACTGCCCAATCAAAGTTTGACATGAAACAGCTGACCAAATCCTTTAAAAAAGCAAGTTAAATGCTGAAATCAAAGACACTTGGGCATAAATCCCACAAAAACAAGAGCTCAAACTCTTTACTCACTTCAGAGGAAGTAACAATAATGTCATGCCAGTCACCGCAGGCTGAAATGAAGAGTTGGGTGCTAAGCGAAGAGAGGCAATGAGCTAATGACTTGAGCTCAGAAACCCGGCACAGCCAAGGACAAACAGCTCCTGGTGGCCCACAAAACCATGCCGCACACAAGCAGGCCAGCCGGAGAGCAGCGTTTGCCATTGTGAAATTATCCACCAAGTAACAATTGACTGGCTGGATTATTAGATGAATTGACTAGGAAGAATTTGGCTCTTAAAGAGTCTTTTCATCATCAACATGCATATTCAAAAGGTTCTTATAAATCCAAAGCAATAAATGCAAAAGAGAACAAATGCTGATGTCAGCATTATTTCTATGGTGTGTTGTTAAAAGGCCAGACAAGAAGGGGCCATGCTGGACTCTTCAGGTCTACATGCTGGAACTACAAATGACACTTACTGTAAAGACATTAAGCACATTAGATGAGACAGTGATCACGTATACAATACAAAGATGGAGCAATAAAAAGAGAGTGAGAGAGAAAATTGTCAAAGCTGGCTTCCAAGACACAAGTATAAACAAAACTCAGTAACTATCCTTCTCTCTAGGCTGAGCTTCTCAACAATACTCTTGAGGAATAAAGGATTTTGGCAGCACTCTGTAAAAATATGGAATAAGTGAGACTTTATTACTAAAACAAATGTGTGCAGGCAAATATCCCTCTTCTGGGTATTTTCAAGATGGATAACAGAGAAGAAAAAACAGTACTGAGGATTTCTTTGATCAACAATAAAATGAACCCTGGGACCTTGTTTAACTGAGTTTTGTTTGTTCAGTAGTTTTCATAATGATATTCTACAGGCTTGTTTACACAGTATGTGTTATTGTGGTCTTAAGGCATTAGGAGTACAATGGAACCGAAGTGTATACATTACTGGTCAAAAGTTTTACATTGTCAATGTCTCTTCAGCTTTCTTAGGGTGCTTTATTTGATGAAAAATATAGTCAAAAATCCTATTGTGAAAAATACTACAATTAACACCAATTATAATCATGTGACACTAAAATACTGAAAATTCAGCTTTGCCATCACTGAAATAATTACATTTTAAAACATTAAAATAGAATGTTATTTTAAATTGTAATAATCTTAACAATATTTCTGCTTTACTTTATTTTTCATCAACTAAATGCAGCCTTGGTGAACATACGAGACTTCTTTTTAGAAAACAATAAAAAAAATTTGACTGGCAGTGTATTTTTAAAAGTTCAACATCTTTCAACTTGACTCACCGTATTAAACTAGGCACTGATGGTGTGAGAGGCTGAAAAAGTTGTAAGACTTATTGCAATGTCAGAGACATCAATCTAGTACATATTTCCGAAGAAATACAACTAGCACAGCCGGATGAAATAACGTGTTTTGATTTAGCTTTTATCCATGTAAAAATGAGCTGACAATTGCCTCTTGTGTGAGGTCTTGCTTTTTCAGTGTCTTGCGCATGAGCACTGTTTTTAAAATTGCATGTCAAGTTAAAAGTTGTTAAACTTTTAAAGCATATCAAGATCTTTCCACTGATAACTTCTACGCCTCGCATTTTTAAACAGATGGTGTTCATTGAACAGCGTCTAAATTCTGCCTAATGCAGAGGAACCGCTAGGATTTAGTCTTTGACAGCCAACTTGACTGATGTTAGCATAGTCAAACCCAATGAAAACAAGAAAGCGGATTTAATGTTCATGTGCTACACTGGCCGGTGGCGGTGACATCATAAATGTGATACTGACTTCGTAAAAACACACGAGGAACACAAGGGTATCAGAACAGTCTGGAGGCCGTTCTGGAAGCTCTGTGAATTATGGCTACTAAAATCACATGAAGAGCCAATTGGCTGGAACAGTAGAGGGTCACAGCTGTCCATACAGCACATCAAAGCTACAGAGGATGATGAAATGAATAACGGGTTGAGTGTACAGTGTGTGGAGATGTATGACTCAGATGGGTGGTGAACGGATAGGAGCCTCTGGGATCACCATAGAGCAGTGGTGGTACTAGACCAAATCAAGACCAAAGTTGACAAAAGCCACATATAAAAACTAATCAGTCCCTCCAGGATTTTGCGATCGCTGAATTTATCGCAGCATCAAGCAAATTCGCAGCAAGAACTCGCAAATTTTGGGCTAAGCCCAGATTTTGGGCTTAGACGCCCCTGTGACGTCATCGCAAAGCACATTCAGTCAAAGAAAGGTTGTTTCTCAATTTCTCAATTAAAAATGGAATGAACAGCCTTCGGGGGGCAATCGTGGCCTAATGGATAGAGCATCAGACTTGTAACCCGAGGTTGTGGGTTCAAATCTCGGTTCCGGCAGGAATTCTCCATGACTGAGTTGAGACCCTTGAGCAAGGCACCGAACCTCCAACTGCTCCCCGTGCGCCGTAGTGTCGGCTGCCCACTGCTTCAAGTGTGTGTGTAGTTGGATGGGTTAAATGCAGAGCACAAATTTCACTGCTGGTTATACTCTGTATAATTGTGTATGTGACAAATACAAAATTCTTCTTCTTCTCTTCTTCTTCTTGCGTTCTCATCATGCCCGATTTACAAGAACTACATTGGACAAATGAACTGAAAGCAGAAAGAATGCGTGCTTCTCGTTTGGGTTACGCGCCACAGTTTATCAGACCGTTTATCTGCTCAGGCCGGAGCTGCAGGCAGCTCTCGATCATGTGACACCGTTATACAGATTGCTGGGAGATAAAGTGAAGAAAGTAGTAGAATTCGCCGCAGAATCAATAATATCAGTCAAATCTTGTGAGAAGCATTCGGCGCAGAATTCTGTTAAAGCTACGGATATCAGAACAAACGCCACTGACGAGGAAAACCATTGTTCAATAAACACAAATCTCCACCATTCACCATGGATTTAACATAACTACAGGAACAACTTATGGCAGAAATGGTCTAATGTTTTCGAGTGTTTTTAAATGATTCACACAACTTTTCCCAGCACTTCAAAGCTTTAAGTATTACCAAATTTAAATAAAATTTTAATGTTTATTGTGATGACATCATTTGTAATTCTTCATATGTTGCCTCCATTTATAAAACTAAATGTTTCATAAAAGGAAAGCAAAAGCTTATTTAAAAATAAAAAGGACATTAAATTACCACTATATGGCTGCAGAGACTTATAGACTTGTTAGCTTGTAGGCTTATTAGTCATTTCCACTCCATATAAAAATATATATATATATTGATTACTTTATCAAATTATATTTAGACATTATGAATGACAGTAATAAAAGTTAATTTTATCTGCATCTGAACTACTCAGACAACACAAGTAAATCTGTAAGACGTCTGCTAAAGGTCTGGGAAACATCTGCATTGTAATCTGATAAACGTCACGGAAGCAGTTTTACATGCATTCAAATAAATGTAATTTTGACATCTGACAGGAAACGTCTTAGAGACAGACGTATTGGAGATGAGCAAACACCCTAAACAATACATCTTGCATATGTAAATGCAGAAATTAAATAGACATCTCCGAGATGTACATGTGCGATTAGGGTGAGTGCTTTACTGTCAGGTGCTGGTGCCACCTTCTGTAGAACTTAATAGCACTGTTGTCCTCAAATGTTAGTCTGGAGCCCTACGATGGTTCTCAAAGTCAGAAAAGTTATAACAATGTTAGAATAATGTTGTCCATGGTATATTTTCACTGCAAAACAATAAAAAATGCAAAACAACAGCACATTTTGAGACACACAAGCCGTAGAAAATCAGTCATTTTAGGCTGCAAAAATCTGAAAAAAGTCCCACGAAATCCCGGAGGGACTGACTAATAACATTAATCTAAGCTTGCTAGTTAACTGATTGTCTCAGCTACTGACAACTCCAGTGTGAGTCCAGTGAAGAGTGTGAGACCTTGGGTTAATTTTGACAGCTCAGAGAAGCAAACCAATGATACTGGAAATTGTTATAACAGCTGACAAAATGTTAATATTTACATTTATTCATTTGGCAGACTCTTACTTTATCCAAAGTGATATTCAAATATACACTTTAAAATACACACAGATTTTGTGTTTCCTGGGAATCGAACCCATGACCTTGGAATTGGCAGTGCAGAGCTCTACCAGCTGAGCTACAGGAACTCAAAACTGGATTTTGAACCACAAAATGTTGTTAAATAAGAGCAGAGTTTGTTTTTCATGAGTTGCGGTACAATAGTTCTCATCTTGTATGTATCCATGAGCAAACACATACCTTAGCTGTCTATTACTATTCAATAGTGATGGTGAAAGGTTGAGAGACTATGTAATGGAGACAAACGCAGCTGTCCATTTTATTGCTGAAGAGAAAAATAAGCAAATTAGAAGGTAAGAGTTTTCCTCTTAATCCCTCAGGTTAGCATTCCGAACCACTGCGTCCTGAACCGCTCAGTTTTGGCGTGGACCGACATTCCCACATCTGTTCTGGATATGTTAGCTGCCCATTACTTGGGAAAAGCCAAAATATTTTGAATTGTTTTTCCTGTGTGATTGTGAAAAATGACAGGAGGGAATCCAGTTGGCTTAGTGTCTGTTGATAGCTAAAGATAATTACGTTGAGTAAGTCAGATCCCTGAAAGAGAGAGTGAGAAAGTGATGAAAATAGAGGCAGACACAAATGAAGGCTAATCATGTTTCTGGACTGCACAATATATTATTTTCCCATGAAGTCAGGTTCAAGGCCAGGTGTCTTGTTTGGCAGACCAGCCAGAAGGACAATTATGTATGTGACCCACTTTCAGAACCATAGCCCAGATTTTATCTTAAAATTTTGTCTTACACTCTTCTCAATTTCTAATCTCTTTACTCCACACAGCTGACTTCTCAAAGTCTGTAGCCCACAGTGTCAAATGGCTCCACCGTGTATGATGAGTTCAGCCTCGATTAGGCTGTGCTTGACTGTGGCTTTTTCATTTCACTTTACGCTTTGAGAAAAAAAAAAAAAATCCTAAGCATTTCAGGTTAACTTTAGTTTACAGACTACATCCGGTTAGAATCAGACAGTAGGACCTTCAAGAAAACAAATATGAAGTTATAACTTAAAGCAACTGTGGAGGAGAGCCAAATACAAACTCCATTTCAAATATCTTATGGTTAAGAGTAACACTCTTTTTTAACTCTCTATCAAATTAAAATGTCAGCAACGCATTCTTATAGAGGCAATATGGTGTGACACGGAGAGACAGTTTCACCTTTGTAATACACTATATTTGTGTAAGTAGAATTGTACTGGATCTGCAGACACATATTTGGTCTCGCAGCACAGATGGCAGAGTTACTGACTGAAAAATGTGTCTGAATAAACAGGGAGGGGGACCTGAGAGAGCACATCTTAGTATTGAAGAAAACAGAGCTCAGCAAGGATGGAAAGGTGATACTGGGAATAGAGGAGCCTAACGCAACTCCCGGAGAGTGCTGCTAAGCCAAATACTGAAGACATGCTGGGGTACTCAGAGTGGGATATTGTTAAATACTGAATCCTGTAGAGTGGGATACACAGCAGGATGTTGGAGCACCTAGGAATTTGATCCCATGAACCCTGGAGAGGTGGTGAAGGGGGTAGTAAGTTACAGAGCAGGAGGTACAAGGGAGGGAGAATGGTTATAGTGCATGCTAAAGATGGGTTTGTGTATAAAATGCAATGGTGATGACGTCAGAGGAGTGATGAACTGTTAGCAGAGGATGTGAAGCATCTGGATATGGGCATGTGTTAGTGGAGGATGTGAAGCAACCAATGCGTGTGTTTGATTTAAGTGTCTGAGAAGAGATCGAATAGCACAGCAGGGTGTCTGTGAGAACAGCAAGTGTAAAGGTTGTACACCATGTTGAACTGCAAATGCACATACTTTTGATGGCAGCATTCCATTAAAACACTGAAGGGACTGGTCTTGTCTGGCCCAATGGCAGCCCTTGTGGTCATCCACTTTGTCACATGAGCTGCTGGGTAAAGGTCTGGTGAGGAGTCCACACTTGAACACGCTTGGCAAAAAAGCCCATTCTTATTCCCTCTTTCACTATTTATCACTTACATTTCATTGCTGGTTATATTCTGTATAATTGTGTATGTGATGAATACAAATCTTGAAATCTTGAATCCTCTCAGTTCTCATTTGTAATTGTCAGCCATGTGGATTCTGTCACAGCCCTTTTGGCTTAGTAAACAGAACATTCTTGTTGAGGTTAATTCATTACGTGGCTCTGGTTGATGTCGTTTAAAGTCATTCAATCTACAAAGTGGTGTCTACTAAGGTAAAACTAAATGTAGCTTGCATAAGACAAACATAATGAAGCTTTTAAAGGTAAACTGATGATTGTTGATTGACAACTGCTTTTCTTTCTCCTTATAGGTGAAACATTGGATTTACCAGTTTGTGGAGGTGGAGAAAGAGGAGGGTAAACAGAATAAAGAAACTAACAAAAAGTAGGTGAGGTGATAACAGAAGAAACCATGAGAGACATAACATGGTGCATGGGCATCATGTTCTGCCTCTCCATCTGCTTTGTTTGGCAAGAGCCACTCAGGAAATACACTCACGCAATCTCGACAACGACGAGCTCCTGCCGATGACTCCAAGAAGTGCTCCTACACTTTCCTGATGCCCCAGCAGAGGATCACAGGTCCGATCTGCGCCTCTGCAACCGGGCCTGAGCCAGACAAAGACCGGGTAACACGTATGGATATTGCTGATGTCCGGGAGGTTCTATCCAAGCAGCGGCGGGAGATTGAGATGCTGCAAATAGTGGCAGATGTGGATGGGAACTTGGTAAATGAGATGAAGCTTCTACGCAAAGAGTCTCGTAACATGAATTCCCGAGTGACACAGCTCTACATGCAGTTGCTTCACGAAATTATACGCAAGCGAGACAACTCCCTGGAACTGGCACAACTGGAGAACCGTGTGCTGAACGTCACCACGGAGATGCTCCGACTGGCCTCACGTTACAAAGAGCTGGAGCTACGTTTCGGAGGCCTTGCTGCCACAGTTAACAACCAATCTGTGCTCATCGCCGCCCTGGAGGATCGTTGTCTTCATGGATATGGGCGCCAAGATCTGCCCGCAGTTCCACCGCTGGTGCAGGTGGTGCCAGAGAGCATTCCAGCAAATAACAATCGCTTCACCAATGAGATTCAGAGAGACCACAACAACAGAGCCTTTCCCAGAGGATCACGAATGGATGCCCCAACACCCGACCCACTGGGAATCCCACCACCACCACAGGGCACCCTTACCTCAGAAGGTAAGTGACCAGGGACTGTGTAGTTGACAAGTGTAGGTCTGTGTGTAGATTTTCACAATCACAGAAATTCCACATGAACATAAATTACATGTTTTGACATTGACAGCTTCTATGCATTACCAGTCTTGGGAGTTACAATGGCAGGCTTTCAGGGGAGATGTGGTATCTCTCTATGCTACCATGCAACACAAAATGTTGAAGTATCAACCCATCAGTTGCTATACATGCTCGTGTAGGAAAGTAACTTATGTGACGGGTGCAAATTTGACGGCTCATGTCTTGTTCAGATCCCACTTCCCATTCACTAAGTCCACATCTTGGTGACATAATGCCTCATAGATTGTTAAACAGCAGTCTTTTTTTGTGAGGCCAGTATCACTGTGGGCTATGCAAAAGTTTCCATCAAGGGTGTATAGTGGCCGCAAAGGAGGTACTTCTGAAAACTAAAATAACAAATGGACCACTGTACTGTACATCTTCAGTGCCACTGAATGTGTTGCATTTCCCCTGGTGGCACTAAGTGGCACTGAGCCCTTATCCTTCTAAAGCACGAACACAAAGCCGAGAACAGACTGCACAGTGTTGTAATGCAATATGTTACTGAGACAAATCTCAGAATCCTCCATTCTGCTCCTGCAGAATCCTCTCTGGCAGCCCATGAAAACAAAGATGAGCTCATGGATTCCTGAGCGCACACGTGAAAACATGCACCCACACAATCCTCCCGGAAAAATATGAAGTAGATTAAAAAGGGTCAGAGAAGAGTGAAGTGGATGAACTGTTAGTCTAAGCTTAAACTGGGCTTCGGTTTGTATTCTCCATAAATGCATCAAAATGTATCTGCCCAGTAAGTAGTAACGTTATATGTAAAAACAAGAATATTCAACTAAGTCTACAAAATACCCTCTTCAAGCACTTAACCAGCAAAAAAAAATCCTCCTCTCATACACATGCAGGATATTGACACTGCCTCTGCCAAGAAATTTAAACTTGAAAGCAGTTTACACGATAATATGTGTTCTGGCAAAACATTTGCTAGAAAAATGGGGCAAGCAGTTGTTATGAAAGACAAAGAAATCGTTAGACAGACAAAGAGACAAATTCAGTGTCTGTATTCAGGTCCACATTCAAGCAGTCACTTTCGAGACCACATTCCTGCAAGACAGGTTTTAGAGGCATGTAACTGTCAGTAAAAGGCAACACCATAAAACACAACTTTACTGCACACACACTGGAATACATATGAAATACAGAAGGAGAATGATGTGTGTGTGTGTGTGTGGAAATGAAGGCTATTACTTAAGTCAAAAATGTTGTCATTTGAGGGAGAGTTGAACCATGCTTATTACGAGTAGGGCTGTGCGATATGATGATATATATCAGATGGACAAAATAAATAAAAAGTCTATCGCTTCATATTATGTTCTATCGTTTATTCGTGGTGTTGCAAAATACATTGTTTATGGTAATACCTTTTCATCATTTGAGTGACTGCGATCTTTATACGGCACACCACGGGGCGTGAAGAGAGACAGAATGACCAGCCAGGACACAACGACGAGCTCGTTCCTAGATGAGGGACTACATCTGTAGCATGGTCACATGCGTTTTTAATCACTGCAGTTGTAAAACAACCTATTTCAAGCCGTTGAAACTCAAACAACAGAGCTATATGCATGCGCCGTCTCTTTCTGTGTGAGAGGAGCGCGCTTTTTCTTTTTCGCCGACTTTAAACAATTACATAAACACACTTATATGCGTCAGAATCCCCGTCTTTGCAAGTATCCTCATAAACACAGCGATTTAGGACTTAAGAGACAGTAAGCGGCAGAAAGAGAGAATGCATATGTGACAGTAACTGAGGATCTATATTGGATCCGGACTTCGGTCTTAAAGGGGAAGCTGTCCATTATTTGTTCATGTTAATCATAGCACACTGCTAGAACATCTCTCACTGCTCGATTAAATCACTTTTGTAACTTTAAGAGAATAAATAAAAAACAACAATAATAATGATCTGTTTATAATATGTATATAATCTATACATAATACACATATTAATTATATCTATCATAGATAGATAGATACAATTAACCCAGTGAAGACTAATTAATTTACACAATGTATGTAGCGTTTCTTATTTATTGTAGTTTTTCTCCTATTGCTTGCAATTAGTTTATTATCCTTATTTCATCACTGACTGTTTATTTATCTTCAGTGAGGTTGAGTTTTTCTCTCTCTCTCTCTCTCTCTCTCTCTCTCTTTAGGCTTGTATTAGTTTGATATTGACATTGGTGACAAGGATTGTGAAAATGATATGGTATCAAAGATTTTAATATAATAAAAAACCTTTTTAAAGAAAAAAGAATCACTGTATCGGGACATTGTTATCGTGATATACAATTTGTCATATCGTGATATAAGATTTTGGTCATATCGCCCATGTTTCTAAGCTAATGACACTCAGCTCGTTTGGTTTTGGAATAGCTAATGTCTTAAAAAAAACAAATTTGACTCATCACATTACTCTAACTCCATGAACACAATGGAAAACAATTGTCCAATTTTGACTTTGGCAGGAGAAGCACTTGCAATTTGTAAGACCCCACACCTGGCAGGCCAAATAATTGGACATGTGTGAGCGTGAGATGGTGGTTTTGGACAACAGCCTTTAGTGATAAAGCTTTGAGAAGGTGTATACATATCACAACCACCAACCTCTCTAGACACAACCTACATTGGTAGCTTTCTCCAATTCCTTTTCTCTCTCACATACCCACACTTCATAATAAAAATCTCCACTGCTTATCCAGAAGATCTTCAGTCTTCAACCCAAGACTTAAAAATGATAACATTTCTAAGTTCCTGAAGCAAATAGCTCCAGAGTCCAGCCTCTCGTGCAGCCAAGGCAACTCAATAGGGTTCAATTATCTCGCGACTGACCACTAATGACAGCTCAGTGTAGCCCACTTCGCCTAGTACATGGAGAATTAAAACCGCAGCTGACCAAAGCAAAACACTCTTATAACCCCTGGGGTTGTACAGTACTACTTTTTTTTTTTGGTCAATGAAGATGTAAAATTACTGAAAAAACCAGAAGCTGCTCAGAGTAGTCTTGAATGCCTCTAAGATGCAGTTCTGTTTGAGGGTCCTCCTGGACCGAAGCAGAGAAAATGCCAACTCTGCTAATGTCTGTCGCTCGAAACCGCCTGGCACAATGCCTGTCTGTATGAGCTCAATGGTTGTCATTCATGCACAGGCGGTCAGGGCCAGACTGGGACCTGGCTGGTTAACGCAGCTGTTTCAGCACAGCTAGAGCTACTGAAGAACTTCCTCTCAACACAGGACAACTCCTCTTAAACACCAACCATACCGCCCAAAAGGGCTTTTTGCAGAAGGAAATCTCTCTCTCTCTTTCTTTCTCTCTACATCTCTGGCTCACCCCTATATGACTGATAATGATTTTAGCTTAAGCTCAAAGTAAAGAGGAAAAAGACAAATGAGCGGAAGAAAAAACAAAGGAAGAGGGACTCGCACAAGGCCTGAGCTGGTGTCTGGGACATGGTAAATTCATCAGGACAGACCTGGGTATTTATCTTTCAGCCAAATCTGGAGCGTCAGGAGATCTTGTTCTCTGAACAGAAGGACCCTGCATGGAGAACTTTCAGTTAAGACAATAGTGTCTCTCTATGGTCAGGAAAATTCTCTAAACTGATCCGACACCTCTATATTATGTGTTCAAAAAAAACTGTTGGTTCAAACCACAATTAATGCAACCTTAATAACTACTAGGGCTGTAACGATATGCGATATGAAACCGAAATCGCGACACTCAGATCCACGATCCTGTGTCGCGGTGTGATAAGGGAGAATCGCGACACACCCCGTGACTACCTTTCCAATCATGTGACGCCTGCCTGCAAAAGTTGAGCTAGTTGCACACAGATTTTCCCCTCAAGGACATCGCGTGCGTGCTCCTTGCCCAAACAAAAGATGCAAAGATTGTGTGCGTCATCGCAAATAACGAGGACACGGATCCACACACTTATTGAACGCCTTGCTAGTGCTCGCCATGATAATAAAGGAAAACTGTATTCCTACCAGAATGCACGTTTCTTCAAACAGACCAGTCAGTGAAGACGAAGAAGAGGATGATGTATTCTCCCGGCGGTCCTTATATTATGGTCGCGCCGGCCAACGGATGGTGTTTTTACATATGTATCTTCAGACACGAGTCACGCTGAAGGCGTTCCCCCATAGCGACCCCTAGGGGACGCAGTTCGAAGTTCCCATGAAGGGGAACTTGATTGAAGAAGAATTTTTAACATGCTCGAATCATCTCCACAATGGAGTTTAGTTCTGTTTGTTTTTCAACAGTATTTTGTTACAAAGAAAACAGAAGTGTTATAGCTTTGGCTATTTATTTATTTTATATATGGCTATTTATATTGTTAATAATTTGCATAGTTAATCTTGTTCTTTGGTGTTCAATTCATAAAATTTTTTCAAATGTTATTTAATAAAAAATATTGTTTGAAAAATCTTCTTTTTTTTTTTTTTTACCCCCCACGAAAAAATCGTGATACGAACCGAATCGTGGGTCAAAAATCGTGATACGAACCGAATCGTGGGTTTGGTGTATCGTTACAGCCCTAATAACTACACAATGAAACCAGGTAGGCCTGTTCCAATAAGAACCTTAACTATAATGACACCTACAGTGTTATACACAACAACAGATGAAAAGGTTATTTTATAATGAGCAATTAATTGTTCAATGGCTATCCATTTTTATATCGTCACCAGCTGGAAAAGCTTCTGAAAGTCCAATGTTATTGTTCCTCTGTGATATTATCATTATACCTGTGATGTGGACTTATTCTCATATAATTAAATTATAATAAAACATTTGAATCATTGTTATCGAACTTAGTGTGAAAAGGCCTTTAATCTTGTTATTACTGACAAAAATGCATTTTTTTTTATATTGTCGATAACAAAAATGAGAAAAATCCTGCTGATGACAATATGACAGAAAGGCCAATATATTAAAGTGCAAGCATTTTTGAAGAAAAATAAAAAAAAACAATAGTTTCAAATATTCCAATCGACCCCCTTTGAACTACACAAGTTTAATCAGATACACAGTAAACACAACTCATATCTGCACACAGTTACGCAAATGTACAAGAGAACCTGAACTAATTCATGTGCTAGTCACATTGTGAATGCAAACTGTCATTATCAATGTCACTGCATTGGTCCAGATATGAAATACTGGAATGAGAACCCCAGTTTTCTTTTCTCCCCATCTTCCTCAGGCCCTTTCAGAGACTGTTTCCAGGTGCGGCAGGCGGGACACAGCACCAGTGGGATGTATCTGTTGAAGGCAGAGGGAAGTGATAGACTGATTCAGGCCTGGTGCGAACATAAATTAGACAACGGAGGCTGGACCGTTTTTCAGCGAAGGAAAGATGGCTCTGTCAACTTCTTCAGGAACTGGGATAACTATAAGGTAAAGGCCCTCAACACACTGACCAGAGTATGCTGCAGACTAACGGACATACAAAACTACGACAATCAATTAGCAGTGAAGTCCTCTCTTTCCTGACTGTTTATCCAAATTTAGTAAGTGTAAACTTCTGATAAGAAACAGGGGAATAGGGAGCCACATTGTCTGCATTTACATAACTGCCCCACATCTCTGTCGTGTGAGCGTGTAAGTGAATTAGTAAAATAGATGGAATGTGTGATAAGATTCCCAGTAAGACCTATCAGTGATTTACTGTAGGTCTGTGGTTCTCAAGACTTTTTAGGTCAAGTAATATAACAGACTTTTAGGGCAAACAGAATGACATCCTTCCCCTTTGTCAACTGACCCTTTTTTGACACCTGAATTCACATGTAGTATGTATTACTTTTACATTTCTTTAAATTGACATTGTTTAATTAATTTAGTTTTTCTTTACCAAAGTAACATGAAAATGATTATTGGTTTATTCAACAATAGCCAGATAATAGAACATATTAGTGCATGGCAATAGACCATAAGTTAGAAGTTATAGTATTGCTTCATGGTATGGCATGCTCTTACTACTGTATGCCACTATACTAGATAATACAAAGATACATTACACAAAAAAATCCAACCTATGAATTTCACAACATGTTTTCTTCAGCATTAGGGCTGAACGTTTCCCATTTAGTCTAGGAAACCAAATAACTATAGCTGTGATATATAGGAGGCTTGTAGAAACAAAGCACATAATTCAATTATTTTCCAAGAGCAATGGAACGAAAATGACCATTATCAACTTGTGCACTGCTGAAATCAGTGGAAAAATCCAGTTATGCCTTTATAAAGTAGCTCTCATGTTCCCTGCAAAGTCCGTCCTGGGAGTGTGACATCACCGATTTAGTCAAAGTGAAGTGTATTCACTTGCCAAATGAGTGAATTGTAACTCCAGAGTTGAAGGCCTACTACAGAAATATACCTCAAATCCTGCTCAGTGACACAAATGAAATTAAAACAACTATAATAACTGCACACAGTTGGGGAAACGCATATAAATCCACTAAACATGCTCAAGACTTAGATGAACTTTTCCATTGGAGAAAAGATCAAACTTCTCTGTCACATACTCTGTCTCTATTACCATTTCTCTCTTCCCTCCCTCCTTCTCCCACACAGAAAGGCTTTGGGAACATAGATGGAGAGCACTGGCTGGGCTTGGAGCACATCTATAATCTAGCCAAACAAGGGGACTACAAATTGCTGGTAGAGCTGGAGGACTGGGTCGGAAAGAAAGTGTATGCAGAGTACAGCAGCTTCCATCTGGAGTCTGAGAGTGAGGCCTTCAGGATGAGACTGGGCACCTACCAGGGCAATGCTGGAGACTCCCTCACAAGCCACAATGGAAAACCCTTCACAACGCTTGATCGGGATAAAGATGCCTTTACAGGTTAGATGTTAACAGACAGTTAAAAGCAGGGCAATTGCTGAAGAAAATGGCAAATTGTCCATAGCTATAAGGGTTAGGTAAAATACAGAATGTAAGAATTGTTTGGTTCGTTTCAGAGGTCCTGTTTAAACCTCTTTCTGGTTGCTTAAAAGGCTTAGAGTCTATTTAACCCTTTCGCACGTGAGTTTAAAATATTCTAGCTGAGCCCCCAGCGTGAGTTTTTTTAGGCGACCGTTATTTTAGAACGTATCCCTTATTGTTTCCATGGCGACGCGTCATGCTTGTCATGTGACACAACGCACGCAGCCACATAGCTCTGTATGACATGTGGATCACTTTTTTATTTAATTTATCTTTTTTATTTAAAATATTCACAAACATGCTCACTATATTATGAAATATCTGATATTCCGATTCTGAAATATGTGCAAGTAAATGTATTTGGTAGTTTAAACACTTTTAATAATGACCGTGTTAGTTGATCTATACCGGCTGACGGGCGCCGCCATGTTAGTTTGCGCTGAATCCTAGCTGTGGGATAAACGACACGTAAATGAATCCTCTCCTCTCGAAACACGTTAAAGTAAGTCTCGGGTAAACTGGAAGAAGAGCAGAGTAAACTTTATAGTTACATACACAATCTGTATATGATATCAATAAAACATGTCGTCAGATTATATTTGTAATGATCATTATTGCCGTTTCCATAGAAATCAGCATGTATTTTACAAACTATAAATGTATGGTTTTACTTGTACTTATGCATGTTTAAATGTCTGAAGCCTAAAATAAGCATTATATGGTTGAAAACACTGAATGGTTGTGATAATATGACAAGCGCTCAGCGCGTCCGATCTGGCTCAGCGCGTCCGATCTGGCTCAGCGCGTCCGATCTGGCTCAGCGCCAAAAAAGCAGATTTGAATTTGGCAGTTGATGACGTGATGCACTGATGATTCTAATCACACCAGTGTGATCGTACGCTTCTGGGACCAGCTAAGACTGATCACACCGGTGTGATCGTACGCGTCAAAGGGTTAAAAATGGTTCCAACAAGATCGAAAGCTTCTAAAGTGTTCTATCATTCCAACTCACTGCATTCTTTTCTCCATCTTCTATGCCAGGCAACTGTGCTCATTTCCACAAAGGCGGCTGGTGGTACAACGCTTGTGGGCAAACGAATCTGAATGGTGTGTGGTACTCCGGCGGTGTGTATCGCAGCAAGTTCCAGGATGGGATCTTCTGGGCAGAGTATGGAGGAGGGTTCTACTCGCTCAAATCAGTCCGTATGATGATCCGGCCGATAGACTGAGGTTCACCCCAGGACCTCACTCATTTACCAAACCCAATTGAGTCTAAATTGTTTGAATGTACTCATAATTCACTTCAGCACTTATTTATAATCACACATTGATGTTTATGAGGACTGGCATGTATAGCACAGTATAGTCGTCATTGGTGCAGCACCGATACAAATCCTGAAAAGGAGTGGAAGGATATGCCTTTCTCCAGACTTGTATACCAATGTCCTTTGGTCCATCCAAATGCAGAGAAGACGACCTAGTAAGAACTAGAAGTTAGATGACAACATGGTCAACTTCAGCATCACCTGCTCTTCTCCAACTCCTACATTTTTCTTCACTACTGTCCATATTCCCATCAGACTGTTCCTCACTTCCTGGACTGAAGACTTAAAATCCTCAATAACAGGTTTTTAATCAAAGATCTTCACAACTAACCAGATTTTGGCCTCTGGTTTTTGGAGGTGTGTCTGTAACAATAAAGACTGGCTCTGGGCTGAACTGTTCACCAGGCCCCATCTGCATTCGGGGGTAATGTTGGTCTGTAAATATACTTTAGGTTTTATATTGGTTCATTTTTTTAAAGAGTTAATTTAAGGACTCATCTCCAATCCGCAGTAATCATTTGTTATTTATACATCAGTGATCTGTATTTATGACAGTTATAATCCTCCAATCATCTATTACGATGTACCATTGTGCTTTTGACAAACTTTTGTCAATATGCTTTTACCAACAGAGAGAGACTATTACATTTGTCTCCAGGGTTGTAATAATCATGTCCCCCAACATCTATCTTAGAGGTCAATAAGTAAGCATTTTTCATAATCTTAAATTCAGTGTTATTTTCTTTATATGACGATTTCGATTGAAACAAGATATTCAGACAAAAATGCAGGTGTGAACTAGATTTCATTTACTGTTAAGTGGATGTTAAATACCATAATAGAGCCAAACCAAATGCTTAATTGTTAAAACGATTGTCAAGATTATTGAACACCCTGTGCAGCCTAAATGATGTCAGAGATGTAGTTGTTTCAGAGCAAAATGAGCAAATCTTTACTTTTTAAAGATTCAGAATTTAGAAATCAGCCTCGTTTTAATGAATGACTTTGAATTAGAAGTTAATTTGTCGTACCAAACAGAAAGTGAATTGGAATTAAAAGGAAGATGATTTAATGAATTAATTATAAATAAGTGTCAATATTTATCTGTAAGGCCTACAAATAACATCCAAGGCCAAGATACTTTTTAAAATAACTTTTAGACATGGCTTTACCAAGTCTTTTTTCTTTTGAATTATGACAGTAAAAGGGGTCGGTTTAGATTTTTAATTCAGTCATTCAATCTTCAAAATTTGGTTCCACCACTGACTAGTTCACAAACACACATGCAAAACATTTGTTTTGAAAAACAAAACCTTTGAACTTTGTAGAACTGTTGAATTTATGCTAGACTTCCCTCATAAGCATACGCATATACAGACACAAACACACTCATCTCTGTAGTCTTTGATGGACTCTCATTGACAGGGGGCAGACACACTTTTGCCTGAATGTAATTTTGGTATGAACTAAGATTTTGTGTAAATTATCTCTGAATCCACTCTTAACGCTGCTCCAACACTGAATAAAACAGCGTCAAAAAGTCTGGTTGAAACTTTTATTGCACAGTACATATGGAATCAGCTGGTTTTCAATTACACAATTGATTTTTCTGCAATATGAGCAAGAGTATGTGTGAGTGAGTGTTTGAGACCGAAAGAAACAGAGATTTCATGTCAAAAGTATGCAGACATGTGAAAAGGGAAGACTACAGCACATAGAGACAATGAAAAACACATTTCTGCCGTACAGTCACGAATGGAGGCGGGAGAGACCGAGACGAGAGAGAGAGAGAAAGAGAGGGATCCAGAGGGAGGGAGAGAGAGATGGAGACAAAAGAGCAAGACATTCCTTCCATATAAAGTGCTTAGGTTATAGCTCCACAAAAGTGTATTTCATAAAAGTTATGCCTCCCTATTCCAAGCGGGACTATCTTTTAAAACATCCTCGATCACTCAGCCAAGCATCTAATTATTTTGGGAGAACACGGACACATGCACTCATAGAGGAGAGAAAGACACATGAAGTTTTGAGAGCGGCCTGTGCTCTAACATGTTCTCTAAAGAGCTTCCGTCTGTTTCCCAGCATGCATCTATCCATGGGACACAGATCACAGGCTTCACACATTCACACATGGCACATCAGAGTAAATACTCAAACTTAGAATACGAGTGCAGTCACAATCCGGCCATAAACTTGTTTTCGGTCTCGTAAAAGCTTTTGTTGGATAGAAACTGATGACCACTAAAATCATCAGCTGTGTATGTGGTAAATATAAGTTTTGGCACGTCACAGGCTGTTAGTTTCTGACATGCCATTGCACTGCCAACGATTCTTTACTACACGATTCAAAGAATCATGCAATATAAATTCTGTTCATGATTGGGTTAGACCCAGTTCAGGGTTATCATCATCATATCAACTTTAACATTATCAAAATATTAATATTATATTCATATTAATAGTATATAAATCATACTAAAACACCATCAATCCAATATTATTTTAATTTATGATTAGTTCTTTAATAATGCATTCAATGCAAGATTCATTGCTAGAACAATGTTAAAAGGTTTCCAACATTATCAGCTGGCCCCATGTGAACTTTGCAGGATGTGGGTTGATAGGAGTTCCAGACAGTGTCTCTGCAGGAGGTACAGGCATGTTGTGTGTGTGCTGTGGTTGTTGGCAGCCGGTGGGAGAACTGAGCACCTGTCTATCAGCATCCAATCCAAAGGAAAACAAAGATATTACAACTGTTTAGCCGAGGAAGGTCAGACTACACACACACAATTACTTATCTAAATGAGGACCACAGCCATCTGTTTTTTTTAATGTTAATTATGAACACTGCAAACTAACCGCACACGCACACACATATGTGCATCCAGCTAGAAGCTTCAGTCTAACCCAGTGTTTTCAGTAGGGAAATCCTGTTATTACAAAACAGAGAAATCATTTGGACACTGACCCAATCCTTTACCTCATCTTCCTCTCAATAGCCTTCCAGCCAGTTTCTCTCACATTCAGACTGCAATGAAGCCATCTGGATACAGTCAGAGCCCACTGAGCACTTTCAGAACACACCACAAATCACCGTCTCTGATTGCCAATGCAGAATAATAAATAAATAATAATAATAATAATAATAATTAAGCTCAGATGAGCTTTATGTGTCACATACACAATTATACAAAGTATAACCAGCAGTGAAATGTGTTCTCTGCGTTTAACCCATCCAACTGCACACACACTTGGAGCAGTGGGCAGCCGACGATGCGGCGCCCGGGGAGCAGTTGGGGGTTCGGTGCCTTGCTCAAGAGTCTCACCTCAGTTGTGGACAATTCCTGCCGGAGCCGAGATTCGAACCCACAACCTCGGGTTACAAGTCCAACGCTCTACCCATTAGAGCCACGACTGCCCCAGAAGTGCGTATAGAAGTGATAAGACCAAAGGGAGAATCCACCCACAATGGGTATAGCGTCATTTATATGCATAGTCTGTGTAGCTTTAGCACCAGACTCACTAAAAGAATTATGAAGATCAGGCGCATCATTTGCATGGGACAATGGTACATCTTGCAAGCCAGGTCTGAGTGATAGGTTGTGAAAGATGCAGCAGACTGCTACAGTCCGGTGTACTTTTCTGGGACTGTACAACATCATTAATACAAAACAAAACAACAAATCAAAAAGCAAAACCAAACAAAAGAAAACGAAGACATAACAACCCAACACAACAAAAAACAAACCCAAGACAAGATAAAACTAATAATTAAATAAATCAAAAACCAAAACCAAACAAATACAAGGTGAGATGAAACAACAAAAATGACAAAACAAAAATGAGATAAAATAAAAAACTAAATAAAACAAATAAAAAAACTAAACCTAACAAAATAACATAGATATAACAAAACAACCCAACAAAACCATGACAAAATAAAACAAATAATTAAACAAATCCAAAACCGAGACAAGATGAAACAACACAATAAAACATGGAGAGGCTCCAGCATCTCCAAAACCCTATACAGGATTTAAGACAAAAATAGATTATTAAAAAAGGGGGAATTACTACGAAATGATTATGCATATAAAACAACGCTGGGTTCTTAATAATAGCTACACTGCAATATATATGACTACTGGAATATAAAATAACTATTATACAAGATTTTGGTCATAATGCTCACCCTTAAATTATACTGCTGTCATGTAAAAGGCAGGAAAGGACACCTAATCTATAAAAATGGAGGTAACAGGTGAAAGAACATCCAGCAGGTCAAAAGAAACGGTTTCAGTATTATGGCCAAATTGGAGAACACGAGATCCTGCAGTTCTCTGTCTCAAATTCCGCCATCTTCCTTTCACTCTCGTATTTTTTACTTTGAGCTGATTTACAAGGAGAGTGACTGGCAGCTCTTTAATGCAGTTCAGACCTCAAGTTGTACAAGAGAGCAGTATTTTCCTCTCTGCCTTCCAAAGAGCCTGGGAGTCCTCCAGCCCGTACCAAACACACCAGGGCAAACACACAAAACATCACATCTCCCTGTTTGTAGGGATACATTTGGTTCTGTTTGTATAAAGTTCAGTTAGAAACAAGATTGCCTTCAGCGAAATTATAATTTGAACAAAAATGCTTATTCTGTAATAATTTACTCCCCTTACATCATTTCAAATGTTAATTAATTTCTTCCTTAGATTGAAGATCATTTTGTCTTTTAATGATCTGGAGAAGATCATTCATGCTTTTATTACCTCCCGCCTCGATTAATGTAATTCATTATATTTGGGTCTTCCTCAGTCATCCATTGCACGCTTACAGATGGAACAAAATGCTGCTGCAAGGCTGTTGACCAGGGCTAAGAAAACTGATCACGTTACACAAATTTTAGCCTTTCTTCACTGGCTTCGTGTCCATTTTATAATTCAAGTACAAATTGTGTTGTTTGATTTTAAAGCACTTAATGGTCAAGCCCCATCTTACTGTATCTCACAGATCATCTTACTCCACTTTCATCCTCCAGATCTCTAAGATCTTCTGACAAGGATAGCTTAGCTGTCCCGCGTTCTCGCTTAAAAACAAAGGGCGATAAGGCTTTTCAATTGCTGCCCCCCCATCTTTGGAACCAACTGCCACTGGACATCCGCCTTGCACCTTCTATTACAAGTTTTAAAACGAAGTTGAAAACATATCATTATTCCCAGGAATTTTAATTGGATTTTATCTATGTTGTATTATTTTACTGTATCATCTGTCTTGCTTTTTTTGTGTTTATCTTTGACTTTGTTCAGCACTTTGGTCAGCTTCGCTGAGATAAATGTGCTATATAAATAAACTTACTTACTAAGTAGACTACATAAGAAGGTATTTTGCGAAATGTCAAATTTGTTGTTTTATGGAAGCATTAACAATTTTGTTGATCAATCACTGAGCAATCAATGAAAGTCAACGAAACCCTATTGAATTTCATTGTATTTTTGAGAGACAGTATTTTCATTTTTTTATTAACTAAGTGAACTTTGGCATCACAACATTAATTAAATTTAGATATCAGACAATAAACCAATAAAGATCTGCTATATGTTGCATCCCTACACCAAACTTATCATCATAGTCACAACTTAGCTACAAAATAACACATAACCTGCATATGAAATATGAATTAAATCATGTAATAACACTATGGCAGACAGTATTGTCTTTACAGTACAGTAGTCATACATTGTTCAATCCGCTCCTGTAAGCTGCTGTATGAACAGTACAATTTCCAGACTCATTGTAAATATGGCTGATAATCTAAAACACTGACTGTGTAAATGCAACCTAGAGGAACTACAGAGCATATTTATTCTCCACTTCTTTCCATCTTAAGTCATTTGAATGTTAACACATGAAAAAACACGAAGAGAGGCACAGCAAAGGAGAGAGTATCTCTTTCACAATAAAACCTAGCCATGCCAAAAAGATACAAGAAAACAGACACGTCATGCGAAAAATGATGAAATTCAAGTGGAGAGTCAAAACACACATTTTTTTCATGTCATTCAGAAGAAATGTTTTCCAATTTGCTCAAGACAGTTTGTGCTGCCAGTAAAAAATAAATAAAAGCAGCTTAAAAGAAAAACAGTGAAAAATGGGGAAGAGGATTTTGCTTTAACTGATGCATGCCCGTAGCCAATGGCTCATGAACTTCTCTCTTTGCCCATCTGAGCTCTAGAAGCCACGAACAGAGGAGGACTGGCATGGCATTCAGAAGATGAAGTAACTCCAACACACAGAATCAGAGCATAACTGCTAATAATGATGCCAGTTTTATATGAGAGTATTATAAGCTTGGCACTGAGCAAAATGCATGTAATGAAGTACATGAGTGAATATGCTTTGACAAGCTTGTAAGGATGAGATTTCACAAAAGCATGTTTACACTACACTGTCACAGGCAATTTAATTTTGAACATGTATAAATATAATATAATCAAGTGGTGTGCATGCACAACTAAAATAAAAAATGTGATGGATAAATACACTAGTCAACATTTGAAGTGAATCAAAACCAAAATACGTTCTTGTCTTAGGATAACTTTGATGAACTTTTTGGTCCACTTCAAATGTTGACTACTGTATGTTCAGACCGTTCATTTGCATACTGACATGTTTGAGAGATGTTAATGCACAATCACCATTTTAGATCGACTAACTGTAAGACTGTGTAAGATTTACATTCAAGCTGAAAGCATAAATCTAGTCACAGCAAAACTTCATTCACTGATGCGCCTCACGTGTGCTCTTCACCCAGCAGCACATTTACTTACCTGCAACCCAACAAAATAAAAGCTTGCAGATTTTTGGTTTGAAAATGATGAAAAATTATATAAAATGAATAAATAAAAATGAAAATGTTAATATTAGCATTGTGTTTTTAATTGTACTATATATTTAATACTCGTTGTTTATTATAAAATAGTCTATAATAGCATTAATCACATTTTTTTTTTTAAGTGAAATAAATAAAAGTGCAATAATATTATTATTACTATTATTATTATTCTTTATATATATATATTTAATGGGTCACACTTTGTGCCATGTGAGCATAAATCCAAATATCCAGGTGTTCTTATGAGTATCAGACTGAAGAACTAATGTACAATAAAAGAAGATACAATAAAACGGATTGAGTCTTATCTTACATCAAGGAAACAGTGTGCCCGGATAAAAAAACACATCTTACAAACACTGATTGTTTTACAGGGATTCCTCAGGGGTCAACCCTAGGGCCATTACTCTTTAGTTTGTACTTGAATGACTTTCCAGATGTTTGTCCTGATTTACATATTCAAATGTACGCATATGACACTGTGATTTATGTACATGACAAAACAAAAGAACAGGTGGCACTAAAATTATCTATCGCAACGATTTTAGACTGGTTTACTCAGTTCTGCTTAACATTAAATGTTCGCAAATGTATCCGTATGTATTTTAAAATTAAAAAGGAGGAGGTCCAACCACATATTAGTTCATGGTAAAAAAATAGCAAATTGTACCAGATTTTAAATATCTTGGATTTATCTTACAATGCTCATTTAACATTTGAAATGCATGTTCGAAATATAGTCTGTGCAGTGACACTTCAACTCAGAAATGTTTCATTTATACGGAGTCAACTTTCTATAGAAGCTTCGAGTCTTTTTGAATTCTTTGATCTTTTCCTTTATTACTTTATGGTCACAAGCAGGAAAATATACTCTTAGACCTTTATATTCTTTGTATAAACATGCTTTAAAAGTGTTTAAAAGTTGTATTTTATTTTTTACTTTTGACAATTTAGTTGCGTTCTACAATTGTTGTTTAATGTACAAAATTGTTAACAATCTTGCACCTTCAAAGAATTAGTTTTCTCTTGTACTGAAAATAAAAGACAAACTAGAGCTTCGTCTAGAGGTGATTGTGCAGTGAATTTTAGAGCTACTGATTCTGGTCGTTCAGCATTTTCTGTAAGGCTGTTAATAACTGGAATAATTTACTAATTAACATAAGACGGTGCTCCACCTTAGCACAGTTTAAGCTACATTTGAAAATCTGGTTAAAGACGAGTCAGGTGTGTGACAATTGAGTATTTCTCAACTTTGAATGGAGTTGTAAAATGTATAATTTTTTAAAGGATAATGCTTGATATGTAGTATGTATGGGGGATATTTTGTAGAAATATGGATAGTAGTTTCCATGTGGGGGATTATACTTTTTACCTGTTAAATTTTGGGGGGATTTTATTGTACATAGTATTAAACTGATGTTTTTTTTTATTATTTGGTATTTTCCTGCCCAGGAAACGCAGATGAAATTTAGCTCTGTAGCTAATTCTGAGGCAGTTTTCTGACAGTTTTCTCTTTTTTATTTATTTATTTTTCTACAATGTCCTCATTTGTATATCTGTATAGTTTGTATGTACATATGGTTAAACTGTATTTATCTGTATTTGAACGTCTACTGTCAGTGTTTAATGTTAACTGTATGCACCAAGGGTCTGAGAGTAACGCAATTTAAATTCTCTGTATGTATGTACTGTACATGTGGAAGAATTGACAATAAAGCAGACTTGACTTGACTGTCCATTGTCCCAGTCAAATAATAATGATTAAAAAAATGTCACCCCTGAATCTAATCTAATATAAAAACACCAGTGCTGTCAAAATAATTAATATTCAATTTTATTTTTTAAATGTTTTTGAGCAGCAAATCAGCATATTAGAATGATTTTTTAAAGATCGTGTGACACTGAAGCCTGGAGTAATGATGCTGAAAATTCAGCTTTAAAATCACATTAATACATTTTAAAATAAATTCAAATATACAACTAAAATGATAATAATATTTCACAATATTGCTGTTTTTATTGTACTTATGATCAAATAAACGCAGCCTTGGTGATCATTAAAGATTTCTTCCAAAAAAACACAGTATGTTATATTATATTGTTCTGTTAACATTTTAATTGTTTACAATATATTTTATATATACCATTAATTATGTTTATAAATATATAAATATAGGGATACGATGCATAGTGGGATATGTGTGTATAAAGTTAATGCAACTGTGCTATTTATTGTCTTACCTACACTTTTCTCTTCAAAACAAAGCTGTGATAATACTATTTTTTGTTTAATACCAATATAAAGCTGTCAGATATGACAGAAACCGGTTTCATGACAAATTGCACCTGTCCCTGTAACAGCTTTAGAGGAACACCCTGGGTTTCTTCTGCCAGTCAATTATTTTTCAGAATGTCAACAAATAATTGAGTGAAGAAAATGTAATTATGCTTACATAATCGCATGCATCAATGTGTTCATTTTGAGAGCTCTAATTTACACAGAAATAATAATTGCACAAACAATTAAACAAGCTCTAAAGGATATATTGAAGTTGGCAATTTAGTACAAATCATCCGCAAGACATCCCTAGAACTTTTATTGAGGATATCTAAACAAGACAAAAATGTCTTAAATGGGACAATTTAATACAAATCTTTAATTTATTCAAATTTTAAAATGTCAGCAAGACGTGAAGTGTGTGCATTTATAATTTCCTAGGAAATTGGAACAGGACCTCCCCACAAGGTTATGTTTTGTGTGTGTGCAAATAAGAGAGTAAAGACAAAATACCCAGATACGGGATGCAGGATGTCATGCTCTGGCTGCTGATGTTATCTCTCAAGCGTTTATAGTTGTCTTCTTTAGACATGAGATACTCCAACCTCTCAAACGTGGCCTTGTCCTTTCGACTCAAAAGCTGTGGGAAACAGAGCGAGAAAAAGAGAGTTGTTTTTGTAACAAAAACAATGAGCGAGTTCTTTTACCGGTCTATGATAAATGCCTTTAAAAGGAATAATCTGGGTTCAATACAAATTTGGCTTTATTATCAGCATCTGTGACATGCAGAAGTGCAGCAATCCTCAGTAGACAACATTAAGATTTTTTTTGAATGTTTTATCAAGTCAGCATATCTTTCTAGACACACAAACATTTAGTAAATCAGGGTTTAAATCATCTAAATGAACTAGACTGTAAACAATACAGTCTCTAACAACAGATCTCAAGAGTGATCATTTTTAGTGTCTGTGCTCATCATCTCTATCGTATTCCAGTAATCAATCACAGTTAGCGTGATTTTGGTTTGTTTTCCATTTATCAACAACTTGGCGGTGCAATCGTAAACATAATCGCATTCGGGACAGCGTAAAATATCTCCACCTGACCAAAACAAGAGAAGAGAAAAACTGAAAACTAATGTTTAGTGTTTAGTAATGTTCTCAGCAAAAACAAAAGTGGGAGAAAAAAGAGATAAGATTAAAAAGCTGATAGCGCTGAAATTAAACTCCGCACAGTAAAATTCCAACAAACCTAACCAAATAAGAGCCACCTCTCACACAAACACACACTCACACACACACACACCAGTTCTCCAAAATCATTCTGTCTGCAGGTCTGCGCGTGGATACAATTACTGCAAATGACCCCAGAATAACAGCAAATCTTCTTAGCAGGAAGTTTGTACAGGGACTAAATATCTTAGAATCGGTTTATTTGATACATTAAAGGGGTCATATGATGCAATTTCGCATTCTTTCACGTCTTTTGAGTGTTAAATGCTGTTTGTTTGTGTATAGTATATAAAATATCGGAAAAATTACAAAGATTAAAGTGTCAAACCCAAAGATACAGTGCTCAGCGTAAATAAGTACACCCCCTTTGAAAAGTAACATTTTTAAACAATATCTCAATGAACACAAAAACATTTTCCAAAATGTTGACAAGACTAAGTTTTATATAACATCTGTTTAACTTATAACATGAAAGTAAGGTTAATAATATAACTTAGAGAACAAAATTTTCAGTTTTACTCAAATTAGGGTGATGCAAAAATGAGTACACCCCACTGAAAGTCTCTGGAGCAAAGCTAAATTTTAGACTACAAATGTCTAATTTAACAAGAATTCAACCACAGGCGAGTCTAATTATTCATTACACAGGTGACAGTTGACTATAAAAGAGTGTTACTTAAAGAAAACCCCTTCCCATTTCATGCTGTCAGCAATGGCACCACATGGAAGAGAAATGTCACAAGACCTGAGAAAGAAAATAATTTATTTACACAAGAAAGGTGAAGGCTACAAGAAGATCAGCAAAGCTTTACTTATCAGTCAGAATACTGTAGCAAAAGTGGTACAAACATTTAAAAAAGATGGAACTGCAACCATCTCACAAAGACGTCCAGGTCATCCACTGAAGTTAACACCTCGTCAGGAGCGTCTTCTGATGAGAAGGGTTGAAGAAAATCAACATGCAAGTTCACTGCAGTTATCTAAAGAAGCAGAAAGCCAAACTGGGATGACTATTTCCCATGACACAATACGGCATACACTGCAGAGGAATGGCATGCATGGGTGCCGTCCACGAAAGAAGCCTCTCCTAAAGCCCAGGCACAAAAAAGCCCGCCTAGATTTTGCCAGGGCCCATGCTGACAAAGATGAAGACTACTGGGACTCTATACTCTAGAGTGATGAGACCAAGATAAATGTTTTTGGAACTGATGGCTTCAAAACTGTATGGCGTCGCAAAGGTGAGGAATACAAAGAAAAATGCATGGTGCCTACAGTGAAACATGGTGGTGGCAGTGTCCTTATGTGGGGCTGCATGAGTGCTGCTGGTGTCGGGGAGCTGCATTTCATTGATGGCATCATGAATTCACAAATGTACTGCTCTATACTGAAAGAGAAGATGCTACCATCACTCCGTGCCCTTGGTCGTCGTGCACTTTTCCAACATGACAATGATACTAAACACACATCTAAGGCCACTGTTGGATTTCTGAAGAAGAACAGGGTGAAAGTGATTCAGTGGCCAAGTATGTCCCAATCGAACACCTATGGGGAATTCTGAAGAGACAAGTTGAGCATCACTCTCCATCCAGCATCCAATCTCTAAAAGAATCTCTTGAAGAATGGAAAAAGATAGATCTGGCAAAATGTCGCCAACTTGTTCATTCCATGCCTAGAAGACTTGGTGCTTTCATTAAAAATCATGGAGGCCATACAAAGTACTAGATTTAGTAGTTTTTGTTGTGGGGTGTACTCATTTTTGCATCACCCTAATTTGAGTAAAACTGAAAAATGTGTAATCTAAGTTATATTATTAACCTTACTTTCATGTTATAAGTTAAACAGATGTTATATTAAACTTAGTCTTGTCAACATTTTGGAAATGGTTTTTGTGTTCATTGAGATAGTTTAAAATTTTACTTTTCAAAGGGGGTGTACTCATTTACGCTGAGCACTGTATATTCTTTATAAAAGTTAAGACTCGTCCACGCCCTCCTAAAACGGCTCATTCAAACACACACCCACATGTCTACGACCTACGTCATCCACTGTAATGCCACTCTCTAATAAATGCGTGTATGACAGTAAGCAAAAGCAAGACGTGACAGTTTACAAAGTTGTAAATATGGATATTTTCTTACACAAACACATCAATTCACTTCAGAAGGCCTTTATTAACCACTTGGAGCTGAATGGAGCACTTTTTATGATGGATGGATGCATTTTTTTGGGCTTCGAAATCTCAACAGCCATCCACTGCATTATAAAGCTTGGAAGAGCCAGGACAACTCTGATTATATTCATCTGAAAGAAGAAAGTCTCATACGTCTAGGATAGCTTGAGGTTGAGTAAATCAAGGGGCAATTTTGATTTTTGGGTGGACTATCCCTTTAAGCATACAAGTTACTTATAATTAGGGATTGGTAACTGGTATCGGGCCCGATACTGAGCTCCTGTACTCGTAAAAGTGCCCCGATACCAAACAGCGATACCACACAGCATGTGGTAAGTGCCATATTCAGAACAACAGGCAACAGAATGGAGTTATTAGAGATTAAGGTTGTCTATGAAACAGATGTATGCAATGAATAATGTTAAACATTCAGAATTAATGCCTTTATACCTGATGTGCACGAGCTGAAAATCAAAGCACTGAGTGGAGAGAGCGCGCTGGCATAGATTCACGAGCTTGTCGAGTTAATATCCCTTTCTCACAGACATCACTGGAAAGTTTGTAGTATGGTCGGATATGTCAAAATCAAGTAAGCAAAACAATGCACAAGTTAGTTACTTAACGGCACACACTTCTGTTGTGTGAACTTTATTGATGTTAGCTCACATAGCATGCATTTGGATTAAAACTAAATCATAAATATAAGACAATTTACAGGGGCATTAACTATAAACATCATATATGCATGTTTCATGGTGAAAAGAAAAACGTGACTTCTATTTATGAAAATATCACAGTAAGGAGATTTATAACGAGTGGTTCCCAGCATTGTTACAGCAAACCGCATAATTACAGTATTAAACCACTGCAATGGAGCAGCTCTAATGCTATTAAATTAAAGATGATGTACCATAGAGCAAAAAAATAAAAAGAACAGTGAAAGTAACAAAATCTTGTAAAATACATTTTAATGTGTATAATTAAGTGTGAGTGTAGAAATACAATTTTTTGATATTTTTTTACTAGTGGGTGCAGGACACTATAGTTAATTTATTTAAGTGAGGATAGCAAAATAAAGTAAACTATGACAAATTATATCCAAAAATGCTTAATACAGTGGACTACCAATACAACTGATACAAATTTGGAACCAAAAAATATTCAGAGGAGTCTGGGAAAAAAAACTGAAGTTCAGGTTTGCATGAACCTGGTTGACAGCATGCCCAGGAGACTACAGGCTGTCATTAAGTCTAAGGATTGCCCGACAATATTTAGTCGTGTAAATATCGTCAGTACTAACATCAATCACATACCTTTCTGTCAAAGTTATCGGACATTATGAAGCTGAATTTGTTCTGACACAGTTTAACTCTGAGATCTTGTCAAATTGTATTACCATAAACTATAGCGAATAAACTGTGATAATGTGAGAAATATTGAAGGTGTCTGAATAAACTATGGTTTGACTATCTATTTGATAATTTAAGTTAACCAATTGTTAATAATTAACATCATTCATACTCTTTTGGTTTCTGTACCCAATATTACAAAATGTACAAATGCAATGAAAATATCGGTATCGGTACTCTGTATCGACAAGTACCAAAAATAAAAGTATCGGTACCGGGAGTACTGGAAAAAGTGGTATCGTTGAATCCCTACTTATAATCAATAAAATGTTTGCTTCGGACCATCAAAATAAATTGTTGGCAGATATTAAACAGACAGTCTATTAACTATGCAATGACAGGTAGTTGACATGTAGTTGCAAAGTTACTTATAGTTAGAAGAATGTCTAAAGTGGACCATCAAAAAGTGCTACCAATATTTTTCAAATCTGTACAAAAGGTAGAATTTCCACTGAATAACAAGATGCTATTTGTATTATTCTCAAATCATACTTAATACAATTTATAAGGGAAAATGTTTAAATAAATTATAAAAATAACCGCACAGAAGTATGTTCAGAGCCGACTATATAGGAGTGTGTGCGTTTGGCCATTTCTGAGGAAAGCTAGTCTGAGAAGCCATGGAAAACACAGATCTGACAGAAAGAGCAGGGGAGAGGAATATTCCAGTTATGTAAAAGACTGAAAATGGTACCCTAGAGACAGTACTGGGGAGGGGGATGTTGGCTGTGACTGAAGACAAGACAAGACAATGTTTCCAAAGAAAAGACAGATACATCGAGATGCTGGATAGCCTAAGCCTTATAACGGTTTACCTTGGTAACCATAGCTCCCCTCATAATACAAATAAATACTGCTTGCACTTGCAAAACCCGTCACCAAAGTGCTAGGATGTTGCTGGTGGCTGCCAAGGTATTGTCTTCTGGCTTCTAAAACGTTCAGAATTACACGTGTTGCTAGAGCATTCTATGAGGTTCCTTGGGCATTCCAGGTGATTCTTTGGTGGTTTTGTACTGGTCGAAAAGAGACAAAAAAAGGAAACCTGAAGTTGCTCATGCTAATGAATCTCAGCAACCTAAGTGGAGCACAGATGCTCGCCTACAGAATGATTTGTGAGCAAACATGTTGTGAAGTTATAAAAACCTGAGGAACAGGTATCTGTTTTATGATAGTTGCCCTATTTTATAGTAGAAACGGAGGAGTGCTTGGGAAACCCCACTATTATTTTTAGGTTTAGTGCAAGCTAATGATCTTTAAAGAAACTGAGGCAGTCAGTTCATAAGGATATCATTAACAACTAATTTTCCCTCATTAGAAAGAAAGAAAATATCCACTCAAGCACCATTATTGTATGCTATTTTAATAAATTACATGGGTACAAAAATCACTAGGACTATTGAGTGTGTTCAAATGGAGGGTATTTTGTTTGGGAAATGAATTGCATGATTTAATTCCAGTAAAGATTGAAAGGGGAAAAACTAAACAGAGTTCCTTGTTATTCATCAGTCTAAGTATTGGAAAGAAACAGCTCAAGGTTTCACAGTGATTCATTTGTTTGCCGTTTCCAGCCCTCATCAATAACTAACTGAGAGCGTATTGGAGGCCTGGATAATTTCACAACTTATAAACACACATGAAAACGGAGTCTAAAGAAATTTGGACACACAGCAGCTGGGTTGGACAAAATGATAATTGGATGAACCAAGAACCCAACTGACCCAAAAACACACACTATGCTTTGAAAATAAACTTTTAATAAAGAACATATAAAAAAAAAACATTTTTTAAATGTGCCAATAATTTCCTAATAATTAACACAAAAAATATGCTTTAGCAAGTAATTTAAAGACTAGTATTCGAAGCAGTATATTAAATAACTCACAGCCCAGGTCTTGGTGAGCCTGAAGATGGGGGCGCTCTGTAGAGCAGATACTACTGCCATGACTGCATGGAGACTATTCATGTCACACAGTTTCTGCAAGAAGAGAGAATAAAGGTTAGCAACTAGTATAAACACTTAAGAAGTACACATGTGCTGTATGCAGTGTTTTTTTACCTTTGCTGTTCTGATATAGAGGCTCAACACTTCTGCCCTGATCTTCAGAGTTTGAGCATGAAGAATCTCCCTCACCACCCAGAAACTCACCTAACATTAGACAAAACCATAAAAACGAAGACATATTGATAACTGATCGATACTGCCATAGTCAAGATATTGTTTTTCAGTAGGTTACACTACAGTTAACCTAAACATGGTGGGGCTGGAAAATGTACGTAAACCCATCAGCCACATGTGCAGAGACACTGCACCAGTAGCAGGGGTGGACTCAGTGAATTGGGGGCCCCAGGCAAATATAGGAACTGGGCCCTTTATATTTGCACACATTTACCTAGAGCAACCTTGAGGTTCCTTTTTTTAAGAAAAGGGATGAGTCAGAAGTAGGGGTGGGCGATATGGAAAAAATATGATATCAATTTTTTTTCTCTTTTTAAATATCACGATTTTATCATGATTGTTTGTCATGTTGGTTTTACTATTTTGCAAGTTGTCTGAGCAGTACAGCCAAACTAATTTCTCTATTATAAAGCCTTTCAAGGTAACAAAAAAAAAGGAAAAAAAAAGATTGGCAGATATTTAGGTCCAAGTGGGCAAAGATAATAAAATAATTGATTATTTTATCTTTGTTATAAAAAAATACGTACAAATATACACATTACAAATACACATAATATACAAATAAAACAATCAGTGCTTTATTTCCAAGTATAATATGTGTATTTAGCAGGAGCATTCAAGAAACTGAATGAACAAAATGTAAAAATTAAAAACAATATAGACTGATTCCTAAATAAACTGTACTAAAGTTTTTTCAGTCAAGAATAGTGAGTGATTTATCTCTGTGTTATTAACGTTAAACGAATAGTTCACCCAAAAATAAAAATAATTCCATGTGTCTGTCGATACTGTCATGATGTTTTATTTTTATACCATCATTTACTCAAAAGTTGTTTTAAACCTAAGTGAGTTTTTTTCTTCTGCTGAACGTCAATGCTGTTTTGAGGAACGTGGAAAACCAAACCAGTTGCTGGTCCTCAATGACTTCCATATTTTCCCTTCTATCATATTCAATGTGGACCAGAAACTGTTTGGTTTCCCACATTCTTCAAAATATCTTCTTTTGTGTTAAGCACAAGAAGGAAATTAATACAGGTTTGGAACAACATGTGAGTGAGTAAATAATGACAGAAATTAAATTGTAGGGTGAACCATCCCTTTAATTACAGTCAGCTGCATGTTTAATACTGTCCCTTCAAGACCTGCACGCGTCTAATATACAGGCGCGCATCCGTTTGTTTCAGCTGTTTACTTTCATTTTAGACATTTTCACTTCGTGTCATTTTGTATGCTATATGTAGGCTATCAGTGGTTCTCTACCTATTTTTCGACCGGGCAGCACTATGGTCCAAGTGCAAGTCTCACGGGCTGCACGCATGTCAATTACATATTAGTCACCAATACAAACCAACCAGATTTATAATATTATTTATAGCCTAAATATTATGATATGTAAATGATTGCATTCATTTAAATAAATAAATAATTAATTCTACTCACCATTAATAAAACTCCTGATGCTGTAGGGAGCTGACCAATTACATTTAACAGCTGGTTATATTCTGTATAATTATGTATGTGACGAACAAAAATCTTGAGAAATTCTGCTGGAAAGTAGTAACAGCACAATAAAGTTGTGATTGTAATTTACAGTCTGTAAGATGCGCGGAAGCGTGACTCGACACGCAACATCGCAAAAAAGTTCATAAATGAAGCCTATGTAATCCAAATATGGAGAGCATTTTCGATTTTAATAATCTAAGGTTCTCTCCAGAGATGTTTTGACACATTTTCTCTAATTAAGGATGATGTTTCTTTTTACCTGAACATGTTCAGTGTGAGGCAAGCACTGTTGATTCTGATATTGTTTCTTTGCTGGCATTTTCCACATTTTATTTCCTCCCCTTAACAAATGTGTCCATTCTGATGCTCAATTTTACCGAACGAAGGGCTGCTGATGACTATCTGAATAAAATTCTGTCAAAGTGTGCGCTTGTTAAATGCGTAACATTAATTACATGAGTGCATATAGTCTGCTCATGTCTAAAAATAATATATGAAAAACTAAATTATTTGACATAAAAGCATAGCTTTTATTTGTTTCATATATTTTTTAATGTTAAAAACTAAAAATGAATTGTAGAACTGAAAGTATTTTTTATTATGTTCAGCATGGTGGGTCGCGGGTTGAGAACCACTGCTTTAAATGAATGTGCTGCTCATACCAATTAATTTTATTAACAAAAAATGAGTTTGAGACGACAATTTAATAGCCTTGCGTTATAGGCTGTTTATTCAGTCATATATTCATAACCGTTTTGACTTAATAATAATAATTAAAATAATTTAAAAAACAAGCAAATACATTTATATATAAATATTTAATGTAAAATTAAAATAAACGTATTTTAAATGTATAGCACAATAATAAGGCAGCAATATATTATAGACAGGACAGAACAAGAGTCACAGCAGCCCTCTGAGTCCGCATAGAGAAGACAAGTACAGAGGGAAGAGATATTGATAAGTACTGTTTTAAATCTGTGAGTTAGTTTACTTTGAGCCTTTTCTTTTAACAGTTTTAAACCTCAGTAACTGCGCTCTTGAAGAGTTTGACTGTAGTAACCGAACGCGATGCGCGGTTTGAATGCTGAACGGAGGATGACAGACAGCCGCAGTGGAGAGAGAAGTTCACGTGGACTTGAATTTAGCTTATTTAATATTAATCTGTACCTCAGATTAAACTATGGAACAGCTTCAGAACACTTGAAATATAGTGTGCGAACACTTTATGGTGCTTTATGATGTTTTTGTGGCTTCCCTGGGGCTTAACAACAACACAGAATATTATAAGCTTAAAAGCACAGGATCGGATTTGGATCAGTCTCATCTGACCGATACCCGATCCGCAGAAAATGACTGGATCAGAGCCGATACCGATCCTCAGTATCGTATTGATGCATCCCAAGAAGACACAAAAGGAGAATGGTCTAAAAGGAGACAAGAAGAAAAGACAAGAGAGAGAGAAGAACTGAGATGAGAAAAGATTAAACAAAACTGGAAGAGAAGAGATGAGAGCACGAGACAAGACTGAGATGAGACAAAAAGGGAAAAATACTAAACAAGACATGAACAGAATGAGACAAGAAGTGACTAAAAGAGAACGAGAGGAAATTAGTAGCCAAGACACAAGAAGAAACATTGTATTTTAAGCTTCAGACGTTATGCATCTGCAGACATGGATTGTTGAAACATCACTCTTCATCTCCTTCAACCCCAGTCAACCTCAGCCCCCATTTCCATTTCTCCTGTTGATTTTCCAGACCTTTCCTTCCCGTGATCCCCCTTTCCCCATCCCTCCCCACATGTCTGATGCTGGGACGCACACACAGTGAGGTCATTGTTTCACCATCTCCCCTACTGTGTGTTCCCCTGTTTGTTGTTGTGAGAAGCCGGAACGCCTCAAACCAGTGGAAACTATTTAATTCTAATGACTAATGAAGAGAAAAGGCAGCATGGTACTGCATACATTTATACTCGAACACAAATACACAGCGCAAAAACTCGCATGAGCACACATTCACTCCAGCTGCTGCATTACACACACCTGCACCAGCATTACACAAAGAGGAAATCAATTCTGTAGCCTGATTTTGAGCCTCTCATGCAGATCTTTCCCCCACATACTCCATTAAAGAATATTTCATCTCGACGCTCCTCTGAGAAAGAAGAAAGAAAAGAACAAACTGGAAAAAAACTGAATTTATGCAAATATCCCCTGGTAAAAGATACACATGTCTAATTTTTAACATCTGTATGCGTGTGTTTGCATAAGTGTATTTGTATACCCGAGCATGCATGACAGACCAAAAATGTTAATATGTGAGTCTTTGAAGTGGGGAGCATAAAGGTCTAGTCAGAGAAAAATGAATGTATATTTATGGAAAGAGTACTATACCTGTTTAGTACTATACAGTACTATAGTGTTTATAGTCACATGAACGACATTAACATTTCATTTTACACAATGACAATTTATGACAAGTTATACAAGACAACTGAACCAGACAACTGTCAAGAACTTTCATTAATCTGCTGCTGTTGAAAAAACAAACAAAAGATCAGAAACTACCAACCAACTACGTAATGATTAGCGAACTACATACGATCAGTTAGCTATATTTAATGATGAGAAAAGTATTGATGATCAGCTAACCTACTAAAAGTACATATCAACGAATGATGAAAAAACGATCACTGGTCAACTAACCACTGAATAATGGCACACTACTAATTATTATACTTCATACTGTACATGATATCATTATACTTTTAAAGGGAGAGTTCACCAAAAAGTGGTCATTCTGTCATAATTTATTCACTCACATGCTTCCAAACCTATATACATTTCTTTCTTTTGTATTTTAAAGAATACAAATACAAAAGAAGCCAGTGACTTCCATAGTATTGTTTTCCATTCAACATTACAGTATAATTGAGAGATATCAATTTTAATATTTATTAGACTTCAAAAAATTACTTATAATTTAAGTGAACTTAAAACAATCTTCACATATACCAATTATAATAAATATCATATTTACCTGTGCCCTTCGGTATAAATATACAGAAATTGAAACTGACATTATGAAACACTAAATTCTGTATTAAACATAGATGAATCCTAAAAGCTATAAAAAAGTTATTGATTTCCTCTTTTTTATTTATTCTTTGATTAACAGACATCACAGCAGCTGGTTATTAGCTTATATGCCTGCTATTGCTTTAAAAGCTGCTGCTGCTGAATGTGGCGCGGATCTGACACGCATCGTATTTTCTGTCAACTCTTTACATTTTCTGACCCACTTCAGGTCTTAAAGTCTCTACTAATGAGCGGACGAGATGAATCGGGTGTTAGATTAGTGAGACAGTGATAGGCTGCACCAGAACAGTTGTGAAAACCATTTCAGAGACATGATCTTAAATGTAACTCATAAAATATATCACATGCATGCACAGCTTTAAGACAGCATTATTTTTGGTAACTTCATGACTTAAATGACCACGATATTGCATGCACGTAGTTTCCTTCACTGTTTGATATGAAATGATATAGGCTACAGTGCGCGATGGCACCTTTGTGCATGCAATTAAAGAGCACGCACCGCGAGCACAGTACGGTTTCCACAGTCGTTTGACTCACAACTGGCGCTGAGGTGAAGCAGGAGTACTAAGATGTCTAAAACATCTCCCATTTAATGTAGTCATAAAGATGTTCTGCAACTTAATAAATACACTTGTTGTCAAGAGAAGAAGTGACAAACAGCAGTTGTGAGTGGATTAGCCAATCCTAGCACCGCCCCTGCATTAATTGCGATAAATATTGCTAAACTGAAATAATGAATCACCTGCGTTAACGCTAATTTTGACAGCCAACACATATAGACTGTCTTTAAGTCATTTAAATAGTCACTCAACTAATTTGGTCAAAAGCACCGATTTACTCTGGAACAAAAGACTTCCTGTAGGAATGAGTCTTGAATAATCCACATAGTTATAGTTCAGTTATAGTTTATATAGTAAAGTGACACATATAGTTCAGTAATCTTAGGACATTATGCTCCAATCTTTTTAGGACGTTTTGTTCTTGCCTCTCGATCTTCCTTCAGAAAGTACATGTGTTGGCAGGCGAGTGTGTGTGGGTTCCTGAACAGCCACTTTAAGGATGTATATTGAGAGAAGTTTCCACAGAACACAAATTCCTTACTGACATTCTCATATTTATTACAGAGCACTAGCCATATTATCAGGGGAGAAAGTCTGTGTCTGTGAGGGTGTGTTTAAGTCTTAAAGTGGAGAGGTGCAAAAACAACTTCTGCATTGCATATAAGCTTAAGCAGTAATCATTCCCTTCTGGTTACACACTGACAGCTTCTGCCAATTATGAAGCAACGACTGCACAGCACACCGAAACTTGTACACACTCAGAGTGGGCCACATATTTCTTCAAAGGCCAACTGGATCAAGTCAGTGTTTCCCAGCCCTAGTGGTGTCATCTTCGCACAGCGCAGTGATAAGCTTTTCAAACATTGCCATTACCTGCTCACAGTAGAGCCAAAATGTAAATTCAAGTTTATTTCTCCACTTGTCTAATTCACCTGGAGTGACTGACATACAATCACGTGTTGTGTTAGCATAGTGTCCAAATTCTGTTAACAAGAACCTTGACGGCGACGTAATTTTCCAACTTAGCCAATCCAAGGCAATAAAGTCAAGAGCTTTAGGCCAGAAACATACTCATGCGCACACATACTCAGCCAGCACATTACAAACATGCCAGCCCTTGGAAGCTAAGCTACTAGAGAGACCTACACCCCTCGTGACCCGAACATTTGAACCTGGACAAACACTTTTCTGCACTTTAATGCCCAATCCCTAACACAAACCACTTGGAAACCTTATTTTCCGCTCTGTAGGATTTTAAGTTTTATTTAAAACAAACCAACTCTCCAATACACGTGGCCACAGAAACAATAAACATGTTTCCTGTCGCAGTAAACCGGCTGACCACACACATATTCGAGTATAATTCTGAATGGAAAAGTATTTGTTTAAAAAAAAAGTAAAATTAAAAGCAACTGATTAAAAATATAATTGGTCAATTGTTCTCCAGTTTAGCTTTCTTTTTTTATAAAGTGTTTTTATAAAGTGCTTCTAATATGTTTCTGTGTTGTTTTATAAGCTGCTGTCATTAAAAATAAAAGGTTATTAAAAGGTCTTCGTTTATTTAATTTGCCAACAATATGACCACCATGCCCCTGCCAGTCCACTGACCCTTGCCAAAGTGCTTTAATCATGATTTTAATTTGTAATAACTCATTAGACAGACGCTTACAGGAATTGTGAATTCCAATTCTCCAGTTTTGTTTATTTCAACCTCCTCAGCTGCAAGTGTACAATTAATCACTGTCTAGATCTAACTAATGGGGCAACAACAAAAAGTGTCTGCGGTTTACCTGGTTAAAACGTCGTGTGAAGGCCACAGCATTGGGTGCTGAACTGTGTTTCTCCTTCTTGTTCCAGCCACAACTAGAGAGCTCCTGCAAAAATAACAAGAGAACAAAAATAGTCACGTAAAAAAAATCCCGTTCCAGTTGGTTTGAGTTCGGAGATACTGGACGGAAACAATCAAGTCAACCAAGCACAGCAGGAGACGTGAATGGTCTACAATGCCAAAAACAAATCAACTCGGAACACCTGAAAAAGGGCGAGTATCACTCATGACCAGTGACCCTAGAAAACATCATTAATGGGGCCTCTGACAGCAGATGTCGGAATCTTTCCCAGTTCGTCACGCTTTGTATACTTTTGTACAATTTTGTACAATTTTGCATCCAAACACAGAAGTAATTTCAGAATCACATGCCAATCGTCCGAAAATCATGTTGATCCTCCTTCTCGCTCGCATGGCATGACTGATTGACTGAAATAGAATGGAAAAGATTTTAAAATAATATTTAACAATGTGTATTTGGCAACAACACCGTTCAATAAACATTAATCTGACATGCTAAATCTCAAAAACACGAACTTCACCTGTTCTGCCATCTAAGAAATGTCTAAGAGCCAATACTAAAGCCATCGTGACAGCCTAATATACGACATATCGGCCACGCTAGGAAATTCACATTTGGAAACTTAGAAACATGATTATGCAACCGTGCGTTGCATAATTACGCCAAGTGCTCAGACATTTTCCAGTAGAGAATCAGTTTCAAACAAGCTGTTAGCACCATTAAAACACAAAAACAACTTCTGATATGCATTCTACCACACAGAGAGATTTAATTTCCGTCAGCTGTCAGTAACGGGAGAAGAGCTGCCTGATTCCATGATGGGACTTCAAGATCAATGAAATTAACCATCAAGCATATTCATCGCGATTGTCCATTGTGAACTTAAACCCAGCAGCAACACAACCACAATCTCTCATGAGGTCACACTAGCAAACAGTGACTTAATGAGTCAGCAACCTGTGGAGGTAGCAGCTTAGCAACATACACAAACACAGATGTGAATGTACGAGCCAACACACACAGAGCTAAGTAAGTGTGCTTTCTGCATTGTCTCCAGCACCAACGACCACAGAGACGCGCCAATGGAATAAATTCTGCTGAATCAATTTCTCCACGTGTAACAAATCTGAGCCCCAGCGTAGAGTTCAGAATATGTGATGAGGAAAATCACCTACTGAGATTTAATTAAATAAGTCACTACCCACTCTGAGAACAAAACACAAGGTTAATGGCAGATTTCCATTCTTCTTCTGTGATGTAATGCATTTCTGAGACTACGGTAGAAGTGAACTGAAACAGTGCCTTTATTGAATTTAACAGCTGGCCAGTTATCAAGGTTATCATTGAGTTTTTCAAATAGGGACAGCACTGCCACAGGCTCCAAATGGTAGTAGTTGAGTTAATATTTGGACTAATAATCTAAAATATGCAGGCTGGAAACCCCAAAGAGGGATCTTATCTGCAAACAACTGTGTTCATATTTTACCTAAATCATATCGTACACTAAAATGGCAAGACCTGCCTGATTGACCTGGAACAAAAGAAAACACAAGACAAAAAAAATATATATAGGGCTGTCGCAGTGAAATAATTTCCCTTATGGTTATTTTGGGTGCTCAATATCGCAATATGCGATAGTATTGCCATCCATCCATGTTCATTGGTATATTAAGGGTATACTAAGCGATTTTTGAAAAAAGTTTTGGACCACAGAATCGGACAGGTTCCCAAAACACACTTGTAGCCAATAAGCAGTAAGGGGGTGTGTCTTGCAATGATAGAAGAGAGTGCTCAATTTGAGTGCATAGGACAGATATTAGCAGATCGAATGTAGCCATCGCAGATAAAAAAAAAAGAGGAAAATATCAGAGAAACGAAACATTAAAAAAGAAGTGTTACTATCGGGGGCAAAAGGTAGGACCCGCGTAAATATCGGAGCAGCTTTCCAGCGGTGGAGAGAACTCAAGGAGCGGGAAGGGCTCGAATCGGACGCCACAGTTGCGTTGAGTAATGTTGATTTTGCTGTGTTTTGCACAACTTACCCATGTTGGTTTTTGTTTGAATATGCCTGTGTCATCTTCACTTGTTTCCACGATCATGGTTGCCATGGGTGCGTACGTACGTGTGGGGTGGAGATTTCGAAATAGGGGCGAGGTCCTGTTGGGGTATGGGCGTGTTAGTTTTGTTGCTTTCAAATATAAACATTGTTTGACAAAAATCGCTTTGTGCACCTTTAATATATGTATAATAGTAAGTTCCGATTCTTGAATCTGACTGGACAAAGTGGCTTTCCAACATTAGCCGGGTTTCCATTATAGATTATTATAAAATAATTATTGCGAAATGGCAGCATTTCCATAAACCAAAATTATGTGACTAAAATGTAATTTTGTCCTTGTGATAAGCCATGGTTACGAATGTTGGTACGTTTACGTATAATCGCAGCCACCGCACTAGCCATTATTTTTGATCAAAGTGTATATTTAGTGAAGCAGCATGGAGAGCTGCTTCTGGAACTTCTGGGGAGGGGGGGGGGATTCCTTTTCTGTGGTTAATTTTCTGGATTCCTTTTTTATGGTTAAGTTTAATTGTACTAATAAAAAAGCATGTCTAGCTAATTAAAATCATGAAACTTGAGTAATTTAAAACCAATTTATTAAAAGTGTAACAAAAATGACATGCTCAGGGCCCTATGAAATGTTACATTTTTTTGTTTTATTGTTACCAAATTCTGTGTTTTGCATGTCTAACTATTTGAAAGCATAAAAACAAGTTTAATTTATTCTTACAATAGGCCTATTCATTTTTTCCCCTCTGAAATTATGTGCTGTGTATTTTTGTACCACTTGTGTGTGTGTGTGTGTGTGTGTCTGTATCGGGGCTGAACTCCGCTGTGCGCGATACAGAGCATGTGATCGAAGCAGAGCGGTGTGACGCTCAGCTCAATATTCCGCTTTGTGGGCATGCGCTCTGCTCAGTCGCTCACGGCCAAAGCAAACGCTCCGCTAATCCAGCTCAGATCACGCTCTGACATTAAATGTCTCCAGTAGGCCTATTTTTCCCCCGGTTATAATGAAATTATTGAATAAATGTCTCAAATTAAGCAGTAGTCCGATAAGTAACGGTTAGGTTTTAGCGTGACGTTATTAATTTAAATGTATTAAATTAAAATTATTAATTTGAAAACGTGTCTTGTTTTTGAAGCCACTTAGCAAACTTTCGTAAAATTTTGTAATAACTGAAAAAGTATACTTTTACATTAAAACGCCACTTCAGCTATTGTGTAAACATTCAAAACACGCACACAAGATGAAATGCAGATATAGAATTTCACAAAATTCACCTTACTTATCAGGCTCATGAAAGTACACACAAGATGAAATTAACTTCATTATTTTGTTGCGTAAATAAAAGAAACACACTTTCTAATATTAAAATAGACCAAACTGCGGGGAACTGCGGTCTAATAAACCACCTTTCAATCTTTTTTGTTTTAGAAACATTAGCTTAGACAAACTATTGCTTAGTCGTATTGAGCGAGCGGAGCGGAGGGTGCCGTTGGTGGGGGCATAAATAATAGTAGGGGAAACACTGGTATTGCAACACACGTGTGTAGTATAAATAAGCGTTTATCCAAGCATTAAAGGCAAGGAATACCCCTTATACTTGAGCAGCCATGTATGAGGTGCTTCTTGGAGGTTATAGTACATTAAAGAATGATCATGTGACTTATGTACGCCAAGTGAGCTGTAAATGCTGTAAAAAGCTGTTTCCATTGCAGTTTTGCAAAATATTATTTTTTCGAATTGGCCGAAAATCCCCCTCATGCAAGCGTAAAAACTTGTACAATATATGGGCGCTTTTGCAAAATTTCAATTTGCGTAATTTGAAGGGTAATGGAAACAGCTACTCAAGTCTTTACAAGTGACTCAACTAGTACATTTAAAAACATCATTCATATATGACACAAGGTGTTGAAATTAATTTAACATTGATCACCACTTTTTAATGGTCAATCGACGATCAACGCGTGGGTAATGCTGACACTGATATTTCACTTCATAGAGAACAATGTCATTTATTCAGTGGATAGAACAGTGCTGACGGCAGTCATGAGAAATCCCCTTAAACGCTGAAAGATACTACGACAAAGATATTGCTTTTATCTTCTGACAACTGATGGCAAACTGATTTATTTCAATGAATATATGTTGACCCGAAGAAGGACAGACGCAGGTAATCATACATGTTCAGCCGATCTCTCTATTTCTGTTTAGTGCAAATATACAAAACTTATGTACAAATAATGAGCACGATATTACAATATTGTGGTTATCGCGACAGCCCTACAAAAAAACGAAACAAAACATAACACACAAAAATACGGGAGAAAAATAAATAAACACAAGACAAAAAAAAACAGGACTTAATACAAAAATCACACAAAAGACAAAAACCCACAAAACCTTTTTCCCCAAGCAATATGCAGTAACCTAGCGTTTGAATCTGCAGTTATTAAGAGTATTTTCCATTTACATTTTAGTCATTTAGCAGACGCTTTTATCCAAAGTGACTTACAAATGAGGACAATTGAAGCAATCAAAACCAACAAAAGAGCAATATGCAAGTGCTATGACAAGTCTCGTTAGCCCAATGCAGTACACGTAGCAAGTTTTTTTATGTATATATACACATTTATATACACAACAACACACATTTATATTTATATACATATACATATATTTATACACACAAAGAAAACAAGTAGATAGAATAGAAAAATTATATAGAAAGCTAGTATTAGAGTTTTTTTAAGAAAAACAAGCAGTTAGAAAATGAATAGACTGTACAAGTGATAGAGGGTCAAGTGTTTTTTTTATAAAAAATAAAACAAATAGCTAAAATATAATTAGAATAGTGAGTGCTAGAGTCAGAGGGTCAAATAAAGATGAAAGAGATGTGTTTTTAGCCGTTTCTTGAAGATGGGTAAGGATTCAGCTGCTCGGATTGAGTTAGGCAGGTCATTCCACCAGATGGGAACTGAAGGATCACAAATGTTATTCTATGTTTGATGTGGATTCACGTCCTGACTAAGAGTTGTCGGGCAAGGCAAAGGTGCTTGAGATCGTTTCCTGACCATTTGGGCTTGGGACAGCTGTGCCTTTTGTCAATGAGTCAGACAACTGTGTCCTGGCCAGACGTGGATTCGTTAGGTTTATTGCCCTCAGATGTATGTTTTCTTTGATGTTTTAACTCCAAAAAGTCCCTCCTCCAATTCTGTCTATAAGATACCCTGTAAAAATGACTTAAGATGAGATTTTCGATGACTACAGAATACCAAGGACATGTCATAGAATAAAGAAATTCTGCTGACAATCCAATCCGAAGTCTCCTGGTCTTCTCTTCTGAGTTTTCTACTTTAGAAGAACAGAGTTTTCAACAGATGCTGCCGTGTCCCGGATAGAGTTCCAGCTTCCTCACCTGAAAAACTTCAAGCTCAAACAAAGATCTGCATCTTTTGGAATCCAGCGAAACTTCAAGCTCAACAAGGATTCCCAGACTGAATTTTTCTCTCAAACCAAGTGTGGTGAGTGGCTGTTCTCTAATCCAAAAGAACCTAAGACCAGTGTATCCTCTGTGCCGTCAGAGAAGAGTTAACATACATCTGTAGGGTTTTGTTTAACTAAAAGTTATCCTCTGTTCAGGCAGGGAAGGTTAGCATTTCATGCTAATAATTTTGTTTTATCCTCTGTTCTTGTAGGCAGGGACGTGTATCCTCTGTTTCAGGCAGGGAAGAGTTTATCCTCTAAAGTTTTTTATTTTAGAGATGAGTTTATCCTCTAAAGTTTTTTTGATTTTAGAGATAAAAGTATCCTCTGTTCTTGTAGGCAGGGACGTTTATCCTCTGTTTTCAGACAGGGAAGAGTTTATCCTCTAAAGTTCTGCTTTTAGAGATGACATTTTATCCTCTGTTCTTTCAGGCAGGGAAGATTTTGGCATTTACGTGCTAATTTTTGGTTTATCCTCTGTTGTTTCAGGCAGGGAAGGTTTTTTGGCATTTACGTGCTAAAAAAAACAAGTGTACCCTCTGTTAATCAGAGAAGTGTTTGTTTTGTTTGTGTGGTACCGAAGAAACTTACAAAATGGTTAGAATGAATGCTAGGCTGATTCCAACCACAGAAAAGAGTGGTCTTGCGACTCCTCTCTGGTCAGATAGTGAATTCAAAACACTGTTAGGAAAAAAAATGGACCTAATAGTCACTGAAAAAGTTAGACAAGAACTAACGCAGAAATATGAGATTCATCCAGACAAGACTTGGTCAGTAGATGAGTGTAAAAAGGTACTAGGAGCAAGTATTCGTAAGAACAATGTGAAAGGCATTATCTGTTGTCACAGAGAATTCAGTGTAACGCTAGCGACACAACAGTCTCAGCGTAACTCAGAGCTAGAGAAACAGAACAATGAACTCCGTGCGAGAGTATCCACTTTGACTAAGAAATTGAACCTCAAGAAAGTTGCAGCAAACACTGATGCAGAAGTAAGTCAGCCTGATAACATTTACCCTGATTTACAAGCGTTCTTTGAAACAGATGTAGCTCTCCAATCAGTAACTGATGTGCCTGTAAATTCAGTCAATGTGTGTGGTGCGAGGAGAAGATCTCAGGGGATTGAGGAAACTGATAGTGTTCCTCCCAATTCTTCTGTGGTGCAAATACAAACTGTTGCCAAAGCTTTAGGTCCTAAAGATATAGAGAGACTATCTCAAAGTTTACCGTCAGCACGCACACATTTTTCTGAATTTAGAAGAACATTGATCAGTAAAATGCGTCTTTATGACATGTCGTTGACAGAAGTCATGCAGTTGATGTCACAAATTTTAACTGAATCTGAATTCAACAGTTTTGAATCTGCTGTTACTTCTGAACTGCGAAATGCCAGTAAGGGTGACTTAAGAGAAGGTATTTTGAAAATCCTAAAGAATATCTTAGGACCCAAAATAGATTGGTCTAGAATTACTGCCTGTGTGCAAAGGAAAGAAGAAACTGTGAGTGAATATACTGAGAGATTTTGTCAGTCAGCTGTAATTTACAGTGGAATTGTTGATGACCCTGAAAGTGTGCTAAATGACAAGGGACCCCTGGTTCATATCTGGTCAGATGGCCTTGTAGCCGAATACAGAAAAGCTTTACCATTCTTAGATCTAACTTGGTCTAACAGAACTCTCAGAAGTAACCTAGACAGGTTAGCAACATGGGAAAGAGATGCTGATGTCAAGGCAAAAGTAAGAGTAGCAGCAGCTACGTTTAACACAACGAAACAAGACAATAGATGGTCTAAAGAGAAAGCAAATGCAAATACTGTGCAAAATTAGGACATTGGGAGAAAGAGTGTAGGAAGAAGTTGCAAGATAGTAAAAGAAATGCTATGCATAATTCTGCTCCTTCTCAGCCTGCACACAACCCTGAAGTAGTTCCGCCAGTGACCACTGAAACTCTAGGTCAGCTAGTTCAGGCTCTTCTAAGAGCACAACAAGACCAGGAAAAAACTAATTATTGGGGCTGTGGTAGCTACCTTTCCCTGTAATCCAACACAATGACCAAAGAATTTTTGTGAAAGGTAGCATAAAAGAGAAAGAGATTGATTTTTGCTTGATACAGGTGCAGAAATTACAGTAATTCCTACAAAATTGGCACAAGGTTTAAACATCCCATACAAGAAAACCAAACTTTGTTTAACTGGTGTAATAGGTGAAGATTCTGTTTTGTATGAAACTCCGCCCATAGAGGTACAATTTGGCCCAAAAACTCTGACTACAAAATTGCTATGCGCTCCATTAAATACAGGTGCAATTTTAGGCATGGATCTTCTGAGACAAATAAATCTAACTTTAGACATGTCCTCAGAATCTACTAGCATAAAATTTCCTCAGCACAGATTTCTACCAATAATGCAACCCCTCCGAGTATGCTTTCTTACAGAATCATCCAATTTGGGCTAAAGACAAGGATGATTGTGGGTTGTTGACAGGTGTAGAACCAGTTAAATTGACAGGAACTCCACCTCCGGTCACCAAACAATATGCGATTAATAAAGAAGCTATACAGGGAATCAAACTTATTGTAGAAAATTTGCTGACGCAAGGAGTGCTAGTTAAAACCAACAGTCCATGTAATTCACCCATATGGCCCATCAAGAAATCTAATGGGACATGGAGACTTACAATAGACTACAGAGTAGCCAATAAACATATTGAAAAAATCACCCCCCTAGTGGCAGATCCATCTACAATTTGTAATGGCTTACCATTAGATTGTAAGATTTTTTCAGTAATTGATATGTCTAATGGATTCTTTTCTGTACCGTTGCACTCTGACAGCCAGCCATGGTTAGCTTTCACAGTTGACTATGAACAATACCAGTGGACACGATTGCCACAGGGATTTCAAAACTCCCCAACCATATATCATCAGGCTGTCAGGCGTGATTTGTGTGACCCAGAATGTCCGGTAAAACAGTCCACTATGATCCAATATGTCGATGATATTTTGATTGCCTCAACAGATCATGAGGTACATCAAACTGAATTGGCATCATTGTTGGACTATTTGCATAAAAAAGGACACAAATGCAGCTTTCACAAAGCTCAAGTTGCTAAAAAGCAAGTCACATTTCTGGGTCAAACAATTGGTGCAGGAAATAGATCCATTACACAGGATCGGCTTCAGTCAAAGCCATACCTCCGCCTAATACCATTAAAACACTCCGCTCATTTTAGGAACAACAGGTTATTGTAGACCTTGGATTGAAGACTATGCCTCGATTGCTCAGCCTCTCTATGATTTGTTGAAAGGCCATGGTAAAGATTCAGATACTGTTTGTATGGAAGAACTTCATCTCAAAGCTTTTAATGATTTGAAGAGAGCACTATGTCAAGCACCAGCATTAGGAATTGCCCAATCTGATAGACCCTTTGTGCTTTATGTCCATGAACACTTAGGCTTTATGACTGCATGTCTAATGCAAGATCATGGGGGCAGCTTACGCCCAATTCATTACTATTCCGTAAACTTGACATAGTCGCTCAAGGTATGGGCCCATGCCTCAGAGCAGTACAGGCAGTTCATCTAGCGCTTCAGGCTTCATCAGGAATGGTGTTAGGTCAGACTGTAAACGTAAAATGCCCTCACACAGTGTCCGCACTAATGAATCAAGCAAAAGTCACTTCTGTCACCTCCTCCGTTGGGGAAATTGGTTAGCAACTCTCACAGCCCGAATATTGTTATACAGCGTGCACCAGTCACGAACCCATCCTCATGTATGATGTCTGCAATGACTGAATTTGTGTTAGAGGATGAAGGCGAAATGACTCATGATTGTGTTACGCTTACATATGCAGCGACAAGTGAAATAGCAGAAACTCCCATAGAGAACGCAGAATTGGAGTTGTTTGTTGATGGTTCAGCTCAAGTTATTGAAGGTAACAGACGAGCAGGATATGCAGTAACTTCCACCACTGAAGTAGTTGCTTCAGGTCGTCTTCCAGATCATTTTTCAGCTCAAGCTGCAGAACTAGTAGCCTTAACTAGAGCATGCTAGCTTCAGGATCGGTTGCAAATATCTACACAGATTCCAGGTATGCTTTTGGGGTAATTCATGATTTTGGTGTCATTTGGCAAACCAGAAAATTTCTAACTTCTGCTGGATCCCCATTAAGCATGCTGGATTAGTGAAAGATTTAATGTTTGCCATGAAACTCCCAAAGAAATTAGCAGTGATCAAAGTGAAAGCACATCTCACAACTAATACTACGGAAGCTAAAGGTAATGCTCTTGCTGATGTAGCGGCTAAACAGGCTTGTTTCTATGCAACTGTACAAGTGTGTTCAGGTAGTACAGCACAGAAGATAATTCTACCTCCTGAATCAATCGTTGATCTGTATAAAGACGTTCCTCTATATGAAGCATGGACATGGTTAGACAAAGGAGCCACTGTGGATTCATCCGGCTGCTGGACCAAAGGGGAAAGTATGTTGCTCCCGAATCACTGTTGCCATATTTGGCTCAACAAATACACAGTTTGGGTCATAGTGGTCCAGCAACGATGAATCACAGGTTCTCAAATCAATGGTGGAATCCAAAATTCAGAAACGCAGCCACTGAAACAGTCAAGAGATGTGTTACATGTCAGAAAAATAATGATGTACCAGCAGCCATTACACCAGCAGCACATACCCCAGCTCCACCAGGGCCATTTCGTCACCTGCAAGTTGATTACATATCGTTGCCCCCTTGTAAAGGAAAAACTGACGCTTTGGTAGTAATAGACAAGTTCTCAAGATGGGTAGAAGCTTATCCAACAGGGCGCTACAGCTGCACACACTGCTAAATGTCTTGTCACTGATTTCATTCCCAGATGGGGATTACCAGATTGCATTGACTCAGATCAAGGTACCCACTTCACAGGACAGGTAGTCAAGGAAGTGTCTAGAATGTTGAAGATTAAGTGGAACCTTCACTGTCCCTATAGGCCACAAGCATCAGGACAGGTTGAACGATCAAACAGAACAATCAAAACCAGGCTAAGCAAAATGCATCAGGAAGGAGTACCATGGGTTGAAGCACTGCCCGCAGTACTGTGTAGTATGAGAGCATCACCTAACAGATCAGTAGGACTGAGCCCTCATGAGATTATTACTGGACGCCCAATGCAGATGCCAGGTGTGATTGATCTTAGAAATGCTGATGTGCACATTGCTTCAGATGCCCTGATCGCTTACTGTGAAAACCTCACAAAGGCAGTGCAGAGTGCCAAAGAGAGAGTTGAGTCGTGTTGGCAGACTCCACCAGAAGGTGGACACACAATCGTCCCAGGTCAATGGGTCATGATAAAGGCATTCAAAAACAAGCCATTAGAGCCTAAGTGGTACGGACCACATCAAGTGATGTTGATTACAGCAGCTGCAGTATTGTGTCAGGAAGGAAAACTTGGACTCATGTGTCACATTGTAAGGTTGTTCCTCCCCTGCAGGGATAGGATAGGGCAGACACAAGAACCAGTGAGGAGCCCAGGGAAGAACCGAAAGCAACAGGCTTGGGGCCAACCCTGAGGTGAAGATTTCCTCATAGGCTTTTCCCCTCCATTAGTCCATCCTTTCCTCACTGTTCTTTAGGTGTCGCAGGAATTAAGAAATAGGGAAAGAAGGAACAACCATAGCAGACTATATTTTGAACAGAGGATACAACCCTAATGTATGCAGACTCTACAAATACTGCTCTGTGCCGTTAGTTCTCTCTTGTTTGTGTTTCTTTCTTCCTCTGTGCAGATACCATTTGATGGCTGTCCTGAGATCCATATGCACCACCCTTCTCACCTGCGGATAAAGCCACAACCTCTAGAAAACAACTAGACCCATCGCCGAGCCAACTATCACACAAGAAAAAAAAAAAAAAAAAAATACACAACGCAGAGACTCACATACGGGAACTTCAGTCATCCATCAACATGATCAAGATTTTCGTACTATTAACCATCATGGACATCACGCAAAGTGTAGACCCCAGAAACAACATATTCGTAGAGCTGATGAATATGTCAAGAAATGCCTTGTTTGCTGGAAAGAACGTTTGCATGCCGCACGCACCTTCAGTAGGAGCAGGAATCCCATGGGTGGCACCCTATCTCCAAATGTGACACGTGTACCTTATTCGATCATCATACCAGTGGATTACACAACAAGGATACATGTCACAACGTAACAATTCCTCCAGCTTCGCCGTGTTGCATTCCTGGACTACCATCCTGCAACCTAACTTCAGCTACTCCCATCATGACAGATCTACTCATGCCAAGGATGTTCTATTGGTGCATGGAAAATCATGCTCCAGCATCGACTACACTGGGTGAAATTCCTCGTGAACGTTGCAGCTTTGTGATTGAAAGAAGAACCGAATTCGATGTGTATGCGTTACTACATCAGATACGAAGAGGAGAATGAATTAAAAGAGTGTCTCTACGGGAACCCATCCCTACCGAAACTTTTTGCCATAAATCAGTGGTGTATGATTCCTCCACCGACTGGCACTTTGTGGTTATGTGGGACTTCTGTCTACAGCATCCTACCCAGCCAATTCAATGGCAGGTGCACCCTGGTTTATGTCCTACCAGCCATCAGAGAAAATACACACTCCACCTCAAGTTCTCCACATCTACAAAATTCAGCTTCTACCAACAAAGATGGCTGCATTCCAGGACTCACTTGTGTACAAACGTGGTGGTCAAGAACTCTTGGAGCATTAATCCCATCGTATGGTGTCATGCAGGCTCTCGATCAAGTCAGAAGCCTGTCGGATTCTGTACAGAAATTGGCCAATGATACGGTTTTGGCCCTGGGCAACATCAAGGACACTCTTGCCTCGCACAAGATGATGATCTTACAGAACAGAGTGGCCTTGGATTACATTCTTGCAACACAAGGGGAGCCTGTACCATTATCGGTCCTGAATGCTGCACGGGTTAATGGATCCAACAGAGAACTTGAACAAAATCCAACAAGACATTCTTGGTCTTTCAGAAAAATTACACCAGATGACTGAAGATAATTCTTCATGGTTCGGAAACTTGTTAGGTAAACCCTGGCTGTGGATCAAGGAAATAGCAATTCTGCTGTTGTTTCTCCTACTTGCGTACTATCTATGCATCCACAGTATCAAGTGTTTCTGTCAGCAAATGACGCCCGCCTCTCACAAGGAAATGACAGTTCCAACCAGAAAAGATTATTACCGTAAAATCTTCACGGACCCTAATTGCATGTTTTGTTTCTGTGTCAGCATGCAATTACATATAAGCAACACAGAACATGTACAATGTGCCTGTAACGATTACAAGTTACAAGAATTAACTTTTAAGTGTCTAAATTTGTATTTTGTGAGAGTTATTAGAACTCTCAAAGAGGGGATTGAAGGATCACAAATGTTATTCTATGTTTGATGTGGATTCACGTCCTGACTAAGAGGTGTCGGGCAAGGCAAAGGTGCTTGAGATCGTTTCCTGACCATTTGGGCTTGGGACAGCTGTGCCTTTTGTCAATGAGTCAGACAACTGTGTCCTGGCCAGACGTGGATTCGTTAGGTTTATTGCCCTCAGATGTATGCTTTCTTTGATGTTTTAACTCCAAAAAGTCCCTCCTCCAATTCTGTCTATAAGATACCCTGTAAAAATGACTTAAGAAGAGATTTCGATGACTGCAGCCTACCATCACACTGGGGTTTTTTCAATAAAGAATCCTACGATCGAATCCGAAGTCTCCTGGTCTTCTCTTCTGAGTTTCTACACTTTAGAAGAACAGAGTTTTCAACAGAACAGTTAATGAAAAAGTCAGTTAAAGTGAATATCTGCTTCTTTGGGATGGCACAATAATGCATCGTTCACTCCTCGCAGCAGATTTTTCTTTTTTTTCTTGCAGATTTTCCTGACCATAAACTAGAAAAAAACAGGAAAAACCGGCTAAAGCATCAGTATGCTGATGTCAAATACGGTGTCTTGTTCTGGCAGTGACAGATTGAATAATGCACAAAGCAATGAACCCAGGGAAACTCATGGCGGGCAGCAGAAACAAGGGAAGGAAAAAGACACAGTTTGAGGGAAAAAATGCTGTGTTATTCTCCGTTTCATAGATTTCAAGCCTTCAAACAAAAGTCAGTTCCGTTCACATGGAGCGTTGCTATCACACAAAAGTCTTTAAAGCAGTGGGAAGTCAATGGAAAAGGGATCATAGCTGTGTTTTATGTTCCCTTTCTTCTATGCCAACTGAAAAGACTTGAACTGTTTCTAAAATGCAACATAATTTTAAGATGTAACAGCACTGATGTTTCTATGTGAGTGCAGACGCACAGACTGCACAACTCGTCATGTCTTGAAAAGACTAAATCAATTGGCAACTTTATAGCTTATATTCAAACTTTTCTTTTTCCAATTTAAACAATAAAACAGGCTGTTCTTATACCATCCCGGGAGGTTTTCATGGAAAAAGATTAGCCAGCTGGGAATCAGGCATAAGATAATGGCAGATGAGCAGTAACGGAAGAGAACTTGGCAGGGGTGACAATGATTAACTATGTCAAACTCTGACCTTGTGACGAATTCAGGATATGATATGACACAAATTCACATTACATTAAATTAACCTCAATATCATCACCTAATCTGGAAACCTGGAGCTCAACCATCTAACCACGGCTCAAAATCACACAAACAGCGGAACTGGAAATCAAAGAAAGAATTACAGACGACAAGGAAATAGACGTCTCTAGCCAGTACTATATGGACTATAAAAACATATGTAGATTTAATACTAATGCTCACGGAATGGGTGGGCAGTAACAGAGATTTTCCATCATGGCATTTAATGTCATCATTGTGGCAAAATCTAATCATCATGCAACATCCAATGTTTTTCGGGGTCTAGGAATGGTTTACTAAGAATGTGTGAGTGCACGCTCCAAACAAACCCAAACTAACCTAAAGCAAAGTGAACTCACAATAGACCATCTTGATCATCCCGAGAGGTTATCAGATGATAATATGCAATCAAGTCCTTTCGTGTTCCCAGAAAAATAAAAAAAATAAAACAGCATGCAGGTAAATAATGACAGAATGTACTGTGTGGAGTGGACAATTTCTTTCCATTAGTTAACTGACATAACAGATCCAACAAGCTCAGGCCAGATAACTGAGAACATACGTTTTCATTTCTAGAAAATCAAGCAATTTCTGCATGTGTGTTCGAAACACTTCCTCACCTGAAGAACACTTTTCCTAGAAACTGTGTTCCAGTGATTCTCTCTCTGCTGCGAGAGGTTTTGCCTTGTAAAAACAGCACAAGAGGTGCAAGAACATGCCATAATTTAATAATACCGTCCATTAATCTGAACTGCTCTATAGAGCCTGGATCACACGTTATCCCACCAAGAAAATGCTACTATACAAATGGCACAAATGTGTTCAGAATAAGGGAAGATGGACACTTGACTGGGGAAAAGATCTTGGGTCAAAACTGCGAAATAGAGACACAGTAGAGAGGAATTGACTGAATGGTTGCACCACTTTAACACTCTAGATTTTTGTGCAAATATACTGTGTCCTACTCACTAATCACCCGCCACAGTGTTTAACCGGGAGCTAAACGTCCTGATATACCACAGAGTATTTTAATTAAAGAAATAGTTCACTCTTCAGGCCATCCAAGAAGCAGTTTAGATTCTTCATCGGAACAGGTTTGGAGAAATGTAGCATTACATCATTTGATAACCAATGGATCCTCTGCAGTGAATGGGTGCCGTCAGAATGAGAGTCCAAACAGCAGATAAAAACATCACAATAATCCACAAGTAACCCACAGGATTTCAGTCCATCAGTTGTGAACGTCTTTTGAAGTGAAAATCTATATGTTTGCATGAAACTAATTTGTCATTAAGATGTTTCTAACTACTATGTTTCTAGCATTAAGATGTTTTAACTGTCTCTGATGGCAAAAATAGCAGTCCATTATCCATAATAATGCTTTTTCTAGTGAAAAAGTCCGTCCCCTGATGTCCTCTCACATTAAAATCCACAATCATGTTTTTTAGTTTGGGATTTTTTGCTTGTAAATGGTGCATATTTCTCTCCAGATTCAGACGAGACACTGGAGAAAGCAATATTATGGATAGAGGACTCATATTTTAGCAAGAAACCGTTTTAAGGTAAAAACTTCTTGAAGGATTTGTTTCTCACAGCAGAATTAATCCAAGTAAATTAAGCTTATTATAAAAATAATAATCTAAAGTACTGAATATAAACTGGTAATTCATAAAAAAAAAAAAAAAAAAGAAAGGGAAACAATTTTTTACAGAAATGCATATGAAACCGTGTATTATTTAACAGACAAGGATCCACTTCTTGTAATGCGAAACCCTTATGGTTTTCAGGATTGCTGGGCCCTTGACCGCGTTTTTTGCATTTCCTGTATAGCAAAACTTGAAGGCAGAGTGCAGGTTTTAAGATAATCTCTCATGTTATGTATCACACCCATGTGTCGGGCAGACTGCCATGTGATCTGTGCTGCTGGTTTGTAACTGGCTCACGTGTGTCTGCAGTGGTCTTTTCCGAGACCCTACCAGCATTCTTCACGATAGTACGTATGCAACATGTTGCTCCATCCTAGTCAAAACTGGCCAGACTGAACGATAATGTGCGTCATAGTCATGAAGGCCAGAGAAACCCGCTGGTTCCACTGTTAATGCTTACAGATGCATTACAGTGCAACTAACAGGGATGGTTTTACAACTGAACATAGGCTACATGTGCACCATTCATGTGGCTCTGTGCAACCCAATTGATAAAAGATGTTGATCTATTATCCTTCAAACCCAATGAAAGCATCTCCTGAGGCAATACTGCAAAAGGAAATCATGGGTTATCAAAATCTAAACTAAAATCAGCATCTCAACCACATAAAAGTTAAAGGGATATATCATTCAAAAATAAAGGTTCTGTCATGAGTTACTCACCTTCATGTCGTTCCAAACCCATATGACTCTCTTCCGGTGGCGCTGCTGAGTTCAGACGCCTGTGAATTAGCTCCGCTCAGAACTGTGCTTTTTATCTGTTTTTTTTTACCTATTTTTTACTTTTTTACTTCTCTTTTTGATACGTGTATTATCTGCAATGATTATGTACGACAGAAGAACACTTTTGGACATTGGACAGCACTACACTAACCTGATTAAGGATACTTTATCCACGGACCCAGCGTGGCCATTGGAGATACTTCAGAGCACCGAGTTGAACAATGACCACCTGAACAACCGCAGGAGGCGAAAGAAACATCGCGGGAGACGCGCTGGAATACGCAACAGACTGAGGAAAAGGGCTCACAGCCCTCCTCTACCAAATATTCTGCTCGCTAATGTCCAATCCTTGGAGAATAAGATGGACGATCTTAGAGCCAGGATTAGTTTCCAACGGGACATTAGGGACTGCAACATCTTTTGTTTGACTGAAACATGGCTCACGCCGACGGTCCCGGACACCGCCGTAACGCCGTCTGATAACTTCTGTTTTACGGATGGACAGAACAGCCGAGGCCAGGAAAAACCAAAGGTGGTGGAGTGTGTTTCATGATTAACAGGAAATGGTGTGACCCCAGGAATATCTCCATTCTGTCGCGTTCCTGCTCACCTCATCTGGAACACCTCTCCATTATCTGCCGCCCATTCTATCTGCCCCGGGAATTTTCATCAATCGCCATTACTTCGGTCTACATTCCACCACAAGCTGACACTAGCTTGGCTTTGTCCAATCTCCACGATGTGCTCAGTGGATATAACAACATACATCCTGACGCTGCCTTCATCATCGCCGGGGACTTTAACAAAGCCAACCTCAAGAAAGTCTTGCCGAACTTTCATCAGCATATATCCTGTCCAACCAGAGGACTGAATACACTCGATCATTGCTACACTCCGCTCAAAAATGCCTACAAAGCCCACTCACTGCCGGCTTTTGGCAAATCAGATCATGCCGCCATCTTCCTCACACCGGAATACAAACAAAGGATTGCTCATGAACCGCCGGTGGAGAGGGAAGTGACGCTCTGGTCCTCCCACTCTGAAGCTATGCTACAGGCGTCTCTTGATGTCGACTGGGACATGTTCGGGCGAGTTCATCTGACATCAGCGAATTCACGGATGTAGCATTAAGCTTCAAACACGCTAACCGAACAGGCCACTGAAACGGTAACAATAAGGACTTTTTCTAATCAGAAACCGTGGGTGGACAGATCAATCCGTGTTGCGGTTAACCATCGTACCGCCGCATACAACGCTGGTCTGTTGTTGGGAAACATGAGCGAGTACAAGGCATCGTGTTATGCTCTCCGACGTGCAATAAGAGCCGCTAAGCGTCGGTACAGAGAGAGAATTGAGTCACATTTCCAGCTCAATGACTCTCGACGCATGTGGCAGGGACTGAAGACCATCTGTTCCTCTGGAAATAACTCCTCCGCAGAGGTGAGAGCAGATCCGTTGCTGGCCGAAGAGCTAAACACCTTCTACGGCCGCTTTGAATGTAATGGCGGCGCGACTCTGCCGAGCAGCGCGCCAGGAAGCAGCAGACAGAGCAGCGATGTTTGTGCTATGACCTTTTCAGAGGACGACGTTCGGAGGGAACTAAGGAGAGTGAACGTCAGAAAAGCAGCAGGACCTGATGGGATTACTGGCCGTGTTCTGAGGTCCTGTGCTGATCAGCTTGCTGGTTTGTTTACGTCCATCTTTAATGAGTCCCTCGCTACCTCTGTTGTTCCCACCTCCTTTAAAAAATCTGTTATAATCCCTGTGCCTAAGAACAGTAAACCCTCTTGCCTGAATGACTATCGTCCAGTTGCCCTCACATCGACAGTCATGAAGGTTTTTGAGAGACTTTTAAAGAAACACATTTGCTCCTCCATTCCTGCTACTCTGGACCCTCTTCAGTTTGCCTATCGGCCAAATAGGTCTACTGATGATGCCATCTCCCAGGTACTGCACTCCTCCCTCACTCACATCGACAGCAAAAATGGCAACTATGTCAGGCTGTTATTCATTGACTATAGCTCAGCTTTCAACACTATAGTCCCCACCAAGCAGGCTGTCAAACTCTCAGACCTCGGCCTAAACACTTCACTCTGTGACTGGATTCAAGATTTCCTCACCGCCAGACCACAAGTGGTGAAAGTCAGCCAGTTCACCTCCAACTCCATCACCCTGAACATAGGAGCCCCACAGGGCTGTGTCCTGAGCCCCCTGCTCTACTCTCTCTACACACACGACTGTGTGTCCTCTCACAGCTCCACTTCTATTGTCAAATTTGCGGACGATACTGTGGTTCTGGGCCTCATTAACAACGATGACGAGGCCGCATACTTGGATGAGGTGGAGAGACTCACATCATGGTGCCAGGACAACTGTCTCTCTCTGAACGTGAGCAAAACTAAAGAGCTGATTGTCGACTTCAGGAAGAGACAGCAGCGGCCCTAAACCCCTCTTATGATCAGTGGGACCCCTGTGGAGAGGGTAAGCAGCTTCAAGTACCTCTGTGTAAACATCTCCGAGGACCTGACATGGACTACACACATTCAGACTCAGGTTAAGAAAGCCAGGCAAAGACTGTACCATCTGCGACAGCTGAGGAAATTCAGGGTCTCACCAGCTATCCTGAAAACTTTCTATTCAGGGGCCATAGAAAGTGTATTGACTCAGTGCATCTCAGTGTGGTATGGTAACGCCACAAACCAGGACTGCAAAGCTCTGCAGAGAGTCGTGCGCTTAGCTGAACGCATCTCAGGGTCTGCTCTCCCCTCTCTGAAGGTCACCTACCTCAAACGCTGCAAAAGCAGAGCTGTAAAAATCATCAAGGACTCGAATCACCCCGGTAACCATCTTTTCCGTTTACTGCCATCTGGCAAGCGCTTCAGGAGCATGATGGCAAAAACTGAAAGACTGAGGAGGAGCTTCTTCCCTCAGGCCATCAGGCTCCTAAACACAAACCCAGTCTCATAATCACCTACAAGATTGTTACAGAAAATACATCCATACACTCATCACCCGTTTTTTTTGTGTACATACCCTGAATAACCCGTCTGCACATCCCTTCTATTCATATCACTATTTATTAAGTCCCAGTACACTGTTTTTTTTTTTTTGCACATCCTATTGTTTTTTGCACATCTTATTGTTTAGCACTTTTGCATTGCACATTTTACTCTTATTTCTCTTTTTTTACCATATATATGCTCTTGTGTTGTGTTACTTTTATATAATTCTTATTTTTTATTCTTCTGCACTGTCCACTGAGCGGACCTGATTTGATTACATTTCACTTCTAGTTATACCCTGTATAATTTATTATGTGAAAAATAAAGAAACCTTGACCTTGACTATTTCAGTGGAACACAAAAAACAGCAAGTTGTCAAAGCTGCTCTTTTTCACAGAATAAAGGTGATATAAAATGACAAAAACCTCCATAAAAACACTTCTTTAGATATTGCAGCATTATCAATATCGGCCAAAAGTATTGGCCCCTTGGTAAATCTGATCAAAGAAGTCTGTGAAAATGAATCTGCATTGTTAAACCTTTTGAACTTTTATATTAAAATTCACAACAATCTAACGTTTCATTGGATAATAAGATTTTAAAATGAGGGGAAATATTATCAAATAAAACTTTCTCAAATACACATTGGACACAAAGGGTCTAATTCAGACCGTCTGATCTCGTTTAAATAAAACAGCAGCTCAAGCATCACTTATTCAACATCATAATATCTTACAAGAAAGTATTTTCACAGCTTTATTCATTTGACTACTTCTAGAACATGTACAATAGTTCATTTCTGAAAGCATCTTTGCGATCACGAAAGCAATTTAATTCATCAACATTGTGGTTTTGCACTTGGTTCTTATCAATCATCATAATGAATCACATATCATTTGTTTTAACATTATAAATAAATATGTTTTAATATACATGCTGCTAACTTGTACATTTCAAGATATGCGAGCAAAAATGCTCCTGACTGTTCGGCAATATGACACGAGCAAGAGTGCAGTTATTATTTCATTTTGTGTTGAATCATTGAATCATTGATTCACTAAACCATTCATTAAAACGGATTCGCTCCGGAAGGATTCAGCCGTTTGGAAAGAATCGTTTGAATGACAGTGATTCAATAACGAACTGCTGCCTCCTGCTGGCCGTTTTTCCCAGTTTCTTATCTAAAAGTAGGCATATACATTATTTTCCAAAATATTTCTACATTCAGAATTTTGTATTTAAAATACATTAATCTCATAAAATGTTTTATGCAATTATAAATAATAAATACAGTCTAAATGTACAAATGCCACATCTAAATGTCACTTCATGCAGCTTCTGTGCAGTGCTAAGATGAGTTTTGTTTACATCATTTCAGGGAAAACAATAGCCAGTCATTAATTCACATTAATTGGGTATTCAGAGAAATATATTATCTGTTTGAATTTATTTATTCATTAATTTGATTCATTTTGTAGAATTTAATTTTAAATTAACAATACTGCATGGTATCATGATACTTCAGCTGCTATAGTATCGTAAGACATTTGTATGGTATCGTGACAACCCTAGTATGTATACATAATACAAAAAAATACCAGAGTTACTCACAAAGTTAAAGCAAACATGGCTTCAGAATATGTGCAGTATAGCACATTAGTCATGTAGCACTTTTGTGTTGCCTATTTATAGCCTTGGTCACTATGCTTTTTATTCTATGGAAAGGAGCAGCCTGTGCATTCTGTAAAATATCTACTTTTCTGTTTCACAGAAGAAAAACAAACTGGTTTCGAACAACAAATGATTTAAAAAAAAAACTATTTATTTAAAGAACCTCATTATTTTTCCTCTCTTTTGTTCTTCTCATTTTTCACACAGACGGTAAGGCAGCCAAGTGACCTTCAGACTGAAGATGCCACTGAATAACAAAGAACCACTTCTGATTCTTTATCGCTCGCTCTCTCACATTTCGCTTTAGTTCAGCAGAGCACAAATCATCGAAATCTCTCCTGCTTCCAGAGCCTTAAAAACAATTAACCTCCCCTGCAAAGAAACACACACACACACACACACACACACACACACACACACACACACAATAGAAAACTCAACTCAACTGCAGTCGACCGAGGCACAAAAATACTCAAAACATCAGGCTTCTGTTACAATGTGTTTAACAACCTCTACTGAAGCTGCTTTAATATAGGAACTTCATAAAAATATCTAGCAACATCTGCAGAGTTGATAAAAACCGCCATTAATTAAAGAAAACCAATAATAACAGGCAGCTCTGCCAGTTCACTGATATAATTGCATTATTCCACTCAAATCAAACAAACCTCTCATTCCACCCAGGGCATTGTGGGTCAGAGCGCTTATATGCGCCTGTAAAATGGCTAATGGGGTGGTACAGAGAACAGACTGGAGATGTTTGCATGCATGTAGATTGGAAAAAGTTACGCAATTTACACATCACTCTAGAAGACATTTCATGATGTTTTAGTGTTTTAATGCACGTACAAAACGCCTCTGGTCTGCATTACAGCCGTGAGCTCATATTGCTGCCATACAGGATCATACTGCATATGGACAGGTCTGCTGTACACTCAATCTGAACCTTATTAGTGTGAAAAATCTTGCAGAAACACACTTTTGACTACAGGCATAAAGTCTGGTCAACCTTGCAGCATTTCTCAACAAGAATTTGGGAAGGGACTGTCTAACAGAAAAATAAAGCTACCAATTAAAGTTCCTTTTTCTGGGATTTTTAGGGGGAAGGAAAAGTGCAATTTAGATGTAACAATAAAAGCTAAATAAATATATAAATAAATTAATACATTAGTAGATGAATGAATAATATGCTGAAAAAAATGACTTTGTGGTAGGGCTTGTCAGAATACAAATTTTTTGAGCTTCGATGCTTCGGAAGTAATCAACACCAAATATTCAAAGCTTGGAGGAGAACATATTCCTCTCTAATAATAGCAGGAATCTTTGTGTGTCTGTCTGTTTGAAATTTTATTATGCTGAGAACCGTTCAACCAATCGACTTCAAGCGTGGCGGGTGTGTTGCTGCGGATCTAAGAGAATGCAGTGTCGCACTTTGGTGCAATATGGACACGCAACACGTTCAGAATGAATAAAATTGTAATAAACTACAGAACAGCGTGAGCCGGAAGCGGCGCGCTTCACACGGGCAAGGTTTATATGCTCCGAGAACGGACACTTCACTAGTGATACAAAACACACAGGTCTCTGTTGAGAGCAATACTTTCAATAAGGTAGCCCAGTGTTTAATTTGTAAATTGAGAGGTCCTGGAATAAAGCGGGGTAATGGATCCGGCATGTCATTAGAGGAGGGAGAGGACTAATCTTTAGTGATTGAAAGCGTGCATCAGTTGCTTATAGGGTTCGTATGGTCATGAAAAACCTGGAAAAGCTATGAAAATTTAAAACCGCAATTTCAAGGCCTGGAAACGTTTTTTTAAAAGTCATGGAATTTTTTCACAAATCTCTGTATAATAGTTATATTTAATCAGGTACTGAATTTGTATGTATATGCTATCGCAGTTTTACTCATTCCCGCAGCTTTCGAGTTTATAATGAGGGAAATTCCTGCAAACATTTATTGAATATAGCACGTAGGTTAGATGAGTAAATAAATCCAAACAAAATATACGATTAAATCAGTCATTTGAAAACCACGTGAGTTATTCTGTTGTACCGTGTCTTCTCTCTTTTACTCTCTCAAAGCGGCTTCACATCAACGCATCCTTCACTCCTTCACTCGCATCTCGGGACAGTTGACAGAAATAAAACGCATGCATCACATTCGGTTTTTTAATAGCAGAGGGTCTGTTCACGTCGCATCTTTTGCTCCCTTAAATTCGTTATTTCAAATGTAGATGTGCGGCAAGCGCCCTCATAATAGAAGATTTTTCATGAAACATATGCATGCTATAGGTCAGCATGAACGTCTTTCATTGGCCAATGGTCTGTTGCTGGTGCAGATGTTCAGCCAGGCAGACAAGTTCAGAAGTGTTTCGTGGGGGATGCCAGGTGTAAAAAAAAAAAAGACAAAAAAGACATTCGAATCTCAAAATTGAAAATCGAATACCAACCCACCAAACGAATATTCGAATAATCTAATATTCTGGTCCAGCCCTACTTTGTAGTATAGTAAATATATATTTAAATGACCATTTTAAGTTCTACATTGTATTAATAAAATTAAATGAGAACTACAATTTCTCAAGTAAAACAATTAAACATAAGATTTAATTAATGTAACAAATTAACTTTGAGAGAAGAGTAACTCTTATCAAATATATTTTCATATTTGTCAAATTTAAAGCTTAAATCTGTGCATGCGTGTTTGGACATGCTGGATTTTTTTCATGTTTATGGGATGTATGCCTTTCTGTTTTGTGAGAACACATCTGTCCATGTGAATTTCGATAGTTTTATTCTTGTTTACTTGACATGAATATATCTCTCATTACCGATATATCCCTATTTATATAGCCTAGCATAGCATCAAAATGAAAATGCACGGGATTAATGTTGCTCCAAACTCACTGTATTATCTCAGTGTGTGTTTGAAATGACAGGAAATTGGCTTGCATTAACTATGCAATTATTTAAATTTAGTAACCTTTGCTAAGTAGCAGCAATGTTAAATAATATCCCATTTTGATCATGTTTACATGAAAAACTACTTTGTGAATCTCTAAACTATTGCAAACTTTTTTTTGCCAAAATGTCACTATAATGTTACCGTGTGCGTTTTTACCAAAAGTGGGCTAATGTAAAGAAAATCAAGCTGATTACAAAAGAGATGGTGGAAAGAATTGATACTCGCGTTGCATTTTCAGTGAATTATTAATTCCAGTGTTTTACTTTAAAACACAAGCTCTGTGATTGTTTCTGAAGAGTCCAAAAGCTCACTCACTCGTCGCACATTGCGATAAAACATCTGAACGTAATGTCAAAACATCCCACCACTGTATGATATGCAAACTACATTTTCTCGGCTGGATAAAGCAAACCAGCTTCTTTTGATGTTTGAGTTTTGATGGTTGAGGATTGCAAAGGTAAAGATGATTGCGGTGCCGCTCAAGAGTCATAAGCACGCATGAGTCTGAAAATACACCGTGATTGAGCGTTCTTGACACACAGATCATATGTTGTAGTCATGCACAGACACATTTCAGTGATTCATATTTTTCCGCACACATTCAGGATTATGTTTTAATTTTTCTTGTGTATGTTGCTGTGTTTAGTCAGTGTGCACAAAATGATCAATTATGTGAAATTCTTATCATTTGGTTCTTTGGTGTCCTTTTGGAGTTTCCCAAGTGTCCCTTTTTTAAGATATCTAAATTAATCTTGAAATAAGCTTGCAGTAAATACAGTTGTGTGAGAATAACCCTTCAAAGTTTTGGTTTACTTAGCTGGATATAGTAAATAACACAATTAAGGTATTAAGCAAGATATATGGTTTATGCTTAATTCCATGATAAGTGTGCGATTAATCGAGGTTTAACATTTTAATCTATTAACAGCCCTAATAAATAAATATATATATATATATATATATATATATATATAGTAGTCAACATTTGAAGTGGAATTAATCAACGTTGTCCTATGACAAGAATGCATTTTGGTTTTTAGGACAACTTTGATGAAAGGTTTTGATCCATTTCAAATGTTGCCAAGTGTATATATGAGAATTACTATAAAATGAGTATAACTTTCTTGCTACTTGGTGCTGCTAATAAAACTTTTGAATATTGTTTAATTGAACCCAACCATCACCAGAACAACAACATATTTTTGTCAAAATAAGAATACAGCTACACTACTTTTGTCCGAGCACGAACACAGACTTTACAATGTGTCCTTTCAGAAACAACAGTGCATGATAAAGCAGTAGCCTGACATTCACATTCATATTATGTCACCCTCTGCCTTTTACTCTCATGTTACCCAGCGCAAATGGATGTGCAGCCAGATTCAGAGAAAGCATAAATAATCCTTCAACAGAATACTAGAACTGCCAGATACACACAAAAGGAGACCGAAAGCCAGATCAGACCCAGAAAATCTAGAAAGAACCAACATCTATACACATAATTTGTCTACTTATATGCATGTTAGATAAACCACCTCGCTAAATCAATCCCAGACATTTTGAAAATCAGAGGTTAGCTCAGTATCGTCTTCCAGAGAACCAGACCTCATCTTTTCAAAAAGACGACCTGCAATTTCACCCTCTCCTCTCCAAGCAAACATCCAAAAAAACTGCTGCCAAGACAATCAAAGCCAAACAACGCCGCTGCATAATCAAACCGCTCATCGACAGAAAACAGTAGACCTAATTACACAAATTACTGTAATTACCATAAATAATGACAAAAAATGCACACCAGCCACAGTAATTTCCCACAAACAAATCATATAACATTTAGTTCCCCTCGGTTGTCATGACTCTTACAGTCAGAAAAAAAACAAATGCTACATTAGTATTCAATGTGTGGTAGCCTCATCAAATGCTTTATAAATCACAGTCTGTGTGGCTGAAAGCCCAACCTTACAGACGGTGGATAAAACATGCCTGCGCTAATAAATCGTTCAAAGAGCAGAGAGAGAGAGAGGACGACATGGATGGCAGGGACTGGAGACCAAGTCCCAGATGAAAATATGGAAAATATCTACAGATATTTTCTTGCTACTCCATATAGCTGTGGGTTTCTTCTGCAGACGTACTGCCTCTAAGGTTTGGTCGCCAAGTCTTTTGTAGATATTTATCATTTTTTTCCCCATCCATGTGCCATCACATGTGTAAAATGTTCCTGTGGCTCAGTGGTAGAGCATTACATTAACAGCGCAAAAGGTTGTGGGTTCAATTCCCAGGGAGCACACATACTGATAAAAAAAAAAACAATGTGTAGCCTGAATGCACTGTAAGTCGCTTTGGATAAAAGCGTCTGGTAAATGCATAAATGTAAATGTAATATTCTTCACATTTATCGGAACAGTTCAACCCCCAAAAATATGTCATTATTTACTCGCCCTCATTTTGTTCCAAACCTGCAAGAATTGCTTTCTTTAGCAAAACACCACAGGAAATATTTTGCTGAATATTGAGAATCAAAACATTTTGGTCCCGTTTGTTTTAAATTGTGGACAAAACTAAATAAAACAAAATGAAATACACGTAACAAAACAAAAAGTAAAACAAAAGCACAGCAAATGAAAACACAAAAAACAACAACAACAACACAAAACACAAAAACAAAACAAAAACACAGACATTTTTTTCAGAGCATCTTCTTTTATGTTCCACAAAATAAAAAAGTCCTACAGGTTTGAGAAATGATGACAGAGTTTTTATTTTGGGGTGAATTATTCATTTATCCACTAAGGCAAACATATTTGAAACTAAATTATGAGATGCCATTTTATTGAGAGATGGAGGCTGACTCATCTTGAGTATAATGCTGCTAGCAAAATAATGCTTCTGCCGTAATGAAATGTGTTTGTCACAAATATTTAAATAATAAAAAAGCATCTAAATAATCCCTCTATCAAGCAAAAAAATATAAATATTTCAGTGTAATATTTTATCTGGTGTGGGTGTTTTAAAGTATACACTCAGTCCAATGGAAGCAGTGGATGAAGAACCTAAAGAACAGAAAGACTTCACTGTGCTTTTACTGCCCTCTGCTGGGAAACTCTGGAGCTGTTACAGCAGTGACCACACATAAACCAGGTCCAAAAATCACTGGCTATTTTTTTGTTAGTGGCGGTTTTTATTGAACTTGTCCAAATTTAACACACTGTGTATGGCTGACAGTGAGAGTAAGACACTTCAGATGGCGACAGCCCGGTAAGTCAGTCACACAGTAATCTCACAAAACAATGTCTTTCAGGCATTTCAGCTAGTTTAACCAAGGAAACATTTGCACACGCAAACGAAACTGGTATGGGACCCTTACTTCAGAAAACCCAGACCAAAACAAACATTCTGAAAGCTCTAAATGAGAGGAAAGAAATGCCTCTGGCATGTCAATAAACGTTACTCAACAGTTGGCTGCTAACTGTATTAGTAACAGCAACACCTGAAGTGAAGTGAGTGATTCAAATCATAAACATAACCAGCTACAAAAAATGCAACTTGCACATCTTCTATCTTCCAACAACTTTCCATAAGTCGACAGCTTTACAGTCAGTGGTTTATTTATTTTTCTGATGTGACAACATTTTAACGTCAACAAGAAATGGCAACTGTGACCAACTTTTCTTCTATATCAGTGAGAAAGTCTATTGAACGAGAGAAAAACGAGAGATTTTTGTATTTACCAGCAACTGGAAGGAGAGGTAAAGTATAACATTTGGATGCTGTACATAAGTTAACACATACTATAATGAACAATAGACTTACCTCAGGTTGGATGGCTTTGAACACTGGAGCATCCATGAGAGTGATCTGACCCTGCAGGACAACACAGATAACATCAGCACACAAAATATAACATTATAAATGTCACATATAATGGAGGATACTGTTGGCACCCATTACATTAGTTTAGCCACCCATACTCAGCTTAACTATCTATCCTAACATGAGAGCGTGTGAATGGTCTACACACTGTCAAACAGACACATGAATAATAAATCATCTTTTGTCCACAGCTCAGTTGTCATTTCCACACATGCATGAATGTCGCATGTGTGGGGTCATCGTGCACATAAATAAAACACGCTTCAGCACAGACTTGGGACTGCAACTGGGATGATGTACTGTATATAGGTTAATGGGTTAGGCCATAAATAAATAAAGCACAGAAAGAAACTCAGTACCCCAGATAAAGACACTTTCAGGCAGACGTGTACAGAATCAGGTCAGTGCATTTACATCAGGCATATACAGGTTAGAAACACAGAGAGCGTCCCCTGGTGACACTATCAGATATGTCACACGTATTCAGAGCCAGCGCCAGGGCACCTCCATCAGGGGGGCATTTTAATATCTTGGGGGGGCATAAATAACATAGTGTGTGTGGGGTGGGGGCGTGCAATCTGTGATCGCGTGCAGTTGCTGACGCTCGCTAAAGCATGCAATTGCTTTCTTATGTGCGCTGTTTTATCGGTTCCACTTTCACTTTCGAAATCGATCACGTCCAGCAAGGATGGGAGAGGATGAAAAGCGGGGGGCACAGTGACTTGTTTGGGGGGGCACGGCCCGCTATGCCCCACCCCTCTTGGCGCCAGCCCTGCGCGTATTTATTATGGCGCTTTTCCACTGCATGGTGCGGCACGATGCACGGCAGTGCACGGTTCACTTTTGGGGGTTTTCCACTGGGTACTGTACCTGGTACCTGATACTTTTTAGTACCACTTGTCGAGGTTCCATGCGAGCTGGTACCCGTTACCAAAACGTGACGTGTAAACTCTGCTGATTACTGATTGGCCTGAGAAAATCGTCATTACGTCACTGAACTTGCGACACGAGACCCTCCTCTATAGTCCTACCCGCTAGATTTAAACCAGCACAGCCAGCGAAGGATCGGACGCAACTTCTGTTTAAACAAACGCACATTTTGCATCAACCACAAAATAGCAGTGTCGTTGTCTGTTGAGGAAGTACAGACGTTCTCTCGTTGATAGCCGAGGAGCGGATCCAGTGAGAGCTTGATGGCGCGACGATCAAGGAAAAAGCCTTATGTATAACGTTACTTTTGAACTTGCTATATTTTCAGAGTATGTTTTCTGTTTATATTTTTACCTCTGTATCTGTGTTTTGCTTCAATTAAAAACAATCTGATCGAATAAGTGTACCTCCAGACTATATTATGTATCATTGTATGAGCACGTAATGAACCTCTTGAAAAAGACAAATGATTAATGCCGCGATTATAAAAACCATCACATAAATTAAAAAAAACAAGGGATACATTGTACATTTTGAAATATTCTAAAGTTTATTGATAATTCACTTTACAGAACACGCTGCATGAATAGTTAACTAATCAAGTAACGCAGCACACCTGCACGAACATCCCTGCTCTCCTCCTCTACAGCCCGTGGCACTGTCACAGTCTCTGCTGCTGGGGGTAAATCACAAGCGTTCTCATAGACCTCTCCATTGCTGTTAAAACATCCACATGCCGAGAATGAAGAACACTATTCCGTCTCCTTTCTTTGTTGTGAGTTTGTTTGTGGCGCGTTTACGATGATGTCACGGCAGTAGAGGCGGCGCAATTATAACGACGCGTGAATAATCCCGCCCACTCTATAGCGGTACTAAACTGCGGTGGAAATGCAACTGAGCCGTACCGTACCGTACCGAGCCGTGCCGAACCGTACCGTACCATGCAGTGGAAAAGCGCCATTACACTGCTTCCACCGGTAAGAAGCTTTGCTTGGGTTTGGACATCTGAATATAATTTACAATCTAGTTTTGCCTTTCGTAGCAGAGGTTTTTCATTATTATAATGCTGAAGGAAACTGATACATAAAAACAAACATTAACAATATTTTAGTATTCAGTATTAAGAAAATTAAAAAGGTGATTGTGTTTCTTTTATCTCAAAATTATGACTTTTTTCCTCATAATTGCAATTTTTTTCTTACAATAGTGATATTTATCCTTCAAATTCTGATGTATACATTTGCAATTTTGAGACGAAAGTCAGATTTGTCTGATAAAAAGTTGAAAATACTTTTTTAATTCCATGGTGGGAAAAAAAAAATACAAAATTGCAGTATGTAAGAGTTTTTATTGCAAAGCACAAACACGCTTCCATTAAAAAATTAAACACTCACTGATTAAATTATTTTGATAAATTATTAGATAAATCTGATAGAGAAAAAAATATTATTCATTAGAAGCGTGAAAATTGTACCGTCACGCAGCTTTCTGTGACTCAAGGTGGATTGTGCTGCTCTAAATTATTTAAATGTTCTCTGCACTCTTAGAAAATAAATGTGGGTAACATTCTCCATGCAGCTCGTGTTATATTTTCCTGCCCTTTTCATCCCCTCAAATCAAAATCAAAATTGAATCAAGAGCTTGCGAGTCAGAGTTGAATCAAATACCAGTGAGGTATTTTGCCATATTTAGTAATTTGATTTGTATTAAACAATCGGTAGTGTGACCTACACCTTTCATCATGTGAAGAGATTAGCCAATCATAACAGAGATAATTTACATAAAGTCTAAAAGCTACAGTAGCAAAAACAGCCTGCATGATTTTATTCTGAGGATCATAAAGAAAGTAGTAAATGATCATGAAAAACTTATTATGAGTGTAAAATGTGTAAAGTACATGTGTAAAATAAAATGTGAGTGATTGGCCACAGATCGCTGCTTGATTAAAGCAAGTATGAGTCAAAAAGCGGCTGCGTATCTTTTCATTTGAAACCGAGTCCTCGTATCACCAGAGAGAGGAGAGCTTGATAGCCTTGCTCGGATTCTGGTGTTTAATTGAAACTCTAGAGAGCATTGCTGACTGCACAACTGCCTGCCAAAGGATCATTAATTATTACTGAAACTGTACTGAAATATTTACTACTTTCTGTGTGTGTGTGTGTGTGTGTGTGTGTGTGTGTGTGTGTGTGTGTGTGTGTGTGTGTGTGTGTTCAAATCTCTTCCTGTTTTCCATGCGTCTTTCTTAAGTTTACACCTGGTACCAGTGCCATTGCTACAAATCACAAGAGACAGAAAAATTTGTGTGGGTGGTTGCCCTTCTTAACGTCTTTTGAGCATGTTATATCATAGAGAACCTTATTGGACCCCTTCATTAAAGTGTCTGTGATGGATTAAGTGATTGGATCAAAACACATATTTATGTAAATACATTATATGATTGGACAACCTGAGAATGTTAAATTATTAATTCACCAAAAATGGAAAATTAAGTCATTATTTACTTTCCAGTATGCCCTTTCAAAAAGGTTTTTTTTGTTTTTTACATTTTAACTTTTTAGCTACATTTTCAGTCATGTGAGCAGTGAAGGACAAAGACAAATCAGTTATTTCCACATTCAGTAAAATAAATAATAATAATAATAATAATATTTATTATTATTATTATTATATTGCAATAATATTGTAATGTATAATACAAATAAATATTTAACAATACTAATAATAATAATAACAATATTAATAAGATCTAGTAAAAGTAATCAATATCATTAAAAATATTTTATTATAATTTAAATGATAAAAAAACTAAACAAATATTACTTTGGCAATAATATCACTGTACTATAAAAGCATTTACTATTAATATTATTATTATTATTATCATCATCATCATCACAAACTATTTTACAGTATAACAGTATTATTGCAGCAGTAATATTTTCTTTATAATAATAATAATAATTTTTATTTTGCTATAGCAATAATATTGGACTTTAAAATATATTTTTTAACAATACTACTACTTACTAATAATACAAGTCTATTAAAAAACATTTAAATATAATATTATTGTTATATTTTTTCTTTTATTATTATTTAAATTGTAACAATTAAAAAAATAATGTAATATTACTTTGGCAATTATATCACTGTACTATAAAAGAAAAGGATTATTAATAATAATAATAATAATAATAATAAATATCATTCAATATGCCTGCATAATCTAAGAGAATGAAAAGTGAAGAGTGTACAAACACAAAAGACTGTTAGACTTACTGCATATTCCTCCGGCGTGACCTTCAGCACATCGAACACCACAGCGTCAAAACTCTTGAGCTCTGAGGGGCCCTTCTCACTGAGGGACTCAGAACTGCTGCCCCTCTGGAGGAAACAGTGACAGAGTGATGATGAAACCCATACAAATGAGTGAGAGACATGCAGCATGTGTGCGTTTGCTGACCTCTGAGGCCGGGGTCATGAAGGTGGAGACGTTGGGCTGGCCATTGGGGACGTCCATTATTACCAAACCATCAGACACTACGGCAAGAGCTCACTCACCATCGTCATCCTCATCAGCTCGCCTGCATGGCCCCTGCACACACAAACACACACAAACATTACAGAGAAGTTGTGGATTTTGGCTTTGGCGATTCCTAAAAATGACTGCAAGCTGCTCAGACCCACAGGCTCCATAAACCTACCCAGAACTAGAACACTCCCACTTCAGTGCTTGGATAAGATTATGTTGAAATATAGTTTTTCATTATCAGCAAACACAATGTTTCTCATTTATGCCAGAAAAGTCCACTTTAGTCTCCGCTCTCATTCATCAGCAGCACATTCATCAACAGTTGTTCTTGTAACACTTGAGAGTGAGACAGACACTAATGCTCTTCTGGAGAAAAACAATTTGTTTTTGAAGGAATCTCTATTTTGTCCTTGGCAGTGTTTGCAAACGGGATAAAAGTGTTTCATAAGAAATAGGTTCCAATTGCATACTACTAATAATAATAATAATAATAAATACTACACTACATACATTTAATTGTTTGTATTATACTAACATTCATATTATGTATCATATTAATAATTGTGTATTGATACATAATACAATTTTTTTTATAATATTTACACTACAGTTAAATAAAATGTGGAGTCAGTAAGATTTTGAAATAATAACTTGATGAATGACTTGAGTCTTTTTGTTAATTCAATAAATTAGTTAATTAGCTCATTCAAAATAAAATGAAAGAATTCATAAGCTGCAAACTCGGATAAGAAAAGCCAGGAATACTAATGTGAACCGGTGGAAACTCTGTTCCACTTACATAAAGTTTCCTTTATTTTTTAAGCTCTTGACTGGATTTATAGAGGCTTTGAAAAGCTTTAGTGATGTTTTAGCAATGCTTTCCAGTCAAGTGCATCAGCAAATCCTCGTCTTAGAGCCTCTCAGAGTCACTTTGGCCGGGGATTTCGGATGGAAAAAATGATTTCTAATGCTCTGAGACAACTCGGGTCAAGGTTTACTTTTATTTTGTTTTGTTTTTATAAATCAAATCTACTTTTTCAGACAGATGACATACTAAACTCTATCAAAAGTATATTTAACAGATTTTTTGCTAACTTTGCATGCAGCTATTATGACCACATGAAACAATTGTACTTTTATAAAGAAGCTTCCGTGTCCAGTAAAAATGAATCCACGACAATTGTGGAATAACAATATCATGAATACATATTTTTAAAAGAAAAACTCTTACAAAAGGAAGTATGGGGACAATTAAAGGTGCATTTAAGAACAGAAATGTTAAGCATATTGTTTTATAAAAACATGTTATTTTTTGTTAAAGTTTTTAGCTGTAAAATTCTTCTTGCCATTTTGACAATTATTTGAAATGTTTTAGGAAAAAATTTACAAAACTCACTTAAATAAATTCAATCTAAGAAGAAATACTCAAATCGATGTGACAAAATGACAAAAGCACATAAAAAACATTTAAAAGTAACATTAAAATGGAAACTGAAAATATAAAAATAAAAGCCAATTAAAAAAATATCAATAAAACTATAACAATATATAAATAATAACTCATTCGACATCATTTGTGAGAAAATTATTTACATCAATTTGAGGCAACATTTCATTTTCAAACTAGTGCATTATTTGTAATCATAATTTTCTCATTATTTTTATGGTTACTGTAAGTTATGCATCACAATTGATTGTTTATGTTGCAGCTACACTAGTGAAGTATTTTATATTCATAGATTGGCCCAAATATATTCATTATAAGTGCACTGTAACCCAGATTTTTGCTTTTTAAATCAAAATCGATTTTTGTTCGAATCAACAATATTCCACAAGTGCTATTGATTTGTTTGCCACAGAATGATTTAAAATGAACACAATGCTCACCTCTGAAACACACACACACACTGGTGTAGTTTAGTTGTGTGTTGTTAATCTAAGGTTTTTGTGAAGCGATGTAACCGTACACCAAAGAACAACGTGCTGAGCGACGTCGATAAACACCACGACTGTTGGCCTCACTATCAAAACACTGCTGTCAATATTTAGTTACACGTGAAACAAAAGCAGGTGTTCAGACAGCAATGGGACAGACAACGACAGCATGTGTGAGTGTGTTTTGCTCTGAGAGTGAACAGGTGCTGCGGAGCCATTAGTGTGTGTGTGTGTGTGTGTGTGTGGTTTAGGGTTTGTAGTAACAGGTGTTGAGGAGAGTTTGACTGACTTTACGGCACTGCCAAACTGCAGACTAATCCTAATCACAGCTCCAATGCAGCCATCAAACACATATATAACAAATAACAGCAGCACTAATGCCTTCATTTGATAAAGGCTGAAAAACAACAGTTTATATAGTGTTTTAGATGAACACAGACACACACAGAATATAATTACCGGGTATTTGTCAAATGCACATGGTGACGTCTCTGCTGCGTCTTCGGCTGCACTCGCTCGGCTGTATTCACTCCAAATCCTCTGCTGAACAAAACCTGCTGAGAGAAGGATAAAGAGAAGGAGAGAGAGAGAGAGAGAAAGAAGACACGTTACAAAGCCGAACATATCTTTTATCTCACGACTACATCAGTTTGAAGCAGCAGATACTGCAGTTGCAGCATTCAGTCTATATGGAGTTTACAGTTAGGGTTGTTTTTTATGTAAATAACAGATGATCTAAATTTTATTTTTATTCATATTTTGAAAACTTTTACCATGGTTTTGTTTATTTTTGCTACTTTTAACTTTTCAGTAGATTTTATTGTTTTACCCTTGTCACCCAGTAATCGATTAAACACAAAGAATATCAATAATTACACATATTAAATGATGATGATCTAAAGAAAATATTTGAATGAACCTAAATCAATATTTTAAAATTATTTATTAATTTGTGGCATAATTTCCACTAAAACCAATAAATTTTCTCCCAAAAGTTATTATATTTGGCTGCAAAGTTAAGGAGTTATCCTTAGCTAAAATGAAAATGATTAAAAATAAAACTTTGGTTAAATGAAATAAAAGGAAAAAAAAATTAAATGAAATAAATCTGAAATTAAAAAGGAACAAATATTAGAAATGTTGCCATGGTAACATAATAATTTTGACTAATTCCTAACTTGATATAAATGATTAACTAAATAAAAATAACTTTAACTAAAATAGTTACCTAACAAAACTAAGTAAATACTAAAACTTAGAAATATGAGATGTGATGAAAAAGTTAAATAATCGCTTGCGAACAGGATCGTTGTTTTTTTGTCAGTGTCAATTGTTTGTTTGTTTGAGTCAATTCCTATGAAGCTGTAATCGGTCAAAATATACAGAAAGTGTAAAATTACTATTTAAAGGAACTGTTCACCCAAAAATGAATTCCACTGTATTTACAACATTTCTCAAACATCGGAATATTGTTCACACGTAAATTTTCAGTTTTGGGTGAACTATTCCTATAAGTATATGTATTTAAAATGCATAAAATGTCATTTTAATCTAGCATTTTATTTGTAATATGATTAAGATGTCAATTTCACCCCAAAATGAATAGCGATTCAAGATGTGGTGAAAATGGCATTTGTTAGAAAGACCAAATTCATGTATAAACATTGCTGTACATTGTTATTAGTAATAGAGCACACATTAAATAAACTAGCAGTAAGAAAGAGGTTGAAAGTTGTAATATGAGTAAATTTGATTCCTCAAGAGAGCACAAATTGGACATAGCTTGAAGAAACACTGACAAACTGTGTATATCAATGGAGAGCCACTAGGTGGCGCTGTATATACGGAAAACAGGACTGGAGACAACAGCAGCTGCCTGTGTTTATGGAAAAGGGCCTTCGGCTGAAGTTTCAGAGAGTTCAGTCTCAGGTCATTAGAGAGGATCGTTTAGGACATTACAGACACCAGACGCCACCCGCCACATGGCATTGTGGACCAGATGCAAAGCTTTCTTTCCCTCACATACATGAAAATAGACTTTAAAAACATCACATGGTTGAAGCACTGCATATTAAGGAGAATATAGACCGAAGGCTGAAACATTTGCTCTGAGCCTCTGGCATGCAAAACTGTGACACGCTTAAATGGTTTAGAGTTGGTAACCCACCGATCTCAGAAATAACCCAATCACCATGCCACCTGACTAGATATTGTGACAGTAATCCAAAAAGCTTCCACTTTTACTGTCATTGGGATCACGAGTCAAGCGATAAATGAGAAAAAAAACGATGACTCACAATTTCACTCAAAATAAATATTCAATTCTCAACATATGCAGCTATAGCTTTTGTTTCCATGATGTTACTATGGAAATAAGACGACGACTCCACAGAAAGAAAATGCAAAGCAGCCCAAACAGTCTTAAACCGGCCCACACGAAACCTTCGCCCACAGAGCTCTGCAGGTTTCAAACCGCAAAAACATCAAATTCTACATATTCTCTACCACTTGTGTGCTCATTTATTAATATTCACTTCTGTCCAAAAGTTCACTTTTTATGTGAGAGACATGTTTACTTTTATTCAGAAATAATTAATTATTACAATGATCAATTTAATTATTATTAAAGAAAATTTAAAAAAGAATCAGAAAAGAAAACAAAAAAGTTTCCACAAATATTAAGCAGCACAACTTTAAACATTGATAATAATAATAACAAACCTTTCTTAAGCAGCAAATCAGCATATTAGAATGATTTCTGAAGGATCATGTGACTGAAGACTGGAATAATGATGCAGAAAATTCACAGGAATAAATTACATTTTCAAATATATTAACATAGAAAGCAATTATTTTAAATTGTAATACATTTCACAATATTACAGTTTTACTGTATTTTGGTCAAATAAATGCAACCTTCTTAAGCATAAGAGACTTTTAATAACTTATTATCAACTTGTTTTCAACTTTTCTGTAGTATAAATATATATAAAGCTACATTATTTAGCATTATCGTTAATGTATTATTTATAATTAATATATTTATGCATTATTTAAAGTGTTTAACTATTCATTTGAATTATTGATTATAATTACATGCCTGAAATTAAGGATTATTGTTTAAATACTTTTTTGGATTCATTTGAAAAAGCTTTTAGGGCATTTATAAGACTGTAGAGCTGTTGAAACATAATTAATCAATTGACATTTCAGTAATTTAACATAACTTTACATTGTTTAAGTCAATTTTGAGAGTACATTTGTGGAAAGTGAACAATTTGAAAACCAATTATATTTATTTATTTTTTTATTTTTCTTTCTCTGAAATCTGGCAAAATACCTTAATCTAAGAGTAATGCACTCTAGCTTATGTTGCTGACAACATAATCAAATTAGCTCAAATATTTAATGAATGTGAGGCAGGGGATTTGTAGAATTATGAGTTACGAGTGAAACTATTTCGCTTTCTGTAACCTTGTCTGTTCATGACATGACCTTGTTTGATCTGTCTGTGAACAGATGAACGAGAGCGTAAAACTGTATGTAAAGACTGTAAATGTACAGGCCATTGTGGCTCCATGTCTGACGACTTGATGCAATGCTCAATAATGATGCATGTTCGTAACCACTGCTCGCGTCAGAAGGGCAACACAAATCACCTTCACATGTGTCCGTCTTGCGAGGGAACGTTGGGTTGAATGTTTGCGTGGTGGGCCTGATGGGAATGATTAATGTGCGAGATCTCGGAAGGCTGTTGAAAGACGCTCAGAGGCACGGAGGAGGCTGAATGAAAGGCATAAAGGAGTGAGGGATAGATCCGGATGAGAGAGAGTGTAGGAGGTGTCGCTGTCTTGTTGCAACCTGCCGGGGAAACAGTGTAACAGAGAACAGACGCACTGAGCCTGAAGGAACGAGTTCAAGTAGTTCAGCTCAGTTTTTACATGCGTTCCCCCTCGATGTGTCACATAAAACATGTTCACTAATCTTTCATCTCCATATAGCTTTTGCTTTTAGTGTGTGTGCCTATGTTAAACAATTTGCGCAAAAGTTTTCGTTATTGATGTTATTATTCCTGTTGTCTTTCAATAACTTAACGTCAAAATGAAGAAAAGATCAATTTGCTTTGTTGCAATTGGCCAATCTCTTGCAAGGGAATACAAAACACTCGGATTATGTTTTTGCTTTTAAAAACTGTGAGACGTAGAGTACTGGAATTAAAGGCAACGCGTTAAGGGAATCTAAGTGGTGGAATTAAAGACAACGCGTTTTAAATTTGAGCACTGCATGCTGTGAGCGAAAGAAACGATGCAAAATGTATGAGTGTACCAGTCCAACATGTCAGTCTAGTGCAAGTTTATATAGAAAAAGAACTGAAAACAGAGCAGTTAAACACAAAAACACATTCTGTGTAAACAGCCACTTATGATGTCAAAATAAGTAATACATATTAGCCACTGATGTTCAGCTATTTTTGACCCAAAAAATGTCATGTTTTAGTTTTGTACTTCATCTGAATGGGACGAATTTAGTAAGAACCGGCTTTACTGACGAGATGCGCATGATAATCACATGCGATTTATCGTGCAGCCCTAAAATATAGTGCATTCATTTTATTGAGAAAAATTTATACAAATAAAATAAAAATGTGTCATTTCGGACCACCTCTGGCGCACCACAAGAGGGTTAATAAAGGAAGGGGAAAAATAGGTCGTAGTTGGTGTTTAACAAATCAGTTGAGTGAATAATTAAATGACTCATTCATAAAACACTAAATAACCAACAGAAAGAATCACTAAATGAATCAAGCGACATCACTAGTTGATCATCACATCACAACATTAGCAAAGCAGCAGAGGGATGTCAGTACATTAACAAACATGTCCTTCCTAAACACAGAAAATATCCAAAGGAAATGTAAGCTACTTGACAGTTATACAGCACGTGTAGGGTCATTGGTTGTTTGTTAACCCTCTTTTTTCACTTGTGAACAACCACACACACACACACACACACACACTTAGCTCAAAAGGCCCCTCTGAGGCCTATTCATCCATTTTTAATTTTACAGTCAGAAAAAGAAAAAAAAGAAAGCAACCTATGGAATAAACTTTGAGGGAAACGATAAGAGGAGACCGTTAAAATGGAAAATATGATATTTTGTGGTCCAGCGCGTACGAATAAATAAGAGCAATTGTGTTACTGTACGGTCTCTGTGTAACAATAATAAATATACGCTCATGCACGTCTCCAACAGAGAACAATGGCAGCTACTCACCAACACAAGGAAATATCAACATACTGCAACAGCAAAAAAGAAACACAATTGCTGTCTGACAAAGCATCTACACTGGAAGTGAGTGGCGACAAGTTCATTGTTAAAATAATAATAAATATAACGGTTACAATGTAAGCACCCAATGGTGTATCCCTCCTACTATGAGCCATTGTGTAGGTGTAAAAGTGTGTAATATCACAGCTTTGATCGAGATACCACCCAATCGCACTCCCACAGCTAGGATTCACTCGCCTCCATCCCACCAGAACAGAAAATAAATATGGTGAAGGAAAGTCCTTGTTTCCTGGAGTTGTTCATGCACCGGGTCCCTCGGATCATAACCCTGTAGCTCTCGCTACGACTGCGCAGAGTACAACCAGATGAAATAAACAGCACAGCTCTCAAACAACGTGTGTCCATCCTTTGCTCTCATATCACGATACACAGTTCTCAAACTCTATTTTCATCATATCTGTGAGGATGAGGTGAAGCTTTCGCTTTAGTTACAAAATAATCCTCGACACAAATTTATAAATGAAACATAAAAATACTTAAGATCTTACAGATTATGCAAAAGGTATGCAAACTTTATTGCATTATTGTATGGGTATATATATATATATATATATACACACACACTGAACAAAATTATAAACGCAACACTTGTTTTTGCCCCCATTTTTCATGAGCTGAACTCAAAGATCTAAGACTTGATATTGCGATTTAGACAGATTTGTGAACAATATTTGAGAGAAATAGGCCTTTTGTGTACATAGATAAAGTCTTAGATCTTTGATTTCAGCTCATGAAAAATGGGGCAAAAACAAAAGTGTTATGCTTATAATTTTGTTCAGTATGTGTATATATATATATATATATATATATATATATATATATATATATATGGTGTATCATTAAAAACAAAAGTGTTGCGTTTATAATTTTGTTCAGTATGTGTATATATATATATATATATATATGGTAGGGCTGTGCGATTAATCGAAATCCAAATAAAATCGCGATTTGAGATTGCGCGATTTCTAAATCGCTTTATAGCTCGATTTTTTTCTGCACCCCTGCCCCAACCTCCCGCAGTATGCTATCCGAACCAATCAGAATGCAGCAGAACAGAACAGACCGGGCATACAGACAGATAGTATGCTAAAGAAACAGGGAAGATGAGTTCAGAACAGGATAAGGACTTGGTGGCCAAAAAAATGCATGTTGCACGTGGAGCGGGGAGCGTAGCGATCATATTTCCTTCAGAGAGCGTCTTTCTGAAGATCCCGTTCGGCTCGCTCATACCAGCGCCACTTGTTAAACGCAAAATGCCCTTTGGTAATTTGTTAATTCCAGAATCTCTGGAATAGGCTAAGCAATGTTTGTCTAAGCTAATGTTTCTAAAAGCAAATTCTAAAATCCTGTGAAGATTGACAGATGTTTTAATAGACCGCATTTCCCCGCAGTTTTGGTCTATTTTAATTTTAGAAAGTGTTTCTTTTATTTACGCCACGAAATAATTATTTGTCAAGTGCATTTCATCTTGTGTGTGCTTTCATGTGCCCGATAAGTATTTTGTGAAATTCTATATCTGCTTTTCATCTTGTGTGTGTGTTTTGAATATGAAGCGTTGTTTTAATGGAAAGTATACTTTTTCAGTTATTAATTTTTTACGCAAATGTTCCAAGTGGCTTCAAAACAAGACACGTTTTTAAATTAAGATTTTAAATGTTATACATTTAAATTAGGGATGTTCATTTCGGTTATTTTTCCTAACCGTTAACCGACAAATATTATAGAACTGAATTAAATTAAAAAGAATAAGTGTCTGTGACCTGTAAACAATACCAACATCTGTTTTTCGGGGATTAATTTCACATGCGCAAAAAGCAGCAAACAACAGAACGAGGATTCACCTGATCATGTCATATTACATCACGCACTTGCAGCACTTCTGAAGCAGAGAAAAACTTAATTCACCTAGATGCTGGGTTGAGCCTTTTGGGTCATTTTTTGGGGTTATTTGTTCAGTGTTTGTGTAGTTTGTGTACATTTTATTTTATTTATAAAATTGTTTCTGTCAGTATATTGTTTAAATCTATGCAGAGCAACATTCGCGGTGTGAATCAATAAACGAACGTCGCTCGCGTCGCGTCGGTCTTATTGCTTGATAAAGAGTCGATGCTTTGCATAAAATAAACGATTATATTTATAAAGATATAGAACACAAATACTTTGGATGTTAATATATGTCCTCGGAGCTGTTGACTGTTTGTTGTTGAGCAGGTTATGAAGGCAATCGCAGTTCATTTCGTCCACGAGTGAAGCGCAGGGCGGCGGTCTGATCCGTGATCAGTCCCCGCCGAACACGACTCCAACTCGGCGTGAGAGCCACCGCCGTTACGGTGGAAACACAATTACAGAGTGGTCCATTTACTCGTGAATTACATCGGTTTAATGTTTAATCTTTACTTCTAATGTTTGTTAAACGAGATTAAATAGGCAATGTGTAGGCTTATAGCTTATAAAAACAAGCAAATGAGAAATAAAGGAAGTTATCACGTCTGGAGTATTTTACAGAAGTTTAGAGGATTTAAGCATTTGATTTTGTGTTGAAGGAGAGACCCAACATTGGTTTCAGTTTTGTTTTAGCCTAAAATAATTAGTTTTGGTTTGTCGTTATTAGGGGTCGACCGATATGTGTTTTTCAGGGCCGATACCGATACCGATTATTACAGATCAAGTAGACCGATAACCGATATTTTGAACCGATATACGTGTCTGGTGTAAAAATGAAAATGAATGCCAAAATTAATAATAACAAGAGCTCTGACAAAAAAAACGTTCTTTAAATGCTTTTAAACATGTCTTTAATTCTGAAAACTGTTAATAACAACAACATTAAATAAACAGTAATATTAATAATATTAATAATAACATAAGTACAGGGATCACCCAGAAGCATTCTGTAAACATTTTGTAAAACTTAAAGTAAACGTATTCAGCGTATTGTGTGATTATTCTCAACAAAAGTTGTAATAATTGTTGTAGTTGTATTACGATATACAGTAATATATTCTAAACCGAACTTATATTTTGACAGGTTGCCATGAGGACCTTTTAAGTTTCTGTAGCCTATGTATATATGATATGACGATCGTTTTACTCAAATGAAACGGTAAAATGCTCGTGAAGTGACTCTCTGAGCAGTTCTGGGGATGTTGTTCATGTATTGATGTCCTCATTTAGTGAGAGGCGGCAGACGCTGAAGTCACTGCGAGCGCCACGTGCGCTTCAGTATGTATGTGTGCAGTAAATGAAACCGCACGCCTGTGTCATTCATTAACAGAGATGCAGAACATGCAGGATTCATATTTAAAGTGTTTTTTGCTTAATATTTATAGATACTAGTCCATAGCGCGAGTCGATTTAAGTGTACTGACCTACTTTTGATTAATTCATCCAAACTTGACACATTCCGTGACATTCCGCGTTATACGGTAAATTCCATTATATATGACTGCATTCGCGATTCCGCCCGCATTTTCTGCATCGCGGACATCATGGGTTATATTGAGGTGTTTTGCAACTTCAGCAACGCCTGCTGCTGCTTTACCTTTGAGAGACAACTGATGCGTGATCACTGAGGCAGCTCCAGTTGCAAGTGCTCTCGGTGTGAGACTGTCTTCAGTTTTCCGTTGATTGGTCGGACTCGTGACTCTCTACATATCAGATGAGCGGTGGGCGGAGATTGCTCTCAGAGATTGAGAGATCGCCTCACTCTCACAGAGTGTTGAGCTCAGACAGGCTGCATCGAGCCAAATAGTGCATTTAAACATTAAATAGTTTCACCTGTATTATTTATTCACCAATAAATAATGTCACCTGTAAATAGTATGTTTGTTTGCAAAAAAAAAAAAAATTATCAAAAAAAAAAATTTATCGGCAAATATGTTTTGAAAATGGCCGATATCGATAATCGGTAAAATGCTTAATATCGGCGCCGATAATCGGCCAGGCCGATAATCGGTCGACCCCTAGTCGTTATAGCTTCTTATTTTTAAATCTTGTTATTTTCTAGCCTACTGTTAATTGTAAGGATTTGTTGTGGAGTGAGGGGAACTACAATAGTCTAGCTATGTTTACAGTGTTTATTATAATGTTTGTTATTCGCGTCGGCCTATTTCTGAATGAAATAATAAAATGAGACTTGTTTTTTTTCTCTCTCTCTGGCTCCCTCTAAAAAACGTGTTTTTTATAAGTGTATAGCTTATTTTAACCATGCAGCAAACCTTTTAAAATATTTTGATAAATTACTAAAAATAAATAAATAAGTGAATTTAAACCGTTTAACTGATTGTATTAATCCTAATTATTATCGGTCGGTTAACGGTTAATTAACATCCCTAATTTAAATGAACAATTTCACTCTGAAACATAACCATTTCTTATCGGACTACTGCTTTAATTGAGACATTTATTCAATAATTTCACTATAAACAGGAACAAATAAATATGCCTAATCTTACTGGAGACATTTAATGTGAGCGTGTGATTTGAGCGGGATTCGGTTTACCGGTGAGCGTGAGATGAACATTAGCGGAGCGTTTGCTTTGGCCGTGAGCGACTGAGCAGAGCGCACACACACAGAGCGGAATATTGAACCGCTCCGCTTCGCTCACATGCTCTGGTTGCATCTTGTTTTGTTGGATTTGATTACTCACATATACATATAATATATATATATAATCAAAATCAAATCAAATCAAATCACTTTTATTGTCACATCACCACAGCACAAGTGCCTTGGTGAGTGAAATTCTTATGAGCGTGCTCCAGACAGTGCAGAAAAACAACAGACAATTTACCTATGGACAGACAGTGCAAAAAAACAACAAACAATTTACCTATGGACAGACAGTGCAAAAAAACAACAAACAATTTACCTATGGACAGACAGTGCAAAAAAACTGCACTGGAGCATTTACAGTGCTCCAGACAGTGCAAAAAAACAACAACAATTTACATATGGACAGACAGTGCAAAAAAACAACAGCAATTTACATATGGACAGACAGTGCAAAAAAAACAACAGCAATTTACATATGGACAGTACATATTTACAGACTGTACAGAAGACAATGTGCAAAATACACATACATATACTCAGTACGCTTAGTGTACTATAGAGACATACTCAATTATCAGCGACACATTATACACCGTATGGGCACATCTGCATTATGTACAGTATCTATACATAATGTGGTCTATACATAGTAATAATGTGAGGTGCAACAGATTATAAATTAACAGCAGATTGGTTGAGCAGCAGATAGATGTGCAAAGGTGCAACAGATTATTCATATGCAGTGTCGTGGATGTGCATCGTATGGTGTCCAGTGATAGCAGATAGGTTGTGTTAGTGCAGTGTGTGCGTGTAGTCCAGTTGAACGGTGTTAAAGTGCAGTGCATGGCATGTTGTGTGAGTGGGAGTGTGATGTAGGTGAGTTATTTGTGACTGTTCATTAGCCTGATAGCCTGAGGGAAAAAGCTGTCCCTCAGTCGGCTAGTGCGGGATCGGATGCTGCGGAAACGCCGCCTGAGGGCAGCAGAGAGAGCAGTCTGTGGGACGGGTGGCTGGAGTCTTTGATAATCCTCCGGGCTTTCCTTGTACACCGCCTGGTGTAGATATCCTGGAGGGAGGAAGCTCACCTCCAACAATGTGGCGGGCAGTTCGCACGACCCTTTGCAGAGCCCTGCGGTTGCCAGCGGTGCTGTTTCCATACCAGGCGGTGATACAGCCGGTCAGGATGCTCTCCACAGTGCAGGTGTAGAAGGACCTGAGGATTCTGGGGCTCGTTCCAAACTTCCTCAGCCGTCTCAGGAAGAAGAGACGCTGATGTGCCTTCTTCAGCACTGCATCTGTGTGAGCAGACCATGTGAGATCCTCAGTGATGTGAGCCGAGGAACTTAAAGCTGGTCACCCGCTCCACAGGTGTCTTGTCGATGGTGATGGGTGTGTGTTCTCTGCTCTGTCTCCTGTAATCCACCACCAGCTCCTTGGTCTTGTCGATGTTGAGTGAGAGGTGGTTCTCCTGACACCATTTAGTCAGGGTACTCACCTCCTCTCTGTAGGCCGTCTCATCGTTGTCGGTGATCAGGCCTATCACCGTTGTGTCATCAGCAAATTTGACGATGACATTGGAGCTGTGTGTAGCTGTACAGTCGTGTGTGTACAGGGAGTACAGGAGTGGGCTGAGGACGCAGCCCTGCACCAGGTGCACCAGTGTTGAGGATCAGGGAGATGATGTGTTGTTGCCCATTCTGACCACCTGACTTCTGCCTGTCAGGAAGTCCAGGATCCAGCTGCACAGAGATCTGTTCAGTCCTAGAGTCTGGAGCTTCGCAACCAGTGTGGCAGGCACTATAGTGTTAAATGCTGAACTATAATCCACGAACAGCATCCTCACATAGGTGTTCTTATTTTCCAGGTGGGAGAGAGCAGTGTGCAGGGTGAAGGCAATAGCATCGTCTGTGGAACGGTTACTGCGGTATGCAAATTGTAGTGGGTCCAGTGAAGCAGGCAGCACAGAGCAGATGTAGTCTCTGACAAGCTTCTCAAAACACTTGCTGAAGATGGGGGTCAGAGCAACGGGCCTCCAGTCATTCAAGCATGTGATTTTATTTTTCTTTGGTATGGGCACAATGATGGATTTTTGAAGCATGAGGGAACCACAGACAGAGAGAGGGACAGATTGAAAATATCTGTAAAACCCCGGCTAGCTGGAAAGCGCATGCTTTGAGCACACGGCCTGGTATGCCATCTGGGCCCCTCGGCTTTACGGATGTTCACCCGTTTAAAGGATCGAGTTACATCCGCGACAGAAAGGGTGAGTGGACTGACCTCTTCTGCGGCAGCCGCCGGCAGCGCCTCTGTGTGGGCGGTGTTATCAGCCTCGAACCGAGCATAAAAGGTGTTGAGCTCATCCGGTAGAGAGGCGGCGATGTTCACAGTAGCTGGTTTACTCCCTTTAAAGCCTGTGATGTTGTTAATGCCCTGCCACATGCTTCTTGGGTTATTGTTGTTGAAGTGTTCTTCAACTTTGTTTTTAGTTCGTTTGGCTGCTTTGATGGATCTCCAGAGATCGTAACTGGCTTGTTTTCGATCGTCAGTGTTTCCGGTTAAAGGCAGATGTCCGCTGACAAGGCTGATCGAACATCGCTGTTAATCCACGGTTTTTGGTTGGGGTAGATGCGGATTATTTTGGTCGGAACTACATCGCCTATACACTTCCTGATGAAACACGTGACCGTATCTGAATACGCCTCTATGTCGCCTTCAGACGCTGCCCGAACATGTCCCAGTCCACGTGATCAAAACAGTCCTGTAGTATAGCATCCGATTGGTCTGACCAACAATGAACTGTCCTGAGAGCGGGTGCATCACGTTTCAGTTTCTGCCTATAAGCAGGCAGGAGCAGAACGGAAGAGTGATCCGATTTGCCGAAAGGTTGGCGGGGGAGGGACTTGTATGCGTCCCGGAAGGGGGTGTAACAATGGTCGAGTGTGCGATCTCCACGCGTGTTGATGGTGACGTGTTGAAAGTATTTTGGAGCTATTTTTTTTTACATATATATATGTATTTTGCCATTTGTCTGTTCTAGAGACATGTTACAACTTTTTGGGAAAGGTCTAATTGGTTTCCTTTGAAAATATGTTTCAAATTCACACAGAATGCATTTATAACTGTAAAGGTCAAGGTTTCTTTATTTGTCACATGATAAATTATACAGGGTATAATCAAAAGTGAAATGTAGATCAAATCAGGTCCGCTCAGTGGACAGTGCAAAGAATACAAATTATATAAAAGTAACACCACACAAGAGCATATATATATATATATATATATATATATATATATAGGTAAAAAAAAGAAATAAAGAGTAAAATGTGTAATAGAATAAAGAAAAGTGCAAAACAAGATGTGCAAGACAAGTAAGATGTGCAAAAACAAGTAAGATGTGCAAAAACAAGTAAGATGTGCAAGACAAGTAAGATGTGTAAAAACAAGTAAGATGTGCAAAAACAAGTAAGATGTGCAAAAACAAGTAAGATGTGCAAGACAAGTAAGATGTGCAAAAACAAGTAAGATGTTCAAAAACAAGTAAGATGTGCAAGACAAGTAAGATGTGTAAAAACAAGTAAGATGTGCAAAAACAAGTAAGATGTGCAAAAACAAGTAAGATGTGCAAGACAAGTAAGATGTGCAAAAACAAGTAAGATGTGCAAAAACAAGTAAGATGTGCAAAAACAAGTAAGATGTGCAAAAACAAGTAAGATGTGTAAGATAAAGCATGTCTGTTTGTATCAAAATCGTGATTAAAATCGAAATCGGAAAAAAAATTACAAAATCGTGATATATATTTTTTGTCCATATCGCACAGCCCTAATATATGGTGTATCATTAAAAATAATGTTTTTGGAGGGTAATTTTTTGGAACAAGTAAAACTTGTTCTTGCTATTTCAAAAAAAAAAAAATATATATATATATATATATATATATATATATATATATATATATATAAAATCAAACTATCTATCTATCAGAATAATACGAATAATAAACCTAAACTTGTAATAAATGGATCATAACTACTCCATAAATATAATTTAGTACCATAAAATCCCCTAAATTTTTTTTTTTACATTTTACAGTACAACTAAAATCTCAATACTAAAGTTCTGGCTGTCTCGTTTCTTCATTTTCAAATGTTAAACCATTAAACTTGGTGGAAAACCACAGGGAGCTCTTAAAGCTTCTCTTTTGTTGACAGTTCATAATCGCTTCTTATTACAAGTTTGTGATGATAGTTGGTGCATGTTACATTCCCAAATGAATGTTATAAGCAATCCAAAGAACGTGCAGAGATTTAGTACACATGGAACAGCATATGAGCCACTCTGAAAGCACAGTATCACGACCAGCTCACGTGTAAATGCTGTGCTTCACTAAAACCCACAGAGCATTAAATTCAATTGCAGCCCTTGCTATGATTTAGATTTTTACTTATCACACAGCCCTAAATTTGTAACCCTTTCACCAATGAGTAGCCAAGAGAGTGCAGCACAACTGAATGGCTTTCAAGTCAATGCTAAGATTATTTTCCCACAGGTTATCTTGCTTAAATGCCATCCAGTCGTGTATGATTGAGTGTGTCTTAATTTAGACAGACAGTGAGAAACATGTGCTGTACCTGCATGTGCCTTGAAGTGTAATCAAATGAGAAACGTTCAGGCTTGAAAAACTGCATGAAATAATTAAATTCATGCTGCACTGAAGCATCTCATAGGCCTGATTAACATCAGACGGATGAACCAATCAGTTTTTGTATGTGTGCATGTGGCTGTCTGCCTGACGGAAAGAAAAGTGTCTGCAAGAATTCTGCGGTAACGCGGAATTAAAAGTTAAGGATGTTAGGGGAGAGACAGAAATAGAGCGACAGGTCCAACAGCAACTGCACATGAAACACAATCCTGCCTGCAAATTTGAAGGAAAAGGATCTTGATGCTTGTCCTGAAGAGACAGTAGTGTGTAGCTTGTTTAACAGCAGATTGTGTGTGTGTGTGTGTGTGTGTGTGTGTGTGTGTGTGTGTTCTTGTTTTTCTATCCTGGTGAGGACTTCAACCTGAATACACACAGACTCGTGGGGACTCGTGTCACCGTGGGGACCTAAAATGAGGTCCCCACGGGCAAAGCCCCACAGGCTCCTCCCAAACAGTGTTAGGACACGCCCTGTGTGTTTTTCTCTTTTTTGAAAAAAGTCCTCATAAGGACTGTTTTCAAGACAAAAATATGTGTGACTGTGTATCAATGCGCCCCTGGCGGTCACACAGAATATTGCAGTCCCCATGAGTAACATTGTTCTGGAAAAGTGTGTCTCTTTGTCCCCACTCTCTAGTGCCAACTATTGGACAATAATAAATCGAAAAATTTATTTAACATGTATTCAATGTATTATTATAGTATTTACTTATCATTCTTTATTACTTTATAAAATAAACATAAATAAGTAAATTTACTGTTGATGCACCTGAATGAAAATTCTGGATACACTGAGCCACAAACAGAAAATTAATTTTGACTAAGCAAATTATTTGTTGTGTTACATAAGACATCAAATGATTGAACATTATTATAACCATTCTAATATTTAATTATTCTTTAATTATAATATTATTAACTCATGATCAGTAATAAAAAAAAAAATCCTCTCTGGGATACTTGTGTGGCTGAGTCTTTCAGCATACATCAAACTAAATTCAAAGAGTTTACTCTCAACAGATCACTTATAAACTTGAAAAACAATATAATGCTTAAAAATCATCAGGCCCTGATACTATGCAATCTTTGTACCTGTAATTGGCAGCTGCCGTTATTTAAACGCTTCTGGATTATGTTTTTAATATTTCACTACATACAGTTGGAATTCAACAGATTGTGGTAATCTGTTTTTGCAATTCCTTGCACAAATATTGTGGTATTAGTTAAGAACAGACATCCTACAAAGCTCCGTGCTCTCAAAGCCTTAAAGGTGAACTGCTAAACACACTATTTTAATGTAAATGTTTCAGAACTTTATTATTTTTAAATGCTAACCGCTAAGCTAACAGAGCAGCACATTATCCCCTCAGCCCATATCTCAGAGTTTATCAGTGGTCTTCCAATACTCCATGGGCTAGTAGTGATACCATGAGATAACAGAGAGTGAGCAATACTGCTTTAGCACGACCTAATGGAGAGAGCTGATTGTGGGAGAATGGGGCCAGATACACTACATGTTTCTTTATGATCCGTCCTTCGGATGAGATGTTAAACCGAGGTCCTGACTCTCTGTGGTCATTAAAAATCCCAGGATGTCCTTCGATAAAGAGTAGAGGTGTAACCCCCGGTGTCCTGGCCAAACTAGCCCACTGACCTCTGACCATCATGGCCTCCTAATCATCCCCATACACTGATTGGCTTCATCACTCTGTCTCCTCTCCACCAGTAAGCTGTGTGTGGTGGGCGTTCTGGAGCACTATGGCTGCCGTCACATCATCATCATCCAGGTGGATGCTGCACATTGGTGGCGGATGAGGAGATAGCCCCCTTACTATGTAAAGCGCTTTGAGTGTCTAGAAAAGTGCTATATAAATGTAACAAATTATTATTATTATTATTATGCTAAAGGATGTGAACAGTCCAGACTGAGAGACTAACAGATTTTTTAAATAAAAATCTGCTGGTCCAGCATCAAGATGTTAGTGCTGCTAGTGAAGTAGAGGGCTGATGATTGATTGCTAACGCCTCGCTCATGCAGACATGTGATAGTGTATGCCCTCAGTTCACAGAGTCACACGAGGAGCAGATAAAGGCCATAGTGCTCATCACAGGATGGAAGCTTTAGCATTACAGTTTTTTACAATCATTTTTGCACTAATAACAGAACCTTCATGTCATTTTTCAAAACTCTAGACACATAATTCACAACTGAAGATCAAAATGCAAATTTTTCAAAACACAACACTTTTTCCAAATGCTTGGATACAATACACACGAACCAAAGATCTTTTGTTCACTGAACTAAAACCACCGGTTCAAAATAACGTAACATCAAAGTATTACTATTTCTGAATACAGCTCACGCATTACATCTGAACTGAGTGTCTATTCCTTTCATTATAATAATCTAACTATCAACTGACACAACTGCTCAGAATGAAATGTAATGGTTGCATTACTCTTGAAGCATAGTTTCATGGAAAGTTATAAACAACTTTACATGTTTAGAGTACGAAAGTGAAGCAACTGAGGACTGAGTGTGTTCAGGTATGATCAGGTTCAAGATGCATGTTGTTGGGAGAGGAAATAAATCATATATATCTATATGATAGTTATCAGTATTTGTTTTTCCTACAGTAAATGTGTTTTAGAGGGTGATAGAGCTGAAGCTGATGAAATCCAGTCTTATTTTTGGATGATACTGGCCAAGAGATGGAGGAAAGTTTGAGAGCCCTGTTTTTTTCTTATCTTTTTTTTCTTATCTATTTTTTTCTTATTTAACTTTTTTTTTTAAACCTGTTGTGTTTATTATTTTATCAATAATTTTCACATTTTGATTAATGATTCCAGTGTCTGTACTTTTCTCTCTAGTCTATTACAATGATGCATGAATGTGTAGAACAATAATGAAACCGGCATCATGTGTTCTGAACAAATATATCTCATGATTGTACTAACAACTAAACAGTGAATATATGGGTATATTGTGTGTGGGTGATCTAAAGTAATGTTCCTATGATATTTCATAATAATTAGTATTTTGAACCAAATGCAAGGCTTCTTTAAAGATATGAACACAATATGAAACGTTTTGAACATTGGACAGCCTGTGTTACAAACAATGATTGTTTTGAGTTTAGTGTTTAGAGTTTTGAAAAATGACAGGAAGGTTCTGTTATTAGTGCAAAAATTATTGTTAAAAAAACTGTAATATACACCATTTGTAAGGACATCGACAAGAACAACAGCTCTGACACACTTTCTGTTTCACTCCCTTAATTTCAATCTCTTCCAAGAATCCAACAACAGTTCATGTTTTAATAAGATATTCATGAAAGTCATTTAATGTTAGCTCCAAGCTGCTGCTTGTGTTGTGTCGAAACAAGCAGGTTCATGACACCTCAGTCTAGAAATAGTCTAGTCACTTATTAGTTCAAATGCAAGAAACCATCTGAGAACAAGGCCTCAATAGAGGCTTCATCCGCCCCGTTTGGTTTCACTGAAGACAGGCCTCACTTGTTTCAGTCCTATTTTATTTATTGTGTCTCCTCACAGAGGGTAAACTAATATCAGGTCTGATCCTTATGAATATCATAAAACTGAGTTCTACATTGGATCCATTCATTCATATGCTGTTTTTTTAAATGTAAAAAATAATAGGCTATACATGTATTTTTATATCAACGTTCTGTCATTTTTTACTTGAAAAAAAAAAAAAACAGGTGAGTCATCTCACTTTGAGCAGAAAATGCGTTTATTTTATTAGAACAAATATGCTGATACACCGATTTGCAAAGAAAACAAAATCGCACCAAAAAAACAAAAAGGAAAGTCGGGTAAAACTCTATCTAGAGCAGCGCATGATGATTCTGAGGAGAGTTACACAGAAGCGGAGATCTGGCGTCCCCACCACGACTGACCCTCCCTCCCCTCCCTCCACACCTGCGCGCCTCAGAGAAGATCTCCAGAGATGCTCCACACACAGCGAGCAGCAGACGACATGGACGAGGGGAAAGTACGTTTTCATCGTTATCCATATAATATTGTGCTGTTTATCTAATTAGCATATTGTTTAGACATATATTGTAACTTAAAAGTCATGTCAATGTATTTCTGTACGTTAAGCGCTTTTCACAAGCAGCATAAACTGAATGCAACTTGGCAGAAAGTATAGATTGATGTACCAAAATGACAATAATGTTAACAATAATATATCAATTAACGTTAGGGCTGTAGATTCAGTTTTAAGATCATGTTTTTAGGCCACAAAATCGCACGGTTAATGTGCGGTTTAGCGTTAATCCATTTATAAACTTATATTACTTTAAAATCGTGTCTTAATGTTCTTTCTGAAGGACATATTTTCCCCAAGTTGTTGAAAATAATATCTTAACCGATATGTTTAGTTGATGTTCGGTAAAATGAATGTAAGCGCCAGGATTGGCCGCTGATTAGAGGCCTGCACGTGCAGAGACATGTATGCGGGTCTGAGGCAGGAATCATGACTGTTTCCCACAAAAACACGACGATTATGTTTAAAATATGCAAGAGGCAAGTTCAATAAATACACAACAAGTTTTTTATACTACTGTAATGCATTTTGTCAAATTATAAAAATATCTATACTTATTTCGCAATATTAAATGCTTCTACATATTATACTATATATACTTATACTACACCAATTATACTATTACAACTTAAAATACAGTGTAATGTCATGTTATTAGATCGTGATGTTTACTGACTGTCACACTTGTGCTTGCAGGAAGATGAAGCTAGTTTCAAATCATCTGTGGATGGCAGCTCTGGATGCACAGGTGAGGTTATGAATTATTTCAAATATTACTTAAAATAATTCTTCAAGCTTAGAAGTAAAAGTAGCTTTATGAGCCAGAGTAACCCAGGGTTATAAGAGCACAATCTTGGAATAAGATAAATCCCCAACATAGTCCTCATGCACTCTTGCAACAGCTCTCCTCCATGTCAAGTTCACGGATGTGCGTGTCACATTCAATCTGACATCTTTTGTTTATAGTTAAATCATTTTGTATTTAATCACTGGTCAGTTTATATGGAAGTCTCAAGGCCACTACATTATCACAAAGTAGTCAAAGGAATGTTTCCAGTAATTAGCAAAGTCTAACTGCGTTCACACCGCCGCCGGCGAGAGCATCCAAATGGGCCCTGGCTGCTCTGCCAGCAACGCTGTAGAAAGATTCGTGGATGCTCTGACGTAGATCGAATGCTTGTCTTGTACTTAAAGGAGCCGCAAAGCAAACAAGCACGTTGATCTTGTGGAGACTGACCACAAGTAGGGTATAAGCAAGGACTATAGAATACCTTATCTTAAAGAGACTTTGGAATTAAAAAAATCCGTTGAAATCAGGTCAACTTTATGGTAATGAGTTATGACACGGTTCAGCAACCAATCAGAATGTAGAAGTCCTCCGCTCGAGAGGATTCCAGAGAACGCAGTCCTGTAAACTTTGGTTCCGACCGCGTTAGTTCCCAAGCATCTTTGCGCTAGATAGTTGTGTTTTTCAGCGGAATGCTATTCATTTCCGCAAAACAACATCGATTTGACCAATTACATTAAGGCTACACTTCAACCAGGCCAGTTTGTAATGTAGGCTGCGCACAAATAAACGTTAATGTTAATTAAAGACAGAGGCTAGTAAACGCCTCTCCTTTAAACTGCATGTTGAAATTAATCATGAACACAAAAGCCACACCACCTAAATGGCTTTTAATTGGTTTATTTAATTTGCAAACATGTAACTATAATTAAGTTCGTTCTAGGGCTGTGGCGATAACCGGATTACCGCTTCACCGCAGTAATGAGATGCCGATCAGCGGTGTTGAGGTCATCACCGCACTGTTTTTCGCGGGATCCGACCAAATTTCTTGCAACGCTGGAATAAAACATGGTAGTCGGTAACTCTGGCGTAATTTGAACGTGAGTGGGCGGTCTAACAATATCCCGTTCCCAACATCCTTTCAGAACAGCATATCTGTGTGTTTTTACTCCCTCTTATCGCTCACGCGCTGCACGCACGCACCAGTGCTTCTGTGTCATGTATTTTATTGCGCATGTGCATAACGGCACCCTGACAGAACAGGCGGGCTGTCGATGAGCAGGGTTGGCGCGTGCATATAGGCGAACAAGGCAGTAACCTGGGCGGCAGCACAGTCAGGGGGGCAAAGGGACAGATATTTGTAGTTGATCTTTTGGGCATTTGTTATCACTGCTTAGTTATTCTACATCTAAATTAACTTTGCTTCATAGTAATGCCGCCCCCCAACTGCGCGTCATCAATAGGCTACTCTACATGCAAAACATTATAATGTTCATTCATAAATGTCATCAAATCGAATAAAACTATCCAGACATGAATTCCTTTTGCTGCTGGTGCTGTCTGATGAGTTTTAAAGCCAGACACACGCTTCTGAAAGGTAAGATTATAGCTAATGTATGTGTGTGAGAGAAAGCTGGGGAGATAACACAAGTGTAATATTATATATTAAATAGGCTTACGTACACCCAAAACCGTGTTTTGCTTGGAATACTAAAAATTTAGCGTTTATCATATGCAGCGTTTAATTTGTGTAATAACGCGGGGTGATCGATCCGGCATCAGAGAAAGGTAAGAGATCATTCACGCAATCACTCCGTTGACCCACTTAAGTGATTACCAGCTTGCATCAGTTGCTTTTATTGTGTGCATATACTCTAAAAATCACGGTTATTTTATTAAACATTTTTTGTAATGTTTGGGTAGTTTTTGTGTAACCCATATCCTATATGACAGTCCAGAGTCTGCGTTTGCATCGAGTGCACGCAGATATTTTGCCTTCTCTTCGGGTGAAATTAGTTCTCAGTGCCACTTACTTTATTTTTGGTCAAATATAGGTTTGTTTCATGTAATCTATAAAACAGTAAACGATTTTATTTTATGCAAAGCAAACCAAGTCATCTAAACGAGCCGCATCAGTTTTTTTGCGACTATGAAATGTTTTATTTTTACTTCTAAAATGCTTGTTAAACGAATTTAAAAATATGTTGTATACATGTTTAAACGGTGAAATATGTTGTATCAAGAACTGTATTTGACAAAAATAAAGGCATTAAGACAAGAAAGAAAGAAGAATAAAAAAACAATGACAAGCTCAAACTAAACGAAACCAACAGCAACTAAATAAAATAGTCTAATTAATAATTCTCTAATCAGCATGCTTTAATTTAGTGTCGCTAGTGGTTTGCGTCAATAAGCTTAAATTAAAATGTCTTTGGTCTGTGCTCTGGAAGTGTTCTGTTAATTCTGCTAAACTTGAATTACTAAAACTCAAATTAAAACCGAAACTAACCTGTATAGGGTAGAAAACTCCACAAAATAAAAACTACACTAAAATTAACCAAATTCTATAAAAATAGAAACGAAACTTAAATTTTTAGCGAAAATTGAAAGCAATTTTAAAATAAAAACGAATTTAAAATTGCAAAACTACTATAACCCTGACACGAACGTATTTCTCTGGAGGAAGAGGATCCACCAGATGAGATGATCGGAGTTCGGAGGTGCCGATCCGGACCGGGTTTGTTCAGATTAAGCCCTGACTGCTAATAGCACTTGCCCCTGCTTGCTTTTATTTTAATGTTGTTGTTAATAAACAAATTATCCAATCTTTCACATGCATCTTTAAAATCGTATTTGAGTGAAGTGGGGGCGGCACGGCAGGGTTTTGCCTAGATCCCCGTCGATGAGGGACAGAGCAGAATAAGGATGAAGTTTAGCTAAGTGTGGATTCTTCAACTGCTGCAAAATGGTCAGTTAACTGTGAAGAAACCCATCTCAGGCAAGTCTGACTCGGGACATTCTTCTCAGGGAAGTTCAATTGTTTGGTTTCATGAAAAAGAGATTTCATTTTGCAATGTCTAAGCCAACGGTTTTGTTCATATTTTACATATAAATTTAAATGACAGATGTCTTTTTTTCCTCTGCGACACTTTTCCGTGTTGACAGCAAAAGGTTAAACAAATTTAGTATTTTAACAAGACGAATAAAAACAACAAACATGCTATTTTTACATTTTTGTACAAACTGGTACATTATTATTATTATTTTTCTCTCTGCGACACTTATTATTACGTTGACAACTAAATGTAAAACTAATTTGATTCTGGACAAGACGGATAAAATAAATAGCCTACAATAAAATACATTTTGTGCAGACTACATTTGTATTTGTTATCTCTCTCTTTCAGTAGAGGAACTGTAATTGTGAGATTCTGGAAACTAGATATATTTCACGGGAAAGGTCGGGAAGAAGAAAAAGCCTCTTTTATTTTGCACTTTAAAAAGGTTGTTATTATAAATGTAGCCTAACGAATCGTCAAATAATATTAATTACATCCTAATTTGCTGTTACAACCTATGCGTTTCAACAAATACAGTTTTCAACAAGTAGCGTTTGGACAAGTGCGTTTATATCCACGGAGTCTTACCCGAAAAACAATGTCTAAAGAAATATGAATCGAAGTTTAGTTAACTCACCAGAACTAAGCATGGGGCATGTTGAGCTCGCTTGTTGTTTCTGCAGCTTGCTCAGGTTGTTATTATTTTAATAATTTGTACAAAGAATGGGTTACAAACGATGACAAAGACTGTTTCATAATTCCTATTAAACTCAGAAGATATAAAAAAAAAAAGTTATAGAGATTAATATTATTTTTATTATTGTTCATTTAATTAACGGTTTTAAGAATAAAGAAGATGACTTTATTATTATTCATTTCCATGTTAATTTTCAAGCATGCGTTCTTGATCAAGTCATTCAGGGCTCTATTTATGATAAAAGTTCATCAGCATGCATTGATTAATCTAGTTTATTGCTATGTGGTAACGAAAGTGTTCAACATTCAACCCGTTCTTTTCATCAGTATTATTTGTCACCTTCTCTGGTTTAAGCGCCGTGCTGATGCAGTGAGTGTAGCTCTACCCACGAAGCGCTCCCGCTGAAAGTGCATCTCTTCACGTGATCAGTGAAATCTGACTCCTCTCCTGCTTTGAAGCAGCAGACCATGCACTTGCACAAGTGCGACCACGTCAATTTTTTACTGGGGGTCGTGCGATTAACCGCCAAACCGTGATATTTGTTGCTGCTTCACCGCGGTAATGAAAATACAATACCGTCACAGCTCTAGTTCGTTCTATCAATTTCTTACTTTCACATTTAAAATCATAAGGTTAACTTATTCCAAAAGTTTTCTTTTAAAAATCAATTCAATATGTGTGCTTTTTGTTAGATATTTGAAATGCTTTAGCATTAATCCATTTCAAATGACTAGACATAATTGTTATTATGTGAAAAATACCTTTTAAAATATTACATTTTTATTTTTACATTCATTGTTGGTGAAAATTTACTTCTAATGGCTTTTCTAAAATTTTACTAAAGTTTGAACAGCCTCAAGTTTGCATTGTTTTTGTGAACCTAAAATCCTTTGTGTCTTCTGTGAATTCCATTACAGTGGATACAGTGGATGATGTGACGGATGGTCCAGAAAAGAAGACAAAGGTAGGCAGCCACTAGTGATTCACAGGTCTGGGTTATCACCTAAACTCTCCCAAGCCATTACAAAATCCCGTCTACACCAGCAAACATGCAGAAGTGTGTGTCAGGCAACCACCTGAACCCTACAGTCAAACACAGTTGTGTTGTAGGATACTGTATCCATAACGAAGGCATTTCTAATTTGACTCTTAACACGTTGTTTAGTGTAATATAGGGAATCTTCTGTGGCTCACCTGTGTGTCTGCTGTCAACAATACGTCCTTATTTAAAGGTTCAGTTCTGAAGGTTGTATAAATAGCTAATTAAAATCTTCCAAAAAAAAACGTTAAAACGTAGTTCAGAGCAGTCACTTGAGTCGCCTCCAGAAACTTATAGCGCATCACAATGCTTGTGAAGAACGATACATGAAGGCGTACACAAACTTTAAATGATGAAGGGGAGAAGAATTTATATTTCTATCAGAGCATGAAAACAAATGTTAGTTGTATTATGTCTTTTGTATGGCTTCATTTGCTAGGTCAGTCTTATGTTTGTTAAAAAGTTAATTTTGAGTTATTATAACTGGGGTGTAAATCGGATGGTTTGTCATGATATCGATTCTCACACCCAGCGATAAAACATTTGCTGATACCACAAAAGATTCTACGATACAAATCCAGTTCGATACAGGAGTATCTCAAACAATATTATGATATTATATACCTATTTTAAACAAGCATCTACATTTTTATTGACTCACAAATGCAGCAAAAATATATAACATGAACATAAATGTAAAAATGCTACTATGGTTCAGTGCTAAACATCTTTTCTACAGATAACCAAATTACAAGCAATAGCAGAAAATAAATACAATAAAAGAAAGACACAAGTTCAGTAAACAGTGTTTTTCAGCTCAGTCTAAAATACATTTTCAGGTACGCTACAGAAATGTAATAATCAAATGTAAAATAACTGCATAGTCTTCACTGTATAAATAAAAAAAATATTAATTTACAGGCTTTGATGTTGCAAAGGTTATTTAGTCATGAGCAGTGAGCACTTGTGTTTTTCTTTGACAGCATTATATTTATTATTAGTTTTCTTTCACTTTAAGAAAAAAGCACAGATTTAATATACTGATACACATGCCTTTTCTTTCTCCACTGTTTACATTAAGACACATGCTATGCTTAACCGACTGTTTATAAGGATATTAGCCAAAACATGTGATGATATTTTGTTTGAATTTATTCATCCATGCACACAAAAGCGGACGAGAGCTCAATTCAGGATTTGTGCAGTTGACGCAGCTGTCTGTTTGCGCGGGAAAACTTCTCACTAAGCGCGCGACTGTTACTCCTACAATCCATTTGGGCAGTCCTTATATCGAGTCCTGACACGTGAGATTGAACGAGACTGCATGCATTGACGATAATGCACATTATGTGAAAATGTGGACACTGCGAAAATAAAGGTGCCTTTTAATACTACAGTTATCCATATTTTACACGTAGCATCGTATCGTCCACACATCGTATCGATATATCGATCCATCAAACTTGTCGTTTTCAGTTAGCAGGTCTCTCTAGTCAGCGTTTGGCCCACAAATTGGTAACGTGTTAGCTTGCAATAGAGAGCCTGTGTTAGATTCAGAAATAGTAAGCACCCTAGACGGTGAGCCACAGGATGCTCAAAATAAAGCTTTAATAGGCTTCCTGGTGATTTTTACACTTCTAGTTGTTCTGATTAAAACATTTTTGGGGAGTTCTGGTAACCGTCTGTTTTCAAGAATGTTGACGCGATCTGTGTTGCACAAGGTGAAAGCAGATCAATTTTGGTTAACATTGTACTAACTGAATGTGTCAGACAGTCCAGTTTTAAGCACAGCTTTTAGAGCTAAAATGAATAGCCATTAAAAATGTAAATTTGAGTGTATATTTCTGCTAATTTTTCAGGAAGTACATCAGTGCTCCGACAGTAGTGATGGGACCATTACCCTCGACCCCACTCCGGACACGGACACGAGTGTACCTGAGCTCAGAAGAACTGATAGTGTAATCGTAAGTTTATTTCAACATCTTAACATATTTATATGAAAAGTGTCCCTTTTGAGCCTATTTTTAAAAATAGTGGTGTGTTCCTTTAATATGTTGGCGGCCATGGCATTTCTGATCAAAACCTCTAAAGGTGCGTTCACACCAGATGCGAATGAAGCGAATAAATCGTGCTATTCGTGCGTGGTTGGACGCTTGAACATTTTGAGTTTACTCGCTGCTTTCGCGCGTGAAATTCGCTACACAACAGACGTGAATTCCCGTCATGGGGGGGGCTTCTGCAGCAGCTCCAGTCTCCTTGCAAAATGTATTCCTGTTTTTGTAAAAGTACAAAGTAGTATCGTACTGCTCCGGGTATCCACATACAACCACGATTACTTTGTCCTCCATTGTTGTTTGGGATTTTCTGCCTCCGCTCGTAATGACGTCACTGCTAGAGCAAGCTCCTGATTGGTTAACGCGGCGCGAATATCCGCCAAAGTTCAGGTTTTTCACCTCGCGCGAATAGCGCATCAAACGCTCAATTCATGCCGCCTCTTTCGCGCGAATAGCCCCGCAGGATTGTCTATCGCATCTTTGCATTGACTTAACATGTAAATCATTCGCGCGTAACGCTTCATTCGCGTCTTAACTCTTAACTTTTATTCACAGCTTAACAGAAAATTGCTTGGAGAATATCTGTCCAGTTCAGAGCTCAGTGAAGATGAATATATACCAGAGACAGAGGAAGAATCCGAAAGTAACACTTCAGCAGAGGAAGAAAGTAGTTCAGCAAAAAAGAAAGCAAGAAACAAGAAAAGTAAAGGAAAGTTAATGTCCAAAAAATCAAGATCTCGACCACTGAAAAGAAGGCGTCTGACACGGTCTAGTTCTTTAGCTAAGAGTGGAACCAAAGAATCCTCTTCATCGGACAAAAATGTCACCAGACATTCTCGATGAGATCCAGATTGATCCACAAGGTAAAACAAGCCTGAGTAAATAACTAAGTAAACTCATTTACACATTTTCCTCCATAGTTTTTTTTTTGGCAGATGCCAATGAAAAAATAAAGCTGATTGAAAAATGTTACGATCAGCAGTAATACCACTGTTGATTTATTGACATTTGTTGAATGTAGCTGTTTAAACAATATTTAGATATCTACCTAATCTATGAGTCTATGTGATTGCTGTGTTTTCTAGAGAGAGTGCTGATGGACAGTGATGGATCAGACTCTGAGAATGAGAAAGAAGTGACGAAAATTATGCTTCACCTTCAGATTCAGCAGGTATGTAGTCTGTGTCGTGCCTTCTTTGCTTAGCAAGCAATAACGACCAGTGACGACTTGAATTAAAATCAAAAGAATTGTAGTTTTGTGCAGTGTTATACAAGTAGGTCTTCTTGTATACCCCAAAAAAATCAACAACCACCCAAAGGTAATAAGATTTAAATTAAAAAGGATTAAAGGGTTACCCCACCTCAAAATGAAAATGTTGTCATTAATCACTTACCATGTCGTTCCAAACCTGTAAAAGCTTCGTTTGTCTTTGGTAGGGATGCACCGAATGTTCGGCCGAAAATAGGAAAAACTATTTCGTGTTTGGCGAATAATTTGTACCGAACAATGACGTAACGCGATCAAATAGAGGCGTGCACTAATGCAGCAAACACATCTGCAGTGTGGAAGCATTTAAAACTGTCCGAGAGAGAAGCGCGAACATCATTACATACCACAGAATGTTATTTTTGTAATACACGCATTAATGGCATGTATTCAAACTGAAGCTGCATTTATTTCTACAGCGCCAGGGTTCAAGAAGGGGTCGACCGATTATCAGCCTGGCCGATTATCGGCGCCGATATTATTACATTTTACGATTATCGATATCGGCCATTTTCAAAACAGATTTTGGCTAATTTAAAAATATATATAATTATATATTTTTTATGCAAATAAAATGCCTGTCTGAGCTCAACAATCTGTGGCCTAGAGCAATCTCCCCACCGCCATCTGATATGTAGAGAGTCACGAGTCCGACCAATCAACGCTGAAAACTGAAGGCAGTCTCACACCGAGAGCACTTGCTAACTGGAGCTGCCTCAGTGATCACACATCAGTTGTCTCTCAAAGGTAAAGCAGCAGCAGACGTTGCTGAAGTTGCAAAACACCTCAATATAACCTATGATGTCGCGATGCGGAAAATGCGGGCGAATCGCTGGAATGCAGTCATATAATGGAATTTACCGATAACGCTGAATGTCATGGAATTTGTCAAAGTTTGGATGAATTAATCAAAAGTAGGTTAGTACACTTAAATCGACTCGCTCTATGGACTAGTATCTATAAATATCCGCAAAAACATGAATCCTGCATGTTCTGCATCTGTTAATGAATGACACAGACGTGCGGTTTCATTTACTGCACACATACATACTGAAGCGTGATGCTCACGGTTTTCAGCATCTGCCGTCACTAAATGAGGACATAAATACATGAACAACATCCCCAGAACTGCTCGGAGAGTCACTTCACGAGCATTTGACCGTTTCATTTGAGTAAACGATCGTCATATCATATATACATAGGCTACAGAAACTTAAAAGGTCCTCATGGCAACCTGTCAAAATATAAGTTCTGATAAGTTTACTTGTAAATATATTACTTTTAATATACAACTACAACAATTATTACAACTTTTGTTGAGAATAATCACACAATACGCTAAATACGTTTACTTTTCCTGATATCCTGAGAAGAGAAGGAAGTGAAAATGTTTTATTGTTTCACCTGTTAATATTTGTTAAATACATGTGTGACACAATTATTGGTAACCATTTAGTCAGTATTCTATGCCTTTACTGAATATTGAATATATTGAAAGTATTTTCATTTGTTTATAACAGGCAAGAATGATAAAAAACTGCAGCCGAATGGCAAGGACTTGGAGGAACCACACACAACAAAGAGTAAGTGGTTTCTCAAATGTCTTATGAAATAGGTCATGCTCAGGGCTGCATTAACATTGTAAGGGCCCCTAGGCTTTACCTCTTGAGGGGCCCTTCATCAATGAGAACTACAGTTTACATTCACTCAATCACAAAGGCACCAGCCTTTAATTTTGCAGTAATAAATGGCATTAACAAAACATCCATACCTAAAAGTCTGTCATATAAAATATAGACAAATATCACTGCATGAACTACACATGTGCATAGATGGACATATTTTACACAGATATCTACAAATGTGTAGCATTTAATGTTAATGTTGGTTAACTTCATTATTAATTACTATTAGGTTAGGAACAGTGTATTAAGGTAAATTAAGGAAGGTACATGTACACCTTCTCAAAACAGTCTGTGCACTTCTGATTTACCTTCACAAATATGTATTTCTGCTTGAGGATCTTTGCCTTTTTTTTAAATCACTAATTTACCTTAATAGTGAAATAACTTATTAACATCAACCAAAAGATGTAAACAATTGTTAATCATATTATAATCATATCATAATATTCTTGACATCTAATGTAATAACTAGGCTAATATTAACAAGCGAAAGCTTTGTAACATGCTACAGTAGCTAAGTTTTAAGTGTTTATCATTAAAGTTGTATTTTAGCCTTGTTGATTACAATTAAGGCCAACGGCTGGACAATAAGGATGGCCTGATGTGAAAGAGGCTCAGGACAGTCGACAGAATTGTCATAAAAGTTGATTATGTGCACGTGTTTTAAGCCTGCGGACTTAAACATTCAAGAGAATTTAAAGCATTCAAGGGCAAGATAAACAATGTAATTTGTATCAAAAACAATGATAATAAAACTTTATTTTTTTTTTGTGGCAAGGCAAGTAAAATGTAAACCACTGTTGTGCCCTGTTGGCCAAATCTTCAGTTGCCTCATGATTTGATTTAATTATGATTATGATGCATCACAATGCATTTTGTCCTCCAATTATTTAATTACCATAGTAAATGACTAATCAAAATAAAGCTATTTTTGTTATTTTACCTTTAAAATAACAAAAGCTATTTTTTGTTATTCAAAATAAAAACAAAGATGCAAATAAAAAAAACTGTAGAGCAAATACAAAATAGGCCTATCAAAACATGGAATTAACAGTGTTTTTTTTATTTACATCTAATTTACAGAAGCATTTAAGCAAGAATAATACAGAAATTGAATAATCAAATGTAAATATAATCATTGCATTGTCTTTGGTGTATTAATAACAATTAATAAAGCTACAAAAGTTATTCAGTCAAGAGCATGCAGTGAGTAATTCCCTCTTTTCTTTCATTGTTTGAGGTGTATTATAGGCCTATTAAGATCTAATCTAATATGTTACACATCAGATTTTGCCACAACTGTTTACGTTCACTTACCCGTCAATGTTTACGTGAATAGCCTACTCCAAAAACAGATAGATTTTGAAGTAAATTAGTGTCTGAGAGCCAAACCATCGCTCATTTAAAAAAATGAAATGCATGTATATGCTTTATAAACACAAATACTCACCTGTTCTGCGGTGTGTGTCCTTCACATAATGGTTGAAAAGGTCACGCTTGACGTATGCTCCATCTCATCTTCTCCAAGTAAACTCATTAAGTTGTAACTCCCCTTTTTGTAAACGGCGTTTGACTTCGTATTTGCACGTTCAACTTGTAAACACTGACTCTGTACTTCCGCCTACGTCAAGCGTGACTTTTTCAATGTCATTATGTATTACGAGTAGTCTGGGACGCACATCGCAGAAGAGACAAGCATTTGTTGCCTGTGTGATTAAGCCTGCATCTGTGTCTCTACAGTAGGCAATTTAATTCATTTTATTAATAAAAGTCACGGGCAGCGTTCTCAGGACGTATGTGAATGTGTGCACACGTGCGCAGCGTGATCTCCGATCTATCAAACCAAAACAACAAGTATCAACAAAACTGCTATAGACTGCAGTGCAACTAGAGATGGCAGAATTGGATAAAAAAACACTTTTACAAAATCCCTTATAACTTCGTTTTTAGATGTTGCTGTTGGTCACCCTGGGCCGATATGATTCAAGCATCTGTGCAGCTTTTAATTAGTAAAAACCTAGTTCAGACCTGTATCTGAAATGTTTAGCTACATAAGTCTTAAACATGAAAAGAAAGGGAAGTGTTGTCCAGTACAAAGTTCACCACCAATTTCCCATGCAGTAATTTATGATTAAGAATTATGAAATATTTAGTAATTTTGACTTGGTCCATTTTGTCTCCGGTCCATCACAAATCTTAGATATTGACTGAATTACCAGCATTTTGTTTCTTATTGTTACTTGGTGACATGCATATGCCTGAATTTACAGATTTTCAACCATGCTAACTAGATTTGAGCAAAATGTGTGTTGAGATGTTTTGTTGAGTCACTTTTAATTAATCACAATGACTAATTGCTCTTGTTTTATTCAGGATCTTCACAAAACCCACGGAGAAAGTGGTCTAGAGAGGAGATTCAGGCTGTGGAGAAAACTCTGATGGACAGCATCAGGTCTGGAAAGGTTCCTGGTAAAGCTCAGTGTATGGAGTGCATTGAAAGCTCCCCAGCAGCACTTAAAGGGAGAAGTTGGGAGGGCGTGAAATTTTATGTTAAGAATCGTATTGATTCCTCAAAGCGAAAAATGTAACACAAAAGGTGAAAGGGCCTTTGTCTATTTTTTTCCTGTTTGTTGAAGGCAACAAGTTCAAAATGTGTTTTCTAACAAAACAATTTTCAGTATGTTAAAAGAACTTTCAAGTTAACACACTGACAAGTTAAATAACTGTTTAAGAGAATTAAGCAGTCAGATTTGAGTTTTTGGTTACACAAAGACAGTGTTAATGTGAACAAATGCTAAAGCTGAAATTGCACATTTGTATTAATATGCAGCCTGTTGCATATTGTGCAAGTAGTATTGAATACTGAATAAAAAAAGTGATGCACTTGATCTATTAATCTACTCCAGAGTTTTGTGTACTGTCACAAGCCTAATATTTATATAAATATATTGCAATTATGAATGCCAGGCATGTGGTATTTTAATTCAGAGTGGATTCCAGTACACACAGCTCATTATTATTTAGCAAAGACCATGATACCCATGGTGTCAGTGCTCCATTAATATTTCTTGCTTGTCCTACAACATGGCTTGTCTTAGTTATCATTTGGACCGTTTCAGATTTTCAAACTGAAGAAAATAATTAGATGTTAAACAGGAAGTGAGGTAAGGCTTTTTACCACTGTGTGCATCCCCAGAAATGGTCTATTCAAATACAGTTGATGGAAATTAGTGAAAGGCAAGATATAATAAAAATGTAAATACAGACACAATTATCCCTTTTAAACAACTCTTTTAATGATTGTCTAAACTTAAACTTTGTTGTTCATCTTATGATGGTTTATAATTCTTATTAAAAAGATCATCTATAGATGATTAATAACAGGGACACCCAATGGTGGTTTGTGGTAAGGCACAATAGCGACGTCCCCACCAGAATAGAAAAACCAGACAAAAAATAAGCTTTTTAAACTTAAGATTTTTTGATAATAAATATTATTTTTGTTTATCAAAAAATCCTCCTGACACCTCTGACTTAAAATTATGGCTTTGTTGTATTTAGAAATTGCTGTCCCCACGTGTAACCTCCTAGTCATGAGTCCCCACAATGTAGCAAAAACAAGTATGTGTGTGTGTCTGTATAAGAAGGAGGTGAGAAACGGCCAGCCTGTCAGCACTCTAATTATCATCCAAAGAGAGAGAGAGAGAGAGAGACTATAAAAAGCCAAGGTCACAGCACATGCTATGGCAGAGTGCTGATCAGAAGCAGAGGAATTTGACGAATGGAGTTGAGTGTGATGCTGATGACTGATGAAAGGCCTGCTCTGTGTCTGCATGTGTTTACAGGCCACCCAGTTGAAGAGGAACACCGCCCTTACAGAAAGAATAACACGCATTGGACGTTCGGCTGAATCTGAATTGCAATGACTTTTAATTTATGAATTGCAATTACTGTTATTTTATTTTTATTTAGACTAACACAATCATACCAAAACTATTTCATTATTAAAACATAGTAACATTCTTAAGTTTTTAAAATGTTCCTATGCACTACTGCATATTGTTTGAAGTCAGTATTTCTAAATACTTTATAATTACTAATAATCATGATATAATGATAAAAAGTATAATACTTTTAGTCATTAACACACAGATTCAACAAATTGTTAAGTAACAGTAAAGGTTTATATTGTTACAAAAAAATATATTTCAAATAAATGCTGTTCTTTCAAACTTTTTACAACTACACAATAAATATTAAGTGGCATAACTGTTTTCTACAAAGATAATAAGGAATAAAGTACATTTGAAAACATTTAAATAGGAAACAAATATTTTTATATTTCACAACATAACGTTTTACTGTATTTTTCAACAAATCTTTGGTGAACTTAAGAGGCTTTCTTTATAAAAAAAAAAAAAACTTAACCCCAAACTTTTGAACAGTAGTGTAAATCATCAAACTGTCATCAAACTTTGTTAAAATTTATACAAAAATGTATTCTGCACAGCACCACAAAACAAATTATAACTAAAGCAAAACTACACATTTTAAAGAATTAAAATAATAATTAAAAACACAGTTTGACATTTAAGTGAAGGCTCATGTTTAAATGACAGACTTTAAATTAAATACAAACATATATAGATGATATTTCAAATAATGATTATTAATTTCACTGAGTTTTTTTAACCATATTAAACTGCAGTTGAATTAAGTTGTAAATGTCATAATTTTTTTTATTTAAATTTACAATTACAGTTGTGCCTCATGTCTAAAGCCATTTCAAAGGCATCAAACATTTATAAACTGTAAATTGAATTGGACATTGGAAGTCCATAAAAAAGTCATATTCAGCATCTTAGCGGCTGATGGATCAAAACCTTGCAGGTGAGGCATTTGAGGGTCACAACTGTCACAACATCTGGACAATTTCCAAGAAAAAGAAAAGATGTCAGTAAGCTGTGCTCGCTTTCCTTCTTTTTTGTGCGATTCAGATCAATAAGTGTGCGTGTGCCGGAGGTTGGCGGTGTCAGCAGTCCAGTAAGTGGGCAGCAGCAGGCAGCGTGTGTGTGTGTGTGTGTGTTGATTGAAGACTCCCGAGGGACGATAGCAGCTGGCCTGAGCCCAGATCCGCTGCCTGCATGGTTTCTTTCTCTCTCTCTCTCTCTCTCTCTCTCTCTCTCTCCCACTCGCTCATCTAGCATGCCTTTAGGTTTTTCTGTGCCCTCTCGGATGATTTAATGCACTTGCTCGGCCGAATGCCCCATTCCTGCCTCTCTATGAGCCCGATTCAGAAGCCAACAGGAAGCTCCACAGGAAGCAAGGGATTCTGAGAGGAAGCGGCAACTGCTGTGCCGACCGGCAGCAATAGGAAAAGGGTTATAGTCATAATGACTGACACACGGTCATGGGCACACATTCACTGTCTTAAATAAACACGGCAGCTGCGGCACTAGAGGAAATGGCTGAGGTTGTTATCTAGTGTTGTGCTTATAGTTGTGGTTTTGAGTGTGGAGCAGATCAGATAAGCAGAACATCTGTGGCATTAATCAACTGACATCATTACACCACAATTTGAATCACACCATAGCAAACCACAAACACTCACACTAGGACTAAACACAAACACACACCAATCCTTGTTCATACTAGTTTGTGGGCTCCTAATGTCCTCAAAGATAGTAAAAACTAAAATATAGCACTTTGTGGGGTCCTTTAGTAAAAAAGTATAAAGCTTTCTTATTTAAAAATATTATACAGAAGAATGTTAAAACATCCTAATAATAAGAAGAATGTCAAAACATCTGTTTTAATTGTAACAGTACCTGTTGTGCAGCACTTTGTTTGCCAAAAAAATGAAAAGGGTTAGTTTAATTTTCATTTGATTAAATGATAAATAAAAGTACTGTTTTTTGCCTTCATTTGATTACTAATAAATAATAAAGTAAATTGAAACTTATTGAAAAAGTTATTTAAAAAATGTAAAACCATAAGGCCAATATGAATACTAAATCCATTTCTCACAACATTGCTTCATGGTCAATAACAAGCGCATTTGTGATAAAGGCTAACGAATCAACCAGACACTCAATTATGAAAACATATAGTTTTGCACATCTTTATTCATGACCTCTACTCTGTTATGAAAGGAGTTCATTTCTGAATCATACCTCAAACAATGTTGTAGTTATTCAAGCATGCAAAAAACAAAACAAACCAAAAAACAGCAGTATTTAAGGCACTGAATAAAGAGTAATGCGTTTAGAAATCAATACAAAAGGAAGTCCTGACCCTTCAGATTACTGTGACTGCATTATTGAGTATTGATCCACTGATTTGAAGTCAAGCTTTTCAGATACGGTCGCCATTGCAGCACGTCTCACTTGGCCGTTAAGTGACATGTCAGAGTTCAGAGGTCGCACCGCCAGATCGGTTTACAACCTTTATTGAAGCTCCAATCTGCAAGAGTTGTCCAAAAGGGACAGCACTGAGCCACTCAAGAAAGGGTTGGCATATGGACTCCATACTGGCCCTTAGCCTGATAAACCATCATGCTGCTCTGTAAAGCCATCCACCAGCTGAGTATGATTAGAGGAAATCAGTAGAGGCTTAAGAGGAACACATGGCCAGAGAATTGCATGGCCGCATTTTCTGACTAACTGAACAGAAAAATCCAAAAAAGCAAAATTTACACCCACTGACATATATTTTTATAATCACTCTACTAGTACTAGGGGTCGACCGATTATCGGCGCCGATATTAAGCATTTTACCGATTATCGATATCGGCCATTTTCAAAACAGATTTGCCGATAATAATTTTTTTTATTATTATTATTATAATTTTTTTATTATAATGCAAACAAACATACTATTTACAGGTGACATTATTTATTGGTGAATAAATAATACAGGTGAAATTATTTAATTTTTAAATGCACTATTTGGCTCGATGCAGCCTGTCTGAGCTCAACACTCTGTGGCCTAGAGCAATCTCCGCCCACCGCTCATCTGATATGTAGGGAGTCACGAGTCCGACCAATCAACGTGGAAAACTGAAGGCAGTCTCACACCGAAAGCACTTGCTAACTGGAGCATCCTCAGTGATCACGCATCAGTTGTCTCTCAAAGGTAAGGCAGCAGCAGACGTTGCTGAAGTTGCAATAAATCACAATCCACTACACTGAAGTTGCAAAACACCTCAATATAACCTATGATGTCCGCGATGCGGAAAATGCAGGCGGAATCGCGGAATGCAGTCATATAATGGAATTTACCGTATAACGCGGAATTTGTCAAAGTTTGGATGAATTAATCAAAAGTAGGTCCGTACACTTAAATCGATTCACGCTATGGACTAGTATCTATAAATATTAAGCCGCAAAAACACTATTTAAATATGAATCCTGCATGTTCTGCATCTCTGTTAATGAATGAAACAGACGTGCGGTTTCATTTACTGCACACATACATACTCGAGCGCGTGATGCTCGCGGTGTTTTCAGCGTCTGCCGTCTCACTAAATGAGGACATAAATACATGAACAACATCCCCAGAACTGCTCAGAGAGTCACTTCATGAGTATTTGACCGTTTCATTTGAGTAAAATGATCGTCATATCATATATACATAGGCTACAGAAACTTAAAAGGTCCTCATGGCAACCTGTCAAAATATAAGTTCGGTTTAGCCGAATATATTACTGTGGTGCAGTAGAATATACGTAATACAACTACAACAATTATTACAACTTTTGTTGAGAATAATCACACAATACGCTATTTCTTCCATGTTTTAATTTTAATAGTAAACTCATTTGTTTGCCAAAAATAAAGTCTAACTCACATTTGATTAAAAGATAAATTAAATTAATGTTTTATGCCTTCATTTGCACTGTACTGTAAATTAAAACCAACGGAAATGTTGTTGTTATTAACAGTTTTCAGAATTAAAGACATGTTTAAAAGCATTTAAAGAACGTTTTTTGTCAGAGCTCTTGTTATTACTAATTTTGGCATTAATTTTCATTTTTACACCAGACACGTATATCGGTTCAAAATATTGGTTATCGGTCTACTTGATCTGTAATAATCGGTATCGGCCCTGAAAAACACATATCGGTCGACCCCTAACTAGTACTGACTTCTGAAATGTTGGTATCACGACAACACTAGATTACCATGCAGAACTATTTCCTATGAGAATGCATGTGTGTTACTGACACTCCCTCTGCAGAACTCCACAGTATTTTTCCATCAACATTAATTCCATGAGTCATCATCATATTTTCAGTGCACGTCTCTTTTCTCAATCCCTCAGTCACAGGAAGACGTCTTGCAGCTGGGGCGAAGATGAGACCAAACGGCACACTGGCTGCATATAAATCACGTACAATTCACTTCTGTCTTTTCATTGCTCCACACGCTTTCATTTGTTCTTTGACTTGCTCTCTCACAGCGTCTTTCTGACTCTTTCTTGTCTTCTCTCCCTTGAGATAATTCCAGTTGGCCCTCAGGGTTTTGTGGGAGAGACGAGAGACATGCTAGAGCCTGAGAGAGCCGGTACAGACACAAATACACAACAAACAAACACACACTCGACACAATCACAGAAACAATACCCAGAAAAGAGCTAGTCTAAAAGAGAGTGTATCTGTTCCAAAAACCTGTCTACGTCAAAGCTACTCCAAAAGGTTACAAACTTTAGAATTAGTCGTGAATAAAATCTGAGAGCTTTCTGACCCTCCATAGACTGCAATGCAACTGATACATTCAAGGCCCAGAAAGGTAGTGAGGACATCATTAAAATAGTTCATGTGACATCAGCGGTTCAAATGTGATTTTATGAAGCATTTTGATTTTATCAAAAATATTTTAATTTGTGTTCTGAAGATGAACAAAGGTCTTACGGGTTTGGAACGACATGAGGGTGAGTGATTAATGACAGAATTGTCATTTTTGGCTGAAATAACCCTTTAAATAGCAACATTTAATTCTGAAAAGTATTAGTGCAGTTCAGTGTAATCAAAACTGGATCATCTAACTTGCGTTAGTGTTGGGCGATATGGTCATTTTTCATATCGTATAGAGACACTCTGTACTTGACATAGGCTATTTCATAACGATTTGGTAATTTTAAACCACGCGCGTGAGACAGAGAGAGAGTCTTGAAGTACCAATAACCAAAATAATATACTTTCAAACATACTGAAAAACTAACATGTTAAATATACAAATATTTAAAACAGCTAGTTCATATTCAGATACAGCAGTCATATATCGCTATTAGGACCGCACGTCCTACTGTGACATGTTTGCCGCATCGGCGCAAAAGTTATCAGTCTAAAAATCAGTCAAGGTGAAAATCATAGGTAGATTTATTTTAAAGAGCAACAGTTTAACACTAAATATTGTACACAAACGAACACGTTAAAGATAAAAGTATTTTCAGGTAAGTTCATATTTTTGGAGTAAAGTTAAATTAAACTGATAGGCTACATACAGTGCTCCGTGATGATCACTGAGTAAGTATAATGTTAAAATCAACGGACAAATAGCTTTTCATTGGAATATTATCAAATTGCATCTGGTTCAACTAATGGTGTGAGTTTATGGTTAAAGTTTTTATTGTCTGCCAACATTTTCCTGGCCTCACTGAAGTCAAGCATATTTTTTAGAACTGAAAAAAAGATCTATAAACTATTTTATAAGAAATTATATTTGGCATTACATAATTTTCATAAGATATTCAACGCAGGTCTTCTAAAGTGCAGGGTTTCCTTAGGAAGTGTGTGGTTATGGATCTTGTCATCTCCACCACTTGTGAATTCCCTTTAACAAATGCAGTTCAGTGAAAGAGGAACGCAAACTCTCAGTGACCCAAATCTGTTTGTTCTTCCAGAGGTCACTAGGCCAAGAACTGCGTGCTATAGCACTACTACGCAGTTACCAAGACTGTTCTGGATAGTTAGAGCATCGCTAGTTTGTGCTAGTCTTGTTCTGTCATGTTTGAGGTGGTTGCTTACAGACCTATTTCAAAAGAGCCCATCATCAATTAAGTTTGAAACTAGAGCTGGGCGGTATGACCAAAAATTTATATCATGGTATTTTTCAAACTTATACCGCATTAATTTTGTTCATGCATAACTGGATGTTAACCACATTTTCAACACCGGTATTCGGTATGAACCGGTATACTACCCAGCACTATATGAAACATCTGTGATGTACTCCAATCCTGAGAGCCATCATTATAATTTCACTCTTCAATCTTTTGTGTTTTTCCCCTCTGAATCTGACCATCACAGAACAATGTTTCATTGTCTGTAAGTGTGTGCGTGAAGGAAAGCTGCAACAGCTGGGGCTAAATAAACAGCTGTATCTCTTCGCCCTCGGTTCTCCTCCTCTCTTGTTCTCGTTCTCCCAGCTTCCCTTGAGAGCACTCGCACCTATGTTTTTAAACCGCTCCATGCACGTGTCACACAAACACAGATAAAATCTCCAAAACCCAACAGCATGACAGGCTCGGACAGGATGCGAAACATCCTGAAAAAAACCTGAAAACATTGATTTGAACTCCCTAAATATAGAAAACACATTGTTCTACGCTTGCGTGTTCATGGCCTGTCCACTCCCACATAGGACAAAGACTCGCTCACAGCTTTTGAATCTCTCGGCAGCCCCTCAGTGTGTGTTGTTTGGGCGGACGCCTGAGGCTCTGAGCAACGTGTCCATGCAGAAGCTAACTAAAGGCCCCAGAGAAACTGGAAAACGCCTGACTGCAAAAGACAGCGAACATGAAAAGCCATTATGAGGTGAAGATGATAAGAAAGGAGAGAAAGACAGATACACTTCCCATCTTCGCATCGCTTCAGCGCCGGATGCACGCGACCAATGAAGGATGTGAAATTGCTATTGACACACAAAATCAGACTCAAGCAGGGAGAGAAAGACTTTTTTACTACTTTCCCAAAATATATATCTCTTCCCACAACGGGAAAAACAGTCACTGTGAGTGTGTGTGTTTCAGACAGGAACTTTGGAATACTTACAGCAGCAGAGTCAGAGAGTACATTATATAGCTAAGCACAGCAAGAAATCACACAAGCCATGTGTCTGAATAATATGCCTGCTTCACTACAATATAGTAAGTGAAAAACAATACATAAAATTATAAGTGAAAGTGATATGACATACAGCCAATTATGGTGACCTATACTTGGAATTCGAGCTCTGCATTTACCCATCCAAGTGCACACACTAGGGGTCGACCGATTATCGGCGCCGATATTAAGCATTTGTACGATTATCGATATCGGCCATTTTCAAAACAGATTTGCCGATAATATATATATATATTTTTTTTTTATGCAAACAAACATACTATTTACAGGTGACATTATTTATTGGTGAATAAATAAAACAGGTGAAATTATTACATTTTTAAATGCACTATTTGGCTCGATGCAGCCTGTCTGAGCTCAGCACTCTGTGGCCTAGAGCAATCTCCGCCCACCGCTCATCTGATATGTAGGGAGTCACGAGTCCGACCAATCAACGCGGAAAACTGAAGGCAGTCTCACACCGAAAGCACTTGCTAACTGGAGCTTCCTCAGTGATCACGCATCAGTTGTCTCTCAAAGGTAAGGCAGCAGCAGACGTTGCTGTAGTTGCAATAAATCACAATCCACTACACTGAAGTTGCAAAACACCTCAATATAACCTATGATGTCCGCGATGCGGAAAATGCAGGCGGAATCGCGGAATGCAGTCATATAATGGAATTTACCGTATAACGCGGAATGTCATGGAATTTGTCGAAGTATGGATGAATTAATCAAAAGTAGGTCAGTACACTTAAATCGACTCGCGCTATGGACTAGTATCTATAAATATTAAGCCGCGAAAACACTTTAAATATGAATACTGCATGTTCTGCATCTCTGTTAATGAAGTGTTTTCAGCATCTGCCGTCTCACTAAATGAGGACATAAATACATGAACAACATCCCCAGAACTGCTCGGAGAGTCACTTCATGAGTATTTGACCGTTTCATTTGAGTAAAATGATCGTCATATCATATATACATAGGCTACAGAAACTTAAAATGTCCTCATGGCAACCTGTCAAAATATAAGTTTGGTTTAGCCGAATATATTACTGTGGTGCAGTAGAATATACGTAATACAACTACAACAATTATTACAACTTTTGTTGAGAATAATCACACAATACGCTAAATACGTTTACTTTAAGTTTTACAAAATGTTTACAGAATGCTTCTGGGTGATCCCTGCACTTATGTTATTATTAATATTACTGTTTATTTAATGTTGTTGTTATTAACAGTTTTCAGAATTAAAGACATGTTTAAAAGCATTTAAAGAAATTTTTTTGTCAGAGCTCTTGTTATTATTAATTTTGGCATTCATTTTAATTTTTACACCAGACATGTATATCGGTTCAAAATATCGGTTATCGGTCTACTTGAGCTGTAATAATCGGTATCGGACCTGAAAAACATATCGGTCGACCCCTAGCACACACACAGCAGTGGACACAAACACACACCATGAACACACCCACATACACACAGCAGTGGGCAGCCATTTATCCTGCGGCGCCCGGAGAGCAGTTTGGGGGTTTGGTGCCTTGCTCAAGGGCACCTCGTTGTGGTATTGAAAGTAGAGAGCACTGTACATTCACTCCCCCCACCGAAAATCCCTGCCAGATCGAGACTCGAACTCGCAACCTTTCCATTATGAGTCCGACTCTCTACCATTAGGCCACGACTTAGTCACTCTGTGGCCACATTAAGGCCACGATAAGTAGGTCCAAATTCATAGTACTCATAATCAGTAGTCCGACTTTTAACTACTTCAGGCGGGATTCTGACATGCACACCTGATAAAGCAGTATGCCCCGTGAAGCCGTGGTTTACAGTGAATCTATAACAGCTAAGGGAAGTTGTTAGGCACGACGCAAACCCCCTTAGCTGTTAAAAAATTCACAAAATTGCTTGGTTGTCAAGCAACACACAGACGTAAACAAAGATGTATGTTTGTAGAGTAATTTACAACAGCTTCGAACTTGCAACCCTCTACATTGCGAGTAAATCACTCGCAAATGCGACTAATAACTCTGGGCGACTAAATTATGTCTAATATTAGCCAATGGCTAATACATTCTCAGATTTCACTCGCCAGTGTGTGAGTTGGAGGCTTAGTATAAGTTTAGCACAGATGTATTTTAACTCGCCGAACACTCTGACTGAGCGCTTCAGAGTTTCACTCTACGTCAAGCGATCTGTGCTATTTTTCAGTTCATCTTAATGGATGAGGAGCTGGATTCAGCCTTGTCAGAGCACCTGTATTTGATGTACTGTGAACTCTATGCGCACGACTTGCCGTCGCTTTGGTGAGAGCAGAGAGAGTCTTACAAACATGCAGAATTGACACACTACATGTAAACAATATTCTTAGTATTTTCCTGTCAAAATAACAGAGTTCCTTTGGATTTTTTCAGCTTTTAAGAACTGCCGGGTTTTCCGGTAGCTGGCGGACTAATTAATCTCATTGGCTATTTCAGTGAATCAGTTCGTGCGAACGCACACAACCTGATTAATATTCATGAATCCAGCAGCTCGTTAATCCTTGGTGCGTTTTATACAGTTCTTATTAGCAGAATTCGTATTATTATTATCTTATCAGTATTATTGTTAGGTTTTTTTCCCTCAAGATGCTGATTAGACAGCATGATTATTGCACAGGTGTGCAATCTAAAATGTGCAGTTTTATCACACAGCACCATGCCACAGATGTCGCAAGTTTTGATGGAGTGTGCAATTGGCATTCTGACTGCAGGAATGTCCACCAGAGCTGTTGCTCGTGAATTGAATGTTTATTTATCTACCATACGGCGTCTCTTTTTTGTATTATGCTCGTTATAGAGTGTGTGACGTCACGTGCACTACCGTCGGTGGCAATACACAACCGCGGTGGCAACCGAACACCGCCGGTGATGCGGTTGTCACTGCCACCGTCACAGCCCTACTGATCAACTCTATGCGAAGGAGATGTGTTGCACTGCGTGAGGCAAATGGTGGTCACACCAGATACTGACTGGTTTTTGGACCCCTGGACTTTCCAATTTATAATGGACATTTTACTCTTTCCTGAGGCCACGACAGTGACAAGATGTCATACATGTGTGGATTGCATTCAACACACATCCTTAATATACAGAACATACTTTTTTAACAATCGCAAAGTTTCTTATCAAATATAGGAGTTACTCAGTCAGTATGTTTTTTCGTACAACCTCAGGATGTGTCCCAATTCACTTAAAGGAAACCTATTATGTCCCTTTTTACAATATGTAATATAAGTCACAGGTGTCCCCTGGATGTGTTTGTGAAGTTTCAGCTCAAAATACCCCAAAGATCATTTACAGCTAGTTCCTCATATACTCTGGTAAAAAAAACATCTGTTTGGTTTTGATTATCATGTCTATCGCGCTGAAATCATGTTTCAAACCATATTAGTTTAAACACACAATCAGTATCTTAATACAAATTTACGTTTATTATGACATAAGGTCTGTAAAGAGGATGTGAATGTTATGAGGAACACAGAGGAAATTTAGTCACAATGAGTTCTAAGACCTTACACTGGGCGTTACCCACAATCCTATGTTGCAAACCTGTGTGTGTTTTCTGGCAGTAAACTGTGGTGGCCTAATGAACTGCTCATATCTCTGATGGCAAAGACAGAGACAGAGAGAGAGACAGAGAGAGAGAGAGAGAGAGAGAGAGAGAGAGAGAGAGAGAGAGAGAGAGAGAGAGAGAGAGAGGTTGAGTATATTAAGTGCAGAGGACTGAACACAGGTGAACAGATTGGAAGATAATCTGCCTCAGAAAGAGAAAGAGAGATTTATACATGCATACAAGCTTAATCACATAAACAGTACATTTCAGAAACACTACTAGAAAAGTAGATTTAGAAGTAGAAAAGGAAGGCAATGAAATAGCACAAGAGAAGAATGTAGACGAAAGACAGAGAAAAAGAGAGAAGCACAAGGACAGTCCAAGTTCATCATCTCCATATGGCGGACAGCAGAGGCTCATGGGAGAGAGCTGAGACTTACCCACAGGCTAGCACACTACTGTCTGTCTGACACTCTGCATAACTAACTGTATATATATGTATATATATGTATATATATATATATATATATATATATATATATATATATATATATAGGGATAGTTACGAAACCCGGTATTTAATCGGTCTCGGGGCTAAATTCTGAAAGACCGGAGTATCGATAAACTCTGACGTTAACGGTTCTGCTATCGGTACTGGAGAAATTAAGAAAACACACATACATTTATTATTGCTATATATACACATTATCTTGCAAATTCTATCTCACCAGAATATATAGATTCATATTAAAACATTTGTCTATGATGCATTTTTGCAATTCGCAATTCAGAAGCGAGATCGCGCTCATGTGGAGGAGCTTCAGCGCGCGCAACATGAAAGCGGTTTAATTATGATAGAAAAGAGAACTAAACATTCAAACATCTGCTTACGCTTTAGGCCTGTGGCTGCGGCTGCTAATTGTATTTTTTTATTTCGATTTTGGCTTCTAAGCATTATAGCCGCGTTTCTTCTTCCCTTTCCTTCAATCGGTGATTGTTGTAAAATGCCATCTTTACTGTTGCTAAATTGCGGGACATGTTTGATAAAGAGACGTTGAAAGCACAATCCGCACGAGAGACGCTGTTCCCCAGGCTGAAGTGTGTGTGTGTGTGCGTGGAGCGCACCAAAACACTTTGAGCATCGGGCGCATCCATAGTCGATAAGATACACACAAAATATGTCAAAATGGCCGGCTTGGAGAATATTCACTTAAACACAGTTTATGTCTTAAGTGGATGAGAACAGTTGGGAGAATAATCTGATGTGTGTCAATATATTGTCTTAAAGTGACAAACTGGCGCTTCATCAATGTTAATCAAAGAACAAAATGAAAGAGAAAATCACTCACAGCTCTTAATCTGTATAACGTTATAGCTTTAATAAGCATCAATCTATCAATACATACAGTGAAAACTATGCAGTGTTCATTTACATTTTAATACTTTTAGATTTATTTTGTAGCTATTACTTTCCAGAACATTAAAGTTAGTGGACCTTCATGAAAAAAGCACTGTTTATTTCTTTTCAGTTGTATATTTGTTTTATTGAATTTTTCAGTTTGTTTTACTTTTTCTTTGTTCATGTTCTTACTGTATCTTATAATATGTATAAAACACAAAAAATGCCTGCACACATGTGCATTTACAAATTGATGCTTTATATTAATTTCATTAAATATTTATTTTACATTTCAGAATATAAAGCAATGTTAATTCAGCTCTTAATTTGTCATATATATATACATAAAACAAAAAGTACCGATAAGAATACCGTTAAAGTACCGAATCGATAAGCAGTATCGGTAAGAGTAGTAATACCGTTAAAACCTTAACGATACCCATCCTATATATATATATATATATATATATATATATATTAGGGATGGGCATTTTAAGCAAAAGTAATATTCGATAATCGCTGGGTATTATTCGATTACTATTAAAATCGCACCTCCTCGCGCATGCACCCGCCTCACGCCAGCACACACACACACACACACACACACACAGAGAGAGGGGGAGAGAGACCATCCAGGCTTTCAATCTGTATGATAACAAACTGTTTAGTTATTTAGATAATAGTCTATCTTAACCCAAGAAAATTAATGGTTGTAAAGTATGATTGCTGAAACAGATTAATATAACATAACCGAAGGACGGCATTTATTAACAGAACAGTCCGTCGATTATCAACTGCTCATTAGGCTAGGACATTTCTATTTTAAAAATGAGCATGAACATTCATATTATTAAAAAGAAAATCTTAAATCTGATTAATGCATCAATGAATATTAGGCGTAAAACATATTGCGCGCTAAACAGAATATCATTCTTAAAACATATTACGCGCTAAACATATTGTGAACCGCCTGAATGACGGCACTTATTATGTGAACATTAATTTTAACGTCTGTCTTCATAACAATAACCTATTTCATACATACAAATATATTAAATGAACATGTTCACATGCTCGGGAAGAAGACGGGAGTGTTGTTCACAAGTAGTTCCGTGAACTTTGAATTGAAACAAGGGAAGGAATATAGATCCCTGCAGCAGTCTGAGGCTCTCTCTCTCTCTCTCTCTCTCTCTCTCTCTCTCTCTCTCTCTCTCTCTCTCTCTCGCTCTCTCTCTCCCTCTCCCTCCCTCTCTCTCTCTCTCCCTCCCTCTCTCTCTCTCTCTCTCGCTCTCTCTCTGCACGCTCTCTCTCTCTCTCTCTCTCTCTCTCTCTCTCTCTCTCGCTCGCTCTCTCTCTCTCTCTAGCTGAGCCATTTAAATAGTTCAGTTTTGGTTTTTAATAGCAAAGTGGTCATTATTTTGTTTCCTTTCTTTATTAATTTAATTTAGAAATATGATTGGAACATCTTATTTTTGTTAAATTCAAGTTTGAGTTTTTTTTAAATACCAAGCGGCCAGCGCACTTTTAATCAGTTTATCTTTCTCAAATAAATAACTAAATAATTAACGTCATAATATTTTAAGAATAAAGTCAAAATTACGATCATAAAATCATGTTATATTGCCTGAAGTTAAAGTTAAAATTACACCTGTACTCTGCCAAAAAGATAATAATAATAAGTGTGGCATCCAACCTGTCATTCTTCACATTTAACACGAAAAACAACACAAATATTTTGCATATAAATATAATATATCAACCAGTGGAATATTGCGTTATTATTTCAGCAAAAAACGAATAATTTGAATGCAGGGAGCTCGTCACGGCTTCAGTAATGGGAAACAGGTCGTGAAGGCGGCAGAGAAGCAATCTGTGCATCGTTCTGTTAACTTTGTGGTTTATTATTTTGAGTTGTTTGGGACGCTGTAGCAAACGGCCCTCTCACAATATATTGTTTAACAGGTCTATTGTTCACGCAATCAGCCGGCACGTATCAGAAGTTCTGTTCTCCAGCGTGGTTAACGCTCACACTATAGTGTGTGTGTGTGAATGTATTGTGTACACACTATGTATGTGTGCCGCGCCCGAGTGCCGACAGTGCAGTTCGCGCATGTACTGAAAGGAGTTGTCTTTCGCGCCCAAATGCTTTTTAATCGCTTACATTTTTAAACAAACAAGGCTTAAAAACGCATGCAAATGATACAATTTAGTGACCACCAGGAGTGGCCCGATCTGGCAAGTGACAAATCCGAGCGTCCTTCACGCCATCGGACAGTCTTTATTGTCAAGCCCTGGTACACCTTTAGAAAATAATCGCACAACCTAATCGATATTCTATAAATAAATTGACTAATCGAATATTCGAAAATCGTGACCCATCCCTAATATATATATATATATATATATATATATATATATATGCATATATGTTTGGAAAGAATAAGCAGAATTAAATAAGACATCCATGCATATTTGGAGGCTTTTAAAAGTGTCAAATGGACTTATTTTATAGTTGCCCAAACTTGCCTGTGTGCTGTCTTTGACATCGCAGCAGACAGAGCAAGGCACACTCGACAGGCAGACATGACTGTGAAGGATTTTGGGACTTGTATGTTGTTCTTGTGCCTTCAACTAGAATTTGAAATAATGTCATATAACAAAACATAATATACCGTTTTCAGATTCACACTAGTCACTAATGATTTTAGGCAAAAAAAATAATATATATATATATATATATATATATATATATATATATATATATATATATATATAATCTTTATCCCAGCAGTATGAAATAATTGAAAAGTAGCCTAAACTATAATAAAAAAGGAAAATGAATGATAAATATCTCAAATGACGACTATTGATTCTAGAAAAAACATTGCTAATATAAATTGTATAGCTGTCAATTTAACAGCTTAATCTAATTATTTAGTTATGAAAAAGAACCTGTTAATATTGTAATGCAATAAATCCAAAAAAATAAGACAAAAAACCGACATGACAAAGGAGGGAGGAAAATGTTTTAAAGAGCATACGAGAATTAGGCGTGATAGTATTTCTTTTTAGCAATGGAGACATTAGCAGAGAAGTGATCGATAAAAACATAAGGTCAGTAGGATTTTGTGATTTGCGCCATACCCTTTCTGCAGCCCTGAGTTTAGAAAGATGTTCGCGGAGAACGACAGATAGCCAAGGGGCAGAAGGAGTGGTACGGGCTGGCCTGGAAGATAATGGGCAGAAAGTATCAAAACAATACATCAGAGTGGAACAGAAAGTGTCAGTAGCACTGTTAGCATCAAGATATGATAACTGTTTAAGGGGAGGAAGCGAAGATGAAACCATAGCAGATAGCCTGGAGGGTGAGAGCGAGCGTAAGTTACGTCGAAAAGTGGCATGTGGAGGGGTATGTGATGTATCAGGAATCATGTTGAGATTTTCATGATGAAATATCACAACAATGTAGTGCATCCTCTCATTCCTGAAATATTTCTAAATTAATTTCTATAAATTATCTCAAAATCCCCTTCAATTTGATGTCATGAACCTCATACATTCCAGATCCAGGTACCAGTTCCTCCTCTGACTTAGTATCCCAGCAGTGTGATGAAAATGAGCACTTCAATTAGTCAACCAATTAGACTGGAGCCTGCTGTTTTGCCATTTTTACGCACAATCTGCACCAAGCGGTTCATGGCGATGTGTGTGCAGTGTGTGGGTTTGTCACCTGGGACTATCCATATCATTATACACCAGAGGAGACCTACTTCTGCCAAAAAAGCACAAGACAAACAGCACCAGTGTTACATGTTGATAACAAGCTATGGATTGACATTTCCCCAACACAGAAGTCCAATACAAGTGTTTTCATGTAGGACAGACGACAGTGGGGCAAAGTTGACATGTCACTGGGTGTGTGAGTAAGAACAAGAGCGAGCAACCCTACTGTTACAGGCACTCCAGTTCTTCTGAAGTACATGCCAAAACACACACCCCACACAGCTGTGAGCGAGCGAGCATGTGTGTGTGCACGCGATTGTGTGCGGTGAGAGAGGGGAAGCTAGCTCTCACCAACTTGCTCAACTGTGAAATGGTTTGTGCTCAAGTGTTAAGTCATGTGATCTCTTCCTAAAAATCTTGTTTGAGAGGTGAAAGAGAAACTTGCATTTTGATGTTGATGTTTGTCATGACTGGGAGCCAATGAGAGACGATCTCTGCAGTCAACAAGCACAAGTTTTGGTAGCCTTGACCTATATTAGAGAAATTCAGCACAGCCTTCATGTAAATAGCCGTTCACTGCTCTCTTTACATCCATCTCTTTCACCTGGCGCTTCAGATATAGGTCAACAAAACCGCATTCTGTACAGTCGCATAATTTTAAACACACAGATTGTTGATATCCACTGATCTTTTTGTCCAGATCTGTTTTTTTTTTTTTTAAGTGATAAGTGTAAGTCATACATATAATGACCAGAATAGATCCCTCTTATGATTAGTATGTTTTTAATTTCAGAATTTTTAATTTTTAGGGGAGACAAAGTTGTATATTTCATACTCACATATACAGCTGATATCCACTGATAACATTTTGTCTAAAAAAAAATTATCAGATATTTTATTTTATTTTTTAGGGGAGATATCATAGATATCAACTTAATAAAAATTAATTATTGAAAATAATACTTGATTAGCAGTTCATTAAATTAAAATAAACTCAGTTTAAGACAACTGCTTTTCTGCTTAATATTTTTGTCACAATAATCAGTCATTTGTGTGACCAACAAAAAAAGACAAAAAAATTATAAGAAATTATATAAGTGATGAACCTTCATGAGTGTGCCAATACGTGTCTTGAAGCTTAAGATATTCTGACCCTGTAATGACATGGTAAGTTTAGTTTAGGTCGTACATGTAAATGTGGTGCACCTTCCCAAAAACATAATTATTTTTAGGATAATGTTGAAAAAAAAATATATATGGTATTTGCACAAAAAAGAGGGAAAAAAGAATAAATAATGAAAAGAACACATTTTGTTTAACTTTTTATATTAATATCTTGCACTTTCAAAATATTCTTATAAATTATTTTTTTTTTAATCCAACGCATAAAACCCAACATGAAGAAAGACTTTTTGTGCAAATTGTACACTTCTTAAGGCACCTCACATTTACTGTTGCTCTATGAAATTTTGGCCAAAAAAAATACTAAATCCCACAGATTTCAAAAATATTTTCAAGATGTCCAAACTGGTTATGCAAATTCCCAGCACTGACACACATAAAGCTGCCATCCGTGTGAGCTGTACTTCAAACATCTCTAGGCAACTGATGGACCTTTTTTGCAATGCTTTCAATTTCTAAGAATTGGCACATGTGAAACTAGATTTTTCTTTATAATGGAAATCTTATTTGCCATCGACCCATCTGACAAAGTGTCATGTAGGGGTCGACCGATATGTGTTTTTCAGGGCCGATGCCGATACCGATTATTACAGATCAAGTAGACCGATAACCGATATTTTGAACCGATATACGTGTCTGGTGTAAAAATGAATGCCAAAATTAATAATAACAAGAGCTTTGACAAAAAACATTCTTTAAATGCTTTTAAACATGTCTTTAATTCTGAAAACTGTTAATAACAACAACATTACCGTTGGTTTTAATTTACAGTACAGTGCAAATGAAGGCATAAAACATTAATTTAATTTATCTTTTAATCAAATGAGAGTTAGACTTTATTTTTGGCAAACAAATGAGTTTACTATTAAAATTAAAACATGGAAGAAATAGCGTATTGTGTTATTATTCTCAATAAAAGTTGTAATAATTGTTGTAGTTGTATTACACGTATACAGTAATTAGGGATGGGCATTTTAAGCAAAAGTAATATTCGATAATCGCTGGGTATTATTCGATTACTATTCGAAAATCGCACCCCTCCCGCACATGCACCCGCCTACCCACGCGCGCGCACACACACACACACACACACACACACACAGAGAGAGGGGGAGAGAGACCATCCAGGCTTTCAATCTGTATGATAACAAACTGTTTAATTAATTAGAGAATAGTCTATCTTAACCCAAGAAAATGAATGGTTGTAAAGTATGTGCTGAAACATTAATATAACATAACCGAATGACAGCATTTATTAACAGAACAGTCCGTCGATTATCAACTGCTCATAAGGCTAGGACATTTCTATTTAAAAAATGAGCATGAACATTCATATTATTAAAAATAAAATCTTAAATCTGATTAATGCATCAATGAATATTAAGCGCTAAACAGAATATCATTCTTAAAACATATTACGCGCTAAAACATATTGTGAACCGCCTGAATGACGGCACTTATTATGTGAACAGTCATTTTAACGTCTGTCTTCATAACAATAACCTATGTCATATATATAAATAAATTAAATGAACATGTTCACATGCTCGGGAAGAAGACAGGAGTGTTGTTCACAATTAGTTCGGTGAAATTTGAATTGAAACAAGGGATCGAATATAGATCCCCGCAGCATCTCAGGCCTAAGTCTGAGCCCGTGTCTCTCTCTCTCTCTCTCTCTCTCTAGCTGAGCCATTTAAATAGTCCAGTCTTGGTTTTTAATAGCAAAGTGGTCATTATTTTGTTTCCTTTCTTTATTAATTTAATTTAGAAATATGATTGTAACATCTTATTTTTGTTAAATTCAAGTTTTAGTTTTTTTAAATACCAAGCGGCCAGCGCACGTTTGATCAGTTTATCCTTCTCAAATAAATAACTTAATAATTAACGTCATAATATTTTAAGAATAAAGTCAAAATTACGATCATAAAATCATGTTACATTGCCTGAAGTTAAAGTGAAAATTACACCTGTATATACTCTGCCAAAAAAATAATTATAATAAGTGTGGCATCCAACCTGTCATTCTTCACATTTAACACGAAAAACAACACAAATATTTTGCATATAAATATAATATATCAACCAGTGGAATATTACGGTATTATTTCAGCAAAAAAACGAATAATTTGAATGCAGGGAGCTTGCCACGGCTTCATTAATGGGAAACAGTACGTGAAGGCGGCAGAGAAGCGCTCTGTGGAGTGCATCGTTTTGTTAACTTTGGTTTATTATTTTGAGTTGTTTGGGACGCTGTAGCAAACGGCCCTCTCACAATATATTGTTTAACAGGTCTATTATTCACGCAATCAGGCTGCACGTATCAGAAGTTCTGTTCTCCGGCGTGGTTAGCGTTCACTATAGCTCGCGCGTGTCAGAGACGCCGCTGTCGGTGCTCGCGCGGTTCACACAGAACAGAACACAACGCGCATGCACTGAAAGGAGTTGTCTTTCGCGCCCAAATGCTTTTTAATCGCTTACATTTTTAAACAAACAAGGCTTAAAAACGCATGCAAATGATTCAATTTAGTGACCACCTGCAGTGGCCCGATCTGGTAAGTGACAAATCCGAGCGTCCTTCACGCCATCGGACAGTCTTTATTGTCAAGCCCTGGTACACCTTTAGAAAATAATCGCACAACCTAATCGATATTCTATAATTAAATAGAATATTCGAATATTCGAAAATCGTGACCCATCCCTAACAGTAATATATTCGGCTAAACCGAACTTATATTTTGACAGGTTGCCATGAGGACCTTTTAAGTTTCTGTAGCCTATGTATATATGATATGACGATCGTTTTACTCAAATGAAACGGTCAAATGCTCATGAAGTGACTCTCCGAGCAGTTCTGGGGATGTTGTTCATGTATTTATGTCCTCATTTAGTGAGACGGCAGACGCTGAAGTCACTGCGAGCGTCACGTGCGCTTCAGTATGTATGTGTGCAGTAAATGAAACCGCACGTCTGTGTCATTCATTAACAGAGATGCAGAACATGCAGGATTCATATTTAAAGTGTTTTTGCGGCTTAATATTTATAGATACTAGTCCATAGCGCGAGTCGATTTAAGTGTACTGACCTACTTTTGATTAATTCATCCAAACTTCGACACATTCCGCGACATTCCGCGTTATACGGTAAATTCCATTATATGACTGCATTCCGCGATTCCGCCCGCATTTTCCGCATCGCGGACATCATAGTGGATTGTGATTTATTGCAACTTCAGCAATGTCTGCTGCTGCCTACCTTTGAGAGACAACTGATGCGTGATCACTGAGGCAGCTCCAGTTAGCAAGTAGTGAGACTGCCTTCAGTTTTCCGTGTTGATTGGTCGGACTCGTGACTCACTACATATCAGATGAGCGGTGGGCGGAGATTGCTCTCAGCGATTGAGAGATCGCCTCACTCTCACAGTGTTGAGCTCAGACAGGCTGCATCGAGCCAAATAACGCATTTAAAAATTAAATAATTTCACCTGTATTATTTATTCACCAATAAATAATGTCACCTGTAAATAGTATGTTTGTTTGCATTATATAAAAAAAAAAAAAAAAATTCGGCAAATCTGTTTTGAAAATGGCCGATATCGATAATCGGTAAAATGCTTAATATCGGCGCCGATAATCGGCCCGGCCGATAATCCGTCGACCCCTAGTGTCATGCAAAATCTACACACAATCGGTTCTCAGCTAGAGGTTTACAGGTCTGTACAGGGTCACAGAAAGTCTGGATCCTGAAGAAAAACCAGTTGAGAACCACTGATCAAACCCATCCTGAGTGAGGATGATATGAAAGAGCCAAGATCCCACACATAACCAAACTAGGATAACAAATAGAGATCGACCAATATATCAGTTTACTGATATTTTTCCCGATATTTAAGCATTTTACCATAATCGGTTATCGGTTTTGTAAAAAAAAAAAAAAAAATCGGTTTTGAATTTTATTTAATTTTTTTGTCACATACATAATTATACAGAGTATAACCAGCAGTGAAATTTTGTTCTCTGCATTTGACCCATCCAAGTGCGCACACACTTGGAGCAGTGGGCACACACTCACACACACTTGGAGCAATGGACACACACACACACACACACACCTGGAGCAGTGGACACTAGGGGTCGACCGATTATCGGCCTGGCCGATTATCGGCGCCGATATTAAGCATTTTACCGATTATCGATATCGGCCATTTTAAAAACAGATTTGCCGATAATTTTTTTAATTTTTTTTTTTTTTTTTTTTATGCAAACAAACATACTATTTACAGGTGACATTATTTATTGGTGAATAAATAATACAGGTGAAACTATGTAATGTTTAAATGCACTATTTGGCTCGATGCAGCCTGTCTGAGCTCAACACTCTGTGAGAGTGAGGCGATCTCTCAATCTCTGAGAGCAATCTCCGCCCACCGCTCATCTGATATGATCACGAGTCCGACCAATCAACGCGGAAAACTGAAGGCAGTCTCACACCGAGAGCACATGCTAACTGGAGCTGTGTCAGTGATCACGCATCAGTTGTCTCTCAAAGGTAAGGCAGCAGCAGACGTTGCTGAAGTTGCAAAACACCTCAATATAACCCATGATGTCCGCGATGCGGAAAATGCGGGCGGAATCATGGAATGCAGTCATATAATGGAATTTACCGTGATAACGCTGGAATGTCACGGAATGTGTCAAGTTTGATGAATTAATCAAAAGTAGGTCAGTACACTTAAATCGACTTATGGACTAGTATCTATAAATATTAAGCCGCAAAAACACTTTAAATATGAATCCTGCATGTTCTGCATCTCTGTTAATGAATGACACAGACGTGCGGTTTCATTTACTGCACACACACATACTGAAGCGCGTGCTGCTCGCAGTGACTTCAGCGTCTGCCGTCTCACTAAATGAGGACATAAATACATGAACAACATCCCCAGAACTGCTCTGAGAGTCGCTTCATAAGCATTTGACGGTTTCATTTGAGTAAAACGATCGTCATATCATATATACATAGGCTACAGAAACTTAAAAGGTCCTCATGGCAACCTGTCAAAATATAAGTTCGGTTATAATATATTACTGTATCGTAATACAACTACAACAATTATTACAACTTTTGTTGAGAATAATCACACACACGCTAAATACGTTTACTTTAAGTTTTACAAAATGTTTACAGAATGCTTCTGGGTGATCTCTGTACTTATGTTAATATTAATATTACTGTTTATTTTATGTTGTTGTTATTAACAGTTTTCAGAATTAAAGACATGTTTAAAAGCATTTAAAGAACGTTTTTTTGTCAGAGCTCTTGTTATTATTAATTTTGGCATTCATTTTCATTTTTACACCAGACACGTATATCGGTTCAAAATATCGGTTATCGGTCTACTTGATCTGTAATAATCGGTATCGGTATCGGCCCTGAAAAACACATATCGGTCGACCCCTAGTGGACACACACACAGACACCTGGAGCAGTGGACACACACACACACACACTTGGAGCAGTGGACACACACACACACACACACACACACTTGGAGCAGTGGACACACACACACACACACACACGGAGCAGTGGACACACACACACACACACCTGGAGCAGTGGACACACACACACACACACACACACACACACACACACACACACCTGGAGCAGTGGACAAACACACACACACACACCTGGAGCAGTGGACATACACACACACACACACACACACACACACCTGGAGCAGTGGACACTGTTCACTCAGGAGAAGCTCCAGCGCGGCCACCGCATATAACTTTGAATAAGATTCACTCGTTTGAAATGCGCTAAATTATATTAACATTTACTATAGAACCATTATTTCGTCAATAAACATCTAAATAAATACATTTCTATCTAAATAAATTATTTATTATCTCCACAAGCGATCGCAGTTTGAGTATAGTTCTGTGTAAATAGATAAACCGCGCTGTCAGCTGTTTTCATAATTTAGACAAAAACATTTTAATAATTCTGATAAAATATACAGTTATGAAATGCAATAAAATACGATGTTTTGTTTGTTATAGCTTATTTCAATATTCCAGAGAATATTATTCAGTGAATTATTCTTCACTCTTTAGTCTATTAAACAGCTTATAAACCTAAAACTGTAGTTTAAAATGAAGTTTATATGACATCTGTCCTTTATTTTCTCCATTTGAATACATTAGACATTATTTTGCTTACTGTTAAATGTTAATATCAGTGTTGTTGATGATGCTTTTTATAAATACAATGTTTTTATTGTTGTAATTTGAAGATTAAATTGTACATGAAAGAATGTTAATTTTCAACAGTTGTTTGTTGTTGTTATGATGACTGAAAGTGAAGAATGGACTTACTCTATTTACTATTTACTATACACTATTTACTTTATAACAGTAAATAAATATCGGTTCTGAATATCGGTTATCGGGTACATAAACATGCAAATAATCATTATCGGTATCGGTTATAAAAACTCAATATCGGTCGATCACTAATCACAAGTACACACTCTTCCTTGGTCTATCACATGCATGCAACTGACCATACAAGGTGACCAAAAACTAGATGAAAGGTTATAGATAAATTGCACCAATGCTTGCCATTTTAAGTGCTCTCTTAAATGAACAAACAAATGAAAAGTACAGCCAACTAATGTTGGTGGTGCGTGAGGTCAATGTCAGGAGACCGTGTGAATGTGCCGTTGAGAGACGCCATCATCATTCCATGTCATCATTTAGACTCAGTTTGTGGTAGAAAAACATAGTTTAACTAAACAAATCATCTACAGTGAAAACCATTCGCTCTTGCTCAGTTCCAAAACATAGTGAGCTGCCTACAGCATTTTAAGATTTATAAGTGATCTCCTGACTTAAAAACTGTTCCAAAAGTTTGGTAACCTAGTTTGTAAGATACTTCATTTACCACAAATTCTGAGGCAGGATTATTTGTTTTCTTCATGAAGAAGCAAAGAACGAATTGTGGAAAGCTAAAAATATTTATCCAAGAATTGTTCTTTTGATTCCGTTTGTTTCCTAATCTACCTTTCTAATAAACTTGAAATTGTATATTATAAATATTGTTAGCTCTGTGAGAGATTGTTTGTGATATCCCTCACAGGCAAGCTACTTTTTAAAAGCGTCTTCTAAATAAATAAATGTAAATGCTTATGATGGACGAAGTGAGAGAAATGTCAATCAATGAAAATAAACATTTATATTTTTGCACAATATTGTGTTGGGATTTATGCTTTTGTTGTTAGCTAGCAGCATGCTTAACATTTGAAACCAAAACCATGAATAAAAAAGCGGAGAAAATAATTACAGAATATTGGTGCTGCTCATTTCATGCTAACTAACTACAGTACCTTTAGCTTAGCAACATGCTATCATCTGAAACATAAAAGTATCAAAAATGTGTTATTTTATACAATATTTATGTTTATATTATGCTTAGAGTGCCGTTAGCTTAACATGCAGAAAACGGAAAAACAGAACTCTCAATAAAAAGTTTTTGTGCAGTGAATTGTATTCTTATTATAGCACCATTAGCTTAGCAACAAGCTAAACTTAAACAAAGTATCAACAGTAAAGCATCACTTATTACACAATATCCGTGTCGCACGTTATGCTCATTAGAGTGTCGTTAGCTTAGTGGCATGCTAACATTTCTTTTGATTAAAATATGAAAACATCTGTCAGAGAAGGTAAATGGTGTGTGAACCGTTTATACTTTCACGTGATTTGTTTTGTCAAACTTAGTGTGACATACCTTAAAGATGTAACAGATATCAGAAAGCTGGTTAAAATTCCATGACAATCATGAGACAAAGGAGATCTGAGATCAGCGTGGTGTTTTGTGAGGTCATATGGGCCTCTGGTAACTAGAGTGTGGCAGACAGACAAGACATTTCTGATAGGCCCTCATCATCACCTCTCACTTCCTCTCTGTGGGCCAACTGCATGACTGGCACTCACGTTACCTTGGAAACTACTTACAGCACGTCAGTCGAGAACAAGAGTGAAAGCCTGCGAGTTTCAGAGGTTTCTGTTACAAAAAAAATCAGGTGTTATACACCAGGCGGTCGTGACTAGAGATCGACCGATATATCGGTTTACCGATATTTTTCCCGATATTTAAGCATTTTACCATAATCGGTTATCGGTTTTGTAAAAAAAACAAAATCGGTTTTGAATAATTTTTTTTAATTATTTTTTTTCATACATAATTATACAGAGTATAACCAGCAGTGAAATTTTGTTCTCTGCATTTGACCCATCCAAGTGCGCACACACTTGGAGCAGTGGGCACACACTCACACACACTTGGAGCAGTGGACACACACACACACACACACATACACACCTGGAGCAGTGGACACACACACACACAGACACCTGGAGCAGTGGACACACACACACACACACACACACACACACACACACCTGGAGTAGTGGACACACACACACACACACCTGGAGCAGCGGACACTGTTCACTCAGGAGAAGCTCCAGCGCGGCCACCGCATGTAACTTTGAATAAGATTCACTCGTTTGAAACGTGCTAAATTATATTAACATTTACTATAGAACCATTATTTCGTCAATAAACATCTAAATAAATACATCTCTATCTAAATTAATAATTTATTTTCTCCACAAGTGATCGCAGTTTGAGTATAGTTCTGTGTAAATAGATAAACCGCGCTGTCAGCAGTTTTTATAATTTAGAATGACAAAAACATTTTAATAATTCTGATAAAACATACAGTTATGAAATGCAATAAAATACGATGTTTTGTTTGTTATAGTTTATTTAAATATTCCAGAGAATATTATTCAGTGAATTATTCTTCACTCTTTAGTCTATTAAACAGCTTATAAACCTAAAACTGTAGTTTAAAATGAAGTTTATATGACGTCTGTCCTTTATTTTCTCCATTTGAATACATTAGACATTATTTTGATTACTGTTAAATGTTAATATCAGTGTTGTTGATGATGCTTTTTAAAAATAAAATGTTTTTATTGTTGTAATTTGAAGATTAAATTGTACATGAAAGAATGTTAATTTTCAACAGTTGTTTGTTGTTGTTAAGATGACTGAAAGTGAAGAATGGACTTACTCCACTCTGTTATTTATTTACTTTATAACAGTAAATAAATATCGGTTCTGAATATCGGTTACATAAACATTCAAATAATCGTTATCGGTATCGGTTATAAAAACTCAATATCGGTCGATCACTAGTCGTGACCGCTACCCAAAAAAACAAGTCCATGGGGATATATTAGCACTGAATACTGCACATCGTGCAACAGATCAGACCAATAATCTATTGCTTCGTCCCAAGCATCAATATGACAAGATGATTGACATGATTGTCATTTCACAATTTTGTCACATGGCATTATTGTTATTAAGCGCAATTCAGTGAGAGGTGTTCAATTTTCATCTCGCAAATAAAAGTTCTTGCATTTTTTTTTACATATATACTAGGGATGCACCAGTTGACCGTTTTTTTGTCTTTTTCCTGCCGATTTTTCCAGATGTTCGCCTGCATGCACACTACATTATAATCATTCGCGAACATGTAATTTCAGAGGAAGACATTTGGCACAAGCACAACAAGCACAAAAACACATACCAAGAGGCGAACAGCAGTTGATGTATTGGTGCACAAATAAGAGTCGCTTTTCTGCGCTCGCTGAAGTTGCGTGAACATATCTGTCTGTGTCCTGCACAAGCGTAGACAGTGAACGGTTGTTCAGCACAGCTTCTCACGTGTTGGATGAGAAACAAAACAGACTAACTTATAACAAATCTGAAATGCTTCTCTTTGTAAAGAAAAACTTGCATGCACTTTTGAAAAGCCAGAAGTAAACATCAGTTCTGTACAGGATGACTTTTTATTTTACCTTAAAATTACATTGACTTAACTTGATTTAAAAAGCACATTTACATTTATTCATTTAGCAGGCGCTTTTGTCCAAAGCGACATACAATTGAGGAATACAATAAGTGATACATTATAAAGAGGCAAACAGTCACAGGAAGTGCTTGTAATACAACATTTCATGCATTGTTCAGAGCAAAAACTAGCTAGACGGGAGAAGTTAAGGAAAGAGAGCAAAGGTGTTTTATTTTGTTTTGTTTTTTAATGAAGACGCAGAATTCAAGTGAAGACGGAAGAGATGAGTTTTCAGGTGTCGCTTGAAAATTGTCAGGGACTCAGCATTCCGGATAGAGATGGGAAGTTCATTCCACCAGCCAGGAACGGTGAATGAAAACATTCTGGAAAGTGATTTTGATTCTCTCTGTGATGGCACCACAAGGCGTTGCTCACTCGCAGATCTCAGACTTCGGGAGGGGATGTAGATTGTCATCAGTGAGTGGAAGTAGGTGGGTGCTGAGGCTGTGGCTATTGTATATGCAAGCATCAGTGTCTTGAACTTGATGCGAGCTGCAACCGGGAGCCAGTGCAGGGAGACAAAGAGAGGTATGACATGGGCCTTTTGGGTTCGCTGAAGACCAATCGTGCTGCAGCTTTCTGAATCATCTGTAAAGGTTTGATTGTGCATGATGGAAGTCCAGCTAGAAGAGCATTGCAGTAGTCCAGTCTAGAAATGACAAGGGCCTGGACAAGATGTTGTGCAGCGTGCTGTGTAAGGAAGGGCCTGATCTTTCTGATTTTGTGCAATGCAAACCTGCTGGATCAAGCAGTTTTTGCAATGTGGTATTTGAAAGTGAGCTGGTCATTGAAAATTACCCCAAGATTTCTGACTGAGCTTGATGGAGTAATTGTTGCTGAATCTATCTGGATGGTAAAATCATGTTGTAGAGTTGGAGTGGCCGGGAAGACAAGAAGTTCAGTCTTTGCCAGGTTGAGCTGTAGGTGATGTTCTTTCATCCATGCCGAGATGTCCGACAGGCAGCCTGAGATCCGTGCAGATACCGTTGGATCATCTGGTCGAAATGAGAGAGAGAACTGTGTGTCATCAGCATAGTAATGGTAGGAGATACCATGTGCTTGTATGATGGGACCCAGTGATGTAGTGTATGTGGACCCCAGTGACTAGTTGATGTGCTCTGAATTCCTCCCCTCCCCAGGCCACCTTGAAGGACCTGCCAGTGAGATAGGATTCAAACCAGCGAAGTGGAATCCCTGTGATGCCCAGTGATGAGAGAGTGGATAGGATGATCTGAATGTTAACCGTTTCAAAAGCAGCAGATAGATCCAGCAGAATGAGAAACGATGATTTGGAATCAGCTTTTGCAATCCGCAAGGCTTCAGTGACTGAGAATAGCGCCGTCTCAGTTGAATTTCCACGTCTGAAACCTGATAGGTTAGCGTCTAGTAGGTGATTCTTTAACAGAAATTAGGATAACTGGTTGAAAACAACTCGTTCAAGCGTTTGTGCTATGAATGGAAGGAGAGAGACAGGTCTGTAGCTATCTGTGAGTGAAATGTGAAATGTCGTTTTTTTTGAGCAGTGAGGTTACCCGAGCCTGCTTGAATGCATTGGGGAAGGTGCCTGTAAGGAGAGATGTGTTGATGATGTGTGTGGGTGCTGGTAAGCGTGTAGGAGAGATTGTTTGGAGAAGATGTGAGTGTTTTGGATCTAGAGGACATGTTGTAGGGTGGCTGGAGAGGAGAAGTTTGGATACTTCGGCCTCCGTAAGGGGACAGAAGGAGATATCGGATAGCCAGGAGTTAGAAGGGGCAGCACGTGCTTGCCTGGAGGAGAGAGGTCATATATTGTCTAGACAAGAAGTTAAAGTGGAGCACAGTGTCAGTTGCAGCATTCACTTCAGAGCTGAGAAATGGGTAGGTGAGGGAAGAGAGTAGGACACTACAGAGGAAAGATGAAAAGGAACGAAGGTTTCGCCTAAAGGTAACTGGTAGAGGTGTTGGTGGCTCGGAGGTAGCAAGATGTAGGTTAAATATTATGAAGTAGTGGTCAGAGGTGTGTAGGGGTTTTACCAAAAGGTCATCTGCAACACAATTGCGTGTGTAAATTAAGTCTAGCTGGCTGCCAGATTTGTGAGTGCTTGTGGTGGTAAGGCGTTTTAAGTCAAATGATGCAAGGATTGAATGGAAATTTGCAGCATAAGGCTTGTCCAAATGAATATTGAAGTCACCAAAGACTACAAGTGGACTGCACGTGTGGTAGCATCTTTGTATTACTTGTTGCACTTAACATTGTTTGATTTAACATTTTGGAATTATTTATTTAGCCTACTTTGGTTTCATTTAGTATCACTGGTAAAAACTTTTTTCTTAACACCAAATTTTAAAACGAAAACAAATACTGAATGCTGATTACGTAACATCTTTGTTGAAGGGCTGCACGATAAATCAAAATGAAATTGTCATGCGTATCTTTCAGAAGCACGGTTCTGAGATAAGTAGTAAATCTCCATCCGAAGACTAGGGATGCAACGATACAATTTCTTCAGAACCGATCCGATACCAAGAATTCTGAGGATCGGCCGATACAGTTTTTTTTTTTTTAATCAATGTAGAATTTCTATAATACTCTGTGTTGACCTGATCGTCACTCTTCTGTGTGTTAAACACAATCTATTTTTTTCACAAAGTGCTGGTATGCAGCCCAACAGTGGGTCTCGAGACCGTTCTGAGTGGGATTGTATACAGCCAAAGAAACGACATCTTTGTATACAGCCAAAAAAAATTATTCTAAATACTTTTCTGGTGCGATACTTTTATTTTAAAAGATGTGCATGAAAGCTGTTGACACTTCTGTCAAATGCTGTTTAAGTAAAGAAAGAGTGCCTGAGAAAAATGCGCTGTCCCGATTCAGTATCTGCGGTCAGATGAGATGTTGACAGGTTTAATGTCAGTGTCATTATTCAATCCTCATTTTCGTAACTTATGAAATAAAAAGTCTCTCACCTCAGAAAGAGCTAATTATCCTGTCCTGTCAGATGTTATACTGTGCACTCTTCTATAGCAATACCAATATTGCGATTACGATTTAATATGCTATTTTTTAAAGCTCTTTATATTCTTTATTATTTACCAAAGACAAGCAAAAAATCTTTGTATAGTATGCAGTGTAAGGGTAATATTTTATATATATATATATATATATATATATATATATATATATATATATATATATATATATATATATATATATATATATATATATAAGGGAAACAGTTTAGCTCAAAGGAATCATTAATGATTTTATAGGGAATTTGAACAGACTCACTGTTTCATGGCGATTCACTGAAGCCGTATAACAAACTTTGCACTGGATATTAAAATCACAAAATATAGTGAAAACACTATTAAATAGCACAGTAACAAAATCGACAGATTAAGACATTAACTTGTGAGCACAAAACACAAGATACTTCTCTTTTAAATAAACCTAAGATAAGCTAATCTAACACATGAAGACACGCATTCACACGCTGGAGACAGAGAGAAAGTGAGGAAAGGACTAGTTTAAGAGAATGAAAATGTGATAATCCCACGCTTACAGCAATATGTACAATTGCATAGACCTGAACAACCATCAATCACTTATTTAACCCTTGCATTGAGTTTCTCAATGAGGCTAAAATTTATATTAAAATACACCAGCTCAGCAAGAATCTGGGGTTTGTACTTGCGTTGCTTTTGTGTTTAAGGGATTCCCTTTTGTCATCCGTCTTTGCAGAAAAGGGTTTCTCCGAAGTCGCTGATTGACTTAGAGTTTAATAATCGTTGAAGTGAAGTTTGGACGGGCGCTCGAGGTCGACTCGGAGACACAGCATTGGCAAACTTAACTTAGCACACGAAACTCAACGGAAAGAAAATAAACTAAAGTAAAAGAATAAAAGGATATAAAAAGACTAGGTGGCTTTTGTTCTCATTGTGGTCACAGCTGGCATGTAGGCCAGAGCACATGGGGCTCAAAGAGCACAGAAAGTGATGACAAAAAGCATGGCTAAAGGTTAGAAGAGCAGAGCAAGCAAGCTTTCAAGAGAGCGAGCTTCAAGAGAGATTTCAAGAGAGATTATAAGAGAGAGATTTCAAGAGAGACTTGATGGTGTCTTGAGTTTTTAAACTCAGCTTTCAGACACCTCCCAATAGTTGTCTTGACCAATTAGATCCTATCCTGGCTCTGGGTGCTGCTTTGTTTCTCCAACCAATCAATAAATCAACATGTCATGGTCAGTCACATTGCCCGAATTGTACACACTCTTGCAAAGTATACTTTTGGATGTGATTTCTATAACCAGAATATGATAAAAAAATATGTATGTGAAATGTCCTCTGTTTAATTGTAAATTAAATGTTAGATTTAGTAACATATTTTTTTCTTTTAGTATAAAATTATTATACCATGCATAATTTTACCCTTTTTTGTTTAAAGAAGAAACCAAACCAATGTATAGTTTAGTTTATATTTGAGGCTCAATGCTATAGAAAAGCAAGAACATTTCAGGAAGAGTGTTTTCAGCCTTTTTATATAAATAAAATGGCATGCAGCTTCAAACAATGACATAAATCTGTTCAAAATAATCGTTGTTAATAATCGCAATTACAATCTCAAGAGAATAATCGACAATTATGATTTTTGTCATAATCCTGCAGCCCTAGCACACACCCATCCTGCAAGGCTTGTGTTTCAGAAAACCCCTGTCATTTGAGAAGGGAAGCAAGGCAGTACAAGACCTGCAATCCTCACACACACAAGGAGAAAAGGTAGGCCCTTGTGGAGCAGGGGGTCCTGTTTCACAAATGTAATCTGTGAATAATCGCATTTCTTTTGTAAAGCAGAGAGCACAAGGCCACATGGGTCTCACATATAACAAGGCACGGAATGCAGACTGTGTTCAATTAGGAGTAGATCTGGCCAAATGAATATTTTTCTAACTAGGTAAACCAGTTTCAAGATTTAGTGTTATAGCAAACTGACTGGCCTGGTCGGCATTATTAATTTGCTCTGACCTGTGACAGTATGTTTGTTATATGCTAAAATCTCTCTGTAACTTTTTTGTTGTTGTTCTTTAAAAAAAAATAATAATTATGAAACTACATTTATTGAAACCATATTAAAATATATTATACTGAACACTTTTCCTAAAAATAAATTAAATAAAATACTCAACTGATTTGTTTATCACTTTTAACCTATTCGATCAGCGGCTTCCAAGGTTATCTCATAAACAGTCAACTGGATAACTTTACCTCAGCAGCATTAATTATTATTTAATTGTATTTCATGTTATATATAATCAAAATTCGTTTTTATAAAATTAAATTCAAAATAAAATAATTTTACAAACTCAAATCGGTCACATTTGGGATGGCAAACTGAAGTTGCGATAAAGTCAATTTAGGCTTTATTAACATTCCATTATAATGTAAATTATGAAATATTGACAAGGCTATTTATAAATAAACTGTTGAAATAATTTGTTTTAACTAGTGCTAAACAATGGTAGAATGAATTAGAACTAATCAAAAGCTCAAATATTCTATACCGACTGATACCAAAAAGACCATTAAATAGAAATATTTATATAATAATCACTATAATTAATAATAACAATGGCTGATAACCATCATAATATATTGTGCAACCCTACAAAACACTCTTAAGGCCCGTACACACCGTGACGAATATCGGCGTGTGTTATTCGCCAGCGTTTTTCAACGTGTTTTTTGTGTTCACACCCAAGCGATTTTTGCTGACGATGAGCCGAGTGAACATGCAAATTCATTCCCTGACATTAGATGGCGCTTAATGTAAAACAGAAATACCCCGGTACACAAGGTGGCGCTGCGCAACTTTACGCTTCTGACACTCGCTTGTCACTCAGAAGAAGAGAGCAAGTATTTGCGCGCTTGTCAAAATCATACAAAGAAAACATGGATATTTCAAGCACCAGAAGCTCCAGCTCCAGCAGCTCCAGCGATGAAGAAATGATTGTTCTGTTGAATGAGGAAAGACGCCGGAAAAGACGCCGACGCCGGCATCTTCTTCGTTGTTACGTATGTGTGCTCGGCAAGATTGTTTTGTGTTTGAGCGCCCCCAAGTTGTGTTTTACTGTAACTTCAGCAGCTCCAGACACGTGAGCAAAAGCGCCAATCTCATTGGTCGGAAAGTTTTTGACGCAGCACGTCAAACCAAAAAAACTAACCCGAGGCGTTTTTAAAAAAATGTCGCTTTTACGCGTGGCGTTTTTCGCGTTAGTGTGCACACTCACATTGCCGACTCGTGACTAAACAAAGGGCGCCAATGTGCACACTCACATTGGCGCCCTTTGTTTAGTCACAAGGCGTTAAACATCGGCGAATATCGGTGTGTACGGGCCTTTACACTGTGACTGCATGAGTCCAGGATAGTACAGCCCTAAAAACACAGCGAAGTCAGAAAGGAAGGCAGAGATCAACAAAAGAAAGAGAAAGGAATCCCACCTGTGCAGCCATCTAAGAAACAGCTGCACTGGAGCAATGATTCACCTCTAAGCAACACCAGGATCAGCCTAGCAGTAGTTCAAAACAGACAAAGCTTTCTTATGTAGACAGGAAGCGCTCAGACAGACAGAAAGAGAGAGGGAATGCAAGAGAGTGAAAAAGCGAGAGTATTTATGGGGATTAAAGCAATGCCAGATACTGGCTTCAAATATAAACAATCCTGACAGACAATACAATAACACAGCTAATACTCATCAGAGGCCCATAAAACCAAAAGCTAAATATAACAAAGGAAATTGAACCTTTGCATACAGTTGTGATCTGATTAACAGAGCGACTCAAAGACATGGATACTTCTCTTTTAGGCCAGAAATACTCTACACAGGTGTGCAAATGCTTGGCCAACTCAATGCAAACTCATGATCAAATAATACCTACTTTGCGTGCATTCTTGTAGTGACAACAACCTCAGTGCTTGAGAAGGCAAAGGTCACTCAGTTTACGCTAAGAGCATTAACGATAACAATAACTATATTATCATTAGGGCTGTGCGCTATGGACAAAAAATATATATCACGATTTTTTTGATTTTTTTTTCGATTTCGATTTTAATCACGATTTTGACACAAACAGACATGCTTTATCTTACACATCTTACTTGTTTTTGCACATCTTACTTGTTTTTGCACATCTTACTTGTCTTGCACATCTTGTTTTGCACTTTTCTTTATTCTATTACACATTTTACTCTTTATTTCTTTTTTTTACCTATATATGCTCTTGTGTGGTGTTACTTTTATATAATTTTTATTCTTTGCACTGTCCACTGAGCGGACCTGATTTGATCTACATTTCACTTTTGATTATACCCTGTATAATTTATCATGTGACAAATAAAGAAACCTTGACCTTTACAGTTGTAAATGCATTCTGTGTGAATTTGAAACATTTTTCCAAAGGAAACCAATTAGACCTTTCCCAAAAAGTTGTAGCATGTCTCTAGAACAGACAAATGGCAAAATACATATATATATATATATATTAGGGCTGTGCGATTAATCGAAATCGAAATAAAATCGCGATTTGAGATTGCGCGATTTCTAAATCGCTTTATAGCTCGATTTTTTTCTGCGCCCCAGCCCCAACCTCCAGCAGTATGCTATCCGAACCAATCAGAATGCATCAGAACAGAAGAGACCGGGCATAGAGACAGATAGTATGCTAAAGAAACAGGGAAGATGAGTTCAGAACAGGATAAGGACTTGGTGGCCAAAAGAATGCATGTTGCATGCAGAGCACACAGCGGGGAGTAGCGATCATATTTCCTTCAGAGCGGAGAGCGTCTTTCTGAAGATCCCGCTCTGCTCATACACTCAGCGCCACTTGCTAAACGCAAAATGCCCTTTGGTAATTTGTTAATTCCAGAATCTGTGGAATAGGCTAAGCAATGTTTGTCTAAGCTAATGTTTCTAAAAGCAAATTCTAAAATCCTGTGAAGATTGACTTTAATGGACCGCATTTCCGGCAGTTTTGGTCTATTTTTATTTTAGAAAGTGTTTATTTTATTTACGCCACGAAATAATTATTTGTCAAGTGCATTTCATCTTGTGTGTGTGCTTTCATGGGCCTGATAAGTATTTTGTGAAATTCTATATCTGCTTTTCATCTTGTGTGCGTGTTTTGAATATGAGCGTTGTTTTAATGGAACGATACTTTTTCAGTTATTTAATTTGCTTACGCAAATGTTCCAAGTGGCTTCAAAACAAGACACGTTTTTAAATTAAGATTTTAAAGGTTATACATTTAAATTAGGGATGTTCATTTCGCTTATTTTTCCTAACCGTTAACCGACAAATATTATAGAACTGAATTAAATTAAAAAGAATAAGTGTCTGTGACCCGTTAAAAATACTAGCATCTGTTTTTCGGGGATTAATTTCACATGTGCAAAAAGCAGCAAACATGAGGATTCACCTGATCATATCATATTACATCACACACCTGCAGCACTTCTGCAAGCAGAGAAAAACATAATGCTGGGTTGAGCCTTTTGGGTCATTTTTTTGGGTTATTTGTTCAGTGTTTGGGTAGTTTGTGTACATTTTATTTTATTTATAAAATTGTTTCTGTCAGTATATTGTTTAAATCTATGCAGAGCAACATTCGCGGTGTGAATCACTAAACGAACGTCGCACACGTCGCGTCGGTCTTATTGCTTGATAAAGAGTCTGATGCTTTGCATAAAATAAACTATTATATTTATAAAGATACAGAACACAAATACTTTGGATGTTAAAACATGTCCTCAGAGCTGTTGACTGTTTGTTGTTGAGCAGGTTATGAAGGCAATCGCAGTTCATTTCGACCTTGAGTGAAGCGCAGAGCGGCGGTCTGATCCGTGATCAGTCCCCGCCGAACACGACTCCAACTCGGCGTGAGAGCCAGCGCTGTTACGGTGGGAACACAGTTACAGAGTGGTCGATTTACTCGTGAATTACATCGGTTTAATGTTTAATCTTTACTTCTAATGTTTGTTAAACGAGATTAAATAGGCAATGTGTAGGCTTATAGCTTATAAAAACAAGCAAACGAGAAATAAAGGAAGTTATCACGTCTGGAGTATTTTACAGAAGTTTAGAGGATTTAAGTTAATCTGTAAATATTATTTCATGCATAAAGGAAAAAAAAGCGAATATTATAATAGAAACGAATAAATCCATTAGCTGAGTTAAATCATCCATTAATGATGGGTTAAATAAACAATCACATTTACTGGGTAAAATTAACCCCAAATGTACTCTTTACCAGCCCAAAATTGGGTTGTTTTGAACCCAGTGTTTTTAGAGTATGCAGAGTTTGTTCATTATTGTGCTAAATTAAAGCAGGCAGAAAGATGCATTCTATTTTTTTTCTTATTTTACAAAAAAAGCAAAGATAATTTGTTTTATTGTTTATGTACACAAATAAAAGCAGACCTTTTACAATTCCGATTATCTTCATGACCAAGAGGAGTTGCTTCCACTGTTAGAAGAGGAATAAATCCAGTGATTGCTTCAACGCCGCATGCGCTCATTTAAGCATTCTACCAAATGCAGCCTGTTCATTATCATTATAAAAAACAACCGGTCAAACATATGGAAAAAACACACTGCTCTGTTTAAATATGTAGTAAAATCTGTGCTGTTTAGCGTTATCACCGCTATGCAACACATTTTGTTTTATGTGGATATTGTAAGGGTAAGGTAAATAATATTTTGGCATTTAAATACCGCGAATACGGGAACATTTGATTTTGTGTTGAAGGAGAGACCCAACATTGGTTTCAGTTTTGTTTTAGCCTAAAATAATTAGTTTTGGTTTGTCGTTATAGCTTCTTATTTTTAATTCTTGTTATTTTCTAGCCTACTGTTAATTGTAAGGATTTGTTGTGGAGTGAGGGGAACTAAAATTGCCTAGCTATGTTTACAGTGTTTATTATAATGTTTGTAATTGCGTTGGCCTATTTCTGAATGAAATAATAAAATCGACTTATAGGCTAGGCCTACTTTTTCTCTCTCTCTCTCTCTAAAACGTGTTTTTACGTGTAGCTTATTTTAACCATGCAGCAAACCTTTTAAAATATTTTGATACATTAATAAAAATAAATAAATAAGTGAATTTAAACCGTTTAACTGATTGTATGGGTCAAAATTATTATGGTTGGTTAAAGGTTAATTAACATCCCTAATTTAAATGAACAATTTCACTCTGAAACATAACCATTTCTTATCGGACTACTGCTTTAATTGAGACATGTATTCAATAATGTCACTATAAACAGGAAAAAATAAATATGCCTAATCTTACTGGAGACATTTAATGTGAGCGCGTGATCTGAGCGGGATTCGGTTTACCGGTGAGCGTGAGCGGATCATTAGCGGAGCGTTTGTTTTGGCCGTGAACGACTGAGCGGAGCGCACACACACAAAGCGGAATATTGAACCGCTCCGCTTCGCTCACATGCTCTGGTTGCATCTTGCTTTGTTGGATTTGATTATTCACATATACATATAATATATATATATAAATATATATGTATTTTGCCATTTGTCTGTTCTAGAGACATATTACAACTTTTTGGGAAAGGTCTAATTGTTTTCCTTTGGAAATATGTTTCAAATTCACACAGAATGCATTTATAACTGTAAAGGTCAAGGTAGGGCTGTGACGATAACCGCATTACCGCTTCACCGCGGTAATGAGATGCGACCGCGGTGTTGAGGTCATCACCGTCATCACCGCACTGTTTTTCGCGGGATCCGACCAAATGTCTTGCAACGCGGGAATAAAACACGGTAACGGTCGGTAACTCTGGTGTAATTTGAACGGGAGTGGGTGGTCTAACAATATCCCGTTCCCGACATCCTTTCAGAACAGCATATCTGTGTGTTTTTACTCCCTCTTACCGTGCACGCGCTGCACGCACGCAGCTGCAATGTTTTATTGCCCACAGTGCGCAGCATGTGCATAACCGCACCCTGACAGAACAGGCGATCTGCATGTGCATTTAGGCGAACAAGGCAGTCGCCTCGGCAGCAACACGGTCAGGGGGGCAAAGGGACAGATATCTGTAGTTTATCTTTTGGGCATTCGTTATCACTGCTTAGTTATTCTACATCTAAATTAACTTTTCTTCATAGTAATGCTGCTCCCGCGCCGCCCCCCAACTGAGCGTCATCAATAGGCTACTCTACATGCAAAACATTATAATGTTCATTCATAAATGTCATCAAATCGAATAAAACTATCCAGACATTAATTCCTTTAGCTGCTGGTGCTGTCTGATTAGTTTTAAAGCCAGACACGCGCTTCTGAAAGGTAAGATTATAGCCTAATGTATGTGTGTGAGAGAGAAAGCGCGGTGGAGATAACACACGTGTAATATTATATATTAAATAGGCTTAAGTACACCCAAAACCGTGTTTTGCTGTGTTTTAGCCAAGTGGAATACTAAATATTTAGCGTTTATCATATACAGTGTTTAATTGGTGTAATAAAGCGGGGTGATCGATCCGGCATCAGAGGATGAAGAGGTAACGGATCATTCACGCAATCACTCGGTTGACCCACTTAAGTGATTACCTGCTTGCATCAGTTGCTTTTATTGTGTGCATATACTCTAAAAATCACGGTTATTTTATTCAACATTTTTTTGTAATGTTTGGGTAGTTTTTGTGTAACCCATATCTTATATGACAGTCCAGAGTCTGCGTTTGCATTGAGTGCACGCAGATATTTTGCCTTCTCTTCGGGTGAAATTAGTTCTCAGTGCCACTTACTTTTTTTTTGTCAAATATAGGTTTGTTTCATGTAATCTATAAAACAGTAAACGATTTTATTTTATGCAAAGCAAACCAAGTCACCCAAACGAGCCGCATCAGGTTTTTTTTGCGACTATGAAAGTTTTATTTGTACTTCTAAAATGCTTGTTAAACGAATTTAAAAATAAGAAATGTTGTATACATGTTTAAACGGTGAAATATGTTGTATTAAGAACTGTATTTGACAAAAATAAAGGCACTAAGACAAGAAAGAAAGAAAAAAAGAAAGAAGAATAAAAAACAATGACAAGCTCAAACAAAACGAAACCAATAGCGACTATATAAAATAATAAAATTAATAATTTTCTAATCTCAGCATGCTTTAATTTAGTGTCGCTAGTGGTTTGCGTCAATACGTTTAAATTACAATGTCTTTGGTCTGTGCTCTGGAAGTGTTCTGTTAATTCTGCTAAACTTTAATTACTACAACTCAAATTAAAACCGAAACTAACCTGTATAGGGTAGAAAACTCCACTACATAAAAACTACACTAAAATTAACCAAATTATAAAAAAATAAAAACGAAACTTAAATTTTTAGCGAAAATTGAAAGCAATATAAAAACGAATTTAAAAATGCAAAACTACAATAACCCTGACACAAACGTATTTGACTGGAGGAAGAGGATCCGCCAGATGAGATGATCGGAGTTCGGAGGTGCCGATCCGGTCCGGGTCTGTTCAGATTAAGCCCTGACTGCTAATAGCACATGCCCGTGCTTGCTTTTATTTTAATGTAGTTGTTAATAAACAAATTATCCAATCTTTCACATGCATCGTTAAAATCGTATTTGAGTGAAGTGGGGGCGGCACGGCAGGGTTTTGCCCAGAGCCCTGTACATGAGTGACAGAGCAGAATAAGGATGAAGCACAGTGTGGATGCTGCAAATGGCCAATTTACTGCGAAGAAACCCATCTCAGGCAAGTCTGACTCGGGACATTCTTCTCAGGGAAGTTAAATTGTTTGGTTTCATTAAAAAGAGATTTAATTTTACAATGTCTAAGCCAACGGTTTTGTTCATATTTTGCATATAAATTTAAATGACAGATGTTTTTTTTTTCTGCGACACTTTTCCGTGTTGACAGCAAAAGGTTAAACAAATTTAGTATATTGACAAGACGAATAAAAATACCAAACATGCTATTTTTACATTTTTGTACAAACTGGCCTACATTATTATTATTTTTTTTCTCTCTGCGACACTTATTATTACGTTGACAACAAAATGTAAAACTAATTTGATTCTGGACAAGACAAATAAAATAAATAGCCTACAATAAAATAATGTTTGTGCAGACTACATTTGTATTTGTTATCTCTCTCTCTTGGAAATGTAATTGTGAGATTCTGGAAACGAGATATATTTCGCGGGAACGGTCGGGTCAGGAAGAAGAAAAAACATATTTTATTTTGCACTTTAAAAAGGTTGTTATTATAAATGTAGCCTAACGAATCGTCAAATAATATTAATTACATCCTAATTTGCTGTTACAACCTATCCGTTTCAACAAACACATTTTCTCAACAAGTTGTGTTTGGACAAGTGCGTTTATATCCACGGAGTCTTACCCGAAAAACAAGGTCTAAAGAAATATGAATCGAAGTTTAGCACAAATCACCAGAACAAAGCACGGGGCATGTTAAGCTCGCTTGTTGTTTCTGCAGCTTGCTCAGGTTGTTATTCTTTTAATAATTTGTACAAAGAATGGGTTACAAACGATGACAAAGACTGTTCCATAATTCCTATTAAACTCAGAAGATATTGAAAAAAAAACAAAGTTATAGAGATTAATATTATTTTGTTATTATTGTTAATTTAATTTGCTGTTTTAAGAATAAATAAGACGACTTTATTATTATTCATTTATGCTCATTTACAAGCTGCATGCGTTCTTGATCAAGTCATTCAGGGCTCTACTCATTCTTCCCACTGGTCGCAACTTTATCTTTTTGATACAACATTATGATAAAAGTTAATCAGCATGCATTGATTAATCTAGTTTATAGCTATATGGTAACGAAAGTGTTTAACATTCAACCCGTTCTTTTTCATCAGTATTATTTGTGTCACCTTCTCTGGTTTAAGAAGCAGTCTTTTACTTTAGTTTGAAAACCAAATCCTCCAGTGTGTTGAGCTTAGTCCGGCTGCCTGCACCTTCGCGCTCTGCTGATGCAGTGAGTGTAGGCTCTACCCACGAAGCGCTCGCGTTAAAATTGCATCTCTTCACGTGATCAGTGAAATCTGACTCCTGCTACAATGTGCTGTGGCTCTGCAGCGTGCAGACGCAGACTTGCACAAGTGCGACCACGTCAATTTTTTTTTACTGGGGGGGGGGGCGTGCGATTAACCGCCAAACCGCGATATTTGTTGCTGCTTCACCGCGGTAAGGAAAAATCCAATACCGTCACAGCCCTAGGTCAAGGTTTCCTTATTTGTCACATGATAAATTATACAGGGTATAATCAAAAGTGAAATGTAGATCAAATCAGGTCCGCTCAGTGGACAGTGCAAAGAATAAAAACTATATAAAAGTAACACCACACAAGAGCATATATATAGGTAAAAAAAAAAAGAAATGAAGAGTAAAATGTGTAATAGAATAAAGGAAAGTGCAAAACAAGATTTGCAAGACAAGTAAGATGTGCAAAAACAAGTAAGATGTGTAAGATAAAGCATGTCTGTTTGTGTCAAAATCGTGATTAAAATCGAAATCGAAAAAAAAATCTAAAAATCGTGATATATATTTTTTGTCCATATCGCACAGCCCTAATATATATATTATATATATTATATGTATATGTGAGTAATCAAATCCAACAAAACAAGATGCAACCAGAGCATGTGAGCGAATCGGAGCGGTTCAATATTCCGCTCTGTGTGTGTGTGTGCGCTCCGCTCAGTCGTTCACGGCCAAAGCAAACACTCAGCTAATGTTCCGCTCACGCTCACCGGTAAACCGAATCCCGCTCAGATCACGCGCTCACATTAAATGTCTCCAGTAACGTTAGGCCGATTTATTTTTTCCTGTTTATAGTGACATTATTGAATAAATGTCTCAATTAAAGCAGTAGTCCGATAAGAAATGGTTATGTTTCAGAGTGAAATTGTTCATTTAAAGTAGGGATGTTAATTAACCTTTAACCGACCGATAATAATTTTGACCCATTTATACAATCAGTTAAACGGTTTAAAGTAACTTATTTATTTATTTTTAGTAATTTATCAAAATATCTTAAAAGGTTTGCTGCATGGTTAAAATAATCTATACACGTATAAAAAAACACGTTTTTTAGAGAGCGAGAGAGAGAAAAAACAAGTCGCATTTTATTATTTCATTCAGAAATAGGCCAACGCGAATTACAAACATTATAATAAACACTGTAAACATAGCTAGGCAATTTTAGTTCCCCTCACTCCACAACAAATCCTTTCAATTAACAGTAGGCTAGAAAATAACAAGAATTAAAAATAAGAAGCTATAACGACAAACCAAAACTAATTATTTTAGGCTAAAACAAAACTGAAACCAATGTTGGGTCTCTCCTTCAACACAAAATCAAACGTTCCCGTATTCGCGGTATTTAAATGCCAAAATATTATTTACCTTTTATTTATTTACCCTTACAATATCCACATAAAACAAAATGTTTTGCATAACTTCACGGCGGTACGGTGATAACGCTAAACAGCACAGATTTTACTACATATTTAAACAGAGCAGTGTGTTTGTCCATATGTTTGACCGGTTGTTTTTATAATGATAATGAACAGGCTGCATTGTGAAGGTAGAATGCTTAAATGTGTGCGCATGCGTCGCTGGAGCAATCACTGGATTTATTCCCCTTCTAACAGTGGAAGCAACTCCTCTTGGGCATGAAGATAATCGGAATTGTAAAAGGTCTGCTTTTATTTGTGTACATTCAATAAAAAAAATTATCTTTGCTTTTTTGTAAAATAAGAAAAAAAATAGAATGTAGCTTTCTGCCGTCTGCTTTAATTTCGCGCAGCACAATAATGAACAAACTCTGCACACTCTAGAAAACACTGGGTTCAAAACAAACCAATTTGGGCTGGGTAAGAGTACATTTGGGGTTAATTTTACCCAGTAAATGTGATTGTTTATTTAACCCATCATTAATGGATGATTTAACTCAGCTAATGGCTTTATTTGTTTCTATTATAATATTAGCTTTTTTTTTTTTTTTTTACTTTAGGCATGAAATAATATTTACAGATTAACTTAAATCCTCTAAACTTCTGTAAAATACTCCAGACGTGATAACTTCCTTTATTTCTCATTTGCTTGTTTTTATAAGCTATAGGCCTACACATTGCCTATTTAATCTCGTTTAACAAACATTAGAAGTAAAGATTAAACATTAAACCGATGTAATTCACGAGTAAATGGACCACTCTGTAGTTCTGTTTTGACCGTAACGGCGCTGGCTCTCGTGCCCGAGCTGGAGTCGTGTTTGGCGGGAACTGATCACGGATCAGACCGCCGCTCTGCGCTTCACTCATGGACGAAATGAACTGAGATTGCCTTCATAACCTGCTCAACAACAAACAGTCAACAGCTCTGAGGACATGTTTTAACATCCAAAGTATTTGTGTTCTGTATCTTTATAAATATAATCGTTTATTTTATGCAAAGCATCAGACTCTTTATGCAATAAGACCGACACGAGCGACGTTCGTTTAGTGATTCACACCGAGAATGTTGCTCTGCATAGATTTAAACAATATACTGACAGAAACAATTTTATAAATAAAATAAAATGTACACAAACTACCCAAACACTGAACAAATAACCCCAAAAAATGACCCAAAAGGCTCAACCCAGCATCTAGGTGAATTAAGTTGTTCTCTGCTTGCAGAAGTGCTGCAGGTGCGTGATGTAATATGATATGATCAGGTGAATCCTGGTTCTGTTGTTTGCTGCTTTTTGCGCATGTGAAATGAATCCCCGAAAAACAGATGCTATTTTTAACGGGTCACAGACACTTATTCTTTTTAATTTAATTCAGTTCTATAATATTTGTCGGTTAACGGTTAGGAAAAATAACCAAAATGAACATCCCTAATTTAAATGTATAACATTTAAAATCTTAATTTAAAAACGTGTCTTGTTTTGAAGCCACTTGTAACATTTGCATAAAAAATTAAATAACTGAAAAAGTATACGTTTCCATTAAAACAACGCTTCATATTCAAAACACAAGATGAAAAGCAGATATAGAATTTCACAAAATACTTATCAGGCCCATGAAAGCACACACAAGATGAAATGCACTTGACAAATAATTATTTCGTGGCATAAATAAAATAAACACTTTTTAAAATAAAAAATAGACCAAAACTGCGGGGAAATGCGGTCCATTAAAACGTGTCAATCTTCACAGGATTTTAGAATTTGCTTTTAGAAACATTAGCTTAGACAAACATTGCTTAGCCTATTCCACAGATTCTGGAATTAACAAATAACCAAAGGGGCATTTTGGGCTGAGCAAGCGGCGCTGAGCGTATGAGCGAGCGGAGCGGGATCTTCAGAAAGACGCTCTCTGCTCTGAAGGAAATATGATCGCTACGCTCCCCCCTCCGCGTGCTCTGCATGCAACATGCATTTTTCTTGGCCACCAAGTCCTTATCCTGTTCTGAACTCTTCTTCCCTGTTTCTTTAGCATACTATCTCTCTGTATGCCCGGTCTGTTCTGTTCTGCTGCATTCTGATTGGTTCGGATAGCATACTGTGGGAGGTTGGGGCAGGGGCACAGAAAAATCGAGCTATAAAGCGATTTAGAAATCGCGCAATCTCAAATCGCGATTTTATTTCGATTTCGATTAATCGCACTAGGGGTCGACCGATATGTGTTTTTCAGGGCCGATACCGATACCGATTATTACAGATCAAGTAGACCGATAACCGATATTTTGAACCGATATACGTGTCTGGTGTAAAAATGAAAATGAATGCCAAAATGTATAATAACAAGAGCTCTGACAAAAAAACGTTCTTTAAATGCTTTTAAACATGTCTTTAATTCTGAAAACTGTTAATAACAACAACATTAAATAAACAGTAATATTAATAATAATATTAATAATAACATAAGTACAGAGATCACCCAGAAGCATTCTGTAAACATTTTGTAAAACTTAAAGTAAACGATTAGCGTGTGTGATTATTCTCAACAAAAGTTGTAATAATTGTTGTAGTTGTATTACGTATACAGTAATATATTCTAAACCGAACTTATATTTTGACAGGTTGCCATGAGGACCTTTTAAGTTTCTGTAGCCTATGTATATATGATATGACGATCGTTTTACTCAAATGAAACGGTCAAATGCTCGTGAAGTGACTCTCCGAGCAGTTCTGGGGGTGTTCATGTATTTATGTCCTCATTTAGTGAGACGGCAGATGCTGAAGTCACTGCGAGCGTCACGTGCGCTTCAGTATGTGTGTGTGCAGTAAATGAAACCGCACGTCTGTGTCATTCATTAACAGAGATGCAGAACATGCAGGATTCATATTTAAATAGTGTTTTTGCGGCTTAATATTTATATATACTAGTCCATAGCGCGAGTCGATTTAAGTGTACTGACCTACTTTTGATTAATTCATCTAAACTTCAACACATTCCGTGACATTCCGCGTTATACGGTAAATTCCATTATATGACTGCATTCCGCGATTCCGCCCGCATTTTCCGCATCGCGGACATCATAGGTTATATTGAGGTGTTTTGCAACTTCAGCAATGTCTGCTGCTGCTTTACCTTTGAGAGACAACTGATGCGTGATCACTGACGCAGCTCCAGTTAGCATGAGCTTTCGGTGTGAGACTGCCTTCAGTTTTCCGCGTTGATTGGTCGGACTCGTGACTCTCTACATATCAGATGAGCGCTGGGCGGAGATTGCTCTCAGCGATTGAGAGATCGCCTCACTCTCACAGAGTGTTGAGCTCAGACAGGCTGCATCGAGCCAAATAGTGCATTTAAACATTAAATAGTTTCACCTGTATTATTTATTCACCAATAAATAATGTCACCTGTAAATAGTATGTTTGTTTGCATAAAAAAAAAAAAAAAAAAATTTATAAACAATTATCGGCAAATCTGTTTTTAAAATGGCCGATATCGATAATCGGTAAAATGCTTAATATCGGCGCCGATAATCGGTCGACCCCTAAATCGCACAGCCCTAATTATCATCCACACTAAATCACATCAATGTTCCGATCTTCCCTATACCTTTAAAGGGATAGTTCACCCAAAAGTTTTCAAATGGAGCGGCAGTTAATACACAGAGCCGTAGTTCACTGACAAGCTAGGCAATATCGCGTTCATAATCGAAAGTGATTCATCTGCGATACTGAACGCGAGAACTACGGCTCGGTGTATTAACTGCCGCTGCATTTGAAAACAGGTGATGGAGATTTACTTCCAATCCCGGAGCCGGCATTGCTGACGAGATGCGCATGATAATTGCATGCGATTAATTGCACAGCCCTATCTCTGACCCTCCATAGACAACAAGGGTCCTACCAAGTTCAAGGCCCAGAAAGGTACCAAGAACATCGACAAAATGGTCAATGTGACATCAGTGGTTCAATCGTAATTTTATAAAGCTACAAGAATACTTTTTGGGTGCAAAAAACCTCAAATGTGGCACACGTGATCCAAGTTGACGGTTACATTTTCTCCAATAGCAAGTAATACAGTCCCTCTCATCTCCCAATAAGAAGACCATCTCTGGTATCATGACACATGTGCATGCTTTTCTCTGAATGTAACATTGTGATACTCTCAAAATATTACTCCACCATGATGAAAAACTGACAGTAAAAGATAGAGATGAACCGATTGCAATTTTCTTGGCCGATTCCGATTTCCGATTGTTTTTTGGAAGTGTGACCTGCAGATACCGATTTTCTTTCTAAGAACTATAATTGTCAGCATATACAAACAAAAATCTATGCAAATTTCAACAAAAACATATTTACATAATAAAATAAATTATTAAACATTACATTTCCCCCAATCTGGACTGAGTTACAGATTTTCTCTCACTTAAACAACTCTCAAGATAAAGTGCTCTGTGACTGGAAAGAGGAAGATATAGTTAACTTAAAATGAGTTTCTGTATGTAACAAAATATGTCATTTCCCACTGTTTACAAATGGTCATTTCTTTCCCCTAACCTTATTAAATGAGTCATCTTTCACATCAAATTCTTACTTTGTTTCAATTAATTAAGTTATCATAATAAGAAACTTTAGAGTTGTTACCATTCAAATGAAGTTAGTATTAACAAACTATCTTTCCACTGCTGAGGAAACAGAAGCTGCATCTGAAGCGGTATTAGATGCATTTACACACAGTTTGATGAAGCTGAGGTGCCATAAATGCATTTACACTGGAACATTTCAAATGCATGAATAATTTTATAAGATTAATGTTTTACAAATTATTTTTAAACATACAAATAAATGTTGAAAAAAATGCAATGATACTTTTAAATATGACTAAACCACCAGTAGATGGCGGCAAATGTCTATTTTAATGAGCGAGTCATTTATTCATTCAATCGATCCATTCATAAACAAGGAAATTGGTTGTCCTTATGAATGGGCCACTGAGTCAATTGACTCACTCGATTCGTTCAAAAACGTGGATTCATTCAGTAACGAAACACCGCTGTGTGTTGCTCAAAGACACACAACAGTTCTGCTGTGGCTTTGATCACAACTATTTTCGTCAGCGAAATTGAGCAAAAACAGTCAGTATTTTGTCTAAAATCTAAGTCACTTAATTTTCACTTCTTGTTTATTGAAATACTATTGTATAAAATCAGTGCCACATTGCAGTTGTGTTGATATTGATATTCTGGGTAACATCGTGCTCGTATAATGTTGCTTACCTAAAATCATAGTTTGTAAATATATATTTTTTTTCTACCACAGTATGCATCTATACATTTTGAATTACTTTTGAGGCTGTTCAAACCTCATCTGGCACGACATAAACGCATTTTCAATCGCCGTTTACACGAAATGCAATAACATTTGAATTATTCTTATCCGAAACGACATGTATACTCACAAATGTGATATCTACTGTGAGTGTGTGCGTGGCAGTGACGTCTCTGCCTACGCCGCTGGCAATAAAGGGATCGGCTCAAAATCTGCAAGACGTGAGTCTGACCGGCCAGTCACCGATCCAGGCCTGTCATGCAAGAAATCAGCCGATTCCGATCACTGGCCGGTCAATCGGTGCATCTCTAGTAAAAGAAGAATTTAATGATGATAGCTGTGACAGCGCCCCTAGTGGCAACACTGAGAAAGCAACATAATTATTACTTATTTACTTTTTAACACCATGCCAGCAGAGAATGCAACATAAAACAGCACTATGATTTGCAATTAAGAGGTGTTTAAACAACACCCTTTTCAACTATAAACTAATGACTTTATGCGTTTTGGCCTTTCATTTACACAACAATGGCATTTTGGGAACCTGAAAACACAAACTTTACTGGCCTGTTATGCATAATACAGAGTTTTTAGTCATTTTAGCAGATCCGTGTGATCATTGTCATCTGTAAACGAATCTTTTCAAAAACACAAGGAAAATATTTCCCATTTTTATTACACTGTTTTCGTGTAAACCTACCCGAAATGTACCATTTTTAACAGTATAATAGTGTTTTAACGGAGAAAACATTTGTCAATTATGTATTTTACCATATGCATTAAGAAACTAAAAAGCAGTTCATTTCAGAGATAACAATTCAAGGTTCAAAATGCATAAGGAACCAACCTGTACTGACACATTTGATTATGAATCGTAGTTAATCATAACCCAACATATCATGAGCATACCATATCCTCAGAGAACTTGACTGCCCGGTTATCAGAGTTGTGGCTATAGTTTCCTCTTTTGATCATTACAGTATCAGGCTACTAAACATGACTTTGATTTAGGGTGATTTCATCACATAGCAGTGCTCTGTTCAGACAGAAGGATCTTGAAAGGCTGTCTCATTTCCATATATGATCAATAAGTGCTGAGGCAGGCATAATTAATGTATTTTAGCTTGAGTTTACTGCAGAAAGACTCTGAATGAATTCAGTACTATTAACCAGCAACTTTCACAGTCAGTATAAACACATTCACTGTGCCTCAGAACATAGTGAACTGTCTGCTTGCATACTGGCAAATTGGGCATCATAATTGATGATTGTGGAACACATTTATAATGGTTTGACAATAGATGACTCAATTCAATCTCCATTTTGATGTTTTCTGTTAATGCCAGAACAAAACTTCACTAAACATTATTTGGAGAGTGCCTCAATAATGACAATAAGCTTTGTTAGTTTTCATATGAAACAGTGTCAAAAACTTTCAAATTCTGTCCATTTAATCATGAAATACAAACAATAAATGCCGTTTTGGCGCTCTTTAATGCGGCGTGACAGATCGGTGAAGCCTCCTCAGTTCAAGCGGAAACACAAATGTTTGTAAACAACTCAGTTTTTGAGTGTTAATTGTTACATCTAAAACAAACAGCAATTATATTTATATGGAACTTTTTGGTTAAATTTAGCCTTTAATATTACAGAAATATACCAACAGACAGGGTTCCCTGAGCATTAGTTGAGCGTTTGTTTTCTTTTAGTAAAGTCAAATAACGTTACTTGTAAGTTACCAGACTAATATCCAAACGAATCGAATTTAGCTAGTGAATCGGAATCAAATAATAATAAAGGTGAAGATATAAATACAGCCTACATTTTCAATAACTGATTGGATTTTGATTCACAAGAAAGGCGTTTTCGGTTTGTTTTGATGTGTGCACAAACACACGCAATAACTGTTACTTTTAAACATATATTCCGTTAAAATTGCCTATGATAACATAGTTACAACCAAAATGCAATGTCTACTACAGTCATCCTACTGTAAAATCATAATACTTTAATACGGAAACTCATTTCAAACGGTGCCAGAATTTTGTTTAAAATATTTGTTGTGTTGACAGCAGTGGTAGAGTCGAATTAACCCCCGGTTGCGCACTGTGTGCGTGTGTGACACACCCCGATTCAGACTGGGGTGGGGGGCACGTGAAACCCCCTCCAGACAAACTACCATTATCCTGCATTGATCCTCTTGCAACAACCACGAGAATAAACTTAATCCCGCAGATTAATACGCACACACGAACACGACAGCTGCAAAAAAAAAACGTTTATTATCATCAGAACCGAGCGTTGATCACGCAAAAGTCGTCCAACTACACGCAGCCAGCGCATGACACACACATGCACATGCATTCCCTCCTAAACCGTCACATCTTTAGTCCGTTAACAGCATGTCGCCGGTCAGCGCGTCTCTAGTCGCTATTAATTCCATCATAGGCGTGCTGCTGCTGCTGTAGCCTGTTAGCTAACATCCCGATGCTGGTAACAGCACACTGCGCATCACAAGCAACTAAACAGCGTCAAACTCACCGCTTCGTGATCCGTGCTCAACTCCTGCGTGCAAGGGGATGCTGCGACCGTTACTCCGTGCCGCGCGCGATGGTCCAGCAAACTATATAAGTTACACAACATAAAACAACAGCCGAACGCCTATAACGTTCTAGCAGGAGCGACGATTGTGCGTGAGTGTGTGTGTGTGTGTGTGTGTCCGTTGATCCGACACGGGGCGGGGCTACAGGACCAGTTTGATCCTGTTGCAATGTTATTGGAGAATAGCGATTGAGGGGCGGGGCTACTGGCTCATTCTGATGCTGCTGCTGTGTTATTGGAGAAGAGCTGAGAAAGGGCGTGGTTGAAGAATGCCTGAGCATCCTATTTATTGCTTCTGGGAATCATATGGAATTTAACGATGCCGTAAATAATTATTTGAATGCTTTTAAGGAAGAAATTGTGGGAAAATTTTGATTCAATTTTATTGTATCTCCTGCCCTCAGCAGTTTTTTGCCAAATCCATTTAGAGGTGCATCTCAATAAATTAGAATGTTGTGGAAAACTTCATTTATTTCAGTAATTCAACTCAAATTGTGAAACTCGTGTATTAAATAAATTCAATGCACAAAGACTGGAGTAGTTGAAGTCTTTGGTTCTTTTAATTGTGATGATTTTGGCTGACATTTAACAAAAACCCACCAATTCACTATCTTAACTAATTAGAATACTTCATAAGACCAATAAAAAAAACGTTTTTAGTGAATTGTTGGCCTTCTGGAAAGTATGTTTATTTACTGCAGGGGTCACCAAGTTCAGTCCTGGAGGGCCGGTGTCCTGCAGAGTTTAGCTCCAACCCTAATTAAACACACCTGAAGCAGCTAATCAAGCTCTTACTAGGCATACTAGAAACTTCCAGGCAGGTGTGTTGAGGCAAGTTGGAGCTAAACTCTGCAGGACACCGGCCCTCCAGGACCGAGTTTGATGACCCCTGATTTACTGTATATGTACTCGATACTTGGTAGGGGCTCCTTTTGCTTTAATTACTGCCTCAATTCGGCGTGGCATGGAGGTGATCAGTTTGTGGCACTGCTGAGGTGGAATGGAAGCCCAGGTTTCTTTGACAGTGGCCTTCAGCTCATCTGCATTTTTTGGTCTCGTCTCTCATTTTCCTCTTGACAATACCCCATAGATTCTCTATGAGGTTCAGGTCTGGTGAGTTTGCTGACCAGTCGAGCACACAACACCATGGTCATTTAACCAACGTTTGGTGCTTTTGGCAAATGCGCAGGTGCCAAATCCTGCTTGAAAATGAAATCAGCATCTTTAAAAAGCTGGCCAGCAGAAGGAAGCATGAAGTGCTCTAAAATTTCTTGGTAAACGGGTGCCGTGACGTTGGTTTTCAAAAAACACAATGGACCAAAACCAGCAGATGACATTGCAACCCAAATCATCACAGACTGTGGAAACTTAACATTGGACTTCAAGCAACTTGGGCTACGAGCTTCTCCGCCCTTCCTCCAGACTCTAGCACCTTGGTTTCCAAATGAAATACAAAACTTGCTCTCATCTGAAAAGAGGACTTTGGACCACTGGGCTACAGTCCAGTTCTTCTTCTCCTTAGCCCAGGTAAGACGCCTCTGATGACAACTGTAGCCAAATTCCTTGACACGTCTGTGTGTGGTGGCTCTTGATGCCTTGAACCCAGCCTCAGTCCATTCCTTGTGATGTTCACCAGAATTCTTGAATTGATTTTGCTTGACAATCCTCATAAAGCTGCGGTTCTCTCAGTTGGTAGTGCATCTTTTTCTTCCACACTTTTTCCTTCCACTCAACTTTCTGTTAACATGCTTGGATACAGCACTCTGTGAACAGCCAGCTTCTTTGGCAATGAATGTTTGTGGCTTACCCTCCTTGTGAAGGGTGTCAATGATTGTCTTCTGGACAACTGTGAGATCAGCAGTCTTCCCCATGATTGTGTAGCCTAGTGAACCAAACTGAGAGACCATTGTGAAGGCACAGGAAACCTTTGCAGGTGTTTTGAGTTGATTAGCATGTCACCATATTCTAATTTGTTGATACAGTGAATTGGTGGTTTTTTGTTAAATGTAAGTTAAAATCATCACAATTAAAAGAACCAAAGACTTAAACTACTTCAGTCTGTGTGCATTGAATTTATTTAATACACGAGTTTCACAATTTTAGTTGAATTACTGAAATAAATGAACTTTTCCACGACATTCTAATTTATTGAGACTTGTATTTAGTTTTCAGACCTCAACAGCAATAATGTATTCACTGATAAATGTAATAAAAATATTGAACAAAATGTCATTTTATACAATAATACCACGGATTGAATTTATTTGTGACAAACCAGTCAGCTTCATGTTGAGTCGGACATGGCGAAAATAATAAATAACTGTTTCGTTATTAGCCTAAGTGAGTTTTTCAATAACAGTTTGTTTCACTAAACTTGTTCTGAAGTCAGGTCATGCTGTATGTTTCTGAAATGAATGAACTGGGTTATTTGTTTGGGAAGCAGACTAGATGGCACAGTATGGATTCACTGGGAAAACGATTCATATGAGTTATTTGCTCGAGAATCAGACTACGCCCATGTTGTTGATTCACTTAAGATATAAATGTATTACAACATTGTTTTTGTTTTGTTTTTTGTTACCTTGGCAACACGTCTCTTTCTGTGTACATTATTGTATGGTTTTTTATGTTTTGCTTCAGTGTTTATAATTATAACGCCTTAATGTTTGTATATTTTACTGAACAAAAGTTGATTCACTAAAAGAAACAGATTTACAAGAATCATTCGTTTAGGAACGAGACTCTCCGTGTGTTTTTGATTCACTAAAATAACTGTTCATAAGAGTCATTCGTTAAGAAACCAAACAACACTGTTCGCGCTGTGATTTTGATTCACTGAAAAGAACTGGTTCCTAAGAATCATTTGTTAGTGAATCAGATTACACCGTCGCTGGTTTCGGGTTCATTTGAAAGGACCGGTTCATTATTCGGGTATTATTCGTTCGGGAAGTGGTTTCAAGAAATGCAGTTAACAATGATAAATAGTGTTCTGTTTAAATTGGCACAAGAACGTGGGTTCAAGAACAGTTAACAGCGCCGAGCGTCATGAAAAGCAAATGGAAAATCTCGGTTCCCAACACTGATAGCTGCTACCGACCTCTTCACACTGGGATCATAGAGGTCACCGACAAACCATCTGGCGTTATAGACATGTGACATCTGGAAATCAGATTAAAAAGAAATCTGTCTGTCTCGATCGATCGATCTAACTTAGTGTTAAATCGGAGGAAATGAGGAGCATACTTAAAATTAAAAAAGTTAAAGTTTCAAAAATTCATAGCCATTTTATATACAGTAGCCTATGTCATTTACGTTTAGAAAACTGAAGTGAATGGAGTGGACATTTTGAAACATCAAAATATTAAAGTCTGTCTATGCATAAATTAATGTTCAGATTGCAATCTGTTGACTAAGAGGCAAGCAGTTCGCCAGACAATCTCAAATGTGTGCGCGCGGATTCAATTTAACTTGAGTATGCTTCCATCTAGTGGTCATTTTACGCACAACACCTGAACAAATAACCTACAGATACATAAAAAAATCGAATATGATGAGAAGGTTCTTTTTTCCTTTTAACTTATTTCAAAAAGTTAAACTTTAATATATTTTAGATTCATGACATGTAAAGTAAAACACTTCAAACGTTTTCTTTGTTTTAATTTTGATGATTAGAGCTTACAGTTAATGAAAGTCAAAAATCAGCATCTCAAAATATTAAAATATTTACATTTGAGTTTCAATAAATGACCATTCATACAGTATAAATTGCAGTTTTCTCTTGTTCTTTGAAACCACAATAACGGGAAACACTGCTGACTTGGCAACTGTCCACAAGATAATCATTGACACCCTCCACAAAGAGGGTAAGTCACAGAGGGTCATTACTGAAAGGTGTGGCTGTTCACAGAGTGCTGTATCAAAGCATATTAAATACAAAGTTGACTGGAAGGAAGAAGTTGGGTAGGAAATTGTGCACAAGCAATAGGGATGACCGCAAGCTTGAGAATACTGTCAAACAAAGCCAATTCAAACACTTTGGAGAGCTTCACAAGTAGTGAACTGAAACTGGAGTCAGTGCATCAAGAGTCACAACGCTCAAACGTCTTCAGGAAAAGGGCTACCAAGCCACTTCTGAAACAGAAACAGCGTCAGAAGCATATTACCTGGTCTAAGGAGAAAAATAACTGGACTGTTGCTCGGTGGTCCAAAGTCCTCTTTTCAGATGAAAGCAAATTTAGCATTTAATTAGGAAATCAAGGTCCCATAGCCTGGAGGAAGAGTGGAGAGGAACTGGATCCATGTGACTTGAAGTCCAGTGTGAAGTTTCCACAGTCTGTGATGATTTGGGCTGCTGTCATCTGCTGGTGTTTGTCCACTGTGTTTTCTGAAGTCCACAGTCAACACAGCCATCTACCAGGATATTTTAGAGCACTTCATGCTTCCTTCTGCTGACAAGGTTTATGGAGATGCAGATTTCATTTTCCAACAGAACTTGGCACCTGCCCACACCGCCAACGGTACCAAAAGCTGGTTCAATGACCATGGTGTTACTGTGCTTGATTGGCCAGCAAACTCGCCTGACCTGGATAGATTCTCTATGGGGTATTGTCAAGAGGAAGATGAGAATCACCAGACCCAACAATGCAGATGACCTGACGCTATCAAAGCAACCTGGGCTTTCATTACACCTGAGCGGTGCCACAGGCTGATTGTCTCCATGCCACGCCGCATTGATGCAGTAATTCATGCAAAAGGAGCCCCAACCAAGTATTGAGTGCATAGAAATGAACATACTTTTCAGAAGCCTGACATTTCTGTTTAAAATATCCTTTTTTATTGATCTTATGTAATATTCAAATTTTCGGAGACACTGAATTTTGGGTTTTCATTATCTGTAAGCATCAATATTTCAAGAAATAAAGGCTTGAAATATTTTACTCTATTTAATGAATCTATATAATATATGGGTTTCATTTTCTGAAATGAGTGACAAAAATATTGACCTTTTTAAAGATACAGTGGGGCAAAAAAGTATTTAGTCAGCCACCAATTGTGCAAGTTCTCCCACTTAAAAAGATGAGAGAGGCCTGTAATTTTCATCATAGGTATACCTCAACTATGAGAGACAAAATAAGAAGAAAAATCCAGAAAATCACATTGTAGGATTTTTAAATAATTTATTTGCAAATTATGGTGGAAAATAAGTATTTGGTCACCTACAAACAAGCAAGATTGCTGGCTCTCACAGACCTGTAACTTCTTCTTTAAGAGGCTCCTCCGTTACCTGTATTAATGGCATCTGTTTGAACTCGTTATCAGTATAAAGACACCTGTCCACAACCTCAAACAGTCACACTCCAAACTCCACTATGGCCAAGACCAAAGAGCTGTCAAAGGACACCAGAAACAAAATTGTAGACCTGCACCAGGCTGGGAAGACTGAATCTGCAATAGGTAAGCAGCTTGGTGTGAAGAAATCAACTGTGGGAGCAATTATTAGAAAATGGAAGACATACAAGACCACTGATAATCTCCTCGATCTGGGGCTCCACGCAAGATCTCACCCGTGGGGTCAAAATGATCACAAGAACTGTGAGCAAAAATCCCAGAACCACACGGGGAACTAGTGAATGACCTGCAGAGAGCTGGGACCAAAGTAACAAAGGCTACCATCAGTAACACACTGCGCCAGGGACTCAAATCCTGCAGTGCCAGACGTGTCCCCCTGCTTAAGCCAGTACATGTCCAGGCCCGTCTGAAGTTTGCTAGAGAGCATTTGGAGGATCCAGAAGAGGATTGGGAGAATGTCATATGGTCAGATGAAACCAAAATATAACTTTTGGTAAAACTCAACTTGTCGTGTTTGGAGGAGAAAGAATGCTGAGTTGCATCCAAAGAACACCATACCTACTGTGAAGCATGGGGTGGAAACATCATGCTTTGGGGCTGTTTTTCTGCAAAGGGACCAGGACGACTGATCTGTGTAAAGGAAAGAATGAATGGGGCCATGTATCGTGAGATTTTGAGTGAAAACCTCCTTCCATCTGCAAGGGCATTGAAGATGAAACGTGGCTGGGTCTTTCAGCATGACAATGATCCCAAACACACCGCCGAACTGAACGAAGGAGTGGCTTCGTGAAGAAGCATTTCAAGGTCCTGGAGTGGCCTAGCCAGTCTCCAGATCTCAACCCCATTGAAAATCTTTGGAGGGAGTTGAAAGTCCCAAACATCACTGCTCTAGAGCAGATCTGCATGGAGGAATGGGCCAAAATACCAGCAACAGTGTGTGAAAACCTTGTGAAGACTTACAGAAAACGTTTGACCTCTGTCATTGCCAAAAAAGGGTATATAACAAAGTATTGAGATAAAATTTTGTTATTGACCAAATACTTATTTTCCACCAAAATTTGCAAATAAATTCTTTAAAAATCCTACAATGTGATTTTCTGTATTTATTTTTCTTATTTTGTCTCTCATAGTTGAGGTATACCTATGATGAAAATTACAGGCCTCTCTCATCTTTTTAAGTGGGAGAACTTGCACAATTGGTGGCTGACTAAATACTTTTTTGCCCCACTGTATGTTTTTTTTTTTAGATGTACCTGTAGTTTCAAGGATTTGATTCTAATTCAGACCACTAGAGAATAGTAGTGTTCTTTAAAGTTAATTAAAGTTTGATAATAATAATAAGTAATTGTGTTCCTGTGGCTCAGTGGTAGAGCATTGCGTTAGCAGCGCAAAAGGTTGTGGGTTCGATTCCCAGGGAACACACATACTGACAAAAAATGTATAACCTGAATCGCTTTGGATAAAACCGTCTGCTAAATGCATAAATTTAATAAGTCTATGCCAACTCTCACAGTCTGTTATCAACAAGTTTCTGTAACTAGTTTATATTAACACAATCTCATAAATGAATAAATCATCAGTTATATCTAAAAAAAAAAGTGTCAGAAACCACATTTATTATAATAATTTATGATGAGTTTACATCAGTGATATCAAAACAGGAAGGTCAAATAAGTGAGTTTGGGGAAAAGTGAAACTTTATTGCATGATGGCATGATATCTCACTCCCCAAATTTCAGTTGGCGCTCTTTCTGCTGTCCGTGGAGTTCTCTGGCCCTATTCTTCAGCTCCTCCGCTTTCTGATCATCCTTATTTGTCCCATCACCCAGTTTGTACATGCGACTGGCATTGGCGCAGCCCCATACGTGTCCCAGCTCGCAGGCTCGCAGGGCGTACTTTAGAGCCAGCGGCATGTTTTTGTCCCCCTGAGATCCCTGGATTAAAAGAGCGCTCAGGTTGAAACAGCTGGGGGCGAAGCCTCCCTCACAAGCCCTCTCGTAGTACTGCTGAGCCACCTTCGCATCAGCTCCCCCCTCCATGGCTCGCCCGTCATTGGCAAGCAGAGCTATGTTGTGACAAGCGTCCATTGACTTCCGCCCTTTGCTGTTACATGCCTTCATAAAACAGGAGTATGCCGTCTTTAAACACTCTGTCACACCACCTGATGACAAAAGAAGCAGTCAAGTTGTTGAAATACAATATATGAAGAGTTTCCTTGAAAAACAGACAACTCAGTTTTTATTATTTTCAAAAAGCATGTTTTTATTGTGTTTTGTTGTTTTCGTTTGTTATTTTTTAACTAGTCAAGATAACCCAATTGCAGTTTGACTGAGATTAATTGGAATGCACAAATGGAATTATCTGATTTTGCAAATTAACTTCATATTTAAAATATATTTATAATATTTAATACCTTTACAAACATGTATTAATATATATGTGGAATATAATACTATAAAATTCAGCTATAACATATATTTAGTTTAATTTTGGAACATTAATTCTTATTAAAATACCTATTTTTTTCTTATTATAAAAATATTTCTGTAGCAAATTATATATATTTTGTTAATTATTTTAGTATATCACTTATAACAAAATTTCATACAAATTAAATTCATAATTCATAAAAATGCGATACATATAATAATATATTATATATAATATTAAATGTATGTATTTTATATTATACTTATACATAAGTATGGATATACAGTATGTGGCATGCGAAAGTTTGTGAACCCTGTGCATAATCTGTGGAAATGTGAATAATTTTATCAAAATAAGCGGTCATACAAAATGCATGTTCTTTTTTTATTTAGTACTGTCCTGAATAAGATATTTTAGATAAAAGATGTTTACATATAGTCCACAAGACAAACAAAAATAGCTGAAATTATTAAAATAACCCCCTTCAAAAGTTTGGGAACCCTTATTTCTTAATACTGTGTGTGGTTACCCTGATGAACCATGACTGTTTTTGTTTTGTGATGTTTGTTCATGAGTTAAACTGAGCACTGTTCTTCAGAAAAATCTGTATGATTTTGAGATCCATCTTTTTGACAACTGAGTGACTCAAACAAAACTATTAAAAAAAGGTTCAAACGCTCCAGAAGGAAACACGATGCATTAAATTTGAAGATCAAGGTAAATTGTACTTAATTTGTCTTCTGGGAAACATGCAAATATGTTATGTTGCTTCCAAGGGCAGTACTAAATAGAAAAATAAAAGATATTTCATCAAAATAAGAAACATTTGGACACCCCAAACCTTTTCCTTCTGGAGTATCAGTGAATGTTAGAAATGTTTTTAATAGTTGTGTTTGAGTCACTCAGTTGTTCTCTGATCTCAAAATCATACAGTCACTGCTGGAAAGGGTTCAAATATGCAAAAGATGCTGGAAAACTGAGGATCCGGAGGACATGGAGAATTTTTCTGAAGAAAAGTGCTCAGTTTAACTGTTCAGAACAAACAATCACAAAACAGAAAACAGTCGTGGTTCATCAGGTAACCACACAGTATTAAGAACCAAGGGTTCCCAAACTTTTGAAGGGCTTATTTGAATAATTTCAGCAATTTTTTGTCATGTGGACTAAATGTAAGCATCTTTTATGTGAAATATCTTATTTAGGATAGTACTAAATAAAAAAAGAACATGCATTTTGTATGACCGCTCTTATTTTGTTACAATTTCACAGATTCTGCAAGGGGTTGCCAAACTTTCGCCTTCCACTGTATATTTTATTTTTATTATTTATTGTTTTGTTTGCTTTCTGTAACTTCAATTTTATTTTCAATTTTGTAGCATGTTTACTATAGTGAACAGATAAATACAAAATGTAAAATATATATTAAAAAAAATACAAAACGTAACTAGGATTTATAGATATTCAAATAAAAAGATAAATTAATAAATCACATATAGGTAAGTTAAAATCATATTAATTTACTACATATTTGCTTTGTTAAAAAAATCATAAACAAATAATAATCGAATGTCAACATTTTGGACTAAATCCTATGTTTATCAAACAAATGTCCATTAAAAGGCAAAAAGAGGTCTAACTGGATCATTTGAAATTCAAAGAAATAAGAACTATGAAATAGAAAGTTATTTGATCCCAATATAATAACAAAATAAATAAATATAATGAATACATATAATAAATATAAAAAATAAAGTCAAAATAATAACATAATGTCAATAATAATATGATCTCTAGTTTGTTTTGTGTGGGTTTGTTTTGGGGGCAGTGAAAAACAAGCTTTTTAAGATATTAATACACTTGTATGTTAATTAAGTAATAATAAGTATTTATTAAATATCCAGTATGTGTGTGTAGTAACTGTGTGCCTGCTGCATATCAATCCATACTAACCAAATGCAGTCCAATATGAATACTAATAGTAATGACACAATTATGCATTTGTAATTATAAAAATACAACTACAATTTTGACACAGTAAACAAGCTTTTCAGATCGGCATGATCCTAGATTCTAGCAACAAACGCTGGCTTTACCTTTGCCGGTGACATGGTAAGCCCCGAGCTTATAGCAGCTCTCTCCGTGGCCATTGACCTCGCAGTTGTGCTTGAGAACCTGGGCTGTGGATTCATAGTTCTTCTTCACACCCTCCAGATAATCTGCCAACCTCTGACAGCCTAACAAACACAAGAAACACAGATGAAAGAGATCATGACGCTGTTCAGCACCCGCGAGAGAGAGACAGCGCGCAACCGACCTTCAGGATCCTTCTCCCGGTAACACTGATAACTGTACTCCACTCCTATATTATCCAGAAACTGCTTCACCTCCTGTTCGTCCTCAAAGTTAATCAACCCGGCCATGAGGTAACAGATTCCCGGTCACTAGCATTAGTTGCTTACACCTGCTGAGGGGCTCGCGACCACAACTCTTGACCTTGGTCACTGATTAGTTGTGCAAGAACTTGCAGGAAAATTGATTTCAAAAAAGGAATAATAAACGCATCCGTCTAAAACATATATATTCGTTTGAGCTGAATTTAGACTCGTGTTGTCAAATACTCATAATTATGAAACCGGTTACAGAACGACGTGCTTACGCTACACAAGCACAGAAGATGGAGATCGCTTCCTGCTTCGCTCACGCAGTCAGTCACCAACGGGCTTCCGTAGGCCCCGCCCACTGTACTGTCTTAATAAATCATTTTTATTAGACGGAAATATATATATTTTTGTGAATGTATTTGTATTAAAATGTTTATATCGCGTTATGTACCTATCTCTTTGAAAAGATAATGGTCTGTATATGTATAAATAATTGTAATACTATTTTTCTTTATCACAATTCAGTAGGCTACTGTCATTGTGTTAATCTTTTTATTATACTTGGCAACTTTTCATACATAAATGCATTTTTTTCTGCACTTGTTGATACAATTTTATGTACGTTTTGGGGATGAATTAACTAAATATATTATAGTTCACAACCATATTTAAGATTTCCATAAAGCATACAATAGCATTTATGTATACAAATAACACATTTAAATGAAATTATTAATTTAAAATGTCATTTATAATGAAGTGTCTATTTCTGCCAGAATCTTGCTGTCTTAAATATCATAAGATCACAAATTATCTAAGACCCAAGTATTTTAACCAAATAATACATTTACACTGTGAATAGCATAAAATAAAACATTTGCATACTGCATTTTACGATACCAGGTTATAGAAAATATATAGAAATGTAAATAAAACTTAGAAATCGAAACCGTATAAATAGAAAAACTTAAAAGTTGAATGTGTGCAGCTGAAAATGTGCAGCTTAAACTTATGAAACCGTAAAATTACCTAAACTTTATGGTCTTTGTGGTCACAAAATTATGTACCTGACTTCTACTGTTAATAGAATCTTACATACATTGTTTACAAATACTGTTATATATTTACTCTAGCCGTTTTTATATTTTTTGCTCTAATGCAATGTAATAAATTTTTTATTTGTAGGTCTTGCCGAATTATATTACTTTGAATTCAGAAAATCATTTTTAAATATTAGAAATATTAGTGAGTCTTCATATGCGTAAATGTGTGTATATAAAAAAAAATTATTGTATAAAGTATAAAATAACATAAAAGGATATAAAATGTACTACAAAAAATGCATCCTAAATTTAATTTTTGTTTTGTTTTATTATCATAATGCAGAAGCTGTCAATAAGGCCCCTGTCACTACCAACATCAGAGGGGGCCCTGGCCCCGCCCCTCTGATGCAGATCCGTTTCCCGTGTGACGCCCTTGTTTACTTGTCAAGACGTCGCTGCCGTTTCCTCCCGATATAAAAACCCGTCATAATGCTTGACAGCACGTAATGACCGGAGCACGTACGAACTGTCCGGCAGACGAAATCCTCAAAACAACGATGCAAACGAGGAACAGAGTGGATAGAGTCTAGGAGCGGATGTATAGCAGCCCGTGTTATTTTAAACTTCGATTAACGTTAGTAGAATCTGCAATGTTAACGTTAACGTTACATGTTTGAAGACAGATGTTTGACGGCTAACGGGCTAAGAAGCTAAGAGCATTCCAGTCGGATTGTATTTGATCTACACCTCGCCCCACCTGCCATTATCCGCAGAACACGAGCGTTTCCTTCGCTTTGAAGGCCGTTACGATCCATCTCTTCGAGACCATGGTAAGGCTTGAGACGTCATACTACTGTATGTAGCAAACATGTGCAGTTCGCCAGATGATTCATGTCGTTCCTCAGATGTTAGAGTACTGGACATCCAGCTCTGAGGTTTGTAGTGACATGTTAGTGGTCATAGATGGTGCTGCATCAGGGATGACTGACTGTCAGTCTAGGAGATTCTTCAACCACGCTTTCTCAGTTCTTTATTTGTGCTTATCAATCATAAGGTTTTAGCTTCCAGAAGGTTATAAGTTCCGACCCTTTAAAGGTTTAAAGCACCATTTTGTTCCTTGATAAAACACCAACACTTTCTCTAGCGGCCAATTTGTAGACTAAATAAAGGGGTTTCAATCTTTTTTTGACCCCACTACCCACAAAACACGATAATCTTCACGCGAGGGACTCCTAATACGAATGTAGCCGTCCATATGTACTATATCTTACTGTATAATGTATTCTACACCTATTTGGAAAACTTTTAATTGAATTATTTTGTTTGTTTGTTTTTCAAATTGCTGTAATATTGTACTGTTACGTTTATTTAAATCAATTTTTTGTTTACTTATTTGAATAAAAATTGTATTTATTTAAATCTAACTTTTATTTAAATTTTTTTTAAATGTATTGTTCTGTTATTTATGGCATCCTGCACATAACGTGTACAAAATATATTTATTGGAAAATCTTTGTGTCAGATATATTAAAAGTAGTATGCTATTCTCTATGCTTTATTACATATGATTCACGACCAAATATGCTTATTTTCAGATCTCCAAAAAGTATAAAATAGCATTTATGGGTATAAAATGTACTTAAAATACGAAATATACATTATTAATAAATAATATGTAACTTATAAAGAAATGTTTCTTGCTGTCTCTAATAAAATAACTATAATAGATCTTATTATTTGCCAAAAACTACACTTGCAAAATGAGAATAGGATTAGTAAATATTTACATAATGTATTTTTCAATACTGAATAAAAAAAATGTTCCCTCTTTTACTCCATTCCATCATTTTAGTTTAATTATAGTCACAAATTAAGAATATTTTCCTTTTTAGTAAATCATGGCTATGTTGTACTAATTTGTTCCCTGTGGTTTTGATTTAATTAAAATAATGGAACAAATTAGTACAATGTGGTCCGGATTAAACTAAAGTTAAGTTTACTAATGTTTTCCACATACTCCTGTCCATAGCACTTTCCTGTGGTCCTCTGTGGGTCCCCGGACCCCAGTTTGACCCCTGGACTAGTTGATCTAAAAGATCTATATCCAGTTAAGAGACTGGTTTTCCACTCAGCTGACAGTGAAAATAAAACCACCGCTTCCCCTTAGTCATACTTGCAATATAATACATCAAAGGATTCATTTCCTAGGCTGTGTAATGAAAGAAAACTTCTCAAACCTAGGAAGAGAAAGGCGTATGAGGGTTGAGATCATCAGGGTGTGTCTGATTTGATGTTGTAGTTGCAGGACGAGGCTTCCCCGCCGTCTCTGACTGATCTGTGCATGACTCTGGTGAGCTCCAGGCTGGAGCTCTTCTGTGAGATGCGTGATGACGGCTCGCTCTCCTTCCGTGAGCCGCTGGTCTTCCCGCAGGAGCTGGCCGACCAACTGCTCTGCAAGATGGCCACTGAGGGTGAGTACGAGGCGTGCTGTGTTTTGAGGAAGGCTGCACAAACTTAAGATGACATTATAGAACAATGTTTGTGTGTCCTATGTATTATTCTAAAGGGATAGTCCATCTAAAAATAAAAACTCCTTCATTTACTTGCCTTCATGTCACTCCAAACTTGTATGACTTTCTTCTGTGGAGCACAAAATAAGATATTTTAAGAATGTTGGTATATATATAAAAAACCTGACATTTATCTTTTTCAGTTTTGGGTAACATTTTTTGGGTGATATATAATTAATTTATTTAGTGGTGTCCAAATTAGTACATTAACACGGGATAATTTTTTTTTCAGATTAACCTGTTCATAATATTTAACGCAGGGGCGGGGCTAGGGTTGACCACCCCATTCACAGCTGCTGCCTCTGTTTCTTTTTTTCTTGAAAAGGATTGTGTTTATTTAGATGCAAATCATCTTTATGACCACATGTAAAAGATGCTGTGCTCATAGCACACGCTCTTCAAATACAGCACAAAGGTGCCGGTGCGCGCTGTAGCCTGTATAATTTCATATCAAACAGCGAAAGAAACCACGTGCATGCAATGTCCTAGTTATGCCGTCAGTTGAGGCATGAAGTTACCAAAAAGCTGCCTTAAAACTGTGTGCATTCATGCAATATATGTGTCCCTCATCTAAAACACCCGATTCAACTCGTCCACTCATTAGTAGAGACTTTAAAACCTGAAGTGTGTCAGAAAATGTAAAGAGAGTTGTGAGGAAATACGATGCGTGTCAGATCCGCGTTATGTTCAGCAGCAGCAGCTTGTAAAGCAATAGCAGGCAAATAAGCCAGTAACCAGCTGCTGTGATGTCTATTAATTATTATTAATTATTAATCCAAGAACAAAATAAAAAATAGGAAATCAATAACTTTTATAGCTTTAAGGGGTTCATCTATATTTAATTTAATGTTTGGTTACTATTCATTTGCTGTATATTTCTGCTAAAGCGCAAAGGTAGCTAATTATGTCATTTATTATAATGGGTTCATGTGAAGATTAAGTTGAATTACATTATAAGTTAAGTCTAATAAATGTTCAAACTGATAGCTCTCAATTATACTGTAATGCTGAACAGTCAATGGTTAAATATTAAGAGGAAAAAATATTTGATAGTCATATTGATATCAGTTATGCTTGCCTTCAATCATAAAAAAGATTCCATTAAATATAAAAAATATACATAATGTAAATACATTGTACATTTGAAGATTCAATGTGAAATTATTGCAATATAAAAGTATATTTAAAAACTTTAATGTTAGGTGGGATTAATCGCGATTAATTTTAGGAAAAAAAATGTATCAATCTTTTTTTTTATCGATTGACAGCACTAATTTTATGATTTTATATTACTGATTTGGTATTGGTACTGTATATGGTACTTTAATTAAAAGTATAAACAAATAAATACAAATAATATATATATATATACCAAATCAGTATTATTTATAAATTAATGTTATTTGTGCATATTGAATAAGCTTTTATGTTTTCCTGTATATTCAAATATTTTGTTGTTATTATTATTTTTTAACCTATAAAACTTTACAATTTATTTCCGATTTATCAGCTCTATTTTGCATAATGAAAATTTATGTTTTTGTGTATATATATATATATTTAGTTCACCGTAACATTTATTCACAAACTCTAATTTTGATCGTCCGAGTCCCTATTCAGTTTCATTATACTGAAAATAAAATGAGCAAGAGTGTAAAACAGTGTAAAATTTCAATATAAATGTGATCATAGAGAGAGAGAGAGAGATCAATGAAATGAAAATAACATGTTTTAAATTTCTTTATAAAGTTATATTTTTGGCCTTTTATGGCTATTATATAGAACAGAACAGAGAGGGTAAAAGGGGCTGGAAATTAAACTATGCTGCATGTCGGCTCAGATGAAATGAATGAATCTGTACTAAAAACATTGACCGTAATGGTTCTCTTACAGGCCTGTTGAATGACAGCACGGCTGGAATCTTCCGAAGCTGCCAGCAGTTCCGCTTGCGTCACGCCTGCATCCGCACCGCGCGCATCTCCGCCGAGGCCTTCCACCGTGCCCTCTGCCCGCACCGCCTCGTGGAGCTAGACGCTTCACGGGTCAACGCCGACCTCACCATTGCCGACATCTTTCGAGGTTTATCATCCAATAAAACCTTGCAGGAGAGTCTGCAGCGGCTCGTCCTGAACGGCCTGACCATGTCTTCTCTGGAGGAGCCCAGCCGTCGCTGTTTCAGTGTCATGCAGGGGCTGCGTGCGCTCAGCGTGTCCAGCGTGGACTTCTACGACTCGGGCTTGCTGGACGTGTGCACGCTGCCTCGCCTGGAGAGTTTGGATATCTCCAACACCTCAGTGACGAACCTGACTCCGCTCCTGGGCTTGAGGAGCCGGCTGCGCTACCTCACCATGCACCAGCTCAAGAGGCTGGAGATGACCACCGCTCAACTGCTAGCCGTGCTCAGTCAGGTCAGCTCTCCTGTGCTTTAATGCTGAGGGCACTGAGGTTATTTTTCTAACTTTAAAGAAACAAAGCATGTATAATTTAATGTTTCTAAAAACGATCAAATCAAGATTCTATATTTTTTCTTGTAGATTTAAATATATTAAGTATTATTTGATTATATATTTTTTTTTACAAACATTATGAATTATTAATTTATTAATATAATGGACGTTTTTATGGATAAACTTGTATAAAATTTCAAATGAAACCTGAAAATACACTAAATGAATGCTAATGCAAAATATTAAAATGTTATATAAATAATATTCAAATAAAACTGACTCAAACACTCTTTTACTTCTGAAGTTATGCTTTTTATTCTTAATGATGATAGTTTAAAGGAATTTAGGAAAAATTGATTAAAATCACTGCAATATTTATTATGTTGCTTTTACATCACAAGCAAAATCATCACTAGTATATTACACATATAATAACATTAATAATTCATGATATATTTTTACAAATAACCATTATTCATTTATTAATATCATGACGGTTTTAGGGACAATTTACAATCTGACCTACTTATCTTTTCATAAATGTAAAATGATCTCCATATTTTCAGTGATTTACTGACCTTGATACAGTCAAGAGGGTCTATATTAATTATTTATCTTAATATAATTATTTTATTCTTATTAATAAGCAATGAAGCAGATAGATAGATAGATAGAAAGAAAGAAATCAGACAATCAGGACACCCTGAAATTTTTTACTTAATACCCCCCCCAAAAAAACAACAACAACAAAATGTAATAAAGGAATTGAAAATATCAAGTCATTATATGTGCAAATTGCACCTATAATGACTTGAAAAAAAGTCTTTTTTTTTTTCCAAAAGTATTTGAAAAAATAGCAGAAAATATATATTTTTTTTACTTTTAAGAAATTTGTCTCTCTAGCCAGAAAGTTCATCATTATGCTTTTGTATGATGATATGTAATTGTACGCACATCATTTTTCTGTTTGTCCAGCTGGAGGGTTTACAGCATCTTGATATCTCAGACGATAAGCAGTTCACATCAGACGTGGCGCGGCAGCTGCTGGAGACTCCTGGCATCCTGCCTCAGCTGGTGTCTCTGGACGTGTCTGGACGTAAGCAGGTGACCGATGCAGCGGTCAGGGCTTTCGTGGAGGCAAGACCAGGCATGACTTTTGTTGGTCTGCTGGCCACTGATGCCGGATTCGCTGACTTCCTATCTGGAGAGGGCAGCTTAAAGGTAGATGCTCGGACACAACAGATCTTGATTACATGTTGCTTATTTTTAGATGTAGTAGGTGATTGTAAGATCGTGAGTTTTGTTCTGTTTTTGCAGGTGACTGGAGAAGCCAATGAGACGCAGATCTGTGAGGCATTGAGAAGATACAGCGAGAGAGAGGGGTTTGTCAGAGAAGCTCTCTTCCATCTTTTCAGCCTCACTCATGCCATTGAGAAATCAAGACCTGACATCCTGAAGGTACGCATACTCTCAAAGATCACTGCGTTTCTCCATATCGACACTCATGTCCCTGCTCTCTCCATCTGTAGTTGGTAGCGTTGGGGATGAAGAATCATCCGGCCACACTGAACGTGCAGCTGGCAGCCAGTGCCTGTGTGTTCAACCTCACCAAACAGGAACTGGCCTTTGGAATCCCTGTACGACTCCTGGGGAACATCACACAGCTGCTACTCGAAGCCATGAAGACCTTCCCCAACCACCAGCAGGTACATAAATACAAGACTAAAACACCAGGGAAAAACTGTGGTGTAGAAAGCCCATCACGGCTGAAATACAATTCTAACTGGCAACATTTATGTGTTTTTTGCTATCCACGTGTAACCAAAACTTTTATTAATATCATTGCTCTAATTTTGTTGCCGAACACATTAAATGTTTAATGCAAAACATTATATGCTCTATAAATCTAGTTTATAATAAGCACAACATGCTTCACTAAATGAAAGCAAGGAAGAATAACATTTACTAATTTATTTACTATGCGTAAATGTATTGGTGCTTTATAATAAAGAGAAGTTTTTGTATTTTATACTATATATTATTTAATATAGCTGTTTGTATTTCATTTTGAATTGTTTTAATACTGAATTCATTTATTAAAATGAACAGTTTGCACAGGGAATAAATCAACCTTACCTATTCAAACTATTATTATATAATATAAAATGTATATATTATTAAACAATTTTTTGGTAGTAAATATTAAATAAAAAAACATTTGATGTGAAACTAAATTAAGTTGAATACTAAAATTACTAAAACTGAAATGGAATTAAAGCTAAAAAAACATTAAAAACTTGAATAAATATTTTGAATTTGCATATTTTTCAGGTTTAATTTTATTATATTATAATATTATATAATACAAAAAAAATATACTATTATACAATACTAAAAATAGTTTATAATACTATTATAAAATACTAAAGTATTATATACTTTAGATAGTAAAGACTTGTATAATAGTAAAAAAACATTTTCACTACTAAAGTTAAGCATCTTAACATTGAACTAGTTTAATGGCATTTAGGAAAAATGGGTAGATAAACTGAAAATGCATTAAAATCACTGCAATATTTACTATGTTGCTTTTACATCACAAGCTAAATCATCACTGGTATGTTATGAATATTTCAATATTGTTTGGTTTCAATTGTTTCCCTCGGCGGATTAATAAATTAGATTGTATGTTAAGATGAATGTTCACTTTCACTTGTCAACACTTCTACAGGAAGTACACTTTTCACGCAATAAGCATTTGTTCTTCCTGAGAACATTCAACATTTTCATTTTACATGAATATTCAGTTCCCCATGATGATGCATCATTTTAAGAATGAGGAAAAGATTTTACAGTTGCTGTTATGATTTCCATGTGAACGGTTGTTCTGTGTTTGTGTTTTCTTCCAGCTGCAGAAGAACTGCCTGCTGTCTCTATGCAGTGATCGAATCTTGCAGGAGGTTCCCTTCAACAGGTAACACTTTTCATTTCTACTTAAAAATGTTGCAATAATAAAATCACACTGTTTCATGTAATATCAATACATAAAGTAATTTTAAAGAAAAATACATGTAAATATGCATGCTATTTTTATCTGTTTTACATGACCAGTTATCGTCTGCTGCACTTTTCTTGTATTTGATTGTTGCTTCATGAAACTACTCTTCAAATGTTAGGTTATTTTATGCAAACCGTAAAATTACAGTAAATATTTGTAGTATTAAACGGTAAAAGATTTTTACTGTTTTCTATTTGACTATATTTTAAAATGTAATTTATTTCTGTGATACAAAGCTGAATCTTTCAGCATCATTACTCCAGTCAGTGTCACATGATCCTTCAGAAATCATTCTAATACCAATATTTTTGGTAATAAATGGAAAGTATAAACGACCGCATTTATTTGATTTATTTTTATTTTGTAAGATTCTAAACATTTTTGTAATATTATAGTCTCTTTTGATTTACTTAATTTATCCTTGCGGAAGATAAGTATTATTCAAATGTATGTTCAAAGTAATAATGTGGAGTGTGTGAACTTTAAACTCTGATTACAGACAATTATCACCCTTGGAAAGTGTGTCAGCTAATCAGAATGTAGAAAAACATGTTTAGTAAATACATAAGTCAACAATTAGACACACCTACTCATGACTCAAGCATAACATTTTAGATGAAAAGATTGAGATAAATGCTTTCTGTTCAAACTGGTAGTGTGTGTCTTGTTGACAGATTTAGATGTCACACTGCTTTATGTGAGTCAATTATGTTTGTTTGTCCAGGTTCGAAGCTGCCAAGCTGGTCATGCAGTGGCTGTGTAACCACGAGGATCAGAACATGCAGAGGATGGCCGTAGCTATTATCTCCATCCTCGCTGCCAAGGTGAAGCAGCTGCAGTCTGTGCCTGAGAACAGGTTTAACGCAGAGAGGAAACATTAGCTGAGAGGCTCCCACAAAAGATTCAGAAAATTCTATCGCAATGATGCATCGTGAAATGCAGTGTGACAGAACTGAGACGGGCAGATGTCTGCGGCGGTTTATCTGTGCTGCTGTCATGGGCTGAATTTGTGTTTTTTTGTTATTCTTAATTAAAAGTTTCTTTAAATGTTCATAACATAAAGCTCCCTTCCTATTCATTGAAAACCATCTGCGAAAAAGGCTTATTTAGAAAGTGACGTCATCACAACCCTGAAACTGCATCCCAAATAACGCACTATACACTATGCTCTTAAACACTATGTACTCATGCACTATGTACTCAACCATGTAGTGTATGAATTTTATAAGGATATTTTGTCATTAATAATCGAGTCTGATAGCCCCTCCTCCTTCGCAACGTAATTAAAGATGTTAAACATTCAAATGTCCAACATTCCACTTAAGTTTTTCGGATATTTAAGTGCATCATCCACACTTAAGTGCACTTTTTCTATTTGGAGTTTTCAGTGTGAATGCACTATTTACACTATTTGTGCTACAAAACATCTTTGAATAATGCATAAGTATGCAATTTGGGAAGCATCTTGAGTCTATCAGCATATAATCTACATTTATACATAGATTATAGGATTATACATTTGTACATGCATGCCCCCGATCTGAGTCATTGAATATTGAGTATCTGCCAATACCGGGTCCCGATACTTTTATATTCCTAGTGTTTGATGCACAATTCAAGTTCATTCAAGTTTTTTAACTCAATCCAATGTATACAGAGTTGTGCAGAGAGTAAAATAATGTGTGTGTACATATATAAGATACACTTTCTATGTATATATTTGCACATTCTGTATAAAGACATTGGTAGTAAATAGGATTACTGATGTAATGGCAGCTGAACACTGTCTTATTTTCCTGGTGGTTGGCAAATCTAATGGAAGGCGAATACGGCACACCTACTGCTCGACACTGGCATTACAGCTGACATAAAATAACGATCGGGCTGAAGAGAGCCAATAACGATAACGAAAGGTTCAGAGGCGAGCTTTGTCTGAATGCGAAATGGATGTGTTAAATGCCATGATCAAATGCAAAACATATCAGATGTTTAATATACATGGTGTAAAGACCCCTAAAATAATTGTCGCCCCCTTGTGGCTTTCGCATGGCGTCTTCAAATTGGTCTTTAATCTTCGCTTATTCATATGATAATATGAATACTACGAGATGTGGCGCAGTGGTCAAAGATGTCCATCTAGTGCATATTAACATAGAAAAACTAATAAAAAGCAGCAGAGCTTACTGTAAACAGATTAGAGTAATCTTGTAATCTCCATAAAAATATTATGATTGGCCCAAAGCAGACTTTATTCATCAGCGTGTTCTGACTTTATACGTGCTCATACTGGTAATTATCATTGTGTGTTCACACACAGTATCATACTGGTAATTTACTGGTATAGTTACAACTTCCCTTTCTGGTAAATTACCAGAATTGATTTACCGGTATTTTTAAAAACTGGTAATTTACCGGGGTTTTTTTTCTTTTACTGGTGATTTACGAATAAAGACTGTATGTGTGAAATGGGCTAATAGTTAAAACCCTCCAAAAGCACATTAACAACGGATCTCACCAACCACTTCAGGAGGTGCTTTGAGACGCACTGCAGGTGCAACTGGACCAGAGTAAATGAAACCGGTTTTTAAAACCACATGTAAATTTGACTACTCCCAAAATGGCAAAAAGAAACATCATCACTCTTCAGCAAACACATGCAAATTTATGTAAAAAATCTTGCTGTTTTAGACAAATGCTTGCAAGCTTCCCTAAACACTTAGGGAAGTCCAGCCACCATTTTGAATTGCGCTCCACTTCGTCAAGTGGATAAGGGAAGTTTAGACCTTTGACCCATCAGATTTGACTAAGGCAGTGAGCTGATTATTCATATGTACACATCTGACCGCTCCATGTACCACAATGAAACACGAATGTAACATCACAGCAGACCACAATTAAAGGGATAGTTCACTCAAATATAAACTCGGGCATTATTTACTCACCCTCAAGTTGTTCCAAACTAAAAGAAAGGAAGTCATACAGGTCTGCAACAACTTGAGGGATGAGTAAGAGTTTTTTTACACAAAAGAAAATATTTTGAATGATATCTTGGAATGTTCATAACCACATAGTTGCCATTGACTCCCATGGTATTTTTTTTCCATGATCTAACTTGACACTTTGTGTTTAATAGTTGTCCACTGAGCAAACTGCACAATTAGGAGCTGAGCTTTTTATTGTAAAGGTAAGTAGTTTTTTCCCTCTCAAATGTAACATTTGTAACACCTGAATGGGAGGGATAGTGGATACTTATCTTTCTCACATTCTTCACATCTTAGCAACTCCTGCACATTGTGCGGCAGAAAACGTGTCAGGGTATCGTGGACGCCACGTTGAAGTTCACACTCAGCGCTCTGTGGAACCTCACAGATGAATCTCCTACCACCTGCAGACACTTCATAGAGAACCAGGGACTAGAGCTCTTCATCAAAGTACTCGAGGTAAACGCGTCAAACCTTTTTATACAATTTGTTTATAATGCTGTAGTTGTCACTGTAATTTGTTAAAAATCTGCCTTGAATTCTCATCTCCAAATGTCTCTTTTTCCAGTCCTTTCCATCAGAGTCATCCATTCAACAGAAGGTCTTGGGTTTACTGGTGAGAAACAATCTTTCCTGTGGGAGTCAAAGGTTCACACCTTTGAGATTTTTATTTTTATTTAACACACACATGAATTTTTCAGAACAAATTAATCTCGATAATGCCATCCTTCTGTTAGACTATCTCACAAATTAATTAGGCTGAATAGCTGTCAGCTGTTACATTTAAGTACACAATTAGATAATACCAATTTGGGTCAATCAAATAATAAGCAATACTAATTAATACTAATACTAATTTTGTTCCGTCTGTGTTGTAAAAAGCTTTATCAATTAAAGAAAAAACATTTAAGCTAAACATGCTCAGGTCAAAGTTTCTGAATAATTTTTGGTCCCAATCTTTTATAAATTTAACTGGTAGTCCACTATTCTTTTTGAAGAATTGTTGGGTATAATATGTTTACTTTATTTTGCTATCCTCATTTACATAAATTAACTAGAGTGTCCTGCACCCACTAGTATTATATCTGGTGTCTAAATAATTTTTGGTTTGACTGTATATAAACTTGTATTCAGCAAGGATTCATAAATTAACTAAAAGTGACAAAGATGTTTCCTTAAAGATGCTGTTCTATTGAACTTTGTACTCAAAGAATTATGAACAAAAATGATACACCCCCCCAAATAAGAAGAAATGCTTCTTGAGCATCAAATCAGCATATTATAATGATTTCTGAAGGATCATGTGACAATGAAGAGTAATGATGCTTAAAATGCAGCTTTGCATCAAATAAATTGCATATTTAAATATAAAGCAATTATTTTAAATTGTTACTGTAATATTGGATTTTTGATCAATTATATGTAGCCTTGGTGTGCATAAGATACTTTTTTTAAAACCCCAAAACGTTCTAACACTTGTGTGTGGGCATGCATAAAAAATAAGAAGCATATGTGACCTCAAATATAAGCGTTTTGTTTGTATGAAGCCTCTAATAATTCTGTGCTGGTTATGCACTGGAGAGAGAAATGTATATTGCAGTATTGTGAGTGATTCTGAAGCTGTGGGCAGCACTGATAAAACGCCTTCTCGTGTCAAAGGAAGCGCTGCTGAGGGATTATGCTAATAGTTCCTCTTAGAAAGTATAATGAGACCATTTCACTTTGCATTCAGTTGTATTTTTGGAGCTGTGGTCCCCTGTGCTGTTGTTGTCCTTTCTCTATCTTATCTCGTTCTGAATGTTTTGTGTGTTTGTATTCAGAATAACATCGCTGAGGTGGGGGAGTTGCACGGTGAGCTGATGGTTCATAGTTTTCTGGATCACATCCGCTCTCTGCTGAACAGTCCAGAGGTGGAGGTCAGTTATTTTGCGGCAGGCATCTTGGCCCACCTCACCTCACGGGGCGAGAAGGTGTGGACCCTCGACCTGTCACTCAGGACCACGCTGCTGGAGCAACTGGTGCGTTTTTTGTGCAAACACAAGTATAAATTGTTTGGGCATTATTGCACCTGAGGTCTGAGTAAACGCTTTAATCATTATGTATCTCTCACAGCATTCGGCGATTCTGAAGTGGCCAACGCCGGAATGTGAGATGGTAGCGTACAGGTGAGAAATGACATTACTTCACGAGAAACATGCTTGTCAAGTACTAAAGGGGTGTGCTACTCAACAACAGGGTTTGTCAGGTCGGGTTTTGGTCATTTTGAAGACATTTCGTGGAGCACTATTATTGTTAAAATGTCAATCAATTATTAAAACTTTGAACTAAATTGATTAGACACCCTTTTAATTATAGAAACTATAATTATTTAAACCATTAAAAGAGTGCCCTAAAAAAATTAAAACTGAGAATTTGGGGGAAAAAATCTGAGTTTGTTAGGCTCTTGAATCCTCAAACTTGTATTGAGTTTGGACTTGACGTTATTATTTTTTTATATATATAAAAAGATATTATTAGATAAACATGAATTATAATTAGTTTTTATTTTTTTATGGAAAGTGAGTGAAGGTGCGATACAACCCTCAGTAAATGTTATATGTACCACAGGAATAAAGTTAATACAGGAGCTATTTTTTTCCTGTTTATTTTGACATGAAACCATTTTTACTAAAATGTACTAAATAAAATTGAAAGTACAGATTTATTTAATTTTGTATCAATAAACATTTAACATATGCTGTTAAATATGTAACATGCATTTAAATGTTTATTAAAAAAATTAAATAATAAAAAATGGCAACAAGTTTTCAATTAACTTTAAAGTTATTAACTAAAATATTAACAGTACTGGTTGTGTTTTTGTATTAATATACTATTACATTAATTTTGTTAATATTTGAATTAACATAATTCATATTATTAATTATATTTTCAGTTTTTATGTTAATTACTTAATTAAAAAATGCAGTTAAAGAAACTCTATTTTTGTTTTATTTTAATTTAGTTTGTAGGTTATTTTATTTTTCCTGTTATTATACTTTTCTAATTTTCAGTTTACGTTTTTCATCTAATATGTACTGTATGTTTTATTTCCATTAAAAACCAAACAAATATTTGAATAGTTTGTTTACAAGATCCCTTGACATGACACTGGTGTTCGGTCACATCAAGGGGGTCTTGCTTATAGGAGACCCGTTGGGTTCGGGCTTCAGTTTAATGCTTGTGCAGACCCCTCTTCTAATTTTTCATTCATGGACTATGAAGGAAATGATTTATAGTTTTATAAAGAAACCAAGTGTTTAGTGTACATCTCTGTTTGTCTTTTCCAGGTCGTTCAACCCTTTCTTCCCTTTACTGGAGTGCTTCCAGACCTCAGGAGTCCAGCTGTGGGCCGCATGGGCCATGCAGCACGTCTGCAGCAAAAATGGTGAGATCAGCATTCAGCACTATAAAGCCAACACTTCTGAGCCCAGAGACTTTGTGTTGTTCATTTTATTTCCTGTACTGCCTACATGAATCCAGCGGGGCGCTACTGCAGCATGTTACTGGAGGAGGGAGGACTGCTGCAGCTAGAGGCCGTGAGGTCACATCCCGAAACCCACAGTGACGTGCTGCGATTGGCCGATAGCATCCTAGACAGTTTACATCGCCACAGAGCACGCACAGGATGCACAGGGCCGCCTAAAATTCACACTCATAGAGGTATGTGTCCACAGAAGAACGAAAGTCAAGTTCCTTTTAAATTTTAAAGGGATACAGTTAGTCAACATTTGAAGTGGATCAAAAAAAGTTCATCAGTTGTCCTAAGACAAGAAGTTTTAGGACAACTTTTATGAAAGGTTTTGTTCCACTTCAAATGTTGACAACTGTAGTTCATCCAAAAAAAGAAATTCTGTCTTTGTTTAAATCTTCAGTTTTAGAACTAACGTGAGTTTTTAATTCCACATTTCGTTTTGTTTTCCAGAGAAAACGTTCCATGACACAATTAGTGGTCTTTGGATAGGATGCCGCAAAAAACTGGAAGCTTTTTGTACGTGTTTGTTCACTCGTGTCCATCCGTATGACGACGATGCTCTGCTGCTCTTCCTGTTCGGAGGAACGTGCGGATGAGTTACTTTGCATATGTTTGCACACGACGGAATCCGTTATTTATTTGACGTAAGAATTAAGTCTCTGTGATCTGAGGAAATGTCTGTTTAGATGCGCAGCAGCTCAGAGGGTGCGTTTTGTTAAAATGTGGGACGTATGTGTGAGTTTATATGTGTGTATTAAGAGCATGTGCATCAGATTGCAACGTATGCATATCCAGATTTGAATGCAACTCCATAGAAAATGTCATTTATGAGACCGATTTCAGTCCTGTTGGGCATAAATTGCAATACAGAAAGGACACAACAAATAGTTGTGTCTATGGAAATACATGAGCTGTACATATGGAAAATGGAAATACATGAGCTGTTTGATGTTAAGTGTGGAGTGTTATTCCGTGTATGAGAGGAAAAAGTGTATTGAACTGCATGAGAGCTTTAGGGATGAAATATATTTTTAGACCGTATATCAACTAGGGATGGGTACCGAAACTCGGTATTTAATCGGTCTCGGGGCTAAATTATAAAAGACCGGAGTATCGATAAGCTCTGACGTTAACGGTTCTGCTATCGGTACTGGAGAAATTAAGAAAACACACATACATTTATTATTGCTATATATATACACATTATCTTGCAAATTATATCCAGCCAGAGTCACCAGCTGTTCTTATATGCAATAATATTCAAACTCTTGTCTATGATGCATTTTTGCTATTCCCAAATCAGAAGCGCGATCGCTCACGTGGATGAGTTCAGCACGCAACATAAGCCCTGTTTATGTTAGAAGAGAGAACTAACCATTAAAACATGCTTACACTTTAGGCCTGTGGCTGTTATATTAAACTGAGTTTATTTAATGTTTTTTAGCTTCTAAAGATTATAGCCGTGTTTCTTCTAACACAACTTCCTTCTCTTCACAGCGCGCGCATTCGCTCCTCCCTGACCAAAACTTAACATCAGAATCAGATCAATCGCCTGTCGATTGTTGTAAAATGCCGCCTTTACAGTTACTAAATTGCTGGACATGTTTGATAATGAAATGTTGAAGTACAATCCACACGAGACGCTGTTCCTCAGGCTAAAGTGTGTGTGTGTGTGTGTGTGTGTGCAGGGGCGCTGGAAGGTGTTTTATGTAGGGGGTGCTGTGGGGTAGTCAATTTCTGCATATAAATATTACGCCAAATAGAAACAGAAAATCGTGCTATAGCCTCACGCACTTTCATGAGATCGTGTTAGACAACAAAATTAGCTATTTTACAAATGGGAATAGGCTACAATGAATTCATAACAATGTTTTACATTCAAGTTACATTCAAGCTTAAAAACCCTTAAAATGTATAGTGAAAAGTTTTTAAAAGCATCTGGAATGCAATAAAGTAATTTTAAAGCTGTTTTTAAAGCATTTGCTGCATGGATTAAAACGATAGGCCAATAAATAATTCACATCAGTCAGACAAAATTGCATTGCAACAAATCTTTAAATTTCAAGGACAAAGATTTACATACTTTTTTTTATTGAATACAATTATAAAATAAAACGCAAATTATAATCGGGCCTGTTTTAGGCTTTCCCTTATTTTTATATTTTAGATGGTGAGGTGACGGGGAAAAATGACTCGCCATTTCCTCATTGGAGAAATATATGCATCTTAACGGAATACATAGGCTAATGAAGAGTTTTTGCTTTGCTTTGAATTATTTCGTTTTAAAGTAGTATTTTAAAGCTTTCTATAGATATATTTATCATATCTCTGAGCCAGTTTCGAGTTGCCGAGTTTCGGTTCATCATTGAAGCGCTCTTGTTCAAAACCGGAAGAAAGTGCATTCTCTGTTTTCCTATTTTATAAAAGCACAATGTTGATATTGTGAATGCACACAAATAAAAGTAGACCCTTTACAGTTCAAAATGATATATTACTCTTACCTTTTATGAGAAAAAAAAATAATCACAAAGCGTATTTTAAGTTGTTTTTACTGTAAGAAAAAAATCCTCCATGTCCTGTAAAGCTCGCTCAGCTTCCACTCCACACAAACTGTTGGATATTGCACATTTATATAGGTTAAACATTTAAACTAACACTGTGATATGCTTGAACTGTTTATAGGCCTATCTATCGATTTTATTTTAGTCAAGTCTTGATGATTTGATAAGGCTAAATTAATCAAACATAGGCGATCAACTCTGATGCTGGCCGCTTGGTCGTTGCTTAAAAGAAAAAAACATTTAACGAACAAAAATGCTCCCAAAAGCGAAAAAAACGAACATCGCCTAATCACTTTTCCATTACATACAAAACTGAACTATTTTAGCTATAAGCTGTTTTGGGAGAAGGTAAAGACTCATATCGCTGAGAACAAAAAAAAAAGTACATCCATGATATTTCCATGTTCCGCTTTTAAGCCACAACCTACAAATTCTTCAACACAATCATAGCATTCACAAACATAAAAGCAAGCATTGGCAGTGCTGCGTGATTTGACAGGATGCTAACGCGGCGCATCAAATAGCCCTGCATCAGTTTAATAACTTTGATAACTTTCATTCTTACAACTGTTAAATTAATGGGCAAATGGTAAATATGTCAAGATCACATAGAAATAGATAGCAAAATAGCCAATGTAAATTAAATGTTATAAACATCGGAGCAACCATATACATTTTAAAATTAATCTTTATTATAACAAATTTAGCCTATATATTTTTTATTCACATTTACAGTTGCCCACAGAAAAAACAGGGGTGCTGCAGCACCTCAGCACCCCTGTTCCCGCGCCCCTGTGTGTGTGTGTGTGTTTGCGCTGTGTGTGTGTGTGTGAGTGCGTGTGTGTGTGTGTGCGTGTGTGTGTGTGTGTGTGTGTGTGTGTGTGTGTGTTTGTGCGTGTGTGTGTGTGTGTGTGTGCGCTGTGTGTGTGTGTGTGTGTGCGGCGGCGCCAAGCTCAAGCTGCTTCCAAACGATCAAATACACACACAATAAATGGTATATTTGTCAGTTTGTTTAACTTTGTTTCTTGTTCTTACTCTCTTATCTTATGTATATAAAACACAAAAAATGCCTGCACACTGCTGCATTTACAAATTGATGTTTTATATTTATTTAATGAAATATTTATTTAACATCTCAGAATATAAAGCCATGTTAATTAAGCTGCTAATCTATCATAGAAATATATATTTCATACATATATGTGTATGTATGTATGTATGTATATATATATATATATAAATAATAAAAAGTACCGATAAGAATACCGTTAAAGCACCGGATCGATAAGCAGTATCGATAAGAGTAGTAGTACCGTTAAAACCTTAACGATACCCATCCCTAATATCAACCGTGGCAGATGACAATGTTTATGATGTTGTGTTGCACGCAAAGTATTATGATCCAGATTTGAGTTGGTTTCAGAAATGGTATTGGACTGGACGCTCAGATGAAAGATTCCTCAAGAACCCAGAGCACTTCAGAAGCAAACGAGACCGGTGGAGAGGAATAAAATAAAGCGTTTGCCTTTGCTGGAAAGCGTCAATAAATGGATTGCAGTGTAAACCACGTCGAGAAATCAAGCATGTAGACATAAAAACGGCACCTTGTAAAAAAATAAAGTAAAGTGGAAGAACTTTGTTCTCATCGTGGCAACTTTGGAGCGCTGGTGATTTGCATTCTTGCTAAACATACTTGCATTGAACTTAAAGTTTGATTTAATTTAACACCATGAAGCTGTTAAACTGCAGGTTCAACTTGTCTTGTTTGAAATTGCAATAAAAAAAATGATATTCAACTTTGTTCCAGTGATCTAAAAAAGCATATTTTTTATATAAATGTTTAATTTCCTGGATGCGTATGCTTTTCTTCACAGCATGGATTTGGTTTTCTGTTCATTACTGGGCCATGTATTATGATGAGATGCTCAAGCAAATGTGCTTTGTTCCAGAAACCCTTATTGTATCATGCAGCTGTTCTTGCAAATTGCATGAAATAGATGTATTTGTCATAATCTGTCTGGCAACTTTGGCCAGGTTTACAGACCTGGAATACTTCACAACATATCTGTTTTTGAATTCAGTTTCGACAATAACAAATTTTGATGTTGAATTTAATCTACCGCTGTAAATGGACCAAATGAGTTCACTGAACTGTACAGGCCGAGCGTGGAGACAGATAGTGGTGTGCCATACTACGGATCTCTTCATTACTCAGTTTGTGGATTGAGCAGCAAAACGTCGATCAGATTCATATTTATGCAAATTATGTTTGGGGAATAAAGAATGTAAAACCCCTGCTGCTTCAGTCTGCTGTTAATCTTTATTAATGCACTTTTTTTAAAGTATTTTTAAATTGAAGTATTAAAAAGATATTTACAATTTTAAGAATATCCTATCACAATTTTTGTTTTAAAGTATTTTATTATCTGTATTTTCATAATTGAGAGACAATTGTATATCCACAAACTTGTTTATAAAAAAATGAAGAATATGACCAAGTTTGAAATTATTTGTGGTAGTTCTTTTTAGGTAAGCTCAGATTTCTTAGGAAAATGAAACCCAACACTGGTTACAGTGTAGTAACATAAGTACAGCACGTTTGTACTGTAGTACATGTGGATTTGAAACCTTCAGACATTCACTCTCCAGTGTACCTCGGAGGCCTCTTCTCTATAAACGCAGCCATGCCCTCTTGTCTGTCCCGTGTAGGAATGAGCTGAGGAACCATAAAACATGCAGTCAAGCCAAGCACACAAAATACTGCAACAAAATGAAACCGTGCAGATTTGTTCATACGGTTTACGTATAACTCACCCTGGCGTAACACATCCCTCAATAGCCATTCCTGAAGAGATGTCCACCTCAGAGCCCCGGTTCATGGCTATTTTAGCCATTCGCACGGCAATCGGTGCCTGGGGAGAAAAAAAAACATTTATTTTTTATTTTCTGTTATGTACAGTGGAGATCAAAATTAGAGAACCTACAGTTTCCTAAATTCCAAGGTCACTGCTTAGTCCTATTTGAAGTTATAACCGGAGTAGAAGGGCAGTTTTTTAAGCATATTTCATTAATTAATTTTACTCTGAAGCACAGTATAAAAAAACTCTGATCAAAATTAGAAAATGCTTTCAGATACCTCCAAGTTATTGGTGTTAATCTGACACCTGGTGTTATTTTCCTTGTTTTCTTGACAAACCCTAGTTAACTGGCAGCATTCATCCAATCTTCCTGAGATTGTAAGATGGTGGGCTTCTCTAAGGTGACTGAACCCCTGCGACAGGAGGTTGTCCGAATGAAGGCCAAAGGAAGACCCTTCCAGCCACTGCAAGAGAAGCTGGTCGTTCCAAATCTGTGATTTCTATAATATTGCAGGTTTACAATGACACTAATTCATTCAAGTCCCCAAAAAGGCTGGTCGCCCACGTAAGACAAATGCACGAGAAGACAGGATAATACAGAGACTCGTTTCAACACTGCAGATGGAATTGCTTGCCAGTTCACTTCTGAACAGGGTCTGGATCTGTCTCGGGACGTTTAAGAGAAGTTGGACTGAACGTGCAAATAAAGCAGTCCCTGGAAGCTAAGAATATTGAAATGGCCGGCACAGAGTCTTAATCTAAACCCGAATTAAAATCTCTGGAAAATCCTTGGCGACAAAGTTATGGCAAAGAAGCCCACTACAGTCACCAAACTGAAGAGACTGGACCAAGATCACACCAGAGCAGTGCGAGAAACTAGTGATGTCCTGAAACAGAAGATCATTCAAAGCAAGGACCTCTACACGTCCTACTAATTTCTGACAGCTGTAACCCTTCAATATTTGAGTTGTAATCTTTAGTGCTACAGTGGTTACTGTTCTCTAATTTCGATCACTGTTTTCCACAATTGTTTTTTGTTAAAATACCTTGGAAATTTTGTCAAACGTGTATTATCGTCATTCATCAATAACGCTCCTGCAAATTTTGAGCGATGAAGATTAATAATACTATATTCTGTTAATTTATTTATTTATTTTTGTTGTAGCTTTAACACCATTTATGAACAACAGTAACATGAATGTTGGCAAGAAGAACAAAAATAATCTCATGAATAGAAAGTTCAAAATAACCGCATTTATTCGAAATACAAATTATTTGTATCAAGGTAAATAGCTTTACTGTTAATCAATTAAATTGATCTTTGCTGAAAATTATTAATTTCTGAAACGGTATAGTGTAAGTCTGCCTATAATACAGGCCTTAGTTTATTATCTTTCACTGCAATTGTCAAATCTGCACTGTATCTTTCACAGACACACAGTCACATAAATCATGACACGGTTAAGTCAGGTGGGCAGAAGTGCTGACAAAAGTTATTGTACAATGACGTGTCTGCATTACTTTCCCACACTGACTTAAATAGGCCATCTTCATTTTAATATAATATAATGACTTACCAAGCACAGGGAAAACCAGAAAAGCAGGATGTTCTCATTGTTACGAGACGTACAGTACAGAAGATTCCAGTTCCACAAATGCCAAGTCATATAATGATATGACACGTATTTTCAGGTTTGCTCCAAAGGCAATGAATAACAAGGTCATGCAGTCGATGTACCATGCAGTGTGTACCATTACGTTGTTTATTGTGTTAATTGTGTGCACTGGACACTAGTGGGCCTGAGGGAAGACCGTGATGGCACATTTGAGCCAGGTCTGTTTTCAGGCCATACATATTCATGGCCAACCTGTCGACGTGAGTCGTGATGGGAGACGCTCGCTGTGACAGTACTGTGTCACATGACACAAATGAGATTAAAGCACAAGCACACAATAACATGCCTGTGGGTACAGCTGAACTAGTATGAGAACAATTTCATAACCACAAAAACATGAATGTAAGCATACATGTATAATAACTTATCTATGAGCTACACTTGTTAAATAATGAAAAACCCAGCACAAAACTAATCCAATTCACAGGGCAGACCCTATACACCATCTATAGATGTTTAGAAAATGTTATAAATATAGATAATAAAAATAAACATGAATGAACATCTCACCCCTCACGTAATCGCTCAATTGGTGTTTCAACCGCAAAAATATGTCAACCTTGTAAACAAAATGTACCTCAATGTACCTGAAGCAAGTCATCAGTGTCTACAGCTCATTACTAGTCTAGAGAAGAGCATTTTGCTAAATATTAGACTATATACTGATTATATTTTACTTTACCTGTTAAATCATGTCTTAATTATTTAATGTATGTTTAAATAAATATTTTATGAAACATGATTCTGTAAATTGTTATATTTCAACAACAAATAGAAATTGTATCATTTAGAAGTTAATTTAAAAACATTTTACTCCCTATAGTTTAGAGCAGAAGCTGAGAGCTGAGATTTGTATCTCTAAGAAAATTGTTATTTAAAGAAAGAGCAATTTGTTCAGTAAAAAAAAAAGTTTAGTTCAAATGTGTGTATAATCTGGGGGAGAGTGTAATTCAGTGAGACAGCAGCGGAGGCAAGAAAGTGTCTAAGACTGAGAGGAGCAGTAAATGTGGATGGACATGTCCTGCAGACTCACCTGAGGCAGGATCTCTCGTGCGAGACTAAGAGCCTCTTTGTGGGCTGCGTCTCCTGTCTGGTTCTGTGGCACGGAGCGGTTTACCAGCCCCAACCCTGCAGCCTGTTCACCCCCGACACGCCGGCCTGTAAAAATCAGCTCCTTTGCGATGGCAAAGCCAACTGTCCGGGGCAACCTTTGACTGCCTCCTGATATACATCCACAAAAATTATGGTTTCGTTATGATGCCTTTAAAAGTGTTCCATTTTACAACCAAATTGGTTATTTGTACTTTGTTTTACAGAAGCATAAAATTTATTATTTTGATATGTGACATTACATTAGAAAAAAATATATACATACATATATATGTATATAATGTGTGTGTGTATATGATATGTGTATATACAGTGGGTACGGAAAGTATTCAGACCCCCTTAAATTTTTCACTCTTTGTTAAATTGCAGCCATTTCCTAAAATCATTTAAGTTCATTTTTTTTCCTCATTAATGTGCACACAGCACCCCATATTGACAGAAAAACAAAGAATTGTTGACATTTTTGCAGATTTATAAAAAAAGAAAAACTTAAATATCACATGGTCCTAAGTATTCAGACCCTTTGCTGTGACACTCATATATTTAACTCAGGTGCTGTCCATTTCTTCTGATCATCCTTGAGATGGTTCTATACCTTCATTTGAGTCCAGCTGTGTTTGATTTGATTTGATTATTGAGGTTCGTAAGAGCACAGTGGCCTCCATAATCCTTAAATGGAAGACGTTTGGGACGACCAGAACCCTTCCTAGAGCTGGCGTCCGGCCAAACTGAGCTATCGGGGGAGAAGAGCCTTGGTGAGAGAGGTAAAGAAGAACCCAAAGATCACTGTGGCTGAGCTCCAGAGATGCATTCGGGAGATGGGAGAAAGTTGTAGAAAGTCAACCATCACTGCAGCCCTCCACCAGTCGGGGCTTTATGGCAGAGTGGCCCGACGGAAGCCTCTCCTCAGTGCAAGACACATGAAAGCCCGCATGGAGTTTGCTAAAAAACACCTGAAGGACTCCAAGATGGTGACAAATAAGATTCTCTGGTCTGATGAGACCAAGATATAACTTTTTGGCCTTAATTCTAAGCGGTATGTGTGGAGAAAACCAGGCACTGCTCATCACCTGTCCAATACAGTCCCAACAGTGAAGCATGGTGGTGGCAGCATCATGCTGTGGGGTGTTTTTCAGCTGCAGGGACAGGACGACTGGTTGCAATCGAGGGAAAGATGAATGCGGCCAAGTACAGGGATATCCTGGACGAAAACCTTCTCCAGAGTGCTCAGGACCTCAGACTGGGCCGAAGGTTTACCTTCCAACAAGACAATGACCCTTAGCACACAGCTAAAATAACAAAGGAGTGGCTTCACAACAACTCCGTGACTGTTCTTGAATGGCCCAGCCAGAGCCCTGACTTAAACCCAATTGAGCATCTCTGAAGAGACCTAAAAATGGCTGTCCACCAACGTTTACCATCCAACCTGACAGAACTGGAGAGGATCTGCAAGGAGGAATGGCAGAGGATCCCCAAATCCAGGTGTGAAAAACTTGTTGCATCTTTCCCAAAAAGACTCATGCTGTATTAAATCAAAAGGGTGCTTCTACTAAATACTGAGCAAAGGGTCTGAATACTTAGGACCATGTGATATTTCAGTTTTTCCTTTTTTATAAATCTGCAAAAATGTCAACAATTCTGTTTTTTTCTATCAATATGGGGTGCTGTGTGTACATTAATGAGGAAAACTTAAATGATTTTAGCAAATGGCTGCAATATAACAAAGTGAAAAATTTAAGGGGGTCTGAATACTTTCCGTACCCACTGTATAAACATGTATATAAAAAGTATAAAATAAATACAAATAATGAACCAAAAATATATTTAATATATATTTAAAAAACTGATTTTAAATAGTGAGTTTGTTCCAGTTTTTATTTTCAATTATAATTGTAAATAGACAGACAGACAGACAGACAGACAGACAGACAGACACACACACACACAGACAGACACAGAGACATAGACAGACAGACACACACACACACAGAGACAGACAGACAGACAGACAGACACACATAGACAGACAGACAGACAGAGACAGAGACAGACACAGAGACAGACACAGACACACAGACAGACATAGACAGACAGATATAGACAGACATAGACAGACACACACACAGAAAGACAGACACACAGACAGACAGGCAGACAAACACACACACACACACACATAGACAGACAGACAGACACAGACAGACATAGACAGACAGACAGAGACACACAGACAGACAGACAGACACACACACACACACAGACAGATATAGACAGACAGACAGACAGACACACACAGACAGATACAGACAGACAGATAGACATAGACATAGACAGACAGACTGAGATTTACTCTTCTGTAATAGGACTGCCATCTAGCTGTCTATTTGTCTTATTATTTCAGTCGATCTATCTATTCATTAATTTCTCTCACCAGCTCCTGGGAGTAATCCTCGCGTAGTTTCAATCAGGCCCATCTGAGCTGAATGTGCTGCAAAACACACACACAATCACAGAAAAAGGTCAGATGAAGGACCCAGCCTCCTCCGCATGCCGTGACTACAGAGATTCCCCACTCCATGACGTGCCAAACAGAATGACTAAAAATCACGCAAACCCAAACCCACAACTGTGATACCTGTCGTGATCTGCCCCCAGAGGGTCAGTGCAGCCACTCACCTGCAGTGCGAAGGTCACACGCCAGAGCCAATTCCAAACCGCCCCCGAGAGCAAAGCCGTCCACTGCTGCGATGGTTGGCATGGGCAGTGCAGCTGGCACATAATGGACACACACACAGATCAGACAGGTCATAGATCACATTAATGAGAAAAGGCTTCAAACAGCTGGACCTCTCAACACTCAGCTGAATGTGTTCACTGCTGACACACTTATATAATGAGGGGACATGTTGGAAAAACTGGGATTTAAAAGGTCATTGGAAACCTGGAAATAACAGAAAAGTTACTTAAAAAGTTGGGATTTTTTTTTTATATATGTATATAAATATATGTATGTATATACAGTTTATAAATGCATACACACACACACAGATATATACACTATATTGCCAAAAGTATTGGGTCACCCCCTTCTAATGAAAGGTTTGACTACTTTAGTAATTTCCATGAGTACAAATCTTAATGTTTAAGCATATAATGATATTCTAGGAAATTGTGTGCCTCTAATTTTATAGCAACAGTTTGGACCTGACTCTTTTCTATTCTAACGTGACAGTGCCTCTGTGTCTAAGGCAAGGATCGAAGAGAAATGATGATTCAGTCAGTGTGGAAGAACTTGACTGGTCTGCAGAAAGACAAGTCCTAATCCCAGCTGAACACCTCTGGTGTGACTTTAAATGCAGACCTTGAGCCAAAAATTCAACACCAAACACCAATCACTTGTACATTCATTATATGGACAAAAGTACTGGGACACCCCCTTCTTTAGAAGAGAAAAAGGCACTTCCAAACTGTGGCAACAAAGATGGAAGCATAACTCATGTACTAAAAATTTGTATTTCCACCTTTGTTCCAACAGTTTTGAAGTGTATGAAATGACTGTACCATATGTACAAGTCATTGGTGTTTGGTGATGAATTTTTGGCTTAAGGTCTTCATTTAAAGTCACACCAGAGGTGTTCAGCTGGGATTAGGACTTGTCTTTCTGCAGACCAGTCAAGTTCTTCCACACTGACTGAATCATCATTTCTCTTTGATCCTTGCCTTATACACAGAGACACTGTCATGTTAGAATAGAAAAGTGTCCCGTCCAAACTGTTGATATAAAATTAGAAGCACAAAATTCCCTAGAATATCATTATATGCTTAAACATTAAGATTTGTACTCATGGAAATTTCTACAGTAGTCAAACCTTTCATTAGAAGGGGGTAACCCAACACTTTTGGCAATATAGTGTATACACACAGTATATATATATATATATACACACAGTGGGTACAGAAAGTATTCAGACCCCCTTACATTTTTCACTCTTTGTTATATTGCAGCCATTTGCTAAAATCATTTAAGTTCATTTTGTTTCCTCATTAATGTACACACAGCACCCCATATTGACAGAAAAACACAGAATTGTTGACATTTTGCAGATTTATTAAAAAGAAAACTGAAATATCACATGGTCCTAAGTATTCAGACCCTTTGCTCAGTATTTAGTAGAAGCACCCTTTTGATTTAATACAGCCATGAGTCTTTTTGGGAAAGATGCAACAAGTTTTTCACACCTGGATTTGGGGATCCTCTGCCATTCCTCCTTGCAGATCCTCTCCAGTTCTGTCAGGTTGGATGGTAAACGTTGGTGGACAGCCATTTTTAGGTCTCTTCAGAGATGCTCAATTGGGTTTAAGTCAGGGCTCTGGCTGGGCCATTCAAGAACAGTCACGGAGTTGTTGTGGAGCCACTCCTTCATTATTTTAGCTGTGTGCTTAGGGTCATTGTCTTGTTGGAAGGTAAACCTTCGGCCCAGTCTGGGGTCCTGAGCACTCTGGAGAAGGTTTTCGTCCAGGATATCCCTGTACTTGGCCGCATTCATCTTTCCCTCGATTGCAACCAGTCGTCCTGTCCCTGCAGCTGAAAAACACCCCCACAACATGATGCTGCCACCACCATGCTTCACTGTTGGGACTGTATTGGACAGGTGATGATCAGTGCCTGGTTTCTCCACACATACCGCTTAGAATTAAGGCCAAAAAGTTATATCTTGGTCTCATCAGACCAGAGAATCTTATTTGTCACCATCTTGGAGTCCTTCAGGTGTTTTTTTAGCAAACTCCATGCGGGCTTTCATGTGTCTTGCACTGAGGAGAGGCTTCCGTCGGGCCACTCTGCCATAAAGCCCCGACTGGTGGAGGGCTGCAGTGATGGTTGACTTTCTACAACTTTCTCCCATCTCCCGAATGCATCTCTGGAGCTCAGCCACAGTGATCTTTGGGTTCTTCTTTACCTCTCACCAAGGCTCTTCTCCCCCGATAGCTCAGTTTGGCCGGACGGCCAGCTCTAGGAAGGGTTCTGGTCGTCCCAAACGTCTTCCATTTAAGGATTATGGAGGCCACTGTGCTCTTAGGAACCTTAAGTGCAGCAGAATTTTTTTTGTAACCTTGGCCAGATCTGTGCCTTGCCACAATTCTGTCTCTGAGCTCTTCAGGCAGTTCCTTTGACCTCATGATTCTCATTTGCTCTGACATGCACTGTGAGCTGTAAGGTCTTATATAGACAGGTGTGTGGCTTTCTTAATCAAGTCCAATCAGTATAATCAAACACAGCTGGACTCAAATGAAGGTATAGAACCATCTCAAGGATGATCAGAAGAAATGGACAGCACCTGAGTTAAATATATGAGTGACACAGCAAAGGGTCTGAATACTTAGGACCATGTGATATTTCAGTTTTTCTTTTTTAATAAATCTGCAAAAATGTCAACAATTCTGTGTTTTTCTGTCAATATGGGGTGCTGTGTGCACATTAATGAGGAAAAAAATGAACTTAAATGATTTTAGCAAATGGCTGCAATATAACAAAGAGTGAAAAATTTAAGGGGGTCTGAATACTTTCCGTACCCACTGTATATATATATGCATATGTATAAGTTTGTATCAAAGAGTTGTTTTCAGTTTCTCAGAAAACCTTATTAATACAATTATTTATTAATACAATTCAAATTAACTTGTCTATTTGAATATATTTTACAATTTAATTTATTCCTGTGATGCAAAGCTGAATTTTCAGCATCATTACTCCAGTCCTATGATTCTTCAGAAATCCCTGTAATATGCTGATCTTAGTGTTCAATAAAAATTATTTATTATTCTCAATGTTGAAAGCTTTTTAAAAGCTTTCTAAATGCTGTCAACAAAACAATGTGTGTAAAAATTGGGCAATTATTTACTTGTCTTCCTGTCATGTTGTAGAGAGGGTCCAATTGATGTCACTTACTGGGTGACGCAATTATGGAGTATTACATTTTTTGTAATGGGCAAAAATCCTGTAGTATCTGGATTGCATGCAATTGTGTTACACAGATACATATGTTTACGGTTATAAAGATAAGTTAGCCATTAAAATGAAACTGAAGAAAATACCACATTATACTAAGAAATTTCGATAATCATGTTAATAATTTGATCATGTTATGCTGATAAAATAGTTTGTAATGAAAAAATATATGTTAAATGTTTAAAATTAGAAGCATTTCACTCCATTGTATAATGGCTCATTTCTGTATTTCTGATAAAATGCTACTAGAAAATTGCATAGAGAATATTCTTTTTCAACATTCTGCTTATAAAACAGTAGCATTTTCCTAAAAGTTATAGGCAAAGTTATGCAAAAATTGAGGGCACAGAGAAAATGCACCTTCTGTGTATTTATTATTATGCATATCCAATCATTCTCACCTCCAGCCATAATCATATTTGCAGCTGGGAAACAATTACCTTTTCAGTGTTCTGTATCGCCACTTTCTGAGCAAGATTATAGTCATTTTACTATGTTCATGAGAAATATCACCCCATGTCTCACCGATGTCATTCATTAGTGTTCGTAGGCCATGAACATACAGCTCTGCCTCAGGGTTACTCATCTGAGCTCTCTCCTTAAGATCTGCCCCTGTCAACACACAAAAAGACTAATTATTTTATATGCATATATCTGCTTCGGCTCCTCTTTATTACACTGATATTTCCTGTAAAACAACAGCATTAAGCATTAAATGACAACAGCTTCAAAAGTAGGTTGTCAATGCTGTCTTTGGTGTGACGGATTCCTTTACAAACCTGCACAAAAGACTCCAGGTATCAAACTCTTGAAGATCACCACACGAACCGCTGCGTTATGATGCAACGATGACACCAGCTCTCTCATCTACACAGAGAGAGACAGATATTGATGCACATATAGACAGAAAAATACAAAAATATGTTTAAAAACCATTCCAGCGAATGGCTGCACGTTAAACAGTTAAAGAGAATATGAAGAGCTCTTTTCCAAAACGCTATAAAACCATTTTAATAGTTTTCATGAAAATGACATTTTTTTTACCTAGACCCATACATTTTGTTAATATTCAATTTATCCTGTTAAAATGGTCTGTTGGCTCAGTCTGAACATGTTAAACAATGATTGTTAAATGAAACAACAATATTGGCGATTATAAATGCAAAGTTTTTTTTTTTTTTTCAAAACGCTACAAATCCATCCTTTCTTTATCTATGTTGGTTTATGTCTTAAAAAAAAAAAAGAGAACATATGACATCAGGGACTCATACTATAAACCGGTCGCACCAGCCTTGTGTTGATGTAACCTCCGCACCATCACACAGAGCGGGTCTCGAACCCGGGTTTCCGGTGCGGGCGCTCAAAGGCTACAGCCTCTAGCGTCAATTTTCTTTGTCCAATCTGCGTTTTCTACCCCCAGGTGTAGGTCTCACTGGCTCATCCAGGCCATCAAAAGTGTTATTAGAGTTTAAAGCACTCATTTTGAAGACTGAGCACAAACAAACGCTTCAAAGCATCGTCATGTTGGATTGCATCGAACGAATTCTGATTGATCGAGAGGATATATCGCATTTAGGCTAAAAACAGGTTCGGCGCTTATAGCGGTTTGGAAAAGAACTGCATCTTGCAGTACATTTTAAACAAGGAAATCTAGCGATTTGGCATGAAACATTGATGGAGCAGTGAATAGGTTCAGTACACAGCAAAATGGCATGACGAACTCATTTAAATTTGGCGTTTATCGCATTTTGGAAAAGAGCTCTTCATATGTACACAGTCATACCACATATTCTTTAAAACTTGCTTATTTATTTATATTAGTGCTGTCAAATGATTAATTGTGTATTTGTGTACTGTGTATATTTATTATGTATATATAAATATACACACATACAGTATATATCTGAAAATATGTACATGCATATATTTATTTTCTTATAATTCATAATACAGTTTAGGTTAAAAGTTTACACCCCTTTTCAGAATTTACAAAATGTTAATTATTTTATCAAAATAAAAGGGGTCATACAAAATGCATGTTGTTGTTTCGTCTTCTGGAACACATGTAACTAGTTTCTGTAGCCTCTGAAGGGCAGTATTAAATACATTTAAAAAGATATTTAGGCAAAATATATATTTTTACACATCTGCATTCTGTTCAGAAGTTTTCACCCCCGGCTCTTAATGCATGTTTTTTCATTCTGGAACATCAGTGAGTGTTTGAATCTTCTGTAATAGTTGCAAATGAGTCCCTCAGATGTCCTTGGTGTGAAAATTTGTGGGAGCTGAAGGATTTTTCTGAAGAACAGCAGCAGTCGAACTGTTCAGGACAAACAAGGGACTCATGAACAACTCTCGCTAAACAAAACAAAAAAACAGCTAAAAACATATAAAACTTAGTCTTGTCAACATTTTGGAAAATGTTTTTGTGTTCATTGAGATATTGTTTAAATTGTTACTTTTCAAAGGGGGTGTACTTATTTACGCTGAGCACTGTATATTTAATATATAAAAGTAACATATTTTTCTTAAATGTATGCATGCATAGGTGTTTATTTATATATGAAAGCTTATTTTGGATGCAATTATTCACGATTAATTGTTTGACAGCACTAATTTATTTGAATATGTTATCGCTAAAATCACAAAAATAATGATTCCTTGTGACATGTGGTGGAAATTTAACACACCAGTAGGTTTACTGAGAACTGGGGGCTTTATCATCAGTCATCATTGGATTATATAAACAAAAAGGCATATTTACATATAACATGAACTAAGGGAAGTTCATGAACTAGCTCTTCTGCTTCCTGCACGCTTGAGTTTGATGCTGTAGGACAGGGGGTTTCTGCACACTCACCTGACCCACAAACACGTGTCCCAGAGAGTTCCTCGCCCTTTCACGACACATCAGCACTTCCACTATACCTAACCAGACAAGAGAACAGAGAAACTGAAGCTGTGGCTACGATTGCAGTTCTAAACTGGGAGGCAAATATGGGTGGCTTTTCTGTTCTGATGTGATCACAGACAGCACAGATTAAATGATGCCAAGTTAAATAATAAGTAATTGCACTATGGCTGAATTCTTCATATGAGATGTTATAAACCATTAAAATTATACTTGTCACACGGAAATATCTGCCAAATTTTGCAGGCAAAACAGGTCCATTGTCTAATATCAAGTGTGTGCAGCTCATAAAGAAGTTACTTTTCAACCAATTAACTTTCTGTTGCTCAACATGTACCCAATTTGAAGTTGTTGCAAAATCTGCCCGAGGAAATATTTCACTCTCTTGAAATGTCCCTCTTGAATCACTTTGAATAATGAAATTATTGCAAAATTATTGAATTTTGCCCATAAAATGTCTCACTAAATCTGACCAAGCTTTAGTGTGCTTTGCAATGTAAACCCTGCTTGTAGCTATATTCTATAAATATTATATTATAATTAATATTACATTAATACACTTCGATGTTTGATTTTAATTAAAAAACAAATGGTACTTGGGTCACCACTCAATGTCCAAAGTAAAATCTGGGTCTTGATGTACAAATTATTTCAGAACCACTGACCTGCATGATATTCAGAAGATTGTTTTTTTCATCCTCATAAGAGGGCTTGTCATTATCAAAATTAAAAATCTTGAATACAAATTTTCTAATCTGATCAGATAACAAACTTTCATTGTGTAAAATAAACTATCCTTCATGGGTCCTTATAAAAGGCTACAAGTGTAAGAAATAACAGATGAAAGGTGATTAAGCAGCACAGCTGTGTCAAAGCATTGTGTGTATCATGCTGACATGATGATATATGATATAGACTAGTAGTGTGATAAAATAGATTTGATCTCTCCTTGGCCATTGTTCCCTTAAACATCGCTTGTCACATTGTTTCACTTCCCAAAATTAAAGCTATAATAACAAATACTTTTATCTTGTTTAAATTTTTATTTTTTATTTTTAAAAGACCTTCTAACAAAAGTGTTCCCAATTCAATCTACTTAAAAAAGTTATAATAAATAAAAACATGCTACATATACTGCATTAGGGTACCCGATACTTGTCATAGCACTTACATATTATTGCTCTTTTGTTGGTTTTGATTACTTATATTCTCCCTTTGTATAAAAGCATCTGCTAAATGCCTAAATGTAAATGTAAATACTTTTTTATTGCACTCATTGTAATACGTATTATCCATAATACTTAAATTATAAATGCATACAATTAATATTTATAAATAAATACAATAAATACATAGCCTATACATACATACATACATACATATAGGCTATACATGTCCCTAAATTTGTAACAATTTCCCGGACTTTTCAAGAATAATTTTCCAATTGCCATTACCGTTGGGAACCTATTATGCAACATGTAACTTACATACATTTCTCATAAAGAGTTGATAATATATTTAATATGTAATTATATATATTCCTATATTCAGTTTATATCAATTTCCATGACTTTTCCATAACAATGTCGTATTCCATGACATTCCAATTTTCATAGCGGTGTGAATACATCTTAATGTATGCAAAACCTGAAGTAAAAAAAACAAACATTCGCTTTCGTTTTCAAAGGTTTGGGAAGTTAGGGTAACGGCCCAAATACCTGTAAGGTGTAGTATACGCGTCTGCAGGCTGGTATAGTATTATGTGATTTACTTGATGCACCTACCGTTGTCTTCACTATCAAGCCGACTCAGTCGTACTTCAGCCCGATCAGCATTGGGCCCATCAGAGCACCACGAGCGGGTCTGGGTAAAAGAAACCCGAGGGGAAATACGCTTGATCGGCCTTGCAAACACACCGCGGGCTGCCATTAGCTCCACACTGGGAGTCACCGGAATCCTCCCGGTCCTCGTGACAACTGCGCGCACCACGCTCATGATCAACAGAAGGTATTTACGCAGGTTATAGGCTACTGTAACACTGATCTCGTTGGCTTAAGACCAAAACTGAAACCGCGCAACCCGGAATTAAACCGGAGTTGTTGCCGTTAATAATAAGCCTTGTGGGAGATGAACGTTTTGCGAAACGCCATCACCACACACACACACACGTTTGCTCTTGTTATTCTCCTCCTCACTTCCTCAAACAAACTTACACATTTCACCTGGACGCTTGTAGAGCGTATCATGTTACACACTTCAAAGTCTCCTAGTAACTCGACTTGACGCGTACTACGAAACTGCATAATTGACGTAGACACCCAGTCGACCAATCAAATACCTCTGTAACGCATCCGACGCGACGCGTCTCTTTAAACATCATTTGAGATGTAATCTGTTCGTCCACAACACTGTGTAAAGGTGGCCATCAGCAGAGGCCGATAATAATGTGATATGGTGGTCAGCTTTGTAACTAGAGCAGAGCTCTACTCATGAAATGGATGATTTCGTACTGTTCGTGAGCATGTGTTTTGGGTTGTGTGTTTTAGCTCAGCTGTTCTCAAATGGTGGGTCGTGACTCCAAAATGGGTCACTGGTCTTTTCTGAAAAGAAAAATGTAATTAATCCAAATAATAAAAGGTGCATTCAGACATTCTAAAAAATGCTGGGTTAAATATGGACAAACCCAGCGATTGGGTTTTCAACCAACGGGCGGATTTAGTGAATTGGGGGCCCCAGGCAAATATAGGAATGGGGCCCTATACATTTGCACACATTTACCTAGATCAACATTGAGATTCCTTTTTTATCGTTGATGCTTGCTGCTGCACTATGGTGCCCCATAGTTGTGTCCAATGTTTCTACATTTTTCATGTACAATGGGATTCTTTCATTTACATTTACTCATTTAGCAGACACTTTTATTTTTTACAACTTTTTATTTAAAGTTGTAGACCACGATATAGCAATTGATTTACCGTTGAGATACAAGTTTTAACAAAAAACTAAATAAATGATGCTCAGGCTATTAGACTAATTAACAGCCAAAACTAATTATTTAACTGGTTTGCACTCTATCTGCCATGTGCCTTATGTCACTTTATCTCTTTTTTATTTTTTTTTATTGTTTTACAATTGTCCTCATTTGTATATCTGTATAGTTTGTATGTACATATGGTTAAACTGTATTTATCTGTATTTGAATGTCTACTGTCAGTGTTTAATATTAACTGTATGCACCAAGGATCTGAGAGTAACGCAATTTCAATTCTCTGTATGTATGTACTGTACATGTGGAAGAATTGACAATAAAACTTTACTTGACTTGACTTGACTAATACACCCTACAGCACACTCCCACTTTACGATATGCCACACACTGCACTTTAACACAGTTCAACTGGACTACACGCACACACTGCACAAACACAACAACCTATCTGCTACCACTGCATACCATGCAACGCACATCCATGACATTGCGTATCCGGCCTATGTAAAATCTACTGCACTTTCGCATATTGTGTGTGTATATATGTGTACATAATGTAGAATGTGTACATACATACTGTGTATAATGTGTATTGATAACTGTAAGTATGTCTTAACACTGTGTGTACTTAGTATATGTATGTGTATATTGCACATTGTCATCTGTATAAGTCTGTAAGTATGTACTGTCTATATGTAAATTGTTTCTGCACTGTCTGGAGCACGCTTTCAAGAATTTCACTCACCAAGGCACATGTGCTGTGGTGATGTTACAATAAAAGTGTTTTTGATTTGAAGTATCCATTACTGTGTGCCATGTACTATACATACAATATACACAAAATACAATTTGAAATATGTAAACAATAGTACCCTTATAATGACATCTTTGTAACTTGTATACTCAAAAAGGTGCACATTAGTACTTGAGAGTACCAATATGTACCTTAATGTACCTGTTGTCTTTCTTTCTTTCTTTCTTTTTTCTCTCTTTCTTTCCTTCTGTTTTATAATCATATATAATAATATAATCATAAAGCATATTAAGCAAAAAGGTATGATTAAAAATAAAACCTACCAATTAGACAAGGGTTAACTGAAAAAAAACAGGTATAACTTTAGACATTCCGTCCCCCCCACTTTTGAAATGATGGCTACGCCCCTGGATTAAATGATAAACCTCACAATTGAACCTTTAAACAATTTTTTTAAGAAAAGGGATGAGTCAGAAGTATAAATTATTATATTATTTAAAACTGATTTATGTGGGTGGATTTTTACATTGGTCTGAACAAAAGTGCAGACTGGATTATTGAAAATGCACATTAATGAGGCACCACGTAGGATTTAAATCAACACATACATAAAACATGTGCATATACACCTATAAATTACTTACGCATACATGTATACTATTGGATGTTCAATATACATATATGAAATACACGTGCACACTAATATGAAATCCATGCCAATACATCTTATGTTAGTAATGAATGCATATACACTTGAATAACTTGCGATACATATAAACTTGACTCACGCATACACTTATAGACACTCGCTTATACATAAACTTGATCCATGCATATACACCCAAAACACACGCACATACATATAAACTCGCTGTATGCAGACACACCTATACTCGCATATACATATAAACTTGATCCATGAATATACACCTATAAACACTTGCACATATATAAACTCAATGCGAGCATACACACCCATAAATCACTCGTGCAAACATACAAAATAAAATGTACAAACGTATACAATTGTGATAAGAAAGACGCATGCTCTAGTTGTGTATATACGTATATGCAAGTGATTTCATATGTGGATGTGCGTCAACTTTTCAGTGCAAACGCAAGGTATTTCAGTGCAAAAAGAAGCAGCGGCACTTCCGGCGGCATTTCCAGATGCCGGAAATTTGAAAATGCTTAACGTGGCTTAATGCATTAAAACAGTGTTTTAAAAGACCAAACTCAATAAACACATCATTAATAAAGCATACTGTCACGATCCGGTTCATGATCTTCTGCCTGTTACCTGGATCATCTGTCTGCCTTACCCTCTGGATATAGTTTGCCGATCGTAGACCACGCCGTTTACCTGAGTACTCTCCTGCCTTGCCCCTATATACCTGTTTGCCATTTGCTCGACCCTGCCTGTGTTTTGACCATGTCTTCTAATAAAAGCCTGCATATGGATCCGCACACCTCTCGTCTAGTCGGTCCTGTTACAGATGTTTGAGCATTTAGCATCCTCCAGATGTTAGCCACATACCAAGCCGTTCCATATTTTGTCATAGTTCCTGTTTCGTCATTCTAAGTTGCCTAGTTGTCTGGTTCCTGACCTTCTGCCTGTTACCTGGATCATCTGTCTGCCTTGCCCTCTGGATATAGTTTGCCGATCGTAGACCACGCCCGTTTACCTGAGTACTCTCCTGCCTTGCCCCTATATACCTGTTTGCATTTGTTCGACCCTGCCTGTGTTTTGACCATGTCTTCTAATAAAACCCTGCATATGGATCCGCACGCCTCTCGTCTAGTCGGTCCTGTTACACATACTATGTATAGACAACCAGATGAGTCCGGAATAAGAATGTAACGCGTTTAATTACACGTAAAGCGTTTTCCTCCCATAAGGAATATGCTTAACCTGGCTTAATGCATCAAGACAGTGTTTTTAAAATGCCAAATTAGGCATAGTCATAGTCACATAAGATTAAGACAATAGTGCTGTGATTTCGGCTATACTTGCATGTAAAATTAGAGAAGCAACATATCTGTGTTTTAACTGAAAGCGCAGCTCGTTTTCAGCCGCTCGCGGAACAGATCAGACGCACAGAAAGAGAGAGAGGTGTGTGCACGCGCACGCGCTGGGAAAGAGAGACCTCGCGCTCGTGCGGCCGCCAGCTTCAGATGCATAATATTTTAATTTGCTACAAGCAGGATACACAAGAAGCACGTTCAACTCGGACACGCAGATGGTTGTCATGGTAGGCTAATAAACGCCGTAAACAGCAACCATTCGTCGTGTCCATGCTTAATGCGCATCTCGTATATGAAAAGCATTTTAGGGGGCCCCTTGGCTTTTGGGGGCCCAAGGCAGTCGCCTACCTTTGCCTAATGGATAAGTCCGCCCCTGGTTGGGTTAAAAGTTTAACCCAACCTTCTGGGCAGTAACCAAATCGCTGGGTTTGTCCATATTATACCCAGCGCTGGGTTGTATTTAACTCAGCATTTTTTATGTTGAAATTACTGTAATTATTTACTGTAAGGACATAATACAGTTTAATGTAGATAGCATAGACTTTGATAAGTAATGTCTAATACCCTGCTAAATAAGATAAATACACTTTTAACATTTTGTTAATAAGGCATTTGCATAATGACTAGTATGTGTTTCCATTATTTAGTTGGCACAGAAGATCATAGCTTGCATAAAAAGCTCATAATAATAAGCCCAAAGTATACTTCAGTTTTATGCATACTGCGTACATCTCATTTCGAAGGTTGTGGCCTCCAGGGTCACATTTATGTTGGCTACTTAAGGCCAACATAATCTAATTTAAGAAAGGTAAACATTATATTGCAAAGTAAGGAAAAAAAATACCCTAAATTACATTAAAGTCTGCATGAACCAGAACCGCGACTGTTTTTACTTCCATGTTATGACGTACTTCCATTGACATTTACACATTTAGCAGATGCTTTTATCCAAAGCGACTTACAGGTTATACATTAGATTTTTTATCAGTATGTGTGTTTTCCCTGGGAATTGAACCCACAACCTTTTCGCTGCTAACGCATTGCTCTAACACTGAGCCACAGGAGCACTTCAAAGAGAAACAGAATACTACGAATTGATTGGATGTAGTAAAGTAGGCGTTTCATTCTGAAATTAACACTGACAGTTGGAGGTGTGGTTAAGGATGTCATGCCCAAGCCATCAAACTGATGTCATCAGAGAAGGCCCATCATTTTAGAGGGGTGGAGCATATTCAGATTTGGATTAAAGATTATGAAGGCAAACAAACTTTTTGTGTGGATTGACTTGCATGGATGAATTGTTCACCACAAAAATATCAAAGTGCGCTAACAAAATAAATATAGTCAATTTTGATTTTACGCAGACTTTAAAGTCAATTTAGACACTGGGCAAAGATGAAATTTGCTAGTAAGCATGTGTTGAGCTCCTATATTTTTACATTTTATCAAAAAAATATACTATGAAAGGCTACACATTCAGCTATGTGCGTACGGTAAATATCTGCATCACAACCGAGACCTACTTTGGGCTTTAAAGGGATAGTTCACCCAAAAATGAAAGTCAGAGGATGTGAACAGCTTCTAGTAGAACATCCAGGACAGGTTGTCATCAAGTAATTACGGTAATTGGTACGAGTTTTCCAAAAATACGACTATCAATACAGCTATACATATCACAGTACATATAACATTGGGCACGGTGTTTGGTTGCAACCTGCAGTCCAGTGGAAACTCTGGACCTGAATCAAAACCAGTCAAGGACTACTGCTTTAGTGTCTCAATGATCAGGAGCTCTTGAATCCTGGGCAAATATCTCTCGTACGGTGAGTTCTCGCTCGCACAGCGGTCGTCCTCGGTGTCTGATGTATCTTGCTTTTCGGGCTTCGGCCAGTGCCTGGGCGAAGATTGGAAGCGTGTGAACTGTTCTTAAATGTCCATCCGGAGCCAGCATCTCAGAGGGGAATAAAACAGGAGAGGATGGACACCTATTCCTATTTACTTCAGTTCCTTTTTCATTATCTTTCTCTCGTTCCCTTAACGGCATCCATTTCCTGTCTTTCTGGCTGTCTTTTTCTCTGTCCCTCACTATGTTCATGTGGGCCCCTCTGTCTCTGTCCTGTTCTCCATCCATATCTCTCTCCTTGCTCTCCTCTCTTTCTGTATTTGTGCTCATGGCGGTGAGAGAGGTGACAGGCTGCCGTTTTAGGTCTGGCAGACAGAGCGTCTCAGAGGAGTGTTCTGCCCTGTTCTCCCCACTGCTCATAAACTCCTGAACACGAGCCTGCAGTGAAGAGGACCTGGAGAGATTGAGAAGAGATAGAGATAAATAATTACTTAAAGTGTAAAAGTCAGCAGCATGCATGCATAAAACGACATCCTGGCAATGCTAATTGGCTATACAGTGAAATACTCAGTTTATTTTGCAGTGTATATCTTCATTGCTCAACTTTTGTCTGAATATGTAAATTGTTGAAACTAAGAAAGTAGCTTTTTTCCCTCATAAGATTAAGTTTATGGCATGTACGAGGAGAGGCTAACTGGGCCATGCTAACAAGCTAATCCGGGACTCATTGTTTTTCACAAATTTTGAGGAAAAATAGTTTGGCAGGATTTACACTTGGCAATGTCTACCGACTTCTCAATCTGGATAACCAATCAGGGGTTCGTATCCCAAAAGTTCCATTGAACTCTATTTGGTAACGATGGAACTTGTCACCATAGTTGCTTTTGGGAAACGCACCAATGGAACTTACCATCATAGTTATGCTTTTGGGAAACGCACCAATGGAACTTACCATCATAGTTATGCTTTTGGGAAACGCACCAATGGAACTTACCATCATAGTTATGCTTTTGGGAAACGCACCCCAGATCTGTGTTTTTTCTGACACACTGATCAGATAACATTCTGATCAGAAGCGCGTTTACACTTGTCTTTTCAGTGTGTATGTGGACAACATCTGGATTAAGGTCGCATGTCAAAAATGCAAATGCAGCCTTTATGAGTTTTACAAGTATTTTTACATTTCTGTGTTTTACTATTCAAGTAGACATAAATTATTCTCCTTTCTCCAGAAATTGGTCACCACAGGAATCTCAGGATCATATTTCACTTCTACTGTCATCTTTTAAGCAGCTTCTGTTTTTCTGACATTCAATTAGGAGAACATTTAGACAAGTCCTAAATGTCTTCTCCCTAGCAACGTGCAGCTAACAAACCATTACTAGCTAAAAAGTCAGTTGAGCGCATAGCTTTCAAGAACTCAAGTTCAGTTTAGTTTCCTGTGACAGTATGACTCACACAGCATGAGGTTGGATGTTTTGATCAGCTGAGAAAGTTCAGACAGGCACGTTGTGTCATGGCAGTCTTGTGTGGCAGTTTGCTGTCCATATCCAGCGAGCACTGATTGGCTGGCCTAGGTCATGTCAGGACAGTGCGGAGGTAAACAGTAAATCACACCCCTCCTCATCTCTTCAACCTGCCACTCTAGACAGCAGTTGCAAACGCTCAGAGAGACCGTAAATTTGTTGCAGGTTGGCAAAGGGTAGTATGATGGAAAATAAATGGGTTGAGAAGTGTGTAAACCTAAAGGTTAAATGAGGCACCACCAAATGCATTAACTAACATTAACAAATAAATGACCGATGCATTTGTTAAAGTATTGATTAATCCTTATGAACATTAAATAATGACATTACAACTGTTTACTGTTAGTTCATGTCAACAGGTCCATTACATAATATTAACACACACAAATTTAAATTTTATAATAAATAATGAAATTAACATTAACTAAGAGTAATAACCTTTTCATTGTTATTCATGTTAACGAATGTAGTTAAATAATGTTAACAAACAAAACTAGTGTTACCAAAACTAAATTTAAAAAGCAATATATTACTACAATCACTTGAATAAAACATGAGTGAAAATGATGTTACTTTTTAATTGACATTTTTACAGATGTTTTACCTTTAAACATTTATTTTTTTTAAACGTATTTTAGTACAAAGATTACATTTCTACTCACTTGATGCTTCATTGTGATAGATTTTTAATAATTTAAATTTCAGTATGTAATCTTGACCCTTAGATTATGTACATAATCAAACAATATGCAAAATATATTGTAAAAACATGTGTGGAAACATAAATCAGGTCTGATGTTACATGGAATGGGCAGCTAAACACTTCTAGAATCACAAAACAAAAGAGGAGATGGGAGAGAAGAGGAAAGAAGAAAGAGAAGAGGAAACAAACTAAAAAAGACAGAGTGTCTCTGTCAGAGAGTGAACCAGAAAGGAAAGAAAGAGAAAAGGACAACAGGAAATAAGGGGAAGTAAAGTGAAGCCGGCACTAGTTGTTTGCCTACAGGCTGTCTGGCTAACAAGCATAAAGACGAAGAACCACCAACCTCCCTTCAGGTCCATGGAGAGACAGAACAGACAGACAGAAGGAGGCTGCAGTGGATGTTACAGGAAGTGCAGACGGTACACTGTGGGAGAGGGAGACGGTCAAAACACTGTCTATTTCCGTCTTTGTGTCTCCCTTGTTATTTAGCAGATGCTTGTCATCCAAAGCAACCTTGAGTTCACTAATTGAATGGACAGTTTCAGTGGAGCAACCTGAGATGTGTCTAGCTCAAGGGCGTAAACAGAAGAGCGATTTCATTAACAGCCCAGATCTTTAAGTGTTAGACGACCACGGTCTTTCCCAGTGTCTTTGGTTCACTGACTACATTGCTTCTTAAAGCTTATAGTGCCCTCCTCCTTCACTCTCATTCATTCATCTCTGCATTGATCGAAAATCGGAGAGTCAGACAGTATAAATATATTAGTAGATGAACATATCAATGTAGGGGGCTAAAACCTAATAAATCTTTTACTACGCCATTTGTATGTGAGGATGGGTAGCTCTGTGTGTGTATGTGATTATCCCATCCTCAGATTCTCTGGTGCGGTTAACTGAGGAAATCCCCTCAATCACAGATGCCCATCACTGCACACAGACTCTAATCAGAAAGCATTCATGCACTTATATAACCGACCACACACACACACACATTCAAAGCACAATCGGATTCAGCTTTTATTGCCAGGGACCCTCAACCACACATTCATATTCATACAGCACATATATGCAAGTTCGCCATCATCCTATTATGCTAAAACATAATTAGATCCTCTCACACAATCCTAACAATTTGCCTGTGCAGAATCAAATGCTACTTACTAAATACTTAATGTATGTGTTTTCATAATACATGCATTCCTTAAAATAGAATAGGACTATTCAACCGGTGGCCTGTGGACCAAATGCTACCATTTTTTTTTATTATTATTTATCTCAACTTTAAGTCCTTCCTCAAAGTTACACCATTTGCATGTCCAAATTGTCTGACATTTTGTTTTGGGCTCCTTTAACTGTAAACATATTCCCTGTTTCAGTTGCTCTATCCTACATGACTTTTGAATGCAAAGTGGGTCTAAGATACAATATCCAGCATTCATTGAATGGGTGGAGGTGTCTAGCTTCCTTTTTAGAATCATACCCTGAAGCAGAGATCCTAATTGCAACGGATTCATTTTCTACATTCTGTTTGAAGTTGTGCTGTGTCAAGAATCAAGTGGAATAAATTATCTCATTCCTTGTTGAAATCCATGGCAAGCCCAGCCTTACTGCAGAGTGGGGTACATGCCACGGCTGTAGCTGGGATACAGGGGAAGGCGAGCTGGATAGTCATGTTACATAATGAGGCACTAAAGAGATTAGCTTCATCTTGGCACATCACACTTTCTTTGAAATCCATCAGAATTATCAGGGCCTTCGCTGACTGAAGCATATAGAGTTGTTGCATGTTTATTGGATAAAAATATCTGAAAGTATTTAATTTCTAATTACCTTAGAGACACAACTATGTACTATATTGTTTTTTGCCATTTATTTCATTTATTGGTATCAGTCAGTATTGTATAGTTAGTTGGTCATGCTCATTTACAATTTTGCTTGTAAATCTTAGAATTTGAAGATAGTAAGAAGACACAACCGACCTTTATTTGCAAAAAAAAAAACCCTGGTCTCACCTGTCACTGTCTGTCTCCTTTCCTGCCATTGGGATGATGGGTAGGGTCCTCTTGTAAGATGCAGCAGGACGACCAATATCATGGTCAGAGGGTCGTAGCCCCAAACTGTGGAGTCCTCTTTTCCAGGGATTACCTGACAAGAAAGAGATATGGTTTGATCTATTAAATGCTCTAATTTCTTTTAGATAGATGTAATCCCTCACATACGTGTTTTGATGGAGATGAGGTCTCTGTGAAGTCTGTGCTGTTCTCTGGTAAGTGTGTTGAGGTGGTAATGTTTAGCCTGGTCGAGTCTCTGCAGACCCTCAGCCAGTCTGGCTTCAGCCCTCCTTTCGTCTCGTCTCTGAGCCTCACCGGGCCATGACAAGCAGTCTCCACGACGCATACCTGATGATGATGTTTCATTCATATATTTGGAAAATAATGTCACAAAATGTTAAAGCAATACCATAGCAAAACCATAAGTAACTTGCATGTTATACACAATATTGTCAGTTACTTTTCTCCATTTTTCTCCATCTTATTATTGTGTCCAAGTTTCCCGAATGAATTATTGTTTTTGAATGACTTGGTTCAGTGAAGGAATCTCCATTACCCAAATCACGCAAATTGAAATTGAAAATTGAAAATACACCCAATGGAAACATGTAAATTTCACAAAAATACCCATATATCATAAAAAGTCTTGCATGAGGTGGTTTTTCAGAATTCAAATCAGAAATATAACACAAAACTGCAATGGATTTTTTATTTTTACATTTACATGTCTCCTGGTATACGTAAAAGTCACATGATCATTCTTTAATGTACTATAACCTCCAAGAAACACCTCATACAAGGCCATTCTCAAGAATAAGCCTTTCCTTGCCATTAATGCTTGGATAACCCCTTATTTACACAGCACACATCTGCAGCACATTGCAGCTTTGACACGGCCACCAGAGCTGATCACAACCACTCTAGTCAATGCTTGTGTTTATACCAGCTGCACCGTGGCATATTTCAGAAGTGGCTCTCTGTGCTGCTTCGCTAAAAGACACACCGATGTCTTCTGCATTAAAACATAATGGCTAGTGCAGTGGCTGCGATATACCTAAAGCTATACCAACATCCATTGCCATTACTTATTGCGAAAAGCAAAATATATATTTTAGTCGCATAACATCGGTTAATGGAAACGCGTCGCTTCACAATTGTTTTTTTTTGTCAACATAAAATATTGCCAAAGTTTTGTGCAAATCTGTAACAGCGGAAACGCAGCAAAAGACGCAAAATATGCACACAAGCCATAACCATAGTAAACATAGTAAATAGACCGCTTGAAGAAAACAGACAAATCATATAGGCTACCACAATCATGTATTTATTTAGTAACATATTTGAACTGTCAGTAGGCTAAGTCTCGTCTCTTTATACCTGTCTGTCTGATGTTCATATTTAGCTCCACGTATGGCATAACATGCAAATCTGTTCTGGAGATTTTTGTTCTGGAGCTCTCTTTGCTACTCAGGTCAAATTTTTGATAAAAAAAAATATAGAAATGATAAATCTTTCTAAATGAGATGTATAGTGACTACAAATAAAAGGAAACAGACAGTGGAAAAGCGGCTAATGATGCAGTGTTTTGAAAGAATGGGTCGAGTGATTGTTTCAATGACTCACTCTTTTTTAATAACTTACTTGTAACACGTAATCTGCAGAAATGACATGCAAAACAGTGAAATGTCCCATTGATTTTGGAATAATATCAGGGCTCTTGGAATGTCTGTCACGTGTTCCCAGTTGTGTCTTGTGTTTGGGCTTGACTCCGAAGTTAACTGTGTTTTCAGTTCCTCTATTCTCCATTTCCGCCATGGCCTTCTGATCCCCAGTGCTCTTCAGCTCCACTGACTCTCTGTGTGCATGTCCTCCACTTTCACCTCACGGGCCTGGAGACCAAGGTGATGCAGGGAACCAAAGTGGAGCGGACACCAGCACACCCACAGGGGACCCACACAGGGGAGCCGATAGCGATATAGAGACCATGGTGGAGCAGAGACTAAGGTGGAGATGATGGGGATGACAACCAGAGCAGAGCTGAAGACCACCACAGTCAAGCCACGATAGAACTGGTAGTTTAGGAGGCCACGGCAGAATTAGACAAAAAGGTGGCATAAAAGTTTAAACACAAGACAAAACCGAGAACATGTGACAGAGTCTCTCAGCCATAATGGTGTATAAAGTCCAAATTTACCAATAATCAAGAATTGCGCAAATCAGGATCATCTTGCTAAAATGCATGCAAAAAGGTGATTAGCTCTTTTAACCAAAAGGTGGAGCTTCTGTTTCTACAGTCTCCACAATTTCTCCAGTTTAGCAATATCTCCCTGGTTTGTCTTTCATGAGATGTATCAGTACACATGCACATAAAAAGCAAACCAAAACATCAGCAACATACTCATTATTTATAAAAATGTCTTTCAAATACATAATCCAAAATTTACATCATGTGTAGGCCTAACATAACAGCACCGGGAAAACACATACAGCTACATACACAAGCACTGATATTCAGTAAAGTATATTCTCTCGATGGTTTCTCTGGGATGTCAAACGTGACTTTGTTTCTCATTCCATTGTTATGCATAACCATATTCAGCACATCCATCCCACTTGCCAAGAGAATGGGATTATTCAAAGCATCTCATTTACTCAAATCCCCATTTGCTTTTTAACAACTGGGTCAGCTAAAGAGATTCTTAATGCTGAATAGTTAGGAACACTGTACCGTCATTCTCTGCTTAAACCAATGAGATGCATTAATTCCGCATTTATAGTGCAGCTGCCGTGTTTAAAGTGACCCATGTTTCTTCAAGGTCACTGACAAGGACATAAATGCTCGGTTCCAAAAACTAGTGACCTGTCTTAATATAGACAGTTCGATTAGTTTAAACATGATTAAAGTGTTAATTACCATGTGAAAATTGTTTAAATAAAAAAAATAAAACTAGCCCTATTTATAAGATACGTAAATTTGTTTTTCTGTCTGTTTTTCTTTGTAATTGTTAACTAAAGCTATTAAAATTGTTTTCGTTCATTTAAATAAGGCTTAAATAAGATAAAATATAGATTTTGCTGAAAAACTCAAAATAAAATAAAAAACTTGAAAAAAGTGCTAAAATTACTATAAAGCTAAATAAATAGATTAATGCTGAATAAAAATATATAAAACAAAACTATTAGAAATTACAAAAGTAACAAAATTACTCAAATTAAACTAAAATAAAAACCTATAATGATATAAAAGCTCATTTAAAATATGAATAAATACTATAAAATGACAAGGTCACTGGCAAGGACATAAATGCTCGGCTTCAAAAACTAGTGAACTATCTCATTTTAGACAGTTAGATTAATATTTATATATTATTAACAAGTGTTAATTACCATGATAATTTTTTTTACAATGTTACTTTTAATTTAATTTAATTTACTTTAATTTAATTTAATTTAATTTAATTTTATTTTATTTTATTTACTTGTATTTAATTTTATTTAATTTTATTTTATTTTATTTTATTTTATGTCATTTTATGTCATTTCATTTCATTTCATTTCATTTCATTTCATTTTATTTTATTTTATTTTATTTTATTTTATTTTATTTTATTTTATTTTATTTTATTTTATTTTATAGCCCTATTTATAATATACATAATTTTGGTTTTCCATCAGTTTTTCTGTTGTAATTGTTACCTAAAGCTATTTTTAGGTAGCTTTAGAAGTTTTCGTTAATTTAAATAAGGCTGAAATAAAATAAAATATTGATATTTTTCTAAAAAACTCAAACATAAAAAAAGCACAAATAATAAATAAATAAAAGTGCTAAAATTACTATAAAACTAAATAAAAAAGTTATGCTAAATAAACAAAACTATTAAAAATAAAAAAGCAAAAAATTACTTAAACTAAAATGAAACTAAAATAAAAACCTAGAATGATATAATAGCTCATTTAGAATATGAATAAATACTGTACTACTATAGTGTGAAATAAATAAATAAATACATACAGACATACAACACTACCAATGACAACCAGTGAAGATTGGAACAGTAATACAATTTGGTATTCAGTAGAAAGTCAGCCGTACATGACTTAAACACCCAATAATTTTACAAGTCTTTAAAGACACATGCAACATGTTCAGAATGTTTTTAGGCAATAGTCCTTTCCAAACCGCAAGGATTCAAGAGAGAGAGACAGGGCCCACAGCAGGATAAGAGATGCAAGCTTTGATCGTTCCTCAGTCAGACGTGAGGACGATGCTTTCAGCCGTTGGGTCATTGTGAATGAGTAATGGGCTTGAATAAAGCACTGCTGATAAAACCTTAAATCGGTCTGTTCCATCGGCCCTATAGCTTGTAATTGATTACAAATAAACTATCGGCGTCCAGTGTTTAATCACATGTTGTTGTCCTTGGTGTAACTGATCAGGGTTGGTGATACATAATAAACCCATCTATAATAAGTGAAGCATTTTTACTGTCCTATGTATGTTTATATATTGTCACAGAAAAGATGAGTTCTCAGTTTAACTCTAAAGGACAGGGAGATATTGACAATATTACTGAAGTATTTGCAAGCCTGAATTCTATTGTAATTTGTTAAAAAAGTTTTTATACATTAGTAAGGCGACTTGCTAAACTGGTTATAATGGAAGACAAAACTAAACAAGGTAATTGCAGCGTTTTGTCTTTCTATAAAGATATAAACTTTATTATAGAGTTATACAATAATTAATTGAATTATAGAACATTTCTAGAATAATGCGAGATATTAACTCTCAATTGTTGTTTTTATCCTCACAATTTAGAGTGTATATTTTGCAGTTCTGAGTTTATATCCCACAATTTTCCCGCCACATTATAAAAATAAAAGGAAATTGTGACTTTTTATCTCACAATTTAGACTCCTCTTCTCAAAATTGCAAGCAAAAACTGACAAAATTGTGAGGTATACAAAATTGTGTCAAATAAAATGTGCAATTATACTTTTTGAATGTCATTAGAAGTAATAATAGGCCATTTATGTTTGCTCATTTGCTAATGAACACCTCTATAACAACTTTTTAGATTTCCTAAAACTTCCCCTGAACTCTCTTTAATCAAAGTACTGATCTTAATATGTTTGTGTCAGTAAAATATTCCCTTGCTCATACCAGCCCCCTGTGGTGATATTTACATTAGACCAGCTCATTCATGCCTTTGCACATCACCAGTGTTGTGCTAGTTACTCTAACAATGTTATATATCACTCATTACTTAGTCCTTTCAAAAGTAATATTGTTACTTTACTTATTACTTTCTGGCAACAGTGATTAGTTACACGACTAGTTATATTATTTTTTCTTCACGCCCCACAGAAGTTGTAACTGTGTATATTCTCCTCATCATTTGACCAAAATCCACATTGGATCGCAGTCAGAAGTTATTACAAACACTCAACAGTGATTGATAGTGACATTCAAGTAGAAGTGTTGTATTATCTCATTAATTGTCATGTGCAGCTTGAAGCTAATTGCAATTTCGTTGTTACACATATACAATTATATTGCATTACGTATTTTATGAAATCACATAAGTTTGTAAGAAACTGTTTAATTTTCCAAAAATATTTTAATTAGTAATATAATGTAGCACATGCTGATCAGAGGGATGTAGTGCCAGAGTAAAGTAAAGCCACAACTTACACAACAGTGTTTAGATCATCTTTTTTCCTGACAAAATCAATGTAATGCAATATTTCTATCTGCTGAATGTAAGCTTTTCCATATTCCAAGCATGCCTGCAGCACTGGGGACATCACATGCATGTGCGAGTCATGAAAATTATTAAATAAATCTAGCAATTATTTGATTGTTGGATTTTAAATCAGCTGGGTTGAGGCATCAAAAGTAACTAAGTAACTAAGCTGTTTTATGGATATAACTGTAATATTATTACTGAAATCTTATTGGTAATTAGTTACACTATAGTTACTGCAAAAATTAATAGTATTACAGTAACTATGTTACAGTAACTAGTTACTGCCCAACACTGCACATCACATATTTAATCTCTATTAATGATTAAGTCAAAGCTAATCTTTGTGTTTCCAATCTCAGAGAACAGTTCAGATCTGTGTTCATGTGGCATGTGATATTAAATTCAACAGCCATCAAAATCCATTTTACTGCTGCATTACAATGCTTTTATGACTAAAACAGGATATGTAACAAGACAAAAATATGATAGAGCTTGAATTGATCCTTTGAAAATTTTATTTTGTTTATTTTCATTATTTTATTCTTTGGAATAATATGCATCGATGAATCATTCACAATAAGACCAGGTGCAAGCAAAAAGGGTCATCTCTGATTTAATGTTAAATTTGACTCATTCACAATTGTCAAATATTAACCATCAATAAACCCAAAGCCTGAAAACACAGGAAAATAATTTTTAATTAGCGATCATTACCACCATCTGAAATAAATTCCTCATCCCCAATCAATTCATTTAGTCGAGTCCGTTTCTACAAAAGCATAATAATGGCAAAAATAGCTTTCCCCCCCACACACATCAAGAGATTCAATGTTAAAAAGGCTTTTGTGCGCACAGCTGAGAAACAGCAGCGGTTGTTGAAGTGCTCTCATTAGACAAAAATCCTTTTTTACATCAAGTTATGGTAAGGTTTGTAGCATTAGTAGTTCATAATGGCAAAAAAGAAATCATGAAAGGAACTTACTTTAAAATCAGTCCAGCTTGATGTCAGTCCTGAAAAGTGACAGATTTCTAACTAAGAAATACGATTCTTCTTCCAGTGCCAGAAAGTAAAAATAGTTAACACTTTGACCCTAAATGTAATACAGTAAAAATTATCCAAAGTAATCTTAGTTTGATCGGAGCTGTACTTCCTCACAATGAGATGCACACAATGTCTTCTGTTTAGTGTGTTATTCCTCTGTCACCCAGATGGTTACTATGGGTCTTGACAAAATAATGACCAGTGACTAATGACAATGACGAGCTCTCCATGGATACCAGCACACATTTATATTGGCCGGCGTGGATAAAGAAGGGAAGATCAAAGCAGCTTTAGCCTGTTCTGTACATCTTAAGGGCAGATGCAATCCAAAGCTGTTATGTTGGCAAAAGTTTATGTTTAGTAGCTTATAAATCATACTATAAGTGTGTAATAATGTTTTGTAATTGTATTTAAGTGCTTGTCATTGTGTAATCTGATCAATTTGAGCACAAGGTTGATATTAAAAGTATGTTAATATATCCCATTATTGGCATTTATCATAAGGTTTAATGAAAAATATTGGCTGCGTAACGTGATCTGGTTAAGTTCCCTCTCACGGATACGTTATTCTTTAGGAGATCATTATTACTTGGATATAATGCGATCAAACGGTGTTTAGTGTTGTGTGAAAGTTAGAAATACAATAGGTATTCTCTAATGCGTCATCAGCATATCCAAACAATCACCAAGCTCAGGGCCTACAGAGTAAAGCTAAAGTATTTTAATGCCTCTTATGCTCAACTCTGATTTAATTGATTAACTAAAATATTGTGAAATATTATTAATATAAAATAACGATTTCCTGTATATTATTTATATGTCATTTATGTGATGGTAATGCTGAATTTTCAGGTATCATACAGTCTTCAGTGTCAAATGATCTTTCTGAATCAGCAATCTAATAGGTCTATGCTGATTATCAATATTATCAATGCGGAAATATTTATATATATATTTTTTATTAATAACAATTTCAAAGAACAGCATTAATTTGAAATTAAAATATTTCAAAACGTATATTGTCACTTTTGATACAATTAATGCAACTTTGCTGAAATAAAGTATTACTTTCTTTCATAATAATGAATAATATATATATATATATACTGACCCAATGCTTTTGAATGTGTATAAATATGATCAGTGCGGCTAAACGATTTTGATCCTGAGCATGTGTGATGCTTTACATTATTTTAACCAATACTTTTCCTATTATGTACATGTGTCATTGATTCTTGCGTATACAAAATAAATACACATTATTAGTTCTATCACTTCACAATAGTGTGATTTAAGGAAAAGCATAAGAGTTGTCAAATTTGGATACAATTCTTTGATTCTCAGCTATATGAGAGTTTTCAAACAGCACAAATGTTGCTGGAGGTTCTCAAACGGAAGAGTTTTATTACATCCCTCTTATGTTTATTTCAAGGTATTTTCTGCATAAATGACCATAATACCTTTGAACACGCCATGTTTTCCCCAGTAAGCTGGGTTTGAGGTCGGTCCGTGACACCTCTCTCGTTCAAACATGAGCAGTCTCAGGATAACTTATAGGATCTGACCAATTTGGGCCAGTCTTGTAATGGCAAATCTCTAGTCCCATTGAGAATCCCACTAAAGAAAAGTGCAAGTGTTTATCAGTAAGCCAGCATGGAGCACTGTCCACCCAAGCTCTGGATTAATGCTCAGGGTTAGAGTTAACCGGCACATGTTTAGCAAAGATAGACCCACAAGCATGACAACATTCATCCTGTAACACACTCAGTCAGGGAGCAAACATACTAAAGCGCAGATTTGTTTCAAAGAGTACTACATAAATACTCAAGTACGGACCTCAAACCATGAATAAACTACCAACCAGGGCTAATTTAATACAATACTTCTGAATAAAAGATATGAGAAACAATCTGTCATTTTTTATTTTAATTATAGACATGAATGCAGGACAAATTATAAACAATGACTTATACCATGGCTTCAGAAAACTTGGAATATAGCATATACATAGCTACTAAAGTGCATAAGCAACAACATACTTTGATTAAAAAGCCACTGTTGAATAACTGAGATGCTTTATATAAATTCTAACTTGTTCATACACATTTTTTAACAGGGGCAGTTAACAGGGGCAAAGTAAATGGTAGTTTTGTAAAGATGTGTTTTAAAACCTGTATTATATTTTTTGTAAAGATCGTGAATAGCAATATTTCATACTTGTAGGCTATCACTTTTTCCAAAAGTTGCCGATCTCACACACAAACACGAAGCCTCGCCCACAAAAACAATTATATTTTCATCCAAATCAATACTTAATTCCCTCAAGAATGAGTGATGGGCCCATCAGTGGGATATACGCCTTTTAATCTTCGGTTCTTCATAGCTCACTCTGTTCTCATATTGATCCTGAAAGCATGGAACAACAGGCCTGTTTTTAGCAATCGCCTGCAGCACAGGGCCAGCTTTCTAACCCCACCTCTCTCTCTTTCTCTCGGCTACCCCCAGAAGCTTTCATGTGAGCACAGATTCAAGCTACTTTTATGCACTATTACAGTAGCTCCGCCAGAGGCCTTCGATGAACAGATTATTCCAAGCACTAGGTTGAAACGGGCTTGTGTGTTAAATAACCAAATTGACTACAAACGCTGGAGTGATTTGATCCATTTTTAAGTCTGTGTGAAATTACTTGATGGGTAGTTTTATTTACTGCTCCATGTGGTTTCAAGTTGTAGGTCCTTTCATGATAGATAGAGAGATCTGATTTGAGGCCATTTCGAATTCACAAAACAGTGTTATAACTCACCCTGTAAATCAAGACTCATTGGTCTCCCTTAAAGCAAAAGAAAGACTGGATTGGGTCAGTGGTGGGTGAGATTGGGTCAGTGGTTTACATTATTATGCTGGGAGCTTCTGCTGATCCAGTTCTTCAAGCTCTTCAGTCCTTCTCTTCTCGAGAGCATAAAAGAAAAGATCAAAAGTTCTCCAAACACTCCTGCACACCCACCATGACACAATGCTGCTCTAGAACACACGCATGCACTGCAGCACATCCAGTGCAGTAAGATCCGTCTCAGTTCACTATGCGATGTGGAGACATGCCAAGGTGCAGAACATACTGATTGTGCCTTTACCAGTCCTTCTCACTTTTGTCTTAATGCATTAGTCATACCATGAATCTTTTATTGCATCTTATAACATACCTTGTCTTCGATGCAGTGATCACATGCATTCTGTGCAAATGGACGTCTGTCATCTGGTCATTCTTATTGTTGATTTCTTACACTGCTGATGAGGCATAATAGAGTCAAATGCACTGGATAACCGACGTCCTGTTGGATGACCCATTCTTACTCACACTCAAACAGTTTTTGATTCTGATGTCAGCACTTCTGGCAGTCAAATCAGAAGCATTATTTAAGCCAAATGGTATTATGAAAAAATTATATGCACCAAACTAAGAATCTTAAAGGCATAATTGGTCCAAGAACTCACTCTGTAGTGTGTGTGTGTGTATGTGTGTGTTGTCCTTATTAAAGCTTGGAAGACATACAGTAGTTGCCAAACATGGAAAAGATCTATGTGATTCTTTAATTATTTGTGCGGTGCTCCGTTAGTGCAAAAAATTATGTACAAGTAAAATAAAAATGACAGCATACAAAAAAAATGCTTTTCTGTTGAATTTTTTTAAAGAATCCTGAAAGAAAAGTGTCATGGTTTCCAACAAAATGTTAAGCAGCACAACTTTCAACAATGTAACTGTTTTTACTGTATCTATAAAAAAAAAAAAAAAAAAAAAGGTGCTGTACTTACAGCCTTGGTGAGCATAAGTGACGTCTTTCACTAAAATAAATAAATATTACATTACAAAATCTTACAGACCCATTTGGCCACATTTGTTAATGGTAGTGTATACCACACTAGCATATACAAAATATGAATGTAAATGGGAATTAATATTTACATAATGTTGCATTGCCTATGGATGACAAACATGCATATTTTGTGATCTTCTCATTTGTCAAATATGCATTATTAACCTGACACATTATCACAATAACCTAAATGCTTGGATAAAGCACTTGATTAGCTACTAAATGCTCGATGGAATCACAGCGTTTCTGAATATAATTATGTAGGATGATTTAATATTTATTATTCAAACTAGTTTACGGTGTTGTGAGGTGGTGTAGAGTGATATTAAATAGTGCAGACAGTTGAGTCCTTTTGCATTTTTAAGGCACCCAGTCCTCTGTTTCTAAAACATCATGTGTCTCTTTTTTTGCACTGACTGATGAATTTGGGTTATCTACATACTTCAGCTCTGCTATACACTGCAAAACACTTTATAGCCCTGAGGGTCACTGTGCATGTGTGTGCGTCACAGTTATATTTAGAATATAATTGTTCAGTGATAATGATAGAAATCCCTCACCGTGCAGGGTATAACACACACAAGAACAGAATGACATGCTGGCAATAGCAACCACATAACGTACATAGCAGCAGTCAGATAAATGATGTAGCTTTTTGTTCAAGATATGTATCTGACAGCAGTGACCCTGCTCCAAATATACAGCTAATTATTTAACACCAGCTCAAAGAGGAGAATGTTACAGGCCTCCACAAATGAATCCTGTGTGCTGAGTGATAGATATGAGTTTAAATGCATCAATAAGTCAGTACAGCTGTACTTTGAGATTATGTTTACATTTATTCAATTGGCATGTACTGTTTTCCATAGTGAGAACTCATAGATTGAATTTTTGCATACTACTTTTCCATGTAAACCTGTGCCAAGCGGACATTTCATTCTAAACACACCACTCAAGTTAAAATAATGCCGCGTTCCATTTGTTCTTGGGAGGCTGGAAATTCCGAGTTCCCAGTAGAACATTTTAACTGGAATGCCCTCTCAATTTAGAGTTCCAACTCGGAATGTCAGAGGAACCATAACTGACTTCAGAATCCAATATGGCTGTTCAGTGCATCTACAGGAGCAAAACAGTGGTAATATATGGTTTATTAGCACTTCTGCTTGCCTCTGTCTGTGGTGCACACAATATTATCCCACCTCTATCTGTGGTCATGATACTATGGTGTTAGCTGTGCAATATACTGCTTTTTATGCATTTTTAATCGATTGGTATTGCTCTAAACGCGTAAACACGTCCATCGGTTTTTCGACTTCTGTACTGGAACACGGTCCACTTGGGTGCGACAACATGATCTCACAGTCAATAAGTATGTATTTTATAAATTGGCTAATTCATACGACCTCACTCGTACGATTTTTGTGAAGGGTAGGTTTAGGGGTGGTCATTCGTACGAATTACTACGAAACTACGAACGCCACCTTGTAAAATACGTAAGATTTTTCACAAAACGTACAAATTTGCACCAGTGAGGTCGAACGAATTTGTATAGCCATCTATTAAAATACGTAAGAATTTCCATGAGATCGGGTTGGCTTTGACATCCTAGTTTCGAGGTGAAATGCAGCATTAGTTTAGCTTTCATCTCAATAATCTTTCCCTCTTCCACTGCTCAAGTTTGCATTTTTAATGTTCGAATGGCCTCTTACTCTTATTCAAAGTATACATTTTGTGTGTTTCCCGGTAATCAAACCCTCAGCCTTGGCATTGCTAGTGCAACACTATACCAGTTGAGCTAAAGAATCTTGAAATTCCACTTTCCCAGAAAAAAAGGTACAAAAGCTGTCCTTGGGACAGAACAATTTCAAAAGGTACACCTTTGTACCTTATTTACCACCAAAGGGTTATGGTATTATTTTGAAGGCACATATTTGTACCTAAAGTTACATTTTAAAACCAAAATGATTTCATGCTAGTACCTTTTTAAAAGCTACCACAGCAGCTTTTATGCATTGTTTCTTAAAACTGCCAAGTGAAAAATTGTCTTATCAACCATAATTAAGTGAAGAAAGCTATGGGCTTATCAAATGTTTCACTGTGCGTTGAAAAAGTTGCATATATCTCGATTGTAGAATGAAGGAAACGTCGCATTGTATTTGTAGAGGTGACATAGCAAATGGCTTGCATTAGCAAAACTCATTAAGAGGCGGATGTTTCTCCGTCCTACAATCTCTGTGGAGTAGTTAAGTTAGGAAAGAGCGGAGATTGAGGTGGGGAATTCTTGCCAAAACCGTCCAAATTGAGAAAAGGTGCCGACCTGCCAGAGAAAGAACCCAAACGAGGATCCAGAGAGCACCCAAAGCATGTGCAGTTCTGTAATGAGCTTTGTTCTCCAGGGAGGAACCTTCTCTATTAATGAATATGGTCTGCTATAAAAAGAGCCAGGCACATGGAGAGGAGAGGTCAGACCTGGGTGTCTGTTGCCTACTTTGGGGGAGTGTTTCCATCATGCCTGAGCAAAAAGAAGTAGATGCCAAGGTCGTTTTGTATTTTGTTCCAGTTGCTCAATAGGTTGAGGGTTGCGTTAGCAATACCAAGGTTGTGGGTTTGATTCCCACATAATATAATATACAAATACTTGATTAAAAGTACATCCTGAATGCACTTTGTTTTGGGTCGAAGGCAAAGCATCTACCATGAATGAATGTAAATATATTTTCTCTGTTTTCCCTCACATTATTTAGTACTTCCCCATATCCAAAAGACTCAGAGCTGGACTGGGACATTTTAAATAGCATTTGGGGCATTATGCCAACCTTCTGTCTCGTATTAATAACCTCTTTCATTTCAGCTCGACGTTCTGAGGATTTACTGATTTAGCCCTCTGTTTGACTGTAAGCATTGTGTGGGTGTGAATGGATCCAAAACATTTCAGTTTTCCAAATGAAATGTCTTTATGTGTGTGTAAATAAATCTGGGATTGAAGACGTCTCTGTTTGTGTGTGCATTGATTTGGTGACTGGATTTATGTGTTTGCCATCTCTGCCCCGCTGTGCCGTTGTCCTCATGACACACATAACTGTCAGCTATGATTGTGTTTGCAGTGAGCTGGCAGTCGACACAAGCCCTGGAATACCCCTGTGTTTATGTGTTACGTATTTCTAGAAGAGAAGAAGAGAAAGATAAAAGAGAACAGGAAAGACAGAGGCAAAAAGTGCAATGGCCAATGTGCAGGGGCTGTTATATGTACTTGTTAGGTAACAGCTTAGTCAGAAATGAAAATTAATTTGCTCACCCTCATGTTGTTCGATGACATGCATTCAGTCTTGCAAATTCAAATTTGCTGAATCAAGATCCTTCTTGCCTGGTTTGATGTTAATGTTGCCATCTTCGTTCTTGCTTTTCATAGCCAATCACAATATGCAGAATTGCAAATGAGATTTTCAGTGAATAATGACTTCGATTTAGATTTTCTCACACAAAAACTAGTATATTACCTCTGAAGTGCAGAAATATAGAACTTGTCAGCTCATCGTGTTTTTATGATATAAAACTTACTGATTGTAGTTTCTCCTTCCACCTAAGCATGCCCTTTACTACAAATACTTGTCTGATAGTGAGCAAGTGTTTTGAGCTTTGCACTGCTCATGAGTAAGTTATAACCTTTATTTCCTCCAGGGTGGTCTTTTGTTTGTGTCTGTGCTCTTACCCATTTATCTGCCACTATGACTCATATTAGAGCTGATATCTGCATGTGTGTATTAAACTCCCAAGCACTGGCCTCCATCTCTGGGTGCTGAACTTACATGGCAACCACAGAAAAGTATTTACAGTACAGTGTCATAGTTCAACTACTAGCTCAACGGTTGGGAAACAGGATGTTTCTGTCTGTGTCTTCTTTTTAGATATTCTAGTACTATCAAAGGTTTTACTCAGTCGAATGCATAAAACCATCACAAATGTGTACCATAAACAATTGAAGTACTGTGCTAGGTTACCACTTGTCCAATAGGCAAATGTAAAATTGAGTTCATTCATGTCTGCAAAAAAAAGTCAAGATTTGACCTTTTGAAATTTGTTAAAGCACAATACTAGTCAATTAATCGGTACAAGTTAATCGACAGAAAAAGTGAAGTCGGTTACAACTTTTGGTTCAAACAGACTTTAAGGAAAATCACATTCCAAAGTTCCCTCTGCACCATATACAATTCTTAACTAAGCTGCATAAAAGCATAATTCAGAAATCATTATATGGTTATAACATATAACTGCCCACATTTACATTTGAATATTTATTCAGTAACTTGACCCCCTTTGTAAATGACAAACTATGCAAGTGAACCAATCATAAAAGAGATCATTTACATACACAAGTCTTCAAAGTACAGTGGCAAAAAAAGTATGTTCAATTCTAAAGCCACCGTTCCAGTATCTCCAATAATTGTGCACGATTTTTGCATTCCACTCCTAGTGGCAGATGCATGGATCTTTGTAAGATCGTGAACCACCCGTGTCTGGGTGTGGACACATGTGTTTGTGTGCGAGCGTGAGTGTGTATGAAAGAGAAAGAAAATACACAACGAACAGCAATAAGACAAGGAGGACACCTTATTTTTCACTCAAATGACCTTTAATGTTATAAATACAAAGTTGACAGGCATGGATATGTGAGCCACACACACAAATGTCCGGCCACACATGCACACACACACACACACACACACACACACACACACACACACACACTCACACGTCTCACTTGTTCAGTTTAAGTGCCTCAGCACTAAAGCAAACGGCCAGAAAAAAGTATTGATCTTGACTGCCTGCGTCCTCTTCATTTGTGCTAATACAGGTGATGTTTCACACCAGAGTAAGAAAATAAAACAGCAAAACAAATCAACAACAAAAAAGTCCATAAACATATTCTATTATTTTTTCTGTTTTAGTAAAAGATATGTTACTTAATATAAGTTACTATAGTTATTAAATAGACAGAGCTTCTTGCAGAGATGGAAGAGCCCTAAATGTTCATACGGTGAGGATTTTCTAAACACCAAAGTTTGTGAAGCATGTGTACTTTCCCACTTCACCAGTCCAGTACAAAGACGAATCCCATTACGACAGATCAGATAAAGCCCAAAGCATGAAAGACCATGTTCATAAAACATCGACTTTACATTCAGCATTTGCTTTACTGCAAAGATGGACATTGAGGTTCATTCAAGAACCATTAAAGACTGAAGTTATTTGAGTGACATGGGGATTTCATTGTCACTAAAGTATATATATATATATATATATATATTAGATACTGCATGATGGGTGATTAAAATGACAGTTCACTCAAAAATTTAAATGAACATCATTTACTAACCCCCATGCCTGGACCAAACCTGTATGACTTTCTTTCGTCAGTGGAAAACACACGGAGAGATTTTGTGAAATGTCTTCAATTTTTCCTTGTCAAAACAATGGAAGTCAATAAGGTTCAATCCAGTAATTTTGGACCCCATTGACTTGAAAGTTGTTCTTCGACATTTATGTTCCACAGAAGAACTAAAATCCAACCTATTTAGACAAACTTGAGTAAATGATTAGTTTTTTTTTGTGAACTATCACATTAAGAGAAAATTAAGCCTGGTTGCTATTGAATATTCAAGTTTTTACACTTTTTGGACATTGAAGTCAAAGTGCCATTTGAAAGTGCCAAAAGCATAACAACAGAGGGAACACATGATACACCAATATATTGACCATGACAACTAACTGAATGATATTCGGCTTCCTTGAAATTATTGCCATTTCTGATAAACATTTAAACTTGTCCATTTGAACTTAAATGTTCTACTAAACATCTTCTACTTAACTACCAACCATGTTCTGCTTTCCATAATTGGGGCCACTACTAACAACATGATGATCTCAGTTCAGTTTTCTAGCCATTCTCACACATTCTCCCTCACTTTAGGTACACATCCCTGGGAAGGTTGAATTTGTGTATGTTTTTGTGTAGAAATGTGACAGACTCAGTATGTGTGTGTTTGGCTGTGTGTGACCAGTGGGGTAGGGGCTGTAAATAGGTCAGGGGCCCCCTTGGGCCCCTGTGTGTCACCCCTTACACAACGAGCAGGCAGCTGTCTGAGAGATTCACATTAAATCCCTACTGAATGTGCAATTGTCAATGTACGCACAAGCACTTGCATTTAAAGAACGGGCTGCTCAGATGTGAATGTCAGTAAGCAGAGATTAAATGCTTGTGAATATTTCATGTTGCGGCGGAACTAACTTAAAGTGGTGATGCTACTAATTAACATTTTTCAGTGTGTAGTGTTCAGTAACATATTTGCATTATTGTTATGTCCGATTAATTTTAACCAATGGTTCATTTACATGGTATGTTTAAAAAAACATGAAAAATCTGCACTATTTGAGCACGATTCAAATAAATCAAAATAAAATCGAGTGCCAAGGAAGTTATTATTTACATTTATGCATTTAGCAGACGCTTTTATCCAAAGCAACTTACATTCAGGCTATACATTGTTTTTTTTATCAGTATGTGTGTTCCTGGGAATCGAACTCACAACCTTTACGCTGCCAACGCAATGCTCTAACCACTGAGCCACAGGAACAGTTCCTGTGATTATGATTTTGATTGCAAGCTTATTATGACAGGATTGCAAATCTAATAAGCCTTATGTTATCTAATAATTAATTATAACCTTAAAAGATATTTCTTGGAGGGAAATGTGCCTGTAATTTAGTCATTCTAAATTATGACTAGTCTGTAGCTTGATAAGCTGCAGTATCAAAGTAGCTTCTGAAACACTGATTCTGAATGTGCACCAACAGCACAAAGACACAAAGAGGGGGAGAAAAAGAGAATAACTAATAAATAAAAGTTTTCAGTCTGCCAGAGATGATAAAGTGCTGATCCGGATCTGTAGTGTGTGTTTGTGAGCATCAGCGTTCTCTTCCTGCTCTAAGCTGTTGTCACACTACAGTCGAGCCTCCGCTGTGTCACAGGATGCCAAGAGCTCAAGAAGGATTATCAGAATAGAGGACCTCTCACACACACTGAGCAAGTGTTTGGCAAGGGAGGTGATCGGACTCCACTAAATTCCCAAGTGAACTGTCACACACCCCATAAAAATGATCAGAGACCATATGTGTGGGATTAATGTGGGAGATGTCGTTTCGGGCTGGAAAAATGTTCTCCAAATGATGTTGTGATGCCATTTCATGATGTTCCATATACAAGGTCATTATGAGAACATATAGCGCCGAGAGCAGCTGTCATACTTTCCTATGGACTCTGATCAATAATGGGTTAAAAAAAGAATGAGATTGTTCTCAGGAAGACAAACTTTCTCTTCCGAAGTATGTAGCAGACAGACATTTAAATTTGATCATTAAGAATTATATATATTCTAGAGGTAAATATATATATTATAGTGGTAAAATGCCAAACAGTCTACACTCGCCCAACTTCTAATGGCAATATCAACATAACGCTTGAAGTGGATGAAAGCATTGAGTCAAGACAGAGGAAAGTCTCTAAGCTTTGGTTCCCAGTGGAAACCTGTCATCCGCTCTGATTTAGTCCTCTTCCTTAAGACAGAGGAAGATGGCTTACAGCGCCTTTATGGCATCACCCTCACGAAACCAGCACTGCAGAGATACTAAAGAGGAGGGCAGAGTCAGAACACAGGTATTACTGAGCAGCCCACTGCAGAAGAGAAAAAAGAGACTAGATGGTACGACTAGAGACAAAATGAGATGAGATGAGAGACAAGAAGGGGAGGAGATGAAAATCAAGAATGAGACAAAACAAGACAAATAAGGAGAAGAGAAATTAAGATACGACAAAGATAGAGACAAGGAAGAGACCAGATGGGACAAGACAAGACAAATGATGGGAACAAAACAGATGAAAGAAGACAAGAAGAAAAAAGACAAAATAAGGAAGAGAGGAGACAAGATGAAGAGGAGAAGACACGACAGGAGATGAGATGAGACGAGCCACAACAACGAAGAGAAATAATGAGATTTATCAAGACAAGAAAGAGAGGAACTTCTCAGTTGGGGAAATTCTGCAGAGATTCATGCATGATGGACAGAGCGTGACGGACACACCTCCGCAGACAGCAAACCGATTCAGCAAATCTAAAGTCTCACAGAGCCCAAGTTCAGTCCTGTGCTGCTAAAACTACAGCACGACATGCAGTCTGCAGCACTGCCTCTGGTCCCCAAGCTCCAATCCAAACCAAGAGTTTAAAATAAGAACTCAGATCAATATTATTTCCTAGACTTTTTACTAAAGGCTGAACCAAACACTCCTAAAATCAACTACTCTCAGCACGCAAATCTAATTTGAAACTCTACTGAGCCTTCACCCACACTTTCATTTTGGTTATTGGCACATAAAAAATGTAATATAAAAACTTTGAGGCTGTGTCTCAAATCCTAACTAGAATGCATCTACACTGACTGGAACAATTTATCAAAGTTGTACTTTTAGGTGCACAATGGCTTGTCCCTTTAAGGGTACTGCCTCAGTGATTACCTTGTACCTAAACCTTACCTACCTAAAAGGCAAACTATGAACCTTTATGGGTAAATAAGGTTCAAAGTTGTCAAAATTGTTGAGGGACAAGCTGTTGTACCCATAAAGGTAGAGAGTGTACGAGGCCTAAGGGAGTTTCTAGGGAGTTTAGTAGGTAAGACACAGTGTTCCATTCAAGATTGATTGTGGGATTTTCCTACTTCAAATGTCAGCTTTACAACCATAAGTGTTCTGCTTGCAAGTGATGTATAATGAAACAAAATCACAACACTCGCTTTGTTTGCACCAACTTTATGCACCAAGGAGGAAATTAGGAAATTATGGTATCATGAAAAATTAGTTAGACAAGTTGAATAAGGTTCACCTAAAACACAAATTTCATTGGCTAAAATAATGTTTAAAGAGTACTCAATTCATAACCCGATTAGAAATCATATGAAATTGTTTGATTTATTTAGTAGAAATAAATAAGTTACATACAGTGCACTCTCAGAAAACATGCAAAGATTGTACCTTTAGTGGTACAACAGCTTGTCACCAAGACAGTAACCTCAAAGGAGGTGAGTAGTACCTTAAGGGTTCATGCGTATTACTACTCTAAAGCCAGAGACACACTGCACGATTTTCGGCTGTCCCAGATGAAAGATTGGTATCGTGAAACAATTGTGGCGATTTCTGTGACCGTGGCTCCTAATCGGTGGTCCTGTGTCGTACAGTGAGGGAGGCTCAAAGATGGCGGTGTCATGGTCTTGTGACCAAAGATAGCCTACGGTACAGCATGATCATCGCACAGTGTGTTTTCTGCTACGATCCACATTTAATGACCAACCAATAAAAATGTGAAGAAATCTACGTGACATGGTGCTAAAACATAAAAATGCTTACCTCAAGCTGTTATGCCTTTCTCTTTCGCCGCTCCCACTTTTTGTCAGCACACATAAAAACTACAACTGCTAAAGTATTATCATGCTCTTTTTGTTCACCACTAATGCATGCTGATTAAGTTTTATTCTTCTATAGTAATGTGCATCGCAGCGTACGAGTCAATAGGTGTCATCATCATACAGTCTACACACACGTCGTAGGGTGACATGCAATGATCTTATAGGATTGCTAAAATCGTGCAGTGTGTCTCGGGCTTTAGGAACCAATTTGCACCTTTTAGAGATAAGGTACGAAATTGTCCATTGAAGGATACTGTCCCAGTGACAAGTTGTCGTATCACTAAAGGTACAATTATTTGCACATTTTTATAAGAATATAACCAAAGATGTTGATTTCTTGTTGTTTGTTTTACAACCCAACCACTCAGTGTACTAGATTAGCACACTGCTAACTGATTAACCTGCTAGCTTACTACACATATCCTTTGAGACCTAAATGTAGATGTGACACCTTTCAACTTTCTAACTTTTCACAAACCATTAGATACAGCCACAGATTAGCATGACCAATAAAGCTAATGCTTAAAATGATAACGAATTACCACTGTGGGTTCTAGCTGCATCTGTTTGAAAATGTTTCGGTGCGTACTACATATACTTCGGCCTCTATTATTAACACTCTGTTTCACTGCTAGCAGCTGAGGTTTTGTTTGTGGATTCACAAAGATTTAGCAGGGTTTTGCTGCTAGTTCATTAGCGTTCTGTTGAGTGTATGTGTGTGAGTATCTATACAGATCTTCCTAACACAGGCCACTCTTGCTGCATTGCTGATGGTGCTTGCGGTTTTGGAGCGGAGCAGGCTGCGGTGTTGTGGCACTGTTAGTGCCTGGAGACTCAGATAAAGTCCTGCTCTCACACTGAACTTGACTATCGGATAGCACTAGGGCTCGTCCCATTTATCACTTGTTATATTACACATTAATATTCATAGAGGAATAAAATACCTACACAACTCCTCCCCAATTTCTCTCTTCTTCTAAAGGGCGATGACATAGTCACGCATGATCGCTCTCAGAGTTCACGTCTGGTGAAAACAGCACACACACTGGAGCGTGTTGCTATAAAGTGTACTACCTCTGCTGTCCATCCTTATATTGCCATGATACTGACATCAGCATGAATCATTTGACCTCTACTGTATGTTTCTAACGCAATGTTTTTACCAGTATTTTTCTTTCTTTTATTTTTGAGGAAGTCTCTCCAGGTATTTCCTGGCTCAACTGTACACACACAATCCTTTTCCTCTCAATACATTGTATTATTAGTCTTTCTCAGGATGGTGTTCACATTTTCAAAATAATGCTGACATGGTGACATCCCACTGTAACCTGTTATCTGAAACGACCCACCTTCTAACGAGTGAGAGAGGACAGAATGAGAGAGAGAGAGTGTGAGAGAGAGAGAGAGAGAGAGAGAGAGAGAGAGAGAGAATGAATGAGAGGCTGAGAGGAAGGTGAGATAGATGCGTGGACACACACACACACACACACACACACACACACACACACACACACACAAACACACACATTCAGTCCAGGGTTGTGACCTGAAGTTGAGACTTCGCAGATGAAAAGACCAGCTTGTTGGGTTTGGGATTTTCTAGACTTGTTATTCAAATCCAATTTTCAACAAGGGAGCATGTGCAGGTTTTAAGACATAGTTCTGCACCAATTTCTGCACCATTAGTGACAGAGTATGTCAGACGTGAGAAGCGGAGAAGAGTTGCATAATTTTGATTCAAGAGAGGAGTGTTTTTTTTAAGCCACTACTTCATAAGGGCAACATACAATGGGTTAATTTTAGAATGTTTTGATATACTGCAAACTATTTGATATATTACTAAATATATTTATATAAGTAAGTAATAGGAATATTAAACATTATATCTCTCAATTTCTGTCACGCTTCTCCACTCATATTTGCCTTACTACCAGCATCAAACTAAAATGGAATTTGATTGTTATAGTGGCCCATCAAAGCAACACTGACTCAACCAATGGTGTTAGTTTGGGGCGGAACTATCTGTTTGACTGACCAATGGCAGATGGTAACGGAATCTCTAAGGGGGAAGTGGTGATGGAAAACAATATGAGTCGGAAGCAAAATGCTAAAAACTTTTGTGTTCTTTCGCATTGAAATGTAATTCATATATTCATTCTCTTGCATTGAAATATTATTTATTTTTACAATCACCATTTTGCTTTAGGGGCTCTGTAGACGAGAGTGTCTGGGAAACCGGTTTAGAAAAGGTCATAATTCTGTTGGGTGCCACTAGTTGTGTGGAAATTACCGACTGCGGCTCCAAGGAAAATGGGGAACATGAAGTCAAAAGAATATTAGCTATAGAATATATAGATTTTCAGTAGCCGATATATTTTTGAGAGCAGCAGCCCAGGCCACAAGCATTATTCCATTAAGCTCTTTAACCCATTACAGATGGATTTAGCATCCCTCAATCACACATTACCCCAAAATTAGCTTTCCCTCTCTGCTAAAAACTCCAGAGATGAGAGAACATGCCTGCTCTACACATCTCTTTCCAAGGTTGAATATAGGGATAAAACATGCTAAGACAGATGGGTGAATTTGCTATAACAGTTGTGTCACTTTTTCTATGTGGTAATTCTGGAGTGAAATTGCTCCTTTTTCACTAATCACCAACAATCCAGCATCTCACCAGGTGCTAGCTTTGTTGGTGTAGTGCTCAACCATAAAGAAATCACAAAAGAGGCTGCCAATTGCCTGAAGAAATTAACATTGTGCTATTTCAGCTGACTGAAACTAATTAGGTTCAAACAATATGTTTGTGTACATTTTCGAATGATTATGGCAGCAGTAATTCACCCAGTGATGGTCAAACAAATGGAGGATAGCTATACATCTAGACATGCTGTGCAGCAGAGAGCACTGTCATTTTAAAGAGACAATTCAGGTGTCTGGATTGCAGTAGCAATGCTGCAGAGCAAAGTATGCCAGATTGTAGTAGTCTGCTGAATCCCCCACAGCCTAGAAGATAAGGAATTGTGCTGAATTCATAACACTTTTTTTGTAATGTTCAATTCTCATAGTTTCTTTATGGAATTATGTTAAACAACTAAAACAAAAACTCAAACAACACTCTCAGCGGGCACAATTCCTTCCAGTGCTGATGGTAGAGGGGTCACTTTTGCTCTGTGGTAGCCACGGGAGGAATCAAATTTGATAACACAAAAAAATTAAAGCTTGCCAAAATTACAGAATGCTGACATATTTTATTCTTCCCCACCTATAGCGGGTTTGCTGTGATGAGCCACACACACACACACACACACACACACACACACACACACACACACACACACACACACACACACACACACACACACACACACACACAAGTTTCCCTCTATTGCTCTCAGTACCACCTGGAGGTGTTATTGCTGGACTGGTTACATCTCGTGTAAGGCTTTTGGGTGCAGTGCATACAGGCTTACTGAGATCAATAATGTCCCTTCCAATACAGGGCTCAACAATAAGGATGATCTGATGGCCTGGGGCCAGTGAAAATGTTTCCAGCCAGTTCACTTGCCCTGTTGGACCAGTGCATTCATTAATCATCTATGTGTGGTTTTATGCCTTGCAAACTTGAACATTGTTTATATATATATATATATATATATATATATATTTACTATATTTTAAAATACAATTTGTTCCTGTGATGGCAAAGCTGAATTTCCAGTCTTCAGTGTCACATGGTTCTTCAGAAATGTGCTGATTTGGTGCTCAAGAAACATTAATATTAATCTAAAATTAATGTTATTTTTATTATTATTATTAATATTTTCAATGTTGAAAACAGTCGTGCTACTTAATAATTAATAATAATTTTACTAATACATTTATTTTTTTATCAATTTAATGCATCATTGCTGGATATTGGTATTCATTTATAAAAAATACTGACCCAACCCAAATTTGAGTTTTACAAATTTATATTTTTTTACATTTATAATAAAATTCTGATATTATTATTTAACATTTATATTATAATATTTCTTGCAATTTGCCCATACAATTATTATTCATCAACATTTATATAATATTCATCAAAGTGAAAACTACTAACCTGACTGGGCAAGCAGAAAAAAAATCCTTATTGTAAAGCCCTGCAATAAAATGTTATCAATCCATAATTTGAGCAGTCAGTCAGTCTGTGACCCTTTAAAAAGCATTTTCAGCCTTCCGTGGAGCTGTGCAGACAGTTTAGAAGAGTCTTCCGTCTTCTATTCGTTCATTTCACACTGCATGAGTCTGGAGAGACTGCCTTGTATATCCTCCATTTATATTCCTTTCTTTGACCGAGCTAGTAAATAAAAGCTGATAGGTTACTGGATAAGTCTTCAAGCCTCTTTCTCTTTTCCTTCCTTCTCACTGTCTGTCTCTTAAAAGTGAAACACAGTGTTGTCAGCCTGCCCCAATTACATTACTAACACTGGGAGAGCATTGTGAGTGTGAGCATTATTTATATGCTTTTAACCAAGACCAACCCTCAGATCTGTCAGAAACAGAGATCTTTTTCAGCTGAAAGTTCACTGTGACCTTCTCAATCGTCTCTGTCTGAGTCCACCTATATTCTAAGAATAGAAATACATCTAATCTGTCTGTCCTGCCTTGCTCTTCTCTAAATCTAAAACTAATGTTGACACATTCTAAAAAAGTGCACTTTAAACCTCTTTATAGAAAAGAAAACCCCTCGCTCTGTCCGCAGCTCGCTGTCTGTTCATCAAAGATTTCCCAGCGTCCCTCTGTCCTCTGGTCACACCTGCATGCCTGGTTTGCTCAGGTCCCCATTGCCATGGTTACCCCCTCCTCCTCCTCCTCCTCCACATCCTGCCCCTCGGGTGACTGTCTCCTCCTCGTCCTCGCTGTCGAACTCTTCACTCTTCCTTTTGCTGTAGCGGTCGTACAGGACCATGAGCACGCCCATCACCCACGCCGACACCGTCCCGGCGCTGAAGATGACGAAGCCGATGGCGAGGAAGAACAGGTAGTCCCAGTAATCCAGTCCCTGGTGGCATTCCGAGCGCAGCTGCATGCCCACCTCTGCCAGGCGCTGACCCAGCATGTCCGGCGGCCCCTGGCACACCGTCTGCCCCTCATCTAGACAGAAGTGAGAGAAGAGGATGAGGGCAGGAATAAAACAAGAACAATAAAATATTTTTGCTTTACAAGAAATTTAGATTCTTATTCAACAAGGAAGGATTTTAATATTCACTTTATATTCACCAAAAAAATCTTGAAAAAAGTATCAGTTTCAAAAAAGGGCAACCATTTATGTATAAGGCATTAAGGTTATAATGCATTATAATTATTCATAATGTAAATAATTATAACCAAATTTAAAACACAGTGCAACAATGAATTGACATGTGTTATAATATTAACCGTGGTTACCATTATTCATAAGATTGTACAATGCATTATAAGGTGCACTACAAGGGATAATTCATACATTAAAATTACTTATTTAATTACAGTTATTTAAACTGTAAATTTGTAATAAATTTCACAATGTATATTTATATTAAAAGTATTTTGGCCTTATTAATATGATTGCATTACGCAGGGACATGGTAATTATTAAACATGATGATTTTGATGTATTTATATACAAAGAAATATCTAATATACTGCTACACTATGTTTCATATAAATGTACCAATATATATGTAAATATATAAACAGACATAAACAACATTTTTAAACATTATTTAGATTATATTATTAGTTGTTTTCTTATAAAACTGACAGTTATCTGAAACATTATCATTCTGAAAGGAACCTTAATAATCAGTTATGAATTAAATTACAAATTAATAAAGACATTCTTATGATTAATAATATGAGTGTTTATGTATGCATGTACATTTTAGCAAACATACTAAAACCTGAAAAACAACGTTTACTATTAAACATGCTTGATAAATGTTGTTTCTCATTTTGTATTCTGACACAATTTCATCCTCCCTGTCTCACACACACACACACACACACACACGCACGCATGCATGCACGCACACACATGCACGCACGCACGCACGCACACACACACACAGTGTCTTGAGCCCTCCAGTAGTGGCCCTGAGGAGGAAACAGGGCAGTAACAATCATCCCCATCTTTAAGTCTGATCCCAGCAGAGCATCAGCCTGTCAGCTCAACATATCAGCCTGACAGAATGATCCACAAACACACTCACACTGAGACTGAGGCCAGACACAGCTCAGCTTCTGTGATCCTCAGTTACTCATTACACACGGTGGGTACTCAATAATAAAATGTAGAAAAAATACTTTTTCTTCATTTGTCTTTTTGACATTCAATTCTTTTGTCTTATTAACTAACGTCTGGCCGTTTGCCGATGCGAGTTGTTAGGAGAAATGATGCCACTTCACCTTGAATCAAAAAGCACTAATTCCTTAATTACAAAGATAAGGAGAGACTGTGAGAGAGCAGGGGCGGCAATAAGTCACCTCTGGGTTTGATTGTCCTGGAAAGAGTCCTGCATTCAGTAGAGATTTAATGAGCCCCTTGACCAGCCAGATGTACTTCAAATCTCAGTGTTTATTCATTAAGAGATGACAGCACACTTCATTAATTGTTTTATTAAAAATGAAGCCAAAAAATGAACTGGGACACACGCAAAGCAGGCAACAGTCAAGCATGATAGATGTATAAAGTTTCTTTAAAATCGTGTCCAACTTAGTTCACATTTTGAAATTGGATAACAAGTGTTTCGAATGCTAGATGATTTAGTTGAGGTAGTCTGGAAAATGCACTCCTAGGGTGAATTCCATTTCTCTGTCTTACCCCTTCTCCTTCGTCTTACCCCTTGCCCTTGTCCCTCGCAACTGAGTGGTAAGCGCTTGGGGTGAAAACATACCCCTACGAAATGAGACACCACTTGGTTACTGTTACGTCATCATACATCGTCGCTAGCTGGCTGCTACGTCACCAGAGGCGACAAGTGTTGATCACAAAGTTGCCGTCTAAAAGTGTGTGTTAGTCGTTTGCGTGGGTTTTAGTGATGTTTTCTCTATTCAGAGAACCGCGGGACTGTTGTGCAAACCAGCAATGTAACGGTAGCGTGGAAAAATAGCGATCTTTTAAAACTTTTCAATTAAGAACATGGTTGTAAATATATATGTAAATTACAGGACTGTGTATAGCACAAAACAATACTGTCGTAATTTTAAATCAATTATTTAAGCCGAAAATACTCTCTGGAAAATCTGGCCACAGTGTATTCTGGGTACCCCTTGGTTTCAAGTAAGCTCGCGAAAATTCTTGGTTTTAAGGGCTATCTACCCCTTCCCCTTAGCCCTACCCCTCGCTCAAAATGAGAATTGGGACAGCCCTTACTCTCACGTGAACGTGCAAAACTAAGGGGAAGGGGTAAGACAGAGAATTGGAATTCACCCCAAGTCAAAACACCTATAATTAATGTGAATAAAAAGTAATACAAAGCTTTGTTTTCAAAATATTTTGTGATTTACACAAACTAGAAATGTCTATAAACTAAAATATATTTCAGAATTCCACAAATGTAAAGAGCTGATTAACTATTTTTAACCGTTGAACTATCAAGGCATTTCCATTCGCTCTTGATTTAAAGGATCCGTTTTTTTTTCTCTGAGTAATTTCTACCAGTAAAATATTTATTGAGTACAAATTACGTTATGTTCTGCATGTTCTTTATACAAATGCCCATGGAGTTTTATGATTTCATGAATTTTCCAGTTCTAGAAATTAATTTTTATTTGCTGAAAATCTTCCGCTCAGCAATCTCAGATCTCATTCTAGTCCATTAAAATATGTTGATTGGTTACAAGAAATGTGAGAATAAATTATGCATAATTTAATTGATAAATCACGAAGGAACTAATGGAATTACTTTGTATGTACTGTATCTATTTTCTGTGTAGATTATGAAAATATTTCCCAATAGGATCAGTTTTGCAATTAGTTCCATATGACAAAATGTTAGAACCCCTCAAACATTCCATTAGGCTTCTTTGCCTGGGAACATGTACATAAACAACACCCAACATCTGACCCGGGTTCAATGGAGAAGCGTGGAAAAGACCACCTGGTGCTAAAGACAGGGATTACAGGTAACTAATCTTCTCCCATGCAGGCATAAATAGCAGACAGACATTATGCAAGTCATTATGATGATTAGTGTGTCCCATACACTGTGAACAGGGCCAGGAACAACCATCTTCCCCAGCCGAGACATTGTGACCTCTGGGCTTTATTTGCTGTCAAGATAGTCTACTACAGTCATGAGCCATGAGGTTACATCCAGAAAAACAAGGACAATGTGAAACTATCTGAGTTAGCCACGTTTTGCAGATTAGATTAGATAGTAATCCGATTATTAAAAGACCAAGTCTGAACTTTCAATGCCCTTCAATGTGTAATCAAAGTGCAAAAGGATAATTCTGAATTAATTTACAGCTCACAAAACACATCTTTCTACAGAAGAATTCAGAACAAAAATATGACCTGCGGTCAATCCCCTAAAATGTTCATGGTATGTTTATTTTTTTATTTTATAATTTCACACAATACCATTTAAACGTTTGTGCCAGTAAACACCACAGAACAATAATGATAAAGCTAGCTATAATGATAACTATATTTCTCTAGAAGGGTATGGCATGGTAATGTACATGACAATCTTAATGTGTTTTGTCTTGGTGGAATATATCTGCTGTACCGAGACTAGCTATGACAATACATCCACAACATGCTGCTGTGAGCCTGTAAGAAATACTGCTGCTGAACATATAACACATATGAATAACCCCGTAGCATACACAAAGTTCCCCAAAGCAGATCTATACAGGTGGAGCTGGGGATGGTGCAGGGTTTCTGAAGTGCGCTGCAACTGCTACACCAAGCTCTAAACAAGTATTTGAATGTTGAGCAGCAGCTAATTGGCTACTGGTACAAAAGAGAACCAATGAGCTGCACCGTGTGATGATGTCATTATGTCAGATTGAGTTAGACCTATCGGCCGTCTAGAGTTTCATGCCAGAACTTTGGATTAATGTCCTGTTTTAAAAGTGATTCCAACAGTATTGTTCCTCTGTGCTATTATCGCTACAGTTGTGGTGTGGACTAAATTTAGAATGATTTTTAAAACTATACTTATTGTTATCATTCTTGTTGTGAACGGGCCTTAAGACTTTTTAATATTTGTGAAAGAAGTCTCATACTCACAGAGGCTTAATTTATTTGATCAAAAATACAATAAAAACTGTAATATAGTTCAATATTATAACCATTTAAAATACCTGTTTATTATTTTTATTTATTTTAAAATGTAATTTATTCCTATGATGCGCTGCTGAATTTTCAGCATCATTACTCCAGCATTCAGTGTCACGTGATCTTTCAGAAATCATTCTAATATGCTGATTTGGTGATACTTTTTATCAATTTAAAGCACAATTAATTGCTGTTGTTGCTATTAATGAAAATAATACTTTATCTGTTATTTTATATGGTAATTGAACCCAGAACATTCATTTAGACCACAAATCTGAGATATATTTGGCAGCACATTATAAATGGCAATAACATTTTCCAATTAGCTCTATAACTGTCTTCCTATAAGCACATGGCCGAATGAGGAGCTTGTAAGTCTCTGCTCTGTCAAGCACATCCATGCATCGATTTAAGCATTCGTAAGACTATTTGAGTTCATACAGACAGGACAATAGATTGCATGAGCGAACACACACGAGCTATATTTGGCTGTGATTTAGGCACATGCACTAAGGCTGATATGGTTTGGTCTGACAGGAAGCACTTTGGTGATTGAAGCTCTGCATGGATCAGAGATTAACACAGAATGCAGTTGCAAGATGCAAAGTGACACTGAATGGACCTCGATGCCCTCAAATGTTTCTTTCACATACATACATATACACACACACACACACACACACACACACACACACACACGTCTCTCAAAGCCTTGCCCAATGTATGACCTTACATCATATCCCAGGGTTTCTGTGTGTGAAGTCACATCTAAAGTCCCAAAATCATAACTCTGTCATTTATGTGTAGTCTGTGCTCCTCCATCTATGATTAGCCTCTCTTTCTCCTTCTTTTCCTCTCTCTATCCATCCTTCTTTTCTTGAGGGCATATTAGTTCAAACCACGATCTCTTGCGTCATCATCTGTGACACACACACGCTGAAAGAGAGCGATTGCTCATTAGATTGCTCAGAACGTGTCATTACAGAGATAATCTCACTGTGCCCGCCGTCAAATTACCCACAAGTCACCATTTCCCCTCACCTCAGAGGTATAGCAATTTTTATTTCTATTTTTGATGGGAAATTATTAGAGCTGTAAAAATCAAAGTCCTGTGTGTAAGATAGAGACTATGTAACACACATGCAGACGATATATACAGTGGTGGCCAAAATTATTAGAACAGAAGTATTTTCACCAGCTACAAAATGGTTCTTTCTATCTTTTGCTGTAGCGTGTCAGTAGGAAATATTAATTTTAATTTCCAAACATTAATTTGGCCATTAATTGTAATAATCCAGTGGGATTTTTTTGCACATGGAGTCTGATGACAGCCAGTACTCCACACAGAGATCTGATCTCATCGTCCTCCAGTCTGTCTGGAATGACGTGAAGAAACAGAAATAATTGAGACAGACTCAATCCAGAAGAACTATGGCAACATCTCTGAGATGCTTCAAGAGACCTGCCTGCAAAGCTGCAGTACTGACAAAAGTTTTAGGCACTTGTGTAATAATGCTGTAAAATGAGGATCAAAAATAATGTCATAAATAGATTTTCTTTATCAGTTCACTTCTATTAACTAAATTAAATCAACATTTGGTGTGAGCATCCTTTGTGTTTAAAGCAGCTCTTGTCCTCGGTGCACTTGCTCATCATTTTTCAGGTAGTTTTGCAGGTAGAAAATACTAGTGCTCTAATAATTTTGGCCACCACTGTACATATAATTGTAGTTAGAATACATTGTCATTAAAGTCCCTTTTCTCAATACTTTTGACAATATACACTCACTGGCCATTTTATTAGGTACACATTGCTAGTGCCGGGTTGGACCCCCTTTTGCCTTCAGAACTGCCTTAATTCTTCGTGGCATAGATTTAACAAGATATTGGAAACATTCCTTAGATATTTTGGTCCATATTGACATGATAACTTCACACAGTTGCTGCAGATTTGTCGGCTGCACATCCATGAGGTGAATCTCCCGTTCCACCACATCCCAAAGGTGCTCTATTGGATTGAGATCTGGTGACTGTGGAGACCATTTGAGTAAAGTGAACTCATTGTCATGTTCAAGAAGCCAGTCTGAGATGATTTGAGCTTTGTGACATGGTGCATTATCCTGCTGGAAGTAGCCATCAGAAGATGGATACACTGTAGTCATAAAGGGATAGACATGGTCAGCAACAATACTCTGGTAGGCTGTGGCGTTTAAACGATGCACAATTGGTACTAAAGGGCCCAAAGTGTGCCAAGAGAATATCGTACACACCATTACACCACCAGCAGCAGCCTGAACTGTTGAGACAAGGCAGGATGGATCCATGCTTTCATGTTCTTTACGCCAAATTCTGACCCTACCATCTGAATGTTGAAACAGAAATCGAGACTCATCAGACCAGGCAACGTTTTTCCAATCTTCTATTGTCCAATTTTGGGGAGTCTGTGTGATTTGTTGCATCGGTTTCCTGTTCTTAGCTGACAGGAGCGGCACGCAGTGTGGTCTTCTGCTGCTGTAGCCCATCTGCTTCAGGGTTCGATGTGTTGTGTGTTCAGAGATGGTATTCTACATACCTTGGTTGTAACGAGTGGTTATTTGAGTTACTGTTGCCTTTCTATCATCCCTAACCAGTCTGACCATTCTCCTCTGACCTCTGACATCAATAAGGCATTTTCGTCCACACAACTGCCGCTCACTGGATATTTTCTCTTTTTCAGACCATTCTCTGTAAACCCCAGAGATGGTTGTGGGTGAAAATCCCAGTAGATCAGAAGTTTTTGAAATACTCAGACCAGCCCGTCTGGGACCAACGTCTAGGTTACGTACGTAACCCCCGTTCCCTGATGGAGGGAACGGAGACGTTATGTCGTGACGACATAGAGGATTTACTTGGAAGCCCCGATCATCTCTGACTAAAGAGAAAACGCCAATGAAATTGGCTAGTGGATTTCGCATACCTGAGCCACTCCCCGTGCACACGGGTATAAAAAGGACGACAGGTGCATCCACTGATTAGGTTTTACGCTGAGGAGCCGAGACGAGTCCCTGGCAACCAGCGATGGTTCAAGATTGTGGCATGGGGACATAACGTCTCCGTTCCCTCCATCAGGGAACGGGGGTTACGTACGTAACCTAGACGTTCCCTATCTGTCGGTCACTAAGAGTTATGTCGGGATGACATAGGGGTCCTATGGAAAGCGCCACAAGCTGAACCCGTCACAACCTTGTGGCATGCAGATGTTGACAAGCTAGTGCGTGACAGACAAATGCCATGCAAGAGGTTGCAACCTTCCTACCGCCCCAGCGCAAATTCACTAACTTTGGTGCCCACCGGGACCACTGAGTACATCTGGGCTAGATATGGAGATAGCCAAGCCGCTGTTCCTTTCCCCACGGAAATCGGAAGGGATTTCGACCTTCAGTGAAAGACGGCTTCAGGTCTTTCCTATTTGTTGTTACAGCTTGCCGTAACGGCAGGGAAGCGAGCCTTCCGGAGAAGGGCGCTACGGAGGCCGCATCCTGCCTGAAGGGAGGTAACATGTGGAGATACTGATATGGACTGACCCAGGCTTGGGGCAGTACTACATACGACTGGGCTCTGGGGCAGATCCTACCTAGGTGTAGGGAGGAGGTGCTGTCAGCAGAACCAGACAAAGAGCTCTGTCAAAGAGAAGACACGGGTTTACCATGAGGGAAACCTTACCGTGGAAGAATATACATATGGGATTACCCAGAGGGGAATCAGGCCATACGGACACCTAGTACAGGGGCTGACCGGAGACCTGGGCGAGCTAACACCAGTACTGGGCCTGGCGTCAGACTGCTCCGCCCAGTCTGACTGCCGGGGGTGCTTGGAGGATTCCACCAGGGTTCACCGTCCGGGGAACTGAACTGGGGGAGAAAAAAGGCGCTCGTATCCCCGGGTGAGGTGGAATGGCGCAGCAAGCGTGACACCGGCCAGTTCTTCCCACCCATTACTTACACAACACACGGGAAGAAACTGGCTCAACGTGGAGATTGTAGAATCTTGCGAAGGTGTTCGGTGTCGCCCAGCCCGCAGCTCTGCAGATGTCTGCCAAAAAGGCGCCATGCACCAACGCAGGGAAGGAGGCAACACTCCTGGTGGAGTGAGCCCTCACCCCCAGGGGGCACGGCTCGACTTGTGACTGGTACGCCAAGGCGACGGCCTCCACTATCCAGTGGGCCAACCTCTGTTTGGAGACAGCCTTCCCTTTCTGCTGCCCTCCGTGGCAGACAAAGAGCTGCTCAGAGCTTCTGACGCTCCGGGTGCGGTCCACGTATATGTGCAATACTCTTACGGGACACAGCAACGCTAAGGCTGGATCTGCCTCCTCCGAGGGCAGTGCTTGCAGGTTCACCACCTGATCGCGGAAGGGCGTGGTGGGAACCTTGGGCACGTATCCAGGCCGGGGTCTCAAGACAACGTGAGAGTAGACCGGCCCGAACACAAGGCACTCTTCGCTTACCGAAAACGCCTGGAGGTCTCCCACCCGTTTGATGGAAGTGAGGTAACACTTAAGAGACAGGAACTTCAGCTCGACTGAGTCCAGCAGCTCAAAGGGGCCCCTCTGAAGTCCAGCCAGGACGATAGAGAGGTCCCAAGAGGGCACAGGGGGAGACCTGGAGGGATTAATCCTCCTGGCCCCCTTCAGGAAACTCACGATGAGATCATGCTTTCCCAGGGACCGGCCGTCCACTGCATTGTGGTGAGCCGCGATAGCAGCTACATACACTTTCAAGGTGGAGGGTGACAGCCTACGCTCCAACCTTTCTTGCAGGAAAGAAAGCACTACTCCAATCACAAGATCTTCGGGGTCTTCGTGAGAAGAACACCAGGTCGCGAACAGACTCCATTTCAGTGCGTAGGTTTGCCTTGATGAAGGAGCTCTAGCCTGAATGATGGTCTCTACCACTACCGGTGGTAGACCACTCAAGTCTGCAGCGGCCCGTCCAGGAGCCACACATGGAGGTTCCATAGATTTGGACGCGGGTGCCATATGGTGCAGAGCCCCTGAGAGAGGAGTTCCTTCCTCAGAGGAATGTGCCAGGGAGGTGCTGTCACGAGGGAAATGAGTTCGGGTAACCAGGTCCGGGTGGGCCAATGGGGCGCGACCAGCAGGACCTGCTCCTCATCCTCCCTGAGCTTGCACAGTGTCTGTGCGAGTAGGCTCACTGGGGGAAACGCATACTTGCGTAAGGCCGGAAGGCCAGCTGTGTGCCATTGCATCTGTGCCGAAGGGGCCCTCGGTCAGAGAGAAGTACAGCTGGCAGTGGGAGGACTTGGGGGAAGCAAACAGGTCTACCTGAGCTTCCCCAAATCGACTCCAGATCAGCCGGATCGTCTCAGGGATGGAGTCGCCACTCTCCGGGGAATGAGAGCTGTCGTGAAAGCACGTCGGCCGCACAATTGAGCTTCCCCGGGATGTGAACAGCGCGCAGTGACTTGAACTGCGTGGGACTCCAGAGAAGGGAGATGGCGGGCGAGCTGTGACATGCGGTGTGATCGTATACCTCCCAGCCGGTTGATGTACGAGACCGCCGCAGTGTTGTCCGTGCGGACTAGCACGTGCTTGCCCAACAGCAGTGGCCGGAACTGCCGTAAGGCTAAATGCACTGCCCACAGCTCTAGGCAGTTGATGTGTCAAAGCAGTCGGGGCCCTATCCAGAGCCCCGAGGCTGCCTGCCCATTGCATGTAGCACCCCAGCCCGTGCTGGAGGCAACTGTTGTGACAACAGTATGCCGGGACACTTGTTCTAGGGGCACCCCGGCCCGTAGAAAGGCAAGGTCCATCCAGGGGCTGAGGGAGCGGCGACACTGCTGGGTGATACCCACTCGCAGTGTCCCGCGGCGCCATGCCCACCTCGGGACCCGGGAGTGTAGCCAGTGCTGAAGTGGTCTCATATGAAGCAATCCGAGTGGCGTGACTGCAGCTGCGGATGCCATATGCCCCCGGAGCCTCTGAAACTGTTTCAGTGGTATCAAATTCCTGCCTCTGAAGGTACTCAGGCAGTTCAGCACTGCTTGGGCATGTTTCTCCGTGAGGCATGCCGTCATACTCACCGAGTCCAACTCCACACCAAGAAAAGAGATTCTCTGCACAGGGGAGAGCTTGCTCTTTTCCCAGTTGACCCGAAGCCCCAACTGGCTGAGGTGCCGGAGCACCAAGTCCCTGGGATCGCCCAACTGCTCTCTGGATTGGGCTAGGATAAGCCAATCGTCGAGGTAGTTGAGGATCCTCACACCCACCTCCCGTAACAGGGTAAGGGCGCCTTCTACGACCTTCGTGAACACACGGGGAGACAGGGAGAGCCCGAAGGGGAGGACCCTGTACTGCCATGCCCGACCTTCGAAAGCAAACCGTAGGAACGGTCTGTGTCATAGAAGGATCGAAACATGAAAGTAAGCATCCTTCAGGTCGATCGCTGCAAACCAATACTGGGGCTGGATGCATTTGATAATGCGCCTGCGCATCTTGAACGGGAGCTTGTGTAAAGCCCGGTTCAAAACTCGCAGATCCAGGATTGGTCAAAGGCCACCACGTTTCTAGGGAACGATGAAGTAAGGGCTGTAAAACCCCTGCCTCCTCTCGGCTGGAAGGACTGGCTCGATTGCGTCCTTTGCCAGGAGGACAGCAATCTCCTCACGCAAGACAGGGGCGTTCTGCCACCGGTGGGACAGACTGCCACCGACACTTGGGAGGTCGCCTGGGAGGTCGCCTGGCGAACTGAATTGTGTAGCCGAGTCGAATTGTGTGCGTGAGCCAGCGAGACATGCTGGGCAGCGTGAGCCACGCCTCCAGACGGTGTGCAAGCGGCTCCAACGGCACAATCGACATACCTGTGGTGGTGCAACGAAAGGGAGTAGGGGTGGATGGTACAGAAGGCGGTGCGTTCTGAGGCATCCTCACCAAACTCCCTGGGTCCCAAACGGGACTGGCCAGAGGTGCGTGGGGAGGAATGTTGTCCCCGAACCATACTCTCTTGGCTACTGGCAAAATGGGTCGTGGGTGAGAGTGAGGAAGCAGGGCGTTGCACACTGTCGTCCCATGGACCTGAGAACCCGGAGGAAAAGGAAAATTGCTCTTTCTTGAAAAAAGTGGGAAAACAGAAACAGAAGATTCTCCTCCCGGCCCTCCACCAGGGGAAGGAGCGGCGTTGTTTTCGCCGTCTCCTGAGAAAGAGCAAATTCCAACATCTCCGGGTTGCCCGCGTCAGGGCCGCTTCGTCGACTTCCTGGACGACTTGGGGCCTGGCTGGGATGCGGGGGGTGCCGCTCTCCTGCGAGAGGCTCGACGCGCCGGCCAAGGTATCGATTCGGCCTGGGGCGGAGCAGCTGCGGATGCAGGAGGGCGCCCACGGCGATGGGCAGACTGAGGCCTGGCCTCGGGGGCAGCAGTGGATGGTGCATCACGCCGGGGCGGGTGTGCTGGATCACCTCGGCCTACTGCTGTACCGCCGAGAACTGCTGGGCAAGCCCTCGACGGTGTCGCTGAACAGCCCTGCCTGGGAGATGGGGGCGTCGAGAAAGTGTGCCTCGTCAACGTCCTTAATCTCTACCAGGTTGAGCCAGAGATGGCGCTCCTGGACCACCATGGTGGACATCGCCTTCCCGAGGGACCGCGCCGTGACTTTCGTCGCTCGTAGAGCGAAGTCAGTCGCCGTGCAGAGCTCCTGCATCAACCCCAGGTCGGTACTACCCTCGTGCACCTGTTTGAGCGCCTTGGCTTGGTGAATCTGCAGGATAGCCATGGCGTGCAGGGCAGAGGCTGCCTGGCCTGCAGCGCTATAAGCTTTGGCCGTGAGAGCGGCTGTCAGCTTACAGGCCTTGGACGGGAGATGCGGACGGTTCCTGGGCACAGGTGTACCGCGATCGCTCTCTCCACCTGGGGAATGCCCGCGTACCCCCTGGCCACTCCGCCGTCGAGGGTAGTGAGGATGGAGGAGGTGGACGAGGGGATTCTGGCCGTGAAAGGGGCCATCCACGACTTCGTCAGCTCTTCGTGCAACTCCGGGAAGAAAGACACCGGGGCAGGGCGCGGTTGTGAGCCGCGCCCCGCTCCGAGAAACCAATCGTCCATCCACGAGGGCTTGCGGCTGCCCGGGCAAGCATGGCCGTCAGCTCTGGGTCCTGTGCTGCGGTGGTGACAACACCCGAGGGGGGCAGCCCCACCGCACCTTCATCCTCAGAGGACGTGAGCTCATCCCCCGATGCTGCGATCGACATCCTATCTACAAATGGTGCACCGAATGAGATGCAGGGCGTCCCGTGGGACAGACCAGCAAAATCACCCGGGAACCGGACGGGATGTTCGCTGCGCGAGGAGTAAGAGGTCCGTGGGGGCGTGCCCGGCGGAGAGGCTCTTACAGTAACCCTCAGATCTCCCAGAGCGCCAGCCGGCGATCCTCTGCTCGCAGAGAGACCAGCACGGGTGGCGGCAGAGGGTGCCAATCCTTTCATAAGGAAAGGCGAGATCGCAACGAAATCATGCTCATACGCCCACAACAGGCGCATGAGTCATCCACGAACGCATCTTCAGCATGTTGGAAGCCCAGACACTGAAAACAACGATCGTGACCATCATCCGCAGACAGGAAACGACCGCAACCAGAAGGACACGGACGAAATGGCATCTTGAAAGACGCGATCGTCCGTGATTTGCTCTTTTAGAATTTGCTCTCTTAGTTGAAGTGCCCAGGGGAATCGCTGATGAGAGGGACTCCGCTGATCGCAACGTTACGCCAACCAGGAACAAAACAAAGATGAAAGGCTTTGTGGAGATCAGCACTCTTCTCATCCACTCGGCTCCGAAGCAAAAATCGAATCAGTGGATGCACCTGTCGCCTTTTTATACCCGTGTGCACGGGGAGTGGCTCAGGTATTCAAAATCCACTAGCCAATTTCATTGGCGTTTTCTCTTTAGTCAGAGATGATCGGGGCTTCCAAGTAAATCCCCATGTCGTCACGACATAACTCGTAGTGACCGACAGATAGGGAACAACCATTCCACATTCAAAGTTACTTAAATCCCCTTTCTTCCCCATTCTGATGCTCGGTTTGAACTTCAGCAAGTCGTCTTCACTACATCTAGATGCCTAATATATATATATATATATATATATATATTAGTGGTGGGCCGTTATCGGCGTTAACGTGCTGCGTTAACGTGAGACTCTTATCAGGCGATAAAAAAAATATCGCCGTTAATCTATTCTCAAAGTTGGGTTAGGAGCTGGGTCTATACTACGCAAGCTATGATGACTTTCACCTTGATATTTTAGCGTGGATGTATACCTAGCCTAATTGCACTGTGGGCGAACGAGACTTGAACTAGAGGCTGACATTTTTCGAATCCTGGGATGGGAAACAAAATCGCTACGAATTACGTGATTGGGACGGGAGAGGAAAATATTTAATCGGGAGTGGGCGGGACCGAATAGATATCCAACTTTACCCACAAATACGTTTTATATAAATAAACTATAAACTGTATATTTTAATTCTGAACTCAACTGTCTCTTTATGCTCTCCTCCTGTTTGCTTTGGTGTGACTGGTTAAGTGAATGACGCAGTCCGTGATGGACAGATTGTTAACGGCTGGTCTATGTGGTAATACACTCGGGCAGGACATCCAAACGCTCACCTATCATTCATCAACCTCAAATATGGCTTTTCATCTGAAAGATGTATGTAGTAGCAACTTTACATGGCCGCTCAATATGATGTTAACCTAGAGAAATGTGCGCTATTGAAGTGTTTGTGTGGAAAGTGGAAGCGCGTTTGCTGCGGGACAGGCTCCGGTGCGCTGACTTGCTCTTAAAATCTCCGTCATTTTTGGTCATACAGATAAAAGTAACCTAATACATCTTTCGAATCTGTAAAGACTCTACGTTTATTTGTGTGCACTCAGAATAACAACAAAACGTTGCGCTTTTAAGCAAACAGGATGCGCTTTAGGTCTCATGTGAACTTGAGCGAGAAACTTCGAAACTCCGTCTTTGAAAAATATATCTATAGAGAGTGAAATGTCTAAAAAATAAAAAATGTAAATAGAAGACGTGTGTGTTAGCATGGATGATTTACATGAAATTGAATCTGTGCAACACTGTGCATAATATGGCTTTCAGTTCAATATAATAACAAAAAGCTACATTTTGGGTTTTTATTCAACTAATAAGGTGGGCACGCTGTGATCTGTACTATATTTTTACTGTAACTGACAGTTATCGGCAAAAAAAAAAAACACAACATGGGAGTGGGAGGGAATGGGAGTCATTCTTCCGGGAGTGGAACGGGACGGGATTTTCCCCCAGTTTTTTCGTGGGATTGGGACGGAAAGAGATCAATTTTTGTGGGAGTGAGACGGGAGAGGTTTGAGAATTCACTCCCGTGTCACCCTCTGCTTCGAACCTGTGTGTATGCCTAACGTTACTGTGAAATTACCACATCAAACGTGACGTGCTAACATGGATGCAGCTATGAAGTAGTAGTAGTAGTAGTAGCCCTTTATTGTCACTAGTAACAAGTACCAGCGAAATTAGCCATCCACCTGTCCATACATACACAACATACATATGACAATGGGGTAGACAGAACAGGAAGACAGGGTATGTAAGAAAAATACAGCATTTACATGAGGAAAGAGAGGAGGAACAAAAAAAATTTTTACCCCCAGACTATGCTCCATTGGGGAGTACAGTGTCAGAACAGAAAAAAAAAACACCTCAGCACAAAAGCACATATACCATAAACACATGACTTGCAACAGGGGGAACATATCCAGCTCTGGCAAGCAGCCGTCCGGTGCCATTTATTACGGACAGACCTGCTCGACAGGTGGCGGTAAAAAGCGTTCGGAGGCAGATGATCGGGGAGGGGAGATAGTATGAAGCCGCCGGGTTTGCTTCAGGGAAAATTTATTTTTAAGAAGCTTCCCAATGGAAACTGTAAACAGTTCATCACGACCTCTTATGTAGGCCTACAGTTCAAAATTCATGTTTAACTGAATAAACAGTTAGTAAAAACAAGTACATCTTATTGAACATAATTTATTTTCATCACCAATTATCATAGTAGAACAGCTTTCTCAAGCAGTTTGTGATGCATTTTGGAAACAGGAGATGAGCCCCTGGTCTAATGCGCCACCTGGCTTGAGAAACCCGTTCTCAAAGACTTACTTTTAGTCATTACTTGGGTAGCACACATATTCTGAATGCCTTCGGCAGAATTCAAATGAGCCATTTTAATCTAGATTAATCTAGATTAATTCCAAGATTACAGTGAGATTAATCTAGATTAAAAAAATGTATCTATGCCCACCACTAATATATATATATATATATATATATATATATATATATATATATATATGCAGTTTAAATGTTTAGTTATAATGAAAATGTTCATATCAGCATATTAAAATGGTTTCTGAAGAATCATCTGACACTTTATATTGGAGTAATGATGCTTTGCCTCACAGGAATAAACTAGATTATACAATATATTAAGAAAGAAAATTATTCTTTTAAATTGTAATAATATTTGTTCATTATCATAGTTAAATCAAATCAATGAAGCCTTGGTGAGCATAAGAGACTTACAGAACCCAAAATGTGTGTATATACACCAACAATTGGAATTTGGGAACCGATTAAGAGGTGAAATTTAATTAGACCACAGCAAAAACTAAATTTAACACACCGCTTTACTAAAGTAAAAATATAAATGCATAATAATAATTATTAATAATATATTAAAACAGGGGTGTCAAACTCAGTTCCTGGAGGGCCACAGTCCTGCAGAGTTTATGCTGCATTTCACTCTATACACGCTCTTTACACAAGGAAGATTTCTTAAGGCATTTTAAAGATGATCAAACATGAACTGGGGCATCAGCAGCAAGCAGGGTTAACCTAGTAGCCTGTTCTTTAACGTCCCACCAGGTTCTTGGAGCAAAAACGAACAGGGTAGCAAAAATGTGCTGGCTCTACTAAGAGCCTGTGTGAAAGAGGTAGAGCCCGGGTAGAGGGGGAACTATTTTAGTGAAACACCCTGCATGGGTCTAATAGCAGCCAGATAAATCTGAACAGATAGTGACATCCTGCCTACTCATACAGCTTCAGTCAGCTGTAGTAATTATGGTCTCAGGAAGGGGTCACTCCCGGCAATGCCAAGGGGACAGCCCTGTCAGATATGCCTCCTTCAAATGACCTGGGCACCGCTAGGGTAAATAGAGCTGCAAATTGGAGTGTGAACATCTTATGATGGGACTGTGTGTCTTCATATAGCTGTATACTCAAATGAACACAGGCTAAAACATAGCTTTCTGATGCTCAACATTTCCTTTTTTAACTGATTCAACTCTTAAGTTATTAATCATAATATTTTGAGTTTTTCCACAAAAAGGTCACAAATTTGTCACAAAAAATATCAACAGCACTAATCATAAACAATGTCATTATTTCTGACCAGTCTTTAGAAAGCAGAATGAAATGGCAATAATTAAATATATTTATAAAAATGTTAAGTTACCTCATCAACTTTTATAAACCTAAAATACATTTTGAAAAACCTTAGATTTTTCCCTATTGCTTTATCTCCATTTAGTATCATTTCTATTTAGACCCGTTTAGTGATGCTTGACAGAAATGAGACAATTCACCTTTAATTAAATTTTCTTTCCTTTATTTTCTATTCACCTACTGAAACAGGACAAGTTCCTTCTTTCAAATAGAGAATAGCTTTTCACTTACGTCAAAGCTGTCGGACGTGATTTACTTGTTATTGCTAATTAGATTTTTTGTGGTATTTGACTGGACAAAATATAAAGTGCAAGATGAGCCCTCAATATTTTGTTTGTCTTTTTGTCAACTTTTAGGAGTACATTATTACATTGATGACCTACGTGGGGCCTGGGACATGGCATCTCAAAAATATGAGATGGGAGAAAAAATTATAACTAATTGTCTCGGTGTTCTCTCATAACGTTTTACATTCCCCCAATAATTTTTGCATTTGCTTGCAAAAACTTTCAGGAAAGATTCCTGGGTGAACATGTTTTTTGAAAGAATGAAACACTTTTGTGAGCAAGCACAACATTTCTTAGAGGAACTCAAAACTAGTTTTGGGTCTAAGTCCTTAACCAACTGAGTTTGAGTGGGAGACATTTATTAATGTCTAATCTTATTTATTTTTTATTAGAGGTGGGCATAGATTAATTTTTTTAATCTAGATTAATCTAGATTAATCTTGGAATTAATCTAGATTAATCTAGATTAAAATGGCTCATTTGAATTCTGCCGAAAGGCATTCAGAATATGTGTGCTACCCAAATAATGACTAAAAGTAAGTCTTTGAGAACGGGTTTCTCAAGCCAGGTGGTGCATTAGACCAGGGGCTCATCTCCTGTTTCCAAAATGCATCACAAACTTTAATCTTATTCCCGTCCCAATCCCACGAAAAAAACTGGAGGAAAATCCCTTTCCACTCCCGGAAGAATGACTCCCATTCCCTCCCACTCCCGTGTTGTTGTTTTTTTTGCCGATAACTGTCAATTACAGTAAAAATATAGTACAGATCACAGCGTGCCCACCTTATTAGTTGAATAAAACCCAAAATGTTTTTTGTTATTATATTGAACTGAAAGCCATCTTATTATGCACAGTGTTGCACAGATTAAATTTCATGTAAATCATCCATGCTAATACACACGTCTTCTATTTTTATTTTTTTGACATTTCACTCTCTATAGATATATTTTTCTATGTACTGTATTTTTAGATATATTCGAGTTTCGAAGTTTCTCGCTCAAGTTCACATGAGACCTAAAGCGCATCCTGTTTGCTTAAAAGCGAACGTTCGTTGTTATTCTGAGTGCACACAAATAACGAGAGTCTTTACAGATTCGAAAGATGTATTAGGCTACTTTTATCTGTATGACCAAAAATGACGGAGATTTTAAGAGCAAGTGAGCGCACCGGAGCCTGTCTTGCAGCAAACGCGCTTCCACACAAACACTTCAATAGCGCACATTTCTCTAGGTTAACATCATATTGAGCGGCCATGTAAAGTTGTTACTACATACATCTTTCAGATGAAAAGCCATATTTGAGGTTGATGAATGATAGGTGAGCGTTTGGATGTCCTGCCCGATTGTATTACCACATAGACCAGCCGTTAACAATCTGTCCATCACGGACTGCGAGCCTCTAGTTCGAAGACTCGTTCTCGGCCCCTACAGTGCAATTCGGCTAGGTATACATCCGCGCTAAAATATCAGGGTGAAAGTCATCATAGCTTGCGTAGTATAGACCCAGCTCCCAACCCAACTTTGAGAATAGATTAACGGCGATATTTTTTTTATCGCCGATAAGAGTCTCACGTTAACGCAGCACGTTAACGCCGATAACGGCCCACCACTATTTTTTATGTTACAAAATGTCAGAGTCTGTGTTCAAGTACAAGTCCACCAAGTGCATTTGAGGTTATTTATAATTGCAGTAAAAATAAATCCAAGTCCAAGAACCCCAACCCTGCATTTGGGGTAATGTAAGCCTTTTGCGAATAATCAAAAGTTTTTCTGGGAAAATGCAAAGGCAGACACAAAGTTTCTTGGAGGGATGCCAAATTTTGCAAGCGAATGCAGTTTCTTGGTGGGAACACAAGACTTGTGAGCAAATGCAAAGTTCGGGAAACAAAAGTTTTGCAAATAAAAGCAAAGTTTCTTGAGGGAATCCCAACTTTTGTGAGTAAATGCAAAGTTTGGGGAAACATATACAAAATTCTTAGAGGAACGCGAAACATCTGCAAGTTTATCTGGGAACGCAAACTTTTCTCAAGAGAAAGCAAAATCATTTTGAATAAAAATTTTCCTCCTGTCCCATTTTTTCCCATCACTATGCCCCTTTAAACCTCTGTAAAGACCATACAGATGAAACAGACATGAATTAAAAGCTACATATTCCCACTTCCCTGCTAATAAACCCCAACTAAAACCAGCCTAACATGGTTGTCCAGCCTGGTCATAGCAGATTTGCAGGCTGGTTTTGACCACTTTTTTTGCTGGTCAGGCTGGGATTCCAGCTATACTTTCAGCTTAAACCTGCTAAGACCAGCTAACCAGCTTAGGCTGGTTTTAGGGTTTGATTTAAATTACCATTTAACTTCACTAATTGGGCCGGTAGCATCTGAATAAATATAGTACTATCTAATTTTTTAAAACATGCACGCAAACAAAAAATTTATCCTCAGGGTGCTGGAAGCGTTAATTGGTACGGCCATAAAGCCTACCCTCAGCCTAATTAGATCATTAGTACTTCATTATTAGTAGCAGAAGGATGTAGTGATGCTAATGTTCCAGTCAAAGCTGTCACATACCTTCACACACACTGTATCAGAGCAAGATCTGCTGTATCTGTCAGCTCCTTACAGGAAACGGTCCACAGATTGCATGCTGTCTACAGGAAGCTTTCATTTTAGCGTTATTTTCATTATATTTATTATACAGGAACACCTGCTACTATGATAGAAGATATATAATGGAACATCTGCTGCCATTTGCAAAAGCCTGATTAAGTGTGTCAAGCAAACGCCGCTGTTAACGTGTCTTGTTTTATCATCAGCAGTTCTTTCAAAGACTAATTATTTTAGGTCTCTGGAGCAGAGATGTTTTTTATTGTTATCGGACATAAAGTTCTGGAAAGGTGCAGGAGGCAGGTCTTGAAAGAGACTGCGTAATTATTTCATTTCGGAGACATATGAACAGCAGGTGACTTCCAGACAGAGAGAAATGATATCAATAAGCATCTGTTTTGACAGAGAACTGATGAGTCAAGTTCATTTCATCAGTGTTTTTCAACTTTTCATCAGGGGACTTAAACAATAAAACTTGGAAAGGTGTCTCGTTTGTCTTATCATACAATCGACAAATGACAAGAACACTTAAAGTTCTCGTTCATCTAAAAATGAGAAATTCATCATCATTTACTCACAGTCATCTCATCCCAAACCTGTACGACTTTCTTTCCTCTATGGAACACAAAATAAGTTATTTTAAACACCAAACCAAACATGTCTCTATTCAGCAATAACTGAGGTGCCACAGTGATGTTAATTGATGTGTTTTCGGTGACACTTTTGCTCAGGGTTTGTGTCGATAGTGCTGAGTGTGCAGTGTAGAGACTGTCCCGTCACCCTCTATTAAAGAACACCCTGCGGCTTTACCGTCAGTCTTGCTTCAGCCGCTACAATGTTTACGCAGTGCGTTGGAAAGGCAGATATGGGCACAGAATGCATGCAGGTTCTTTCAGTCTCAGTTAAGCAGCATTTGCTGATTGCAGTCTGAAAGAAACCGAAAAACAGCTAATGATTAGGTAAAGGTTCATGGAGTGTTATACTGTCCAATTAGTTCCAGGATGAGGAAAGGCGTTGTCATTTTGACACTTAATTACACATTTAGTAAACTTTTTATGATTGTCAGTGATATATAAGACTGTGCATTATAAAGAAAAGGCAAAATCCTTTAAAAATCTATTTTTTTAATCTATTATTAAAATATTAGCTTTTTCTATTCACGGAGAAACTTTCATCCCATTTTCCAGAAATGTTTCACATTAATGAGTCTAAAATGTCATATGGTATAAAAAAGTAGTAAGATTTTCCTAACACCTTCAATAGACACAAGTGTATATGGTTTAATCATAACATTTATTACATAATTTATAAACATAATTCATTCAGAAATATAATTCAACTAGTGGGTTTGCACCACATTTTAAAACCTGATCTAAACTCGCTGTATCAAAGAAAGGTCCAATTATTTTAAGAAATGTATTTATAGATTATTATTATACATTACTGTATATTAATAATATGTATCTATTTATATACATATTAATATACATATTATTAATATGTATATTATTAATATGTATCTAATATGTAATATTGTATCTATTTTAGTTATATTTAAACAATTATCATGCCAAATTACCTAATAACTTTTCAAGAATGTAATTATTTAATGATTTTTCCTCATTATGATATTATATTACAATATTTATTTGATAAAGAAAAAAAAGCTAATCATAGAATAGGTATATCAAATCATTGTGTGAATAAACTACATTTTTAAGGTGTTTTGTAATTTGTTTTTAATGAATGTTAATTGTTTTTTAGTTTTGTAATAAATGAATAGATGGGAAATATATTGGTGGATGAATCAGCAGCAGTGTTTTCAGAGACAGTATATCATGCTGCTCTACTCGACTGTTTTCTAACAGGGATGTTCCTCCGAGATCTCAGAGAGACTGAGAAACACACACAGTTCAATGCTTATTCATATGTGCTTCAGGACAAATGACATCATCCAAAACATGATTCATGAATATCTCGATGCTTCCGTGGCTTTCATGACTAAATCCTTGTACCGAGAAAATCCACAGCTTTTCCTGAGAATGGCCTGCCCACCAATTACCAGAGCAGTTCAGCTTAGACCTGAATGCATTTCTGTGCTAGCTCCAGTCCGGTTTATCACTAGTGTTTTTTTTTATGTTGTTCATTGGGGTGTTCGGACCAATATCCAACACACAGCATGTGCTCATCTCTTCAAAAACATATGGCTGTCATATATCAGATGCCTGTCCACTGGGTCATCTCCTGCCAAACACTTCATGGCACAGAGAGAGATATTATAACACTGTACAGTACTGTAATCACATGCACCTGTTTGTGGCTCATGAACTTTTATATCTTTCATAACAATATACTGATGAAAAGTCATGGGAAAGTCATGGGAACATAAACTACCTAAAAAAACGAATATATTCAAACTAAATCATAACTATATGATGCTCTACATTAAAATGTAATAAAAGAAAACATGAAAATTACACACTTTAACCTAATATGACCAATTTTCCATTTATGTTCCCTCAATGGCAGCATTGTCTAAACATGCCTAGTGAAGTTCTCTAGCAATAGTGCATGTATTAATCTAACACGGATGACTTCAAATGCATTCAGCCTGCTATTTTTAAAGCCCACTAATTATGTAATTGCATATGTTAATCTTTTAGACTGAGGATGAAGTGCTGGGAGGCGGGAGACTTTTTCCCACTCTCAATCTGAATCTCAATGAGGATGGACTTTCTGATAAGCGTGCGCTGGGGGTATTGTACAGGAATTAGCTCAGGCAGCAGCGCTTTATAAAGTGTGTTTTGGAAAGTCTCTGCTGTCTTTGTGGTGTACATCAGAGTTGTGTATGGATGTGTGATACTGAGCAATGACCTGTAGTACAGTGTGAATGTGTACATCTGTACTGAGCTCTGGTTTTGTGCCGAGCGCTGTAGCACACTGGAGTAACAAGAAAAGGTACAAGTAAGAAATAAAGTCACACTGCAAGATATAAAGGCAAATTACTTGAACCAATGTAACAATTATGAGATACACAGTCACTTTGTGAGATACACTACCATTCAAACACTTTTATCGTTTGCTATCTTTTCTCACATTCACCGAAAATACAGTACAACAGTAATATTGTAAAATATTATTACAATTCTTAAAATATTTTCAATTTGAATATATATTCAAATGAAATTGTATTCATTTGATGTAAAGCTGAATTTCAGCATCATTACTCCAGTCTTTACACGATCCTTCAGAAATCATTATTATATGCTGATTTATGATCAGTTTTGAAACTGTTGTGCTTCTTCAAAAAATTTTGTAACCTGTGATACTTTTTTCTTTGATTCACTTTTTATTTTGATCACTTTTTATCCATTTAACACATCCTTGCTGAATAAAATAATTAATTTCATAAAAAAAAGAAAAGAAAATGTACTGACCCCAAAGTTTTGAATATTAGTGTATATTGAAACAAAATTTCTATTTTGAATAAACACTGTTATTTTTAGCCTTTTATTTACCAAAGAATCTAATATGATACATTTTATTACCAATGTTGACAACAGTTGTGCTGCTTCATATTTTTATGGAAATAAATATATTCTTTGATGAATTTAAAGTGCAATAGAACAGCATTTATTAAATAGAAATATTTTGAAACATTATTAATACCTTTACTGTCACCTTTGATCCCTTTAATGCATCCTTGCTGAATTAAAATATTGATTTAATTTAAAAACAATTCATTTTGATCTGTTTTCTAAAAGATCTGATTTACAATAATGAGGAATAAAGACAAAAATGATGAGCCAAAAAGTCCTAGTTATGAGAAAAACAGATGAAATTACAAGAAACAAATTCAAAAGTGATGTAGTCATGCTTATGAATTCACATGTAAAGTCACAATTCCATAATATAGTTTTGTATTATGCCACATGATGCCAAATGAACACTTGCCAAGTACCAAATGTGAGTAAGAACTGTTGCTATAGAGTATATAGCAAATTTCAATATAAGACTTATGACTAATAGCACATGGTACTAATATGTCATGGTACTTTTGCTTTTTTATTTGAGTAAAATGACATTACAATTCGGTAAGTAGAATTCAGTGTGCACTATAACTCTCTCCTGAATGTCAACTACAGGTACTACTAAATAAAGGCCCTTGAGAACATGTACATTGTTGTTCCTACCAAAGACATCAGCTGAGGTAGATTACATTCAGCGTCTGTCCGGTGACCTTCCTCTGAGTCTGCAGAGTATGATCTGCCACGGCGTATTCTGCCTGAGGTCATTAACAAAGACATCACACTCTGAGTCACGTCTAAAAAAAACACACCTGCATCTTGACAATGAGTCAATAACAGCACTGAAACATTGAAACGCATCAAGAATCACGTGACTCACTGAATCGAAATCAAATCCTGCTGTGTCTACAAATTCCCATGTGTACAAAACAACTCAAATCTATTTCTGCTATCATTCGTCAAAACACCATTGAATAGCAGAGGAATGAAGGTATCTGCAAATATCTGCTTGACATCTAAGCTTTATAAAAGGCATTAAAAGCCATAACGTTCCATTTCTGCATATCTGTTTTCTCTCTATTCCCTCTGACTCGTTTTTTCTCCTTGTGCTTTGATCCCGTTCTTCATGAATATTTAACCCCCCCCCACACACACACACACACACACACACACACATAGGCATGGAGCCACACATCTTTGGCTCCATGCCTATGAGCCTGGCCGAACCAGAGACCCTTCCGCCAACCAGTGCACTTCATCATGGCGAGATAGAGCGAATAACAGGTCAAAAATCAAAGGACTGGGATGGAGTGAAAGCAACACCGTACTGCAGAGAACAACACAAGCATTCAGTGACATAAACTGCTGCTCTCTTTCCCTTCAAACAGCACTTGTGGAAGGCATCGCTCTCACTGCTGCAGATATGAATCTAATACTCTCTCCAGATCGGCCCCCTCCAAAAACTCACACGTACACAACCGTACACACATATTCTTCAGATATCAGAGGACACGTGAGGTTGAGAGCATTCAGTCACTTTCCCAGTACGGATGGAGGTCACGAGACTAATCTATTGTCCTTCTGAATCAATCGATGCGCGGTGTAATGCATAACCGTTATGAGATTAGTATAATACAGATCTTCTGTCTATATGCTGCAGTTCAGAATACAATGGCATTATTACACAACACAGCATGTGAGTAAATACTACAGTAATACAGTTACAAGCATGCTTTGTGTATCTTGTATGTATTAAACAGTGTTATTCAGTTCACCTTCTTTTCAGACAATCAGTCATCAAATCTTGTGATTCACGTTTTGTGTCATTTCAAGTTCATTTTGTGTCAGAGGTGCCCAAAAGTGAATCTAGTTCCACCAGATATACCACGTTTAAGATTAAAAAATAATAATTAGCACTTTTATTCAGCAAGGATAGATTAAATTGATCAAAATTGACAGTAAAACTTGTATTCATTAAAAAAGCCTACTAATCAAATATATGATCTTCTTTTCATCAAATCATTCTGTAAAAAAAGTTCCACAAATAAAAAAAATCCTCAACGCTGCTAATAACAAGATGTTTTTTCATCACCAAATCAGCATATTAAAATGATTGTAAAATGTAACCAAATAGGAACCCATATTTTAAATTGTAATAATATTTTAGAATATTACTATATTCAAATAAATGCAGCATTGGTAAGTATAAGAGACTTAAATTGTACAGAGCCAAACCTTTGTATATACTCAACGAAAATGATCAAATCAAACAATAAATGAACCAATACAACTAAGACAAAAAGATACCTTAATTAGATATTTAGAGCAACAAACAGATAAGTTTTAATGTTTCAAATTGTGTGTACATACTTTTTAAATATCATCCTTTATGCCTTCGTAAAATTATCTCTGCTAATATTGAGTCACATCTACTGTTGCCAAAAGCATTCTTGTAACAGCGCCCACTAGTGGACTGCTTTCCCATTAAGTTTGCATGTGGTGCTGCCTTGGAATTTGGACAAACAAGGTCATTTATAAGCAAGCACAGTTTTATCGCCTTCTGTTTGCAAGAGTCTTTCCATCTATTCCAAGTCTAACATGGTGCGTAGGTAGGCAGCTCACTAGAGTTTGGACCAGAGCTAATATTTCTCAGACAATAGGTGTTTTGAAAGACGTCAGATTGAAATAAAGTTCTCTGGGTGAGTGTCAATCAGGAGGAAAGCTAAACTGTCAGATTCTCTCTCACTCTCTGTTAGTCAACACTGTGAAAGTGCTGACAATGAGGAGAACCATCACCTCTCCAAATATCATCGCCTTGCATTCTGACACACTACATCACAATTATACACAATCAAATCGCCTGGACTAGTTTATTATGAAGTACAGTAGATGATGAGCCAGCAGTTCATATCTTGATGAGACCCTGGGTTATACGTTCTGCTCCTAATAGACTGAAGCAGTGAGCTGCAAATAAGGACAAGTAGACCTATAGTATGAATACACAGCAAAATTACAAAAATGTGAATCACAATGAGTGTCCAGAGGCTGATTAGCGTTTTGATTGTGTGGTTGTCAGTAGTTCTGTGTAGCCACACTTTTAACTACCAGCATAAAGTCTGTTCCACATTGCAGCTTATTCTAGCCACGATTCACCCACTTAGCCAAGAACAGACATTCTGGGGTGCGTTTCCCAAAAGCATCGCTAGCCAACTATGGTCACAAGTTCTGTCGTTACTAACATAGTTCAACGATTCGGTGTTTCCCGACACCATAGTTCAAACGAACATTCGCAATCAGCGTCGCAAACATACATGGTTGGAACTACAGATCTTGACCTGTGGTTAGAAGCATATTTTTTGTTATTAAGACATATGGGCTTAAATAAATATGCACCTGGGCGCAATAAGCAAGCTAACATGCAGTACAATCTATATATTCCATTCTATCTAAATGAAAAAAAGTGTTTCATATGCGTCTGGCCAATCGGTGTGCACGTACTTCACTGGTAGTTCTTCACTGGTAGCACTAGTTTTAGACTCTACTCTGAGGTAGGAGCTAATTTAGTTTCCCCAAACAGAGTTCCTAGAACTAAATACGTTCCTAGTTTCTGTGGTGCTGCTAACTAGCAAAAAAACAGGAACTTCTGCCAATAGTTCTAGGAACTATGAAAAGTTTCCTCCGTTGTAAGAGTGCCTATATAAAGTGCTCATTAGGAAAACATGCCTGAGGTGACAGGATATTACCTTGCTTTATGCAAAACGTATGTCAATTTTCTAAAAGCGCAAAAAGAGCATTCGGTTTTATCCCAAACAGAGGAATTTGAATCTAGTATATATTGAACCTATTGCAGAAGTCCAGAAATTAAATGTCCGTTAAGTGGCACAAACTACTTAATGATCTATTGAGCTAGAAAATAACGTGTCTCCTACTCTAAACCCAATCCTAAACCTAACTGATTGTGTTAACAAAAGCAAATGTGAGATAAAAACACATTTGCTGAAGCAACCATAACATTTTAGCAAAAGTCTTCAAGCTCTTTGATTGTGGCTTGTACTCAAACGCTACGCATCGCAAGTGCAATGCTGTACCAGGTGTGCGACCGAGCAAGTTTACTATGAAAGAAAAGCATTCATAAGGAGCTTATTATGTGATGCAAATGTCACAAATAATTAGTTTACAAATCATAAACTGTGGTAAAAGGTCATAACATAGTGATGTGCAAAGAAATGCACTAAAATACGTCTTTATTCATCACCAATCTGCCACTGTAATTATAATTTGTGTGTGAAAAGGGGAAACAAGTTTTTAGTGTTTTACTTGCCACTAGTTTTTATTTTAGGTGGAAAGTGCAGTGATATGTTTTTATTTTTGCAAAAATGTAGGTAGAAGTATTTCATTGAAGTCCATAGTCTTTCATTGTATGGACAAAAACAGCTAAACAGTTTGTTTTCTTGTAAACTCAAGGGGAAAATTTAACAGAGCTCTTGGCTGACAGGCCGATTATAGCAGCCTGGGACTTCATAAACATGACTTTGTTTGCTCAAAAGCCAGCCAATCGGTTTGGGACTGGTGACATCAGTCAGATCTTGGATTGTTTCAGCCATTGAATATAAGCAGTCTGTTTAAGTGCCATACTCTCATCTGTCGAGTGCTAAATTCTTCTTAAAAAGGGTCGATGCGATACATATGTCAAGAAGCCACTGTGACCTGCTGGGTGCATTTTGTTTTTCATTAAATTAAATGTGAATTCACTATGTGCACAAATTAGAAGAAACTGTAGAGAATGTTTTTTTTTTTATTCTGTGCACTAAATGAAGTGCTGACTTTACATTTGTGTTGACGAAATGCATCTGTCTTTTTTGCTTTCTGTTCAAAATGCATTAAAGAAACTGCATTTTGTCATGAAATACTATATTTCAGGTGACATAATTAATTAAGTTCATCAACACTATCATTCAAAAGTCTCTTATGTTCACCAAGGATTCATTTATTTGATCAAAAACACAGTAAAAAGAGTAATATTGTGAAAAATAACGTTATAAAAAGAACCGTTTTTTAAATATATTTTAAAACGTAATTTATTCCTGTGATGCAAAGCTAAATTTTCAGCATCATTACTCCAGTCTTAAGTGTCACATGATCCTCAGAATTCATGCTAACTTGCTGATATGCTGCTCAGTTAAGTGCTCAATTATTAATTATGATTCTTAATTTAGCAATGTTTAAAACTGTTTTTACAAAAAAACAAGTTTCTTTAATGAATAGAACATTCAGAAGATCAACATTATTTGAAATAGAGATCATTTGTAACATTATAATTCTTTACTGTCATATTTGATCAGTAGAGTGCGTTCCTAAAAGTGTTATTTTTGTTTATTAAGAAAATAGCACACTTTTGAGTGGAAGTGTATCACAGTTTTCTCAAAAATACTATCCAGTTCAACATTGATAATAATAATAAATGTTTTTGTGTATTGATGCTGAAAATTTTGTTTTGACCATTTAAATAGAAAAGAGTTGTAATAATATTTCACAATATTACTGTTTTACTGCAAATAAATGCAGCCTTGGTGAATACAAGAGAATTATTTCAAATACAATTAAAATTCTTAATTATTTCAAAAACTTTTGTCTTTTTAATTCTAATTAGTAAGGTTGCGTTTGATGCCCCATATCACAGTTGCATGCTGTATTTTAGAATATCTTCACCTGATCGCTCTCCGTTCCATTGAAACCCTTAAATAAAAATGTTTTAAAAACTGATACCAATATACATCACCTGAGTTGCTATTTTATAAGCTGTATTTGTAAACTGTATTTGTCACATACTCAATAATGTTCTAAATGTTCTACACACGATTGTCGCATTCATTTTTCATGCCCACAGAATGAGGCGGCCCTTAGCGAACTTACCGTGAGCACCAGGCTCGCCTTTAAATCAGACCCTATTAGCAGAAGCATCTGGCTTCGCCACAGTGCCTCTGCATCCACTCAGTATGCAACACCCACACTCCCATACGCTGCATTTACTATGCCAGAGGACTCACAATTACCTCTCACATCTGATCATCCAAACACCCATATCCATGTGTCAACACTTCAGCACGTCTGCTGCAGAGAGCAGCATGTCACTTTTTTCAACTATAAGTGAATGCCTGTGTTACGAAGCCTGTGTTTCTTTGAAGTAAAACTTCATTTGAACTCAGCAAATCGGTGAAACTTATGGCGCTTTTCCACTGCATGGTACGGCACGGTACGGTACGGTACGGTTCACTTTTGGGGGGTTTTCCACTGGGTACTGTACCTGGTACCTGATACTTTTTTAGTACCACTTCGGTCGAGGTTCCATGCAAACCGTACCGTTACCAAAACGTGACGTGTAAACTCTGCTGATCACTGATTGGCCTGAGATAATCGTCATTACTGCGTCACTGAACTTGCGACACGAGACCCTCCTCTACAGTCATACCCGCTAGATTTAAATCAGCACAGCCAGCGAAGGATCGGACGCAACTTCTGTTTAAACAAATGCACCTTTTTGCATCAACCGCAAAATAGCAGTGTCGTTGTCTGTTGAGGAAGTTCAGACGTTCCTCTCGTTGATAGCCGAGGAGCGGATCCAGCGAGAGCTTGATGGCGCGACGCCGAAGGAAAAAGCCTTATGTATAACGTTACTTTTGAACTTGCTGTATTTACAGAGTATGTTTTCTGTTTATATTTTTACCTCTGTATCTGTGTTTTGCTTCAATTAAAAACAATCTGATCGAATAAGTGTACCTCCAGACTATATTAAATATGTATCATTGTATGAGCACGTAATGAACCTCTTGAAAAAGACAAATGATTAATGCCGCGATTATAAAAACCATCACATAAATACAAAAAAACAAGGGATACATTGTACATTTTGAAATATTCAAAAGTTTATTGATAATTCACTTTACAGAACACACTGCATGAATAGTTAACTAACTTAATCAAGTAACGCAGCACACCTGCACGAACATCCCTGCTCTCCTCCTCTACAACCCGTGTCACTGCCACAGTCTCTGCTGCTGAGGGTAAATCACAAGCATTCTCATAGACCTCTCCATTGTTGTTAAAAACATCCACATGCAGAGAGTGAAGAACACTATTCCGTCTCCTTTCTTTGTTGTGAGTTTGTTTGTGGCGCGTTTACGATGATGTCACGGCAGTAGAGGCGGCGCAATTATAACGACGCGTGAATAATCCCGCCCACTCTATAGCGGTACTAAACTGCGGTGGAAATGCAACCGACCCGAACTGAGCCGTACCGTACCGTACCGAGCCGTGCCGAACCGTACCGTACCATGCAGTGGAAAAGCGCCATTAGTTTCTCAGCACAAGACGCCTCATTGAAACACACTAAACAACTTGAGCAGAGCTATCCCCAAAGGAGGAAGTCTTCAATGTGTGAGTTAATGAAACTCGTGGCTCTCCGAGGCCCAGGACAAATAGAGAAAACAGATATGAGAACAAACACACACGCACACACCTACAACCACAAAATGAAGTAATCAAGCCAGAAAACATAAAACATCATATCAGAGCTGCTGTTGCCCTGTGTTTGTTGTCGTTCTAGAAAGAAATGTAATGACCAAGTCCAGAAGGTATTTGCAGACTTTATAAATCTAGAAAAATGATGTCCAGCACATTCCCAAACTCATCACTGGGGAGTCAGCAGCTATCCTGCACTGAGATATATGGAGGCCCTTTTCCACCTCACTCGAAAACATTTAAATGGTAATGGGGACAGTTTAAAGTCACAGTTTTGAGAAACTGAGTTTGGAATTCGCACTTATAAGATATATAGTCGCAATTACACAAAATAAAGTCACAACTAAAAGTTATGAAGTCAATTATCAGAAACAAAGTTGCAACTAGATCTAGGCTGAAGAAAAAAGGTGACCGGGCTTTTGCCATTGCCAGCCCTAAACTGTGGAACAGCCTTCCAGTCTCTATTAGAACAATTGCAACAGAATCACTTTTTAATACAAGGCTTAAAGCCTACCTCTTTGAGAGGGCTTTTAATGTATGAGCCAGCAGGAGTTTATTATTTCAGATTATTATTTGGTTGTTTTGTTTGTACAAATTGTATGTATTTGGATTCTTTTTAAACTATATTGTTCAGCACAATGGTCAACCATTGTTGTTTTATTGTGCTTTATAAAAAAAACAAATAAAAAAACAAATATAACTCTTAGAAATGACACACTACAAGATAAAGAGACAAAATGCGAGATTTATAAAGTCACATCGAGAGACATGATAAAAAATAGTCACATTGTGAAACAAAAAGGTCATAAAAAGATGCATGAATAAATGATGAATCAAATCCAGATTATTATATTTATGAGAAACAGGAGCAATTAATAGAAAAGTCACAAATGATGAGAAACAACATTTTAGTTTGAGGACCAGTAGTCACTGTTAACAAGTAACTATCAGTTTTGCCTTAAGACACATAATTTGCTGCTTATTAATAATTAGTCAGGTAGTTGTTATATTTCACAACTGGTGGTGCTGGTGTGGTGTGTGGTGGGTGTTCTGGAGCAATATGGCTGCCGTCTCATCATCCAGGTGGATGCTGCACACTGGTGGTGGTTGAGGAGATTCCCCCCTTCCATGTAAAGCGCTTTGAGTACCCAGAAAAGCGCTATATAAATGTAAATAAATTATAATTATTTAGGTATGTGGTTGGATTAAGGGATTTAAAATAGGATCATGCAGAATACGACATTAATATGTGCTTTATAATAATATGCATGCTAATAAACACTAGTTAATAGTAAGAACTGGTCCTTAAAATAAAGTTTTACCAGAAACAATGGATAGATATAAAGTCTATGAGGTATAAAGCTGAGGTTGTGAAATATGAAATCACATTGCGAGATATAATCACAATTTTGAAAAACAATGTTGTAAATCGCAGTTGCAAGATATAAAAAAAAAATCACATTTAGGCGAAATAAAGTCGCAACTAAGAGTTATAAAGTCAATTATAAAAAAAATTGCAATTGGCAGAAATGTGGTAGTTAAAATTGCAAGATTCATTAAGTCACATCGGGACACATAAAAATTCACACTGCAAAAAAAATAAGTGATATTTTTAAATATTAAAAATCATATCAGTAGATATAAATCAAACCCAGATTAGTAGTTATGCTAGAAAAAATGTAAAAGTTGCAAATTGCAAGAAATATAGTTGCGGTTACAAAATCAATTGTGAGATATAAAGCTGCAATTGTGAGATACAAAATTACAATGTGAGATTGTACTCAACTTTGAAACAAAGTTGTACATAACAACTATAAGATATAAAATCACAATTGTGCAAAATAAAGATGCAATTGACCATTCGCAGGGAGTTTTATTGACAGGCGATCTGCCCAATCAGAATGCGGATATTCTGCCATTTTGTCCTACTGCTCCCTGCCAAATTATTACAGCCCTCGTTAAAATCACTACCTGATTGCCCAATCCTAACCCCCCAACCCCTGATTGCCCAATCCTAACCCCCCAACCCCTGATTGCCCAATCCTAACCCCCAACCCTGATTGCCCAATCCTAACCCCGCAACCCCTGATTGCCCAATCTTAACCCCCAACCCCTGATTGCCCAATCCTAACCCCCAACCCCTGATTGCCCAATCTTAACCCCCAACCCCTGATTGCCCAATCTTAACCCCAACCCCTGATTGCCCAATCCTAACCCCCAACCCCTGATTGCCCAATCTTAACCCCCAACCCCTGATTGCCCAATCTTAACCCCCAACCCCTGATTGCCCAATCCTAACCCCCAACCCCTGATTGCCCAATCCTAACCCCCCAACCCCTGATTGCCCAATCGGATTGGATAATATGTTAAATGTGAAACACCAGAGACAGGATAGCACCGTTCCAGTCGGACAAGACTTCCACTTTCAGAAAAAGGTGGATAGATTGTGTTTTATTAACATCTACACCTTCCACAATCCTAAACAATAATGCAAAAACAGTAATCGTTGTACAGTGTGACAAAAATTACGCTATATTGATGTGCGCATGCCCAGTAGCCACAGCTGTATCCCTTCTAGCCTTAACCACAAATCAGACTTTGGTGGACTTAAATTTGAAAAATGGTGTGTTCTGCGGTTGAAATAAAATACGTTCTGATGTTTATTTCCTGCTTTAAGTATGCATGAAAAGACGATCGCTTCACCAGTGATGCTTGAACTGAGGTGCTACAGCGATCTGTCACAACACATTAAAAAGCCACATAACAGTATTTATTGTTTTAATTTCTTTATAAACGACCAAATTTGGGACCTGAGACCTTGTTTCATAGCAGAAGCAACCTGCTCTGTCTTGTCTGTCAGTGTGTTGTCAGTTTTCTCTTTGCTCTGCGATGTATGTTTTACAGCATGAGAACATGATTTGTAGTGAGAGGCATTGTTTGTCGGAGATAGCAACAGTAACTAAGGGAGGGCGGGTCTTTGCAAATGGTCAATTGACCTATCAGTAAACACCAACCCTTAGTTACTGTTGCTCCCTCGGATAAACAAGCGGAGTTGCTCACTCACTGTCTTACAATGTCAGCTGCAGTGTGAAAACCATGTCCCACGATGTTTTTGCACAATTTTGGACACTTAAGGCCACCAAATGGGAATTAAATATTCCATGGAGGGATTTATAAAATATTTAAAAATAAATACGATGGGTAACTCAAAACAAAGGTTTAGCCTACACATCACAGTGCAAGCGGGAGAAGTCTCAAATTACAGTCAGTCATCACGATCGCGGATGACAACATGCAGGATAAACACTGTTCATGTATCGCACGGTACAATTCAATTAATGTGCATTTAACCGGTTTAATATGAAGAAATGTAGACCTTCGTTTATGTATTTTTGTCCTACACTGTACAAGACATTAGGTTTGTACATTAGCATGGACTCACTAATATTAACGTTAGCTAGTTTTAGCCTGAGATACCTTGCTAAAGCACAAGATAACATTAACGTTCTGCTTGAACAGATGAAAATTGTAATTTAATGAATGTATGACAACAAGAAAATGAATGTTTTTGTCTTCATATGTATTGGGGTTAAATACTTAGGGACATTTTGCTCTGTTTTGTTTGAATTCAGGAAATATAAAATAAATTATATTGCCCATTCTCTCAGGATACCTGGAGTCAGTGTTACTACAAGTACCCCAGGCACATCGTTTTTCCATTTTTGAGGCATAAACCCCATAAAACCAATGCGAGCTTCGCATCTCAATGTTTCTCTATGGTGCTGAAACCTAAAGATGTCAGAGTTCCGTGCCCCGTGCAACTGATAGTCGACTGCCATTGGCTAGTCTGCGCTCGAGGGAGGGCTTACCGATAAATAAACTGAGTTATAAAATCAATGATCAGAAACAGCTGCAATTGAGAGACATATTGTGACACTGAGAGAAAAAGTCACATTGATGCATAAAAAGTTGCAAATTACAAGAAACAAAGTTGCATATGCAAGATATAAAGTCAATTGTGAGATATACAGCTGCAATTATAAGATATGCAATTGCATTGCAAGATAATAAGTCGCAATTTTGAGGAACAAAGTTGTAATTTGCAGTTGTACGGCATAAATCACAATTACACAAAATAAAGTCTGATAAAGTTGTGAGTTATAAAGTAAATTATCAGAAACACAGTTGCAATTGAGAGACATATTGTGACACTGAGAGTCACATTGACATAAAGAGTAGCAAATTACAAAAAACAAAGTTGCAACTGCAATAAAGTCAGCTGTGCAAAATGAAACTCCTATTGTGAGATATAAAGTTGCAAATACCTTTTTATTCTTTTAACTCAGAGCTGGAAATGGGTTTCCATAGTGACATTCAAAACAGCAAAATCACTACTGTAATGAAAGACAGCATTATATATATTGCTTAATTTAATCAGCCTAATTTAGATTGACATTTACTAGAGAATTTTACTCTTTGGCTCCAGAGGATGTAGTTATAATGGCTGACTGGATTGTGGAAACTAACCAAATACCAACCCATTACAAACCACCACCAACCAGCAAGTAGAAAAGCTAATGGATGTTTAATAATAAGGACAAGCCCTTCAATATGTCTTCTTGATTCAACAGTAAATATGTCAACACAGGAAAACAATTTATTCATTTACATTATTAAAGTCATTTCAAGGGGTTGTTGAGACAGCACAAGCCAGGAGTGATGCTCTGTGAAACCAAAGAAACATATAAACTGCAGGAGAGACCTTTGAAGATCAATAACACCCAAAGCTGAAGGAGGTTGGTGATGGATCAGGATTTCATCCTACATTTATAGCTAAGGCTGATGTCAATTCTACAACATTGGTTTCAGGCCTTTCTCTTCTTAAGGAACCCTGCGCTGAGAATTGTAATAAGCATACCGCACTGGCCTAAGACATTGATTTAAATAGAAGCATTTTGAAGGCCTGTTTGTGAACATTTCAGGGTGAAAGAGAGCAAGAGGGAGGCAGAAAACACGAAATGACTCACAGATGCTAAAGTGGTGTGAATCACACAGAGTGGTCACTCAATCTGAACCAAACACACACTTAATAGACTCTACACACCAACACACACACAAGGAGTATTATTACATACTTTAGTGTTTCTTTCTACATTTTTAGTTAGTAGACAGAGAGTGCATTAAAAGAGTAGCTTACTATAAATGAAAACTGAGCAGAATTCCTCCATTTGTTTTCCACTGAATAAAGAGGTTTGGAATCATACAGGTTTGGAAGGACTACTTACCTTTATGTTGTTGCAAAAAACTTCAATGAATGTTAACTGGAGCTTTCAGCATCATAATATAATAGAAATAGAACAAGTTTATCAATTTTCGACCATCTTTGTATTGTTGGTAGTACATGTAAATGAACAACGTGAAACTCTTTTTGCCCATGTTACTTTCCCTCACATATCCATATATATTTTTGTCAGCAAATGTCCATTGGATGATGTGAAATGTGTCATTTAGCATAATCTAACTGATGTTTGACAGAACTTGGACTTTTGTAAAAACTATAGATCAAATGTATGCATTTTGGGGATTTACACAGAAGATTGTTTTATTCCTTAACCTGCTGTGACTTGATCACTGAGTGAGTTGAATTCAAGAACTGGAACCGTCTGATTTACTGTAAAGACCTGACTCAAAAGAACGATTCATTAACTCAGACATCACTTTTCTCAAGTCGAGATAAATCACTTTAGAAGACTTGAAATATAGCACACAAGTCATAGTAATCACTTTTATAGTGATCTTGCTTCTGATTAAAGCTTGAAAGCTCATTTTCTCATCCTTCAGAATGTCTCTGTTCGTGTCACACAGGTTTGTAGCAAAATGAGGGTGAGTAAATGATGACAGTATTTTCATTTTTTAGTAAACTATCACTTTAATACGCTCACGCACAAGCATTCTTGTCTGAAGCTAGTGATATTTGGTGATTAAGAGAGACGCACCAGTGCTCTTGTAAGCTGGTGCAGCCAGAGTGCTTGGACAGGATTATATAATGGGACAAGAATTCTCATATCCACTTTTAAAAAAGACATACTTAGCCATCTGCTCTCAGTGGACACAGCAACACCAAAACGTCAGAGAGTCTAATCAGGAGAGAGACAATGAGCAGACAGACAGTGCGTCTTTGAATAGACCGAGAGAAATTAGGTTTTTGCATTCTTGAGGTTTTGCCGCCCGATAACGGAAAGGCCGGAGCTTATGTTCAATATCAACGCCTGGAAAAACTCAATTTTCTCTATTACGTTCACAGACAACGTTGACTTATTTCTGGAAAGATGGATTGGACAGATTGTGAGCATTGCCATTATTTCTATGTTCTATCTTTAACTGCTTCATTATGGTGTAACAGCTGATAAAGCACCAAGAAAAAAAAAAAGAAAAAAAATGGAAGTCCGTGTTCAGACAGCCCACAACATCTGATTTTGGAAAATATAGAATCTTCGTCACACATTCGTCGTTTGAACTACTTTGTTTAAAACATTATAATGACGCCAAGCAGGAGGTGGAGCATACATTATTCAGTTTGAGATCAAATTAATGGAAGATTATTGCCGTTAAAGACAAACACGGCATCTGAGGACTGCTTCGTTATTTTTGTTCTCCATTATTTTGCGGGTTTCATTACATCACTCCAGGGTTCACCGTGGTACTAGAGCACCTCAACATATGCACACTCTTAAAAACGGTGCTATAATTAACAAACTAAAAGATGTAGAATAAAATGTGTATATGTATTAAATTAAAGATATATATTGGATTACACGTTAGCTTGCTTATTTTGCTTACATTCATGATCTATTTAAGTCCACGTGTCATTCTATGTCACTTCTAAGCACAGGTCAAAAGATAAAAAACTTTGAGGGACGAGAAACAACAAATCGTTGAACAATGTTGCTAGAGGCGGAATTTGCAAACATAGTTAGCTAACTTGTTTTTTGGAAATGATACAATATTGTCTGGTGAAGATTCACTTGAAGGGAACCACTGATGTCACATGGACTATTTTAACAATGTTCTTAGTATGTTTCTGGGTCTCAGAACATTTCAGTTACATTGCTGTCTATAGAGGGTCAGAAAGTTTTCAGATTTCATCAAACATATCTTAATTTGAGTTCGGAAAATGAACAAAGGCCATTTGGAATTATATTTGTGGGAGTAATTAATGGCAGAATTTTCATTTTTGGGTGAACCATCCCTTTAAATTTGCTCACTGTTTCCTCATCTAGTGAACTACGTAGTGAATAGTGCTTGGGTGAACATGTTAATAGTTTTGAACACTGAAACTCTCATTTATTGGCAATCAGCCAGATATTGACATACTTTGTCACTTTCAAAATGCCAGTGTAGACTAAAGATCCTAAAATGTTTTGAGATCGAATAACTCAACACCACATTGAGAGTCAATCCAAAACCTATTTGTAGTGTAAGCGCTAATCTGGCCTAATGCATTTTAGACAACACCAAAGCTCTTCCTATTACCTTGTCAATCAATCATTGAACTAAAGCAAGGTTTTGAACTGGAAGAAAGAGAATAACCATCCACTAAAATTGGATAAGCCTATGCACACGCATTTATGATTCATATTCAGTGACATGGATCATGTGAACCACACACATCTGAAGTTCAATTACAGCTGCTCGACTAAAAATAACGATGAGCGTTCAGCTCAAAATGTCACGTTTGTGCAGAGATTAACATTTAAGTAGGCTACATTTGCCCTAAGACTAGCTTTAACTGGTTTAATTTAGTCTAGCTGCCGTCCAAGCCTGGCCAAGCTGGTGTTCAGCTGGTGTAGCCTACACAAATAAAAGAACACAAAACCTAAATCTAAAATGAGCAAATGACCAGCTAAGACATACGGTAACACACTGATATCATGTTTTAACCACCAAACATATTGTTCTAGTCAACATCTTTTAATTTGTATGCCGTGGCTTTGTAAACAAAGCCAGTTTGCCCTCTAAAGCCGCAGTGCTCACACAGGTTCTGCCTGTGCTCTGCCCTCTGTTCCACCGAGACGCAGTCTTCAGATCAAATTAACAGCCTGAATAACTCGATAAAGCAAACTGGGGTGATAAGACTGATAAAGACATTCTCACTCTTGAGGTCTAATGGTGGAGATAATTACTCTCTCTCCTTCACTCTAAGGTCATTTGTTGGGCGCCAACACTGGAATGAATGGAAATCACCTTAAAACTGCATATTGTATTTTTTGAAATAATGATATTTCACTGACAACTATATAACAGTGAGCTTTTATATCCAGCAGTGTAGCTCGAAAGAAAAAGTAAAGGTAATGCATTCCAGTGGTTGATTTAGGCTGGTTGTTCGTCAGACTTCAGTGCTCAACTAATTTGAAATGGTTGAATCTTAAATTATTACATTTATATTATCCAACCTGGAAAATGTGGTTACTTCATCGCTTGTTAGTGGTGACACAGTGCCCTTGATCGTGTAACATAACTCCAAATTGACCCTGGGAGACTGAATAATATGTGTATGAGGACACTTTGTATAACATCATCAGCTAAATGACTAATTAACTATTAGCACTTCCATTATGCTCAATTATGATGCCTGGGGGGAAGGCAATAACATTTGTTAATGCAGCAGTGGCAAAAGACTTCGGCTCATAGCTAAAAGAGATGATCATAACTTGCTCCAGTGTGCTTGTCTGTAATATGTGCTCTAAGTATCTTCAAATTATAAGTCACTTAATTATTAAACAACACATTTACTGGACATTCTGTTACATTGATATGATACACAGTCAAAACTGTGTTTATAGTTTTGTTGTTGGGCCTATATTATGGAATGGTTTATGGAATAAGCATTATATTTCTAGTTTTGAAGCTCAGCTAAAAACCTATTTGCATACTTTGGCTTTTAATTGGGAGTGCTTATTTGTTGTGTGGTGCATTAATGTGATGTGTTATGTTTGTCCTTTGAATTTTTCATGATTGTGCAGCACTTTGAACTATGAAGTATGTTGAAAACTGCTTGATTTATAATGAAAAAACTATTACAAAAAAAAGTTAATGAGCTTTATTTGACCAAGCAGAACATATTATATTTTAAAAGATAACACAATATCAATATATTGTGAAATATTGTGAAAACATTAGGCCTAAATTACTACACTATCTACAAACCAGTACATTTTCATTGAAATCGTGTTTTTGTGTTTTAAAGAAAATAGGTGTTGCCTTGTAGATTGTATGTAGAATTCCTCGAACCATGTGACCCTGGACCACGAATCCAGTCATAAGTGTGGGTAGCCTATATTTGTAGAAGTTGCCAACACAAATGCCCAAAATCATTAGGATATTATATAAACATGTTCCAATGAAAATATTTTTGTAAATGTCCTACCATAAAAATATCGAAACTCACTTTTTGATATGCATGGATATGCATATGGACATTTTTTTGTATTTTGCACCCTCAGATTCCAGATTTTCAAATAGTTGTATCTCGGACAAATATTGTCCTATCCTATCAAACCTTACATCAATAAAAAAAGACCCTTGTGACTGGTTTTGTGGTCCTGGATAACATATTTGTGCTTTGTCTTTATAGCTGGACGAGCCAATAGCTGGAGTCATTTTGATCATATTTTATAGACTTCTATTAATTGACGTGTCCTTTTATCATACGCTTTACAGTAACAAACACATTTTAATAGCGCAAATCGGTTGGTATTATAGCATTATATCACTTAATGGCAAAAACAGTTCCCAAAATGCCTGTAACATCGTCTGTTTTATTCGCTAAAGTTGTGGCAACCACCGCTGCTGGTTTTTAAGCCTAAACATGGACTTGAAAAGTTTTCAGAGCAGTTAAAGACAAGAAGCGCATCTCACCTTGGAACTTGAAGCTCTATCTGGATCCAGAGGCACAGGTCCCCGTGTCGCAGTCGCACCTCCAGGGGTTCCCGCTGAGCCCCAGCGAGCGCAGCGCCGGCAGCGCGATCAGAGAGCTGATGTTCAGCGCCGTCAGGTTGTTGCGGCTCACGTCCAGCACCTGCAGCGCAGCGTTCTCCGCAAACGCGTCCGCGTGGATGTCCGACAGCCCCGGGTTATCCGTCATCCTCAGCATCACCAGGCTGGTCAGCGGGCCAAACGTCCGGTCCTCGATCTGCGTCAGGCTGTTGAAAGACATATCCAGGTAGGCGAGCTTGCGCAGGTTGCCAAAAGTAGACTCGGAGATCTCCGTCAACGAGTTGTTGCTGCAGTCCAGGTACACCAGGTCCGACAGGTAGTTCAGCTGCAGCGCCGGCAGGTCGCCGATCCGGTTATTGGAGATGATCAGTTGCCGGGTGGCCATCGGGAGGTCCACGGGGAAGTCGCTTAACTGTTGCCCGGCGCACTGGACAACCAGCTGGTCGTCGCACACGCAGCGGTCAGGGCAGCCGGCGGTCAGAGCCGGGGACGGCGCTACATCCATAACGAAGACGAAGAGAAACACCAGCCGCACTGACTGCGCGCTCTGCTCGGGCAGAACACGCATGATCCCGCCACCGGCTTCATCGACTGTGCGTGCGCTCGCGCATTCTTCATTGATCCGCAGGATCCGGTTCGCTCGTTACTGCTGGCCAGGGACGTGTCGGTGCTGTTCTTGGGATCCTCTCGCAAGTCTCCTCAACAGCGAAGGTGACCGTGCTTGGCGCGTCTCTTGGTTGCTTCTGCGGAGATCACCATGAGCTCATTTGTTGCGGTGTTGGTTTAGGATCCTGGAAATATTTTGCTGTCCATTTTGCTTAGTTCAAGTCTGAACAATTGAACTGATTTGCCTCACAAGTCCGTAAGTTTGATTGCGTGTTAAAACGCAGTTAAGTTGCGCGACGCGGTCCAGGCGCACCATCGCGTTGTGCTGCTGCTGCTGCTGTACGGAGGTTCAACTCTGGTGTGTTGCGCTGCTTCTCTCTGCAGCTGTGAGTGAGTTACGTGAGGAGTGTGTGTGAGAGAGAGAGAGAGAGAGAGAGAGAGAGAGAGAGAGAGAGAGAGAGAGAGAGAGAGAGAGAGAGATTGATGCACTGAGTCTGACACAAGACTGGGTGTCCCGCTAATTTGCAGGGGAGAACACACACATTGAATGCTTTCAACAGTTGCCTTTGCGCATAGAGAGCATACAGGTGGATGATTTATTTAAGGTTAAATAGTCTAGCAGTATACAGTACCGAGAAAAGTTTTTTGCCCCTTTCCAGTAATTTTATTTTTTGCATATTGTCACACTTAAAAGATACAGATCATCAAACAAATTGTAATATTACACAATGACAATGCAAGTAAATACAAAATGCAGTTTTAAATGATTATTTCATTTATTAAGAGAAACAAGCTGTCCAAACCTACCTGGCCCTACGTAAAAAAAATATTGCCCCCTCCTGTTAAATCATGAAAGATCTACCACGTTATTTTAAAAAGCTGAGTTAAGTTTCACTAGCCACAATCAGACCTGATTACTGCCAGACATGTTGAATCAATAAATCACTTAAATAGTACCTGTCTGACAAAGTAAAGCATGCATAAAGAGCAACACATCATGCGATCTAACGAAATTCAAAACAGATGAGAAAAAAAATATTTGGCATGTATCAGTCTAGAAAGGGTTATAAAGCCATTTCTAAAGCCCCATTCACAGTACAAGCGACATTAATGGCGATCCCATTAATTTACATGGAGAGCTGTCGATTTGCGGTGACAAACGCGACAGCTGCCGTTGGCAACTGGATGGGGCGTTGTTCAACGACGTGACAAAGTTCAGAATCCTTAAACTTTACGCAAATAAAGAGCGATAGCCAATAGGAAAGAAGACGGTTGAGCTCATACGATTAGGGACTCCAGAAAACCACGGTCCAAGCCATAATCCACAAATGGAGAATTACTCCAAGAGCGCAATGACGACACATCCAGGAGGTCAATTAAAGAACCCAGAAGATTTAAAGAACTGCAGGCCTCACTCAATTAAGGTCAGTGTTCAACTTATTCAACAATAAGTAAGAGACTGGGCAAAATGGACTGGGCATCCATGGGAGAGTTCTGAGGCAAAAGCCACTGCTGACCAGCAAGAACACAAAGGCTCGTCTCACATTTGCCAAAAACTATCTTGATTATCCCCAAGACTTTTGGGCAAATATTCTGTGGACTGATGCAACAAAAGTTGAACATTGTATAAGATGTGTGTCCCATTACATCTGGCGTAAAACCACCACATGATTTCATAAAAAGAACACTATCCCAACAGTCAAACATGTGATGGTTTGGGTCTGCTTTGCAGCTTCAGGACCTGGACGACTTGCCATAGTTGATGGAACCAGGAATTCTGCACTCTCTCAGAAAATCCTGATGGAGAATGTCCGGCTGTCAGTTTGTGACCTCAAGCTCAAGCGCACAGTTATGCAGCAGGACAATGATCTGAAACACACCAGCAAGTCCACCTCTGAATGGCTCAATAAAAATAAAAATAAGGTTTTGGAGTGGCCAAGTCAAAGTCCAGACTTAAATCTGATTGAGATGATGTGGCATGACCTTAAACAGTCCATTCATGCTTGAAAACCCTCCAATGTGGCTGAATTAAAACAATTCTACAAAGAAGAGTGGGACAAAATTTATCTGCAGCGATGTGAAAGACTAATTGCCAGTTATAACAAATGCTTGATTTCAGTTGTTGCTGCAAAGAGTGGCACAACCAGTTATTCGATTTAGGGGATATTACTGTTCACGTAATGCCAGGCAGTTTTGGAAATTTTTTCCCTTAATAAATAAAATAATCATTTCAAAACTGCATTTTGTATTTACTCAGGTTATCTTTGTGTAATATAAAACTTTGATGATCTGAATCTTTTAACTGTGACAATGACATAAGTTTATTTTTTGGGTGAACTATTCCTTTAAGCTTTAAAAAAAATCATGCAAAATTATCATGGTTGAAGATCATTGTGGACCATGCAGCTCGAGCAGGGCAGTTTTACTTCTCTTTGCGTTGTAAAAATAAAAGGTCACCATATGTCTTTTGAACAACACCAGGGTGAGTAAATAATGGCTGAATCTTGTATATTACTTTTATATTGTGTGAACTTTCCCTTTAAGCAATATCCACAATCCACGAGCAAGAGTGCTGCATTTTGGAATGTCTGCTTAATGTCTGCATCAAGCCTATGGCTAAATCCGTGCTGATGGTTGAAAAAACAATGATATTGTGATGCTGATATTGCTTTTTATACAACAATTAAATACACAAGAAGTTCATATTAAGTAACACAGTGTTGCAGTTACATATGCATCCCTCCAGAGGTCATATTTGTCGGTCACATACGTGAGTAAATCTGCCTCATTAAAAAAAAAAATGTCAGTTATTTTCACCTCACAAGGAATAACAGTCAATATTACAATGGCTACTTTTCTTAAATGAGACACCCTTGATGACGTGTGTGGAGGACGCAGCCTTCAAAATGAAACACCAATAATCTTTAACGAATCGGTTAAATAAATGATGGAAAGATTCACTCAGAAAAGACAGCATCTTGTCGCCACGTACTGGCAAAATAATGTAACTGCAGAATATATATAGAAACACAAATAGAATAGCTAGCCTGAACAGACAAAACAAGTCAAAGAACCAGAACACAAGTTATTTTGAACACAAAGATCAGTTTGTGTGTCTACCTCAGGCATGAGTGTACAGTGAAGTCACAAGACTCCATCCCTGACGTAGCAGAAACAGGGACAGAGTGTACAGCCACTGACTTTGACCGTCTTGTCTGTCTCTGTCTATGAGGTGAGACAGATGGAGAGAGAGACTGTTGCATTCGAGCTGACACAGGTGCAAGAGAAACATGATATGCGCGTCTACATCATGGAGCCTGATCTATTATTGTGGTGGAGCAATCTTTGTGTACTCCTGTATCAACAAACAGGGCCAATCATTATCGAGTGAAACTATTCTTCATTTGAAGATCTCAGTCTGTTCCTCCCGGGGCTTTGCATCAATAAGCCTACATGTGAAAATCGTGATTCATTTGATTGTGTAACTTTTATTGTGATGGAGTAACACTTGCCTTTATCTGTTCAGGCCTCCCACAGGTAAATCGACTCACCGTTAGAGCCGTTGTTGAGTATGACTGGGGCACGTTACTCCATACTGGTTGTGTGGGAATGGAAAAAGTCATAGCAAAGGATGTGTACAGTGTGATATGTGTCCAAAACTCTACTCAAGGGTTTAAGCTGAATCAAATTTATTCCACAATCTACAACAATAAACACACATGCGCAGATACTTTAACATGGATTGTATTTTAGTTTGAGGAATACTCATATTAATGGGAAAAAGTAATGCGATTTTAAGGTCTAATGGGATTTTAGCAAGTTATAAATCAAATTTAATATTATTCAGACTCAATTTTATATCTTGCGTAATTCTGATTTATTTGTTGTAATTGTCATTTTACCTCTTATAATTGCAACTTTTTCACAATATAATTGTATATCTTAGACGTGGGACTTTATTTGTCATAAGTGTGTTTTATATCTCGCAGTGTTATATGCCACAATTTGAGCTTGTTACTCGCAGTTGTAATTGTGATTAACTTGATTTCAAGTAGCCTAAATGCAACTTTATTTCTTGCAATTGCAATACCGAGTTTTTCAGTGTCATTATATCACCATTTACAATTTGTTTACAATCGCACTTTCATATCTTACAATTAACTTCATTTTAAGTCTACACGACTTTATTTGTAATTGTTGTTTTTATATATCTTAAAATTACAACAATTTTTCCTCACAATTGCAAATTTAATTTCTTTGTCATAATTGTGGCTATTTCTCACAGTGTGACTATATGTTTCATTTATAGAATTTATTTCTCACAATTGCAACTTTATGCAATTTCATTTCAAAACTTAATTTCATAATATTTGTGACAATTAGTAATAATTTAACTATACCTCAGGGTTACAATACATCACAATTTAGACTTCATATCTCACTATTACAATTTGATTTCAAGTAAATGTGACTTGTATTTGTTCGAATTGTTATTTTATATCTCCCAATATCACATTTGTGACTATTTTAATTGCAACTTTATTTATTGGAATTGTGACTTAATATCTCACATGTTGATTTGTATTTGTCATATTTGCAGTTTCATGTCTCACAGTGTGCATTTCTATTCTCATTATTGTGATTTTATGTCTCACAATTGACTATATTTCTTATTTTAACTCTCGCAATTATCTGTTATATTTTTATTTACACCAGATTTGTTGATCTGTTCTTTAAATAAAATGCCCCACATTTTTCAATGGACACATATATCTATGATATTAATAGCCGACAGTGTTTGAAAGTCTCTCTCTAGCACACCTGAGACACTATCATCTGCAAACGGACTTTCTGGAGCCTGTCCAGGAATAAGGAAGCTTTAAGTGAGTCAGACAGGTGTGAGGGGATAAAGAGCCGGATGACTTCAGTATCTAGGCCGGTTATCTTGATGCTGCTCTGAAAGGTAAGCTGGCGTTCTGGGGTAAGCGCCAAAGTAAACCGAACGATTGAGCTCATTAGAGTAGGTTTCGTCCCTGGATCGTCTCCAGCGTGTCAGTTTGCAGACGAAAGAGTGTCAGGTGGAGTTGAGGAGGGAGACTTTGTTACTATTTAATGGGTGGGTCATCTGTCAGAGGATCTGATGCATGACACAGTCCATGGAGAAACTGGGAGGTTGAGAACAACATGCCATCAGAAAACATGAACGTAGTATATTTTGTTTGAGCGGTATCTTTACACACACATTCACAACACTCTTTGCTTCATTTTTAACTCTTCATGGAAATCATGGTTAAGTTTGCGACATTGTTGAGATCTCTAGAGGAGAAGCAAGAGACTCAGCAAAAGTTTCCACTTGCTCTGTTTAATCGAATTGCTGTCTAGAAGAAGCAGTTTAGATATTAAAGAGAATTTAAGAGATTTAAAAATGCTGCAGTTTGAGTTTCTGTGCCACCTGAGAAAGATAAAATCAACATTTCATGTCTTTGTGCTCTTTTCTGCCTTTGGTATTTGGCAAAGTCAGCAAAGTATGCTGTGTAGGTTGTGTTGGTGCATATGCACAGCAGATCCTCAGAAACACAGGCATCTGTGCTGTGCATATTGTACATGAGTATAAAAAGGCCTTTCAATTAGTAAGACAGCCATGTGCAGGTTTTTCTGATATGCAAATCCAGGTCTCTCATTCAAACACTAATCTGAAAAATCAGTGCAAAAAATCTATTAGAACACTTATATGTTATTTATATATGTTAAATCCATCTCCCTCCAAACAGAAAGAAAGTACCCAAGTCATGTCATTGTATCATTGCCATTTTTAAGATTTATTTCCATTTCTCCTCTTTACACTCTCAAAATGAGCAGAAACTGTACCTTCTGCACTTTTCTTTTTCTGGCAGTGTAAATAGACTTATATAAAATAAACCCAACTTACTTCATATTCCTATTAAATATAAGGAAATATATAGAAATATAATTGTATATATAGGATACATTTAGATTAAATGTGGTGATGACCTGTGCATATTTTATAAATCAGTAAAGCGAAGTATATCACGTGAGGAAGGCTAGCCTTCATGATTAGTTATTATTCATATTAATGTCCTACATTTATCGAGATACATATATAAATATATAGGTATACGGAAGAGGTATGCTATAGCCTATATTTTAATGCAATGAATAACATTTTAGCGAGGTCGCTAGGAAGACGTTAAATCGCGAGTTTTGATGGTGCGTGAAAAGTATGATTAATACTGTAGCTTACAAATCATTTAGTGAACATTAAAAGCGCAAAAGAGTCAAGACCATCACCGTTTGTGTCGCCAAACAAAAATGCCTGAATTTCTGTAAATCCATGAGAATGTTGTAAACGTACTTCAATAATAATACCAAACGGGCTGAACTGGGAAAAGAGGGCAACACACAGCCTGAGGGAGAGATTAGTGCGACATGCCGTGGTGATAACGACTCATGTTTCTCTCTCCACTCTGTCCTCACACGAGTCTGTTACAAACGCAGGACCTGAGATCGTTCCGGTGATCTGTATAATCATCGACCGATATTATGATGATTTCAGAAACAATCAGTTGAATTTTTCTGATCACCCATCTGCTGCTTCAGTGTCTTACAGCGAAGGTCAGATTTCACTGAGTCACGGAACTGTATGTAAATGATACGAATCATGACGTATAAGGAAGAGCATGATCTACCCACAATGCAACGCGACACGTTATATTGCACACACATTTATTACTTTTATCCATTGTATTTGATTATACTAGTTCGGTAGGCACATGGATAACACTCTTTGGTGATTTTGCTAATGTTTAGTGGAGTTGTAAATGTTGGGTAATGGTGACGGTTTGTCTCACCGTCGTTCAGCAGCGTGTTTCCGTTAGTGTGGCATCTCCTGGTTTCTACAGTTCTTCAGTACACTCATGTTTTACCTCAGATCGCATAAATCTTTCGCCTTTTACTAAAGATTTCCGTGGGGAAGAACACTATGAGTATAAAGTAATTTTTTGATGCCCTGTCGATTGACGGGGCTTCCTATATTGGTAAAAGAAAGAACCACATCAATGAAAATCAAAATAAATGCTAATCGTGGAAGTCATGTGAACACTGTAACAGGTAACTTAAACTGCACATAAAAAAAATTTAAGACAATTATCGCTGTATTATTTTCATTTTGTTGTGAAACAGAAATTATTGTTCGTTATACAATTTTGAAGGAGCATGAGGTCAATGTTAAATCATTTATATTACTTTTAATCTATATTTTATGTGGATGCCACCACTGTCGTCATGACCTTTTAAATCTGACATTTTTGAGAAAGTTATTTTGATTAGGGAAACATGTAAATTGATCACTTAGGGTTCTGTATCACTTTCCACCCTGTTAGTCTTTAATATCTATTTAACGGTCATCCGTAATGAAATGGCAAGTTATTAATAACATCTTTCTAGAGGTTACATTATTTTAACAAGAAACAGACATTATTAACTGTACACAAAGTTACAGAATAAATCCTAACATTGGCTTTTCACTCAGTCTGGTGGCTGGTTGTATAAACTACTTAGACTAGTCTTTAAAAAGTTAGTCTTTTTGTTTTCTTCAAGAAACACGGCTTCTTGAATTCTGTACAAAAATGTAGACTGGTCTAATTTGAAACTGATAAGTAAGACTGATGACGAAACATTGTGGCTATGTTTATGCAACGGGTCTTTGGCTTTGGCTAATTTAACACTAGTTCACTTTTACTTACAGCTACATATGCATAGAAAGAGAGACCATATACAGAGAGCCCAGTGACGACAAGAGCAGCAGAGTGTGAACAGTCAAGCGAGTACTCCAGAGTGCAATCTGGACGATGGGGCGGGGCAAATCTTATTTATGTAAACCCGAGCATGTGCATTCCTTTGATTTGACTATATTACAGAAATATGACGTGCTAACTCTAGAATCATACGACTATCTTAATTATAATCTGTTTAGTAACCATGGTAATTTTAGACAGATGAAGTTATTGTTTACAAATAAACTCTTGATGACGACACTTCCGGGTTCTTCAGGCTGAACAGCGCTTCATTGAATCCTTGAGGATCGGCAAGCCGCGGATCAGCACTAAATTGGGATTTTTTTAGGCAAATTATGATAATTTCCTGTATTTTAGAAAGGGACAAACACGAACATAAGCAGACGATTTTACGTTTTAAAACACAACCGATTTTGTTGTTGTTTAAAAGGATAAGTTGCTCAATGTGTCACAAATTTGTAGGTTATAAAGTGCAAATAAATGTTTTCATGAGAATCTCAATGTGTCCTTGTTTATATCTTAATAAAATATTTGAGCATGTATTGATTATCTTACAGTTTTTAAAGGGTCCTATCTTACAGTAAATAAGTGTCCGTGACATCAAATATGACAAATCTATGTGGATTTATGAATCCACCCCATCATTGTGTGAGCGTGCTCTAATCTGTGTACGGGATGAATTTAGATTAAGTTATTAACACTCGATCAATCTCGAATATTAAAATCACTCGGAGCTGTAAATCTGAGCAACAGGTACGTGAGCACTTTTAATAAAAGACCTTCTTTGTGATTCATATTTATTAAATATTATAATAGTTACAAAAAAATCTAAAATCAGTTGGCCTAATATACAGTGATTCCTGGTTCTTTTTAAAGGATTGAGCCACAAAACCAGTGATTTAATTTCTGCATATAGCCTATATATAAAAGTATAAATAAAAATGTTACAGAGAAAATATATGAACATGTATTGCTCAAATACGCACTAAAGCACATTAATAATACTATTTGCTGTAAGTCGGATTTAATAACAGCCATTTTAGAAAACCAAGACATTTAAAATAAGCCTATATGCAAAAAAATGTGTCTATGTCTTCCTGAACTACAGTGAATTATCATCATATCCTAAGTGTTTGCTTATACACGATCCTAAAATAAAGAATAGGCCTATAGTCTACATATAAATACACATTATACAAAACAGCTAAACCTCAAACAGTGGATCATTTTTATCAACATCGCCCAGCTAAAACTGCTATGAGCAGTGGTTACAGTGAAAAGTGCAATAATATCTGACTTCATTTAATGTGCAACCCACCTGTTGAGATTGAGAACCACTATTTACATTCATCACACAGAAACATAATTAATATTTATCATAGGTGAGGTTATTTATAGCATAGGTCGCATGGCCTATATCATGGCCATGAATTAAGAATTTGTTCCCCAGACTTAATTCTTGAGCCGCTCATATTACACAGCTCTGTTCTGCCCGAAGTAGGCTACTCAAGTAGATATCGCTGCAGCCACCAAGCGTTTGATAGGAACTTATAACTAATTCCTCATAAATTAAAAAACAAACATTTGCTAATTGATTCTAACTAAAATCGTTGTTAGCACTTAATATTTCTGTAGTACAGCCAAGAAGCTTAGATCATTCATAAAAACGTATATAAAAGAATGCTCATGAGCAAACATCTACACAAATAATCTCTGCTGTACTATAAACCAATGAAAGTGGTGGTGGGCGGAGCGACACGTGTCGCCCCACCTTAATGTTAATCATCCAGGGTGCACTCTGGAGCTACTCACTAAAAGTGTTGGCTACAGTACAGAATGAGATTCAGCCGGCGCGTGGACCCCTGCTGGCCGGATGTGAACTGCAGGTGGTTCTTGGCGCTTAAAATATTCTTTGTCTGATCCTGAATGTCTCAGCACTGCTTTTAAGTTTGACTTTTTAAAGAATATTTTGCATATTGACTATATTTATATGCCTACCAGAACACCGCATGTTGCGAGAAAAGCGTTTAAAATATATAAAAGCTACGCCCGTGTTTACATGCCTACCAGAACACTGCATGTTGCGAGAAAAGCATTTAAAATATACAAAAGCTACGCCGGTGTTTACATGCGCGCTTCTCAACCCCAGTATTTGCAGTTATCAGCAAGTTGTGAAACTTGTCTTTCTGCAAAACACAGAAATAAACCGTTTTCTTAAAGGTATAGTTCAGCCAAATAATGACAATTCTGGCAATAACTGGTGTTTCTCCAAAACTGTATGATTTTGTGTCTTCTGTTGAACATTAAAGGATAATTTTTTGTCCATACAAAGTCAGTGGACTCAGCTCATGCTGTTTATTTTGTTTAGTTGTACATTCTAGCTTTATTCTTTAACTTAAATTCTTACCTCTATTATTTTTAAATAAGATGGGTAGATTACTTACAAATTGTAATCCGTTAATGCTTCCGAATTACATGACAAAATTGAAGTTAGTAACGTAATTAATTACATTATTAACAATTACACATTTTAGGTTGGCTAATAGGCTACAATCAGACTACTTTTAGATTACTTTTGACCCATCTGTTTTAAATTGATTTAAATAGGATAATATTCTACCATCTTGATATACAAATACTAAGGGCCTATTTACACCTGGTCACTTCATGCGTTTTTTCTGACCAGGTGTAAACGCATTCGAGACGGATATAAACCTGATCGCTCAAACTACTTCAGGAGGTGGTCTGGGACACATTCCAGATGAAACTGGGCAAGTGTAAATGCATCTGGTTGTTGAAACCACATGTGCTAATTTTACTCCTCTCAAAATATTAAAATAATAGACATTTTATAGGCTACATGGCATGTTATAGTCAGATAGGAAAGCGCTAATAAAACAAGCATCACCGAGGATGAGTAACAGCAACGCTATCTCACGGCAATTCGTACTTATTTTACAAGGTGGCTAATTCCTATGACCTCACTCGTACGATTTGTCTAAACTCCAGTGACGGGAAGGTTTAGGGGCGGGGTTAGGTGTAGGTCATTCGTACAAATTCATAGTATTGGCAACTCGTAAAATACGTACGAATGAGCAAAAATCGTATGAATTTGTAAAAGTGAGGTCGTACGAATTACCCACCTCGTAAAATATGTACGAATTGCCGTGAGATCGGGCTGGTAATGGAGTATCTTTTCAGCAAGCCGACGCACAAACTGCCACGAAACTCAAAGTCGCAGACGCTTAACACACAATCACCTTCATTAAAAGTAGTGAGACTAACCTATCTTTCCAGTGCTGATGCTGCGCTCTCTCCTGTTGCGGTCTCTGATATTGAAATTAGCGGATAATTAATCAAATGCAGCGCATATCTATTGCTTTAATTGACGTGAACTCTGTTAAATTTGCATATTGCATGGCAATTGAAGAACGGATTTATATCTGTTTTGCAAAGCCACATTTATGTAGCCAAGTGTAAATGGGAACGTTTTAACAAATCGGATAGATTTGTCTAGTGTTAAGTTTCCACAGTCAGTGATGATTTGGGTTGCCATGTCATCTGCTGGTGTTTGTCCACTGTGTTTTCTGAAATCCACAGTCAATGCAGCCATATACCAGGACATTTTTAGAGCACTTCCTGCTTCCTTCTTTATGGAGATGCTGATTATTTCATTTTCCAGCAGGACTTGGCATCTGCCCACACTGCCAAAGGTACCAAAAGCTGGTTCAATGACCATGGTGTTAGTGTGCTTGATTGGCCAGCAAACTAGATTCTCTATTGGGTATTGCCAAGAGGAAGATGAGAGACACCAGACCCAACAATGCAGATGACCTGAAAGCTGCTATCAAAGAAACTTGAGCTTTCATTACACCTCAGCAGTGCCACAGGCTGATTGTCTCCATACCACGCCGCATTGATGCAGTAATTCATGCAAAAGGAGGCCAAACCAAGTATTGATTGCATACAAATGTCAGGCTTCTGAAAAGTATGTTCATTTGTTTAAAATATACTTTTTTATTGCTTTTATGTAATATTCTAAGTTTTTGAGACACTGAATTTTGTGTTTTCATTATCTGTAAGCCATAATCATAAAAAAATTCAAGAAATAAAGGCTTGAAATATTTCACTATGTGTAATGAATCTATATAATATATGGGTTTCACTTTCTGAAATGAGCGACAAAAAATATTGACCTTTTTCATGATATTCAATTTTTTTAGATGTACCTGTACATGGCCAATTATTATACATTCATCATGGAGTCCTTTTGTAGTGGCAGTATCCTTGTTATACAAGGTTGTAGGTGGGTGTGTGTATGTTTGTTTTTCATTGCATGTGCACATTACAGCATATCACATTGATCTTCCCTGTCTCAAATGTTTCAGACAAGCCTGGGATGCATGCATGCATGCATTAATGTGTGTAAGTGTGTGTTTATAACAGTCTGTTATAACCACAGGGCCCCTGCCCATGTCATATTGCTAGGACTGTCTCTGTAAGTTTCTCCTGGTCTGAAGTAACAACTCCGTTTCTGCATCAGTTTAGCTTTACTGAACCCTGCACCATGTCATGGCCTTTAGGGCCATTAAACCCGTAAGGTCACGGACCAGCATGTGAGCCAAGTCTGATCTTACCTCTACGCTGCAGATAGAGACGCCTCTCCCAGTCCTTTTATTTCACTGGCAGTATTGATGTCCTCTCAGAAGAAACAAGAGAGTGATCAAGAACGGTCAGTGCACTTTAGATGAATTTCAGGACACTGTTTCTGGCCTGCAGTGCTGCCAGCAATCTCACTCCCTTCTATCTTCAATCTCTCATCAAACAGTACACACCAGCATTCAGCTGCTTCTGGTCACTTCACTCCCTCATCACAAAGAGGTTTATCCACGCCAAGACATTTTTCCATCCTGCACATTGGTTGGACGCTTGTTGTGCCACATTAAAACCACAGACAGATAAAGCGAATAACACTGATTATATTGTTAAAATGGCACCTGTCATGGGGTGGAATCTATTGGACAGGAAGTGAAGAGTCAGTTGAAAGCAGAGCAATTGGGCAAGAGAAAAGCAACTTTGACAAGAACCAAATAGTGATGCCTGGATGAATTGGTCAATGCATCTCCAAAATGGCAAGTCTTGCAGGGCGTTGCTGGTATGCAGTGGTAAGTACCAATTCAAAGTTGTGCAATGAAGGGTGATGGGCGCCCAAGTCTCATTGGTGCATGTGGGGAACGAAAGTTAGTCCATAGAGTCAAATCACACCAAAGAGCGCACTGTAGCTCAAATAGCAGAAAACGTAATGTTGGTCATGACAGAAAGGTGTCATAACTCACAGTGCATTGCATTTTACTGCATATGGGGCTGTGTAGAATTCCCATGATGACCCCCGTCCACCACTGAAAGCACATACAATGGGCATGTAAGCATAAGAACTGGACCATGGAGCAATGGAAGAAGGTTGCCTGATGAACAGCCAGGTGCATGTGTGTCGTTTCCTTGGGAACAGATGGTAACAGGGAGGATGCACTATGGGAAGAAGGCTGGCAGGTGGAGGAAGTGTTGTTCTCTGGACAATGTTTAGCTGGAAAAACTTGGGTCCTATTTACGTTACTTTGATCACCAACCTAGAGATTATTTCAGACCTCTTCATGACACTGCTATTCCCTGATGGCAGTGGCCTCTCCTTCAACAGGATAATGCACTCTGCCATACTGCAAAGAAATTTCAGAAATGCCTTGAGAAACAAAGAGTTCAAGATGTTTCCTTGGCTTCCAAATTCCCCAGATATCATCCCGACTGAACATCTCATATGTGCTAGAGCATTAAATCCGATCCATTGAAGCTTCCCTTCACAACTTGCAGGACCTGAGCTAATCTCTTGGTACCAGAGACCACAGGACATCAGAGGTCTTGTGGAGTACATGCGTTGACGCTTCAGAGCTGCGTGGAAGCATGAGGGGGACCTATTAGGCAGGTGGATTTAATGTTGTAGCTTATTAGTGTATACTAGGAATTAATGAGCTAGCATAATAATGTCCAGTATAGTTTTAAACACCCCTATACATAAGGGTGCAAGAAGCGATTTTGAATGTGGTCCTAACACATTGTTTTACTGCAGTCACATTGCCAAAATGTTGTAGGCAAAAAAACACCACGTCCAATTTCCATAATCAATATGTAGCGATGCATGAAGCACAGCTCACAAAAAAAAGACACTTTCAATCCTGCTTTCTGTTGGAGATGTCATCAGCCCCAAGGAAAATTTCCAATTGACCCTTCGTAAGATCTGCTGGAACAAAGTATCAGCTTTCAAAATCTGTAATTATTTGTAATTACTGATCATCTATACTAGTTACAGCACGAAATAAACATGAGAAGGTATCTTGTTTCAAATGTGGAAAGAGTAAATGCACACCATTTTTCAAGTTTAAGTCCACCGGTATTAATCTTCTCTCAGGTCTAGTTTCTTTGTTGGAGAAAAAATGGCTGATTCAGCGTTATGATTGGTCAGATTGCCTGTCAATCAAACACCTTGTGAAGGATCAATTGTGTGGATTCTTACCGAAATTTCGCAGAGAAGCAGCCAGGGGTACACGTGACTGCTTTTTTAATGTTGCCATCTACTGGCTTCAAGGATCACTAAATGATTGGGTGAACAAACATGTCTGTGAATTTATTTAAAAGAGTCAAGAATTGGAAAAATCCAATTCCCAGCATTTTTTACTTTCAGGAGACCACCACCACCACTAACTTCAACTATCTAGTCTAGCAAATTTTTTGTTGTCAAATGTAAATCTGTAATAACCCCAAACGGAATCAAAATATTAATAATATGAATCCTAAATAATTTTTCTTAACTATAGTCTTTCTACTGCTTGAATAATCTGCTTCCTCCATTACATAACCATTGTGTTATGCGTGTTTTCAATAACATTCACTAGGTTTGAACCGTCAGGACGTTCACGTGGAAAAACACACTTCAACACACAGCACTCTATACATGTGAACAACCTGCCGGGGGGTCAGAGGACACTGAAGAGATGTAAAGTGGGTGGTGATAAATATAAAAGCTCAGGGCTACTCCTGTACTTTCCACAATCACACCATAACATATATATTTTAAAGAGAGTGGGAGACATAATCTGCTGATGTTGTTGTAGGTGTAAAATTCATATGAAACCGAGGCATCAACACAGCTGTCCTCTTCATTACAAGCCTAATGGAGTGTGTGTGTGAAGATTGATGAGGCATATAAACCCAGATGGTGAATATACGTACACTTGTGTGGCTTCGTGACCTCAGACGAAAGGAACAGATGGGATGAAGGAAGTTATAGGTATTAGGATATGGACTGTGATTGAAAATTCGAGGGGAATGTCATATAGATGGGTGGAAGAGGACCCAAATGAGAATGAGAGACTTGTGCTGATATGGTGCTCAATCAACCACAGTAGGCAACGCTGTCGACCTGCAACAGGAAAGTGCTGATTCAGGGGAAAGGAGGTGTGGAACTGGAATGGAGTGATTTTTTACTGCAGATGAAGCATTTATGTCGTGACTGAGGAAGAAAAAAAGAAAAAGGTGAAACCAGACAAGCTTTTACCTTTCTCTCCCCCAGTCATCTCCACTATATCTGCGAAGCACAGTCTAGTCAATACTTTAATATATTTACAATATAATTGTGATTTATGGACGTTATTTTTACTGGGAATATCGCCACCTAGTGGACTGTTGCATTAAGGAACAACTTTTCAAGCAGATCATCAACTCATTCCTTGACAATTCTGTGGCATTCTTAAACCAAGCCGATTCATACAAAATACTTTTGCATTTCCAACGGTGGAAAAAGTATGCACATACAATATTATGACACTGAACAGAGTATAACATTTCTCGATGTACTTTTGATCAAATAAATGGCACCTTGCTGAGCATAAGAGACTTCTTTGAAAATTATATATTTTTTATAATCTTGCTGACCCCAAACTTTTGAGTGGTAGTGTGTACCTCTCTCAGGACACTACATTTTAAAGATAATATACTTCCGTGAACCATAAACAATTATTGCACATGTCTGTGGAACTGTCTTTAGAACACCAAGAGTTTACAGGCAGTAGGCAATTGAAGTCAGTTATTATAACTGGACACTGAAGAGACCTTTCTACTCGACACCAGATGATGTCCAGGGTTCCTGACCTGGACTGCAGATATGGCCAGTACAATAAACTGAAATTTCTGTTGAAGAACATGCAAGTGACTTAAGTTTGGAGTAATGCAGCCTTCACGTGCTATCGGAATGATCGTAAATATGAGTTTTCTAATCGGAAATTGGATGTGAACAGCCTCTCAAGTCGTATTTATTACTGGGAAATTAAATAAATGATTTTGATACCCGAGTTGGGTGGGTCATAAACTTTAAACATTGTGGAGGGGACAACCATTACTGCTATCAATGCTGTTCTCACAACAATTACATCCCTTTGTCTTGTCGCTAACGTAGTGTTTTATAGGCTACATATGAACAATCAATCAAAGCATATTGTATGTATTTGACCGAAATACCAGAATTGTCAGCAAACTGCATATATACCGTGATAAATGTTTATATAATAGTCAACCAATGGGATGCTACATTTTATTATTTTGGACATTAAAGCACTTGAATACGACAAGCTCGTAATCACGACTTCATAAATAGGAAATAGGACATTTCCGATAGCATGTGAAGGCAGCATAACATCTCACAGGAAGAACGGGCAAATCTGGTGAAGTACATGAGAATGAGATGCACTGTAATACAGGTGCATCTCAAATTAGAATGTTGTGGAAAAGTTCATTTATTTCAGTAATTCAACTCAAATTGTGAAACTCGAGTATTAAATAAATTCAATGCACACAGACTGAAGTAGTTTAAATCTTTTAATTGTGATAGATTCTCTATGGGGTTCAGGTCTGGTGAGTTTGCTGGCCAGTCAAGCACACCAACACCATGGTCATTTAACCAACTTTAGTTGCTTTTGGCAGTGTGGGCAGGTGCCAAATCCTGCTGGAAAATGATGCCTTGACCCCAGTCTCAGTCCATTCCTTGTGAAGTTTACCCAAATTATTGAATCGATTTTGCTTGACAATCCTCATAAGGCTGCGGTTCTCTGTTGGTTGTGCGTCTATTTCTTCTAAACGTTTTCCTTCCACTCAACTTTCTGTTAACATGCTTGGATACAGCACTCTGTGAACAGCCAGCTTCTTTGGCAATGAATGTTTGTGGCTTACCCTCCTAGTGAAGGGTGTCAACGATTGTCTTCTGGACAACTGTCAGATCAGCAATCTTCCCCATGATTGTGTAGCCCAGTGAACCAAACTGAGAGACCATTTTGAAGGCTCAGGAAACCTTCCCAGGTGTTTTGAGTTGATTAGCTAATTGGCATGTCACCATATTGTAATTTGTTGAGATTGGTGAATTGGTGGATTTTGCGAAATGTGAGCCAAAATCACCACAATGAAAATAACCAAAGACTTAAACTACGTCTTTGTGCATTGAATTTATTTAATACACGAGTTTCACAATTTGAGTTGAAATTAATAAATTTTTCCATGACATTCTAATTTATTGAGATGCACCTGTACTTCGAACAGCTGGTGGACAAACAAGATATGGGGATTTTCAATGACACGAGTATCCCCTTTGTTGAGGGACTAAGCTATTTGACTATTTAAAGGGATAGTTCATCCGAAAATGAAAATTATACTATGATTTACTCACCCTCAAGCTATCCTAGGGTTATATGACATTTTTCTTTCAGACAAATACAGTTATATTAAAAATTATCCTGGCTCTCCCAAGTTTCACAATGGGAGTCGAGATTTTGAAGCCCCAAAAAAATGCATCCATCTTTCATAAAAAGTGCTCCACACGGCTCCGGGGAGTTAATAAAAGTCTTCTGAAGGGAATCGTTCCATTTGTGTAAGAAAAATACCTACACTTAAAGATTTATAAACCGTAATCTCTAGCTTCAGCTAACTGAGCCTACACATCACGAGAGGGTGATGAAGGACGTAGGCGTAGCTTAAGCTCGGTGAGAAGTGATGAATGTGGCAGCACAGAGAAAAGAGCAAAACAGGTCCCAAATTAGAAGTACAAAAATGAGCAAGTGATAAAAAAAAAAATCAAAATGGAGGATTTCAATCAGCCAAAAGGAGATTGTTTTTTCCTTTGCTGTAAACAAAACTCTGCTCACGGAACTAGGATTTTCTCACCGGAAAGTCATAAACCTAGACTGGCTTGAGAGTGAATACATTTTGGAGTCATTTTCATTTTGGGTGAACTATCCCTTTAATAACCCACATGCCAAATGACAATAAGGGAAAGTAGTTTCATAGGCAGAACAATTTCTGAAACTAGGACAAATAAATACAAATAACTAGTTTGTCTTTAGTAAATGTCTATTTGAACAGTCACGTCGATTTCAGGCATCCACCCTAGCACAATAAGAATAAACCTACATATGAATACGTATTCAGATGACAAGTTCCAAAAGTCAAATGTAGCTCAAGAATGAGAGTCAATTTTAATAGTGCTTTAATAAAGTTCAGCAAAGGCAAAATAATAAAACTCAACGTTTCAACAAAATACTAAAGATCTCTACTTACATAACACAACCTTCATAGAGATGAGAATCAGAGAGAGCAGTTTGATTGGTAAAACAGTATATTAATAAACATTACGTTCCCTCACATAACCCAGATGGTAGTTCTGAAGTATTCTTTACTTACCATTAGAAAAGCAAAGCGAAATGTACAGTTCGTAGGATTTGTTAAAGGCTCTTTAGACAAAAGACCTGATACCTAAATTAAATCTGAAAGGCACAAACAAGAAGCATAATGAACTACACTAAAAACAAAACAAAATAAACAAGAAAAAAAGCCCCAACAAGTCCAAGCCAGTTCATTGAGCAAACATGGTACGGACATAATTTAACAAAACATCAATACTTTCAACTACTGAACATACAGACACAGAAAACAACAACCTGTCATTTTGCAGACTGTATGAGGGCACAGATTAAAAAGTCAGACTAAATACTATAAAACAAAACATGGAGGGCGAGGGGAGGGGGCGGGGCAACAACAGCAAAACACCCTAACAAAGCTCCACAACGCACAGAATCAGGTGTTGAAATCCTCAGCAGAGAACGGGCTGAAAGGAGCACTTCTTTCATTAAGAGCACAGTTCGGTTTCATCCCTCCGAAATTCAATGCTGCCTGAGCTTCAAGAATAAATACAAACTACTAGAAATGTGTAAAATAAGCCTGACCGCAAGTAAAGAATGAAGGGTGGCCTGACCGAGCACTTCATTGACACCTAACGCAATAGATTGCACACAAACACACGCAGGACAACACAAGCCCTGTGATGCACTGCCCAAAAACATGCATCATACTGACAGAGCAGATATTTAGCCAGAGTACAGTTAGAAAATCCATGACAGACGCACAAACACGCAAACTATTTAGTGAGATCGACAACGTTACACTTAGCTTGCCTGTTTTCATTGGTATCTCTGCTGTTGAACATACAAAGGTCTAAAAACATAGCAAATATGAAAGGGAATTATTGGAACAGTTCTTGGTTGCTTGTTTTTAGTGTTTGTATAAGATGGCAAACAGTGATGAAATAGTCCTCGTGTTGGACGATTCGCTTTACACAGGATTCAGATGGCTGACCTATAGCTACGGAAATCACCAACAAACACGCACAGCTGCAGTAAAAACTGGCCGTCTTAACACACCAGAGTCAACTTTAGTTCGCGCCAGGCGCTGAAATTGGCTTCCTGCGCCTAATGTTTTCATACATCTGAGGGGCAAGAATATTGTTGTAAGAGAAGTTACGGAGTCCTGTGAAACTCTACAGGTAAAAGGGCCATCTTAAAAGGAGGGGGGAAAGAAAAACAAATCTCTTGGACGGCACACGTTATTTTTGTGCCGATATCATTTAAATAGCACAGTAGCACAGGGACGTTACTCTTCAGCCCCCCCCAAGTGGGAATCTCCTGAAATGTACAGTTTCAGGTATCGATGCGTCTTGCCTTAAGAGTGGACAGTTCTGGGTTTCGTTCTTTACCATTTACCACTCTGCATCTCCAATGGCTTTGGAGAACACGTAATCCCGCCCGTTCAGATTCATTATCCCGTCTTTCAGGTGAAATTTCCATTTGTTCTTACTTCTGTGAATCTGAAGCAAAAGATATAGTCTCAATTTAATTTCATGAACCATAAATAAATAAAAAGTTTGCTTTAAATGTCAAAATTGTTTAATATGTCAGTGATATACCATTTTAATGCAATGTTTATAGATTGATTTTATTCTTCAAGTTTGAATACATTTTTTCATCATGCAATGTCAAATTTCACACAAACAGAAATATTTCTGCAATAAATTTGAAGATATGTAATGTGACACTTTAACACAGTTTATTTATTAGCACGGGTTAATACACTTGCACTTAAAAAGTAATGCACTTTTCTCTATGCAAGGGTCCAATTTCATTTGTAAAAAAAATTTTGCATTCAATTTCTAGGCATGAAAACAGCATAAAAATCGTGGTACCACAGATTGACTTATAGTTTAATTTATCCATATTGCAATATATTTAAGTGTTCACACGACACAATCTGTCATGTTTTAAGTGAACGATTGTGGAACTGTTGGGGAAACATCTGATGTGTAACATTATATTAGATCTGTGCATTACAGTAGGTCTTAATATAGGCCATCTTAATGTTATAATCAAACAATAAAAGCGATAATCACTCACTGTTCTTGATTGAACTGCTTTTGTAGTTTTAATAATCAATGTATTTGTAATGAACACTAAAGGGATTTTTGCATTCGATTATTTGTTTTTCGTACTTGAATGCTTTTGTTTAGATGTAAAATGGAAAAGGCAATGCATTATTTGTTTCTTACATTTGTTCTACTGCTTTTTTTGCATTTGTTCTTATTTACAATAATAAATAAAATAAAAATAACTATATTGTGATTATTAATATAGTAATGATAATTAAGAAAAGAAGTGGAGGAAAATGTTGCTAGGTGATTTTGCTTTGGAACCTTCAGAAAACCTCAACTCCATTTTTCAGAATTGAGTTGGCTAACTCTGTCGAATTCAAACCTTTGTAGCTCAGTTATTTTTCATCAGATTCCAACAAATCATATAGCATTTGAATGCCTTTTAATGGAGAATGTGAAATATAAAAACACATTTTTGAAAATCAGCTCATTTTGACTCGTTAAGCCAGAACAGGTCACATGTATATATAAAACACAGACATTGTGTGGACCCAGTTATCACCCATTTAAGGAAGGAAGAGAGAGAGAGAAATGTATTCCTATATATTTTTATCATGGTTTAAAAACCTCCAAATGAGTAGAGCTGCCCTCGACTAAGAATTTTTCTGGTCGACGTAGTAATACACATATTACTGTTATGTGTATGACCAAAAATTACAGAGCGCGCAACTCACCGGCGCCTCCATCTGTCCTGCAGTGAGCGCTACGGTTCAGCTTCCACTTGAATAGCGCACATTTCTCTAGGTTAACATTAGATTGAGCAGCCATGTAAAGTTGCTAATACTTACATATTTCAGATGTTAAGTCATATTTGTGGTGGATGAATGATTGGTGAGCGTTTGAATCTCCTGCCCGATATACTGTTTTATCATAGACCAGCCGTTAATGATCTTCGTGACTTCGCCATTATGGATTTTTCAATCAAATTTTGGTCGACACGATTAGTCGACTATTAGGGGGCAGCCCTACAAATGAGGTAACGCAAGTTACAAGACTCACCTTGTCATACTGGCAAACCACCACATTCTCAGTGTCGAACAGCTCCTGATCTTCCTCATCACTGACGTCATCACCACTGTTTAACGGCTCCTAAAAGAAAAGATTGTCAAATAGATGAACTATGACTGGATCAGACCAGACTGCCCGGCACAAGCATCATTAATTTACTATTGTAGCTTTATAATCTTCAATAACTTTTTATTGTTATATACTCCTTTTGTTCAATTATGTTTTTAATGGGTTTTAATGAACAATAACACTTTCCAGACAGTACCTCCTCCACTTGGCCATCCTCTCCACCATCTTTCTCTTTGTCTTCATCCTCGTCCTCATCATACTCGTCCTCCTCTTCGTCCTCCTCGGAGGACGTGTCTCCTGCACCGTCCACCTGGAGCACCATGGGAGGTTGCTGCGAGGCCTGTTGCTGTTGTGGCTGTTGTTGCGGTGCTTGAGGCTGTGGCTGCACATGCACAGCTCCATGTTCCTGCTGCACCGCCATCGATGCTGCCTGCATGACCTAAAGATACACAACTTCCCTCAATACACACATGCCTCATGCATTTTTCAGCATCAGAGACATGTACTTCATGCTTGAGGTCAGAGATTCTGCTGACCTGAGTGTTCTGCTGTACTTTATTTCCTGTGAGGACAATCTGCTGCGGCTGGATGATGACTCCGGTCTGCTGGGAAAGGCCTCCCTGAAGAGGAGTTAACACCTACATGAAGAGAAACACATTCACTACACGTTTGTTCTCATACACAGATCATGTGACTCCTCACAAGACTTTGAAAACAAACCGTAACAGTAAATTAATGTAAAAAATGCTACAGTAACACCCTGGTAAGTGGTTAATGGCAAATTTCCTTACTATGGTGAAAAAAATTAATAGATCTACGGGAACAATACTACTAAAATTTACTGCATTTTTCCCCACAGGGAATTCTATGATGCTTCACATTTGATGGTTTTTCCATTTTAAAAGTTTCTTCTACATTAGGCTTGTTTTACATTTTGTGATAAAATGAATGTTTATTGCATTATTTTTGTGTTATGTACGATGGTGGTTTTTGTATGACATTATCCATTTCTATATATTAGCATTTCCCTCAGTTTGTGGAAAAGCTACCTGTACCAAATTCTGATTCATCATGTGGCTCTATATACTATGTAGGTAAAGTAAATACATAAAAACATAAATAAATGCAAATAATCAAACATATCACTTTACCACACAATTCAAATAAAAAGTAATAAAAAAAAGTATATTTATCTAAAAAGAAATACGTATATGTATCACTATTTTTCTTTATTCACTTGCATATGCAAAATAAATAATCAAGAAAAAAAGAGAAAGCATTCTTTAGTAAAATAAATAAAAATGCAAGTATAATCTTTTAGTATAAATAGAAAAGCTAATTACACTACTCAACGTTAAAGTAAAGTTGCGTGGTTAATAGGTTAAAATAGCTTAAAAATTAAGCAAAAATAAAATAAAACATACTCAAGTAAAAAAACAAGGAACTTCTTTAACAGGACCAAAAAGTACTCAATTGGTATTGACATTTTATGAGCTAATGAAATGGTCTGTTTTATTATTATTCTTTTAAATTGCTGCTTTTTAAAACAGTAAAGATCTGGCAACCACAGCTGCCCGTTTTTATTTACCATACATTTCACAGATTATTAATTAGTGTACATCTTTCATAAACCACTGGAGTAACCCTGCAATAGTAAATCCTGCTCTACTTCCACCAGTTCTCTTCCAGTAAAACCGTCCTTCATCAGTTCTGATATTGCATTTTAAACGAGCAAGACGTCAGACAGACTTCCTGCTTTGGCTAGCTATGATGAGGACCTCTGCTGACTCTAGGAAACAAATCTCACTCATCAAGTGCGTAGACGCAGTCACAACACACCCTGCAGTGACAGAACTAGAACAAACATGTCACTGCTGTGTTAAATGAAGTATGAAGCACAGACCTGCTGTATGACGGGGGCCTGCACACCTCCAGGCTGCATCTGTGGAAGGACCTGCTGCTGCAGCAACATTTGCTGCTGGGGTTGAATGATGTATTGAGCTCCATTGGCAGCTCTGACCACCTGCAGGATCTGACCTGAAGACAACAGAGAGATGGGCTTTTAGAAAGGTATTCACACTTGTGTTAACATGCACAGTCACGAAACGTGAACAAGGCAAAAGAGGGAGGACATGACTCTGTCTACCAGGAATTTATTAGATTATAGAAAGAACGCTGCAAACTAAATGGATAATTATTCTATGTGAGTGACGGGTTGCTGGCCAGTTGAAATTATTAGCTCATTAAAACTTCCAAAGAAAAGTTAATGTCTGAGCCTGACAAATGAACAAGTTCAAACAATATAAACATTTAACAGATCATTTACATTTCCATCACTTACTGCTCAGCTTTTTACCACTTAAAGAGGTAGTTCGCCTAAAAATGAATATCCTATCATCATTTACTCACCCTCAAGTGATTAGTTTAAAACAAGGCACAATTTGACCGGATTTACAGAACGGTTGAAACTAAAAGACGATGCTGTGCCGACTATATTGGATCCGACAGTAATCTCAACACAAGTGCGAGTAACGTTTATTACAGGATCACTTTTACTTTGTTATTACAGATCTTTTAATATGTACCGAGTATGTATATATTTTTAAGGGGTTAGTTCAACCAAAATGTATATTCTGTCATTAATTACTTACCCTCATGTCATTCAAAACCCGTAAGACCTTCGTTCATCTTCAGAACACAAATTAAGATTAAGATATTTTGATGCTTTCTGAGAGCTCTCTGACCCTCTCATAGACAGCAAGGATCCTTATGATCAAGGCTCAGAAACGTAGCAAAGAGGTCGTTAAAATAATCCATGTGACATCAGTGGTTCAACCATAATTTTATAAAGCTACGAGAATAAGGAAAAAAACAACAACGACTTTATTCAATAAGTCTCCTCTGCGTCAGCATAGTGCCATTTTGGAGATTATTACATACGTAAACAATGCATGCTGTTCTGTGTCAGCAGCACCGCACGGATAAATTGTTTACTCTTTGATCTGAACGTAAACAACATCCGCGTACATACATTGTTTACATACGTGATACTCTCCAAATTGCGCTATAGGGTGACAGGAAACAAATTGTTGAATAAAGTCATTGTAGTTTTCTTTGAACACAAAATGTATTCTCGTAGCTTTATAACATTATGGTTGAACCACTGATGTCACATGGATTATTTTAACGATCTCCTTGCGACGTTTCTGAGCCTTGATCATGCTAGGATCCTTGCTGTCTATATAGGGTCAGAGAGCTCTCGGGAAAGCATCAAAAATATCATAATTTGTGCTCCGAAGATGAACGAAGGTCTTACAGGTTTGGAACGACATCAAGGTGAGTAATTAATAACAGAATATTCATTTTTGGGTGAGCTATACATTTAACCTACAATACAACAGCGTACATCTGTGAAGGACAGACTGTCAAAACTGCTAATCATGACAGAGAGCGTTTACTTCCAAGTCTACAATCCACCACACCTATTCAAACACAGCGTTCTGATGAGGGGGGTTAAAAAAAGGACAGAAAAGAGCCTATTACTTCCAAATTATGTTTTTTGGTGTAAAACTCTCGATAACATTATAGGTGGATCTCAGAGAACAATACAAAATTAAAAAGGCATTTCATGACCGCTTTACAAAGTTAAGTTATTCATTAATATAGAGATAAATAAAACCCCTAAATATGGAAGCGAAAATTATAATGTGATATGCATTTAAGTTATATTTATTTATTTTAAGTCCTCTTGAGGCCCCCTGGTTAAGAACCACGGTTAGAATGTAATGTCTTACCCTGAGCGGTGATAAGTTGCTGAAACGGTGATACACCTGCGGGTAAAGCCAAAGTTGCTGCTGTGGCTGCTGCACTCTAGTGGAACAAAAGATTGAAACAAGAATTGAATCCACAGAGGACACACATACATTAAATGATCAGGTAGAGAGGGAGTGAGAACAATATCCTTGTTGGAATCTGCTGTGTAATCTAATTTGAAGTCGCCAGCTTTGTCTAAACCGTATTCCAGGAAGACTCCACTAATCTGTTCTCCTGCTGGCATTATTGCTGATCCTACAGAGAACTACAGCGACCAACCCACTCCAGTCATCCACTGTCAGTGGGAGATTTCTGGATTTACATGTATGCATTTAGCAGACGCTTTTATCCAAAGGGACTTATATATTCAGGCTATACATTTATTTTATGTCAGTATGAATAACAGTGACTGTTGGTGGGGTGATGTTGGCATGCTCAGATTTGCATCAAAGCTACAATAATGAGCAGTGGTGCAGCTAACTCTAAAGGCCCGCTCACACTAGTGACTGTAGCTATAAAGCCACTGAGGAACAATAAATATCAATGGAATCACTCTCAGAATGACTTCAGCTCATGAATGATAAACACGCCAACAGCCAATCAGATTCAATCCTGCTTTAAGAGCTTGAGCATTTAAAGCAACAGACAAAATAACAGCCTTAACCCAAGCCAACCGAAACACTGGAGCTCACATAATTTGCCATTTGTGTGAACTCTGAACTACAAACCTTAAAAAATTAAGTCAGTACAGCTCTGTGCAACAGTAAACAAATTGTAAATACCCAAAGACATGAATCATACAAAAACAGCTCTATATTTCAATCCAAACACTAACATGTGAATGAGAGGAACTCGACACTCACCATTCCAGTTGCGTTCATGTGCTGGAGAGTCTTCGGATCCTGAACAAAGACCTGGTGCTGAGGAGCTGAGGAGAGACACACAAACAGTTTACTATTGACTATGTACTGGATCTTGTTTCATTACTAAGAACAAGTGCATGTTCAGATCAGGCCTCACCCTGCTGCACTGGAGGCAGGAGGATTTGCTGTGGTTGGGTTTGTTGTAGCGTCTGCTGAGTATGTTGGACATGCTGCTGTTGAGCTTGCAGAACATGCTGTTCCTCCGTATGATAACCCACCACCGCCTTGGACTGCATCAGCTTACTCTCCCACAGCTGCTCAGTAACGGAAGAGCAGCGAGATGCAGGTTTAAATAAACCATCTATCCATGCAGCATGTTAGTATTCATTACAACAGCAGACATCTTACAGTTTTCAGCTCCATCAGGACCTGTTCATCCACTCCCTCGTCCAGGAAAAGCTCTCGGACTTCACTGATGACATCCTCCATCACTGATCTATACAGTTTAGGCTACAATGAAAGCAAACATTGAATCACTTCTTACTACCGAATTACAAATCAATATTATAAATGAATTGGTTGTATCGGTTCAGAATATCAATACACGAACTGTTTACAAACTGGACATCACTTATGTAATGAACAAAACATCTCTTGTCAATGTGATTCATGATGAGCAAAGAAACAATAATGGAAATGATTTGGATTGAACTGAGAATTTGACCAATGATGAATAAAGTTATTTTAATGGTATTGTAGCAGAAACATGAACAATAAAGGCATTAGCAATATGTTTACAGTTTGGCTTTATGACAACTACCAAAAACATTTACGGTTTAAATATTTTCAGGCAAACAATGCATTTTTGTATTGTCTGTAGTGTAAATTATTAATAGATTTTTTATACAGTTGTCAACATTTGAAGTTGATCAAACAAGTTCAAAGCTGTCCTAAAACAAGAACGCATTTTGGTTTTAAGCTTTGGGACAACTTTGATGAAAGGTTTTGATCCGCTTCAAGTGTTGACTAGTGTACATATAAATATTTGGTTTCCAAAATATTTTATAACATTACCCTGCCCTGAAACATGTCTGCAACAAGATTGGGACAAAACATAATATATACCAAGTACACATAACATAAACCAAACATGTGCCTAGATGTGGCCAGTGTTGGGGGTAACGCATTACAAGTAACACGAGTTACGTAATAATATTACTTTTTTCAAGTAACGCATTACTTTTTAATTTACTAGAAAATATCTGAGTTACTTTTTTCCATTTATTGACTGACAGTGCGCTGTGTGAACATGATCTTACTGTAGTTCTAATCTAGACTAAATGTGAATGTGTATTAATTCATCCCACTCGCAAAAAAAAACAGATTCAGTATTCATCAAAATTAATTCAAACAGTGAAATGCAAACTCAGAATATGACGCAAACCTGCAATAATTAAATATATGTTAAACAACGCAAATATATCTAATCTAATTGTATTAACCAATGTGTTTGCTGCTGATCTTTGATGATTCAGTTCTAATAAGCAAAAATTACTTTAGATAAACTAACAATTGTGCTTCGTTATTTTGTTTTTTTATTGCTGAAGGGTGTTGAACCATCTTTTTCTGCATTCTACTGTACAGACGTGAATTTACTTTTCATTCAGCCTCATATTTAAAAATTAACGCGAAAGTAATGTAACGCATTACTTTCCATAAAAAGTAACTAAGTAACGTAATTAGTTACTTTTTAGGGAGTAACGCAATATTGTAATGCATTACTTTTAAAAGTAACTTTTCCAACACTGGATGTGGCTTTATGGTAAAGTTTGTCTTAAAGAGTAAAAACACTTTAGGCTTTGAACACTGGATGTGGCTTTATGGTAAAGTTTGTCTTAAAGAGTAAAAACACCAGGCTTTGAGGGAACACTGGGGATGACGTAATTACGCAAAAAGCACCGAACTATTTTAAAGAACCGATCCGAGGGCTTTCAGTCTGACTCCCTAATCACTTGGTAACCGGATCGTTGTCGAAACAAAAAAATAGACACATATCGCTCTGGTAACGTGTCCATAACGGCTGCTCGTTATCTGAGCACGTCCACCGCGAGCGAGCGGTGAAACTGAAAAAAGAAACCATATTCAAAACACATGCACTTCCGGATGCAGCAAATCCGGAATGAGAAAGCAAACGTCTCTCTCTACTCAGAAACCACCATCGCTATGGCGCCACTAATACATTGTTTTGCGCAAACGGAGAACAGGCAGCAGGCTCGCGGTCTGCGTCGTGTCCCGTCCGTCGGCTCACTGTTTAAAGCGCAGTCTGGTGTTTATATGCAGAGCCGGTGACGTAGCGCCGAGTAGCACCTTCCCATCCCGGGCAGACTATATTAGAGCCCCGGTATGGCCGTATAAAACCAGCCGTCTGAAAGAAGGAGGGTCAGAGGCGGAGAGAGACGCAGAGAGAAGGACGACGGTAGCCATGATGAAACCGCGTTTGCCTGCACTGTATCGCTCAGGACAGGCTTCCGTGAACGTGTTTTATTGTGAAAATCGGGTTATATTTGGGTTTATATGCATGGGACTCGGTAATATAGGGGGTCATGTACAATTTGTTAAAATAAGATTGTTGTGATGGCGCTGAGAAAGGCTTTCGTTGTAACACGCAGGACAACAAACAACACAATCCAGCTCTTTCTTGAAATATAACGTACGCAGATCTATTGTATTTGTTTTGGTACAATATCAGACTCAAAGGGTGCTTTAGTAACATATCTTACTGTAATATAAGCGAGTTACACGAAGAATGCGAGCCGACATATTTTATTTTCCGCATCAAACACAGCTTTTTACACGGCCGGGGCCAAATGTAACAAAGTCCGTGTTAGTTAAACACTTTAATGCGCTTTTTCCAACACAATAAAGCTTACTGCATTGGACCAGAGCCACGGTTTTCTCCCTTTCAGCAAACACTCGCACACACTTCCCTACAAAGAGCTCAAATGGATCAGAATTGATGTGTACGTGTGTCTAATATGTTTTATTATTGAAAATGCCAAGTGTGGGTTTGGTTAAAATGCGCTGCGTCTAGCTACAATGCTTGGACACGTGTGTGATTTCGAGTATGAGTGCCGTTGGTCTGATCCTTACCACTTGGTTCGAGTTAGCCGAGCTCGCCATTATGAGCGCAGTGAGGGGAAAAACACACCGCGAATATCAAGCAAGAACCCCAAAAAGCATTTAAAAAAAGCACGGAAACATCTAAAACGTTTAAAAAGTTGCCGGTTAAAGTTTCTGGAAATAAAAACACAGCTGTTTACGGTCTTTTTCACAGTCCCAGGGCTGATGCTCCCCAGCCGTCCGTCTTCTCTCGGTCCTCCGCCTTTATATACTGAGCTGAGCGAGACACAGGGCAGGGTCAAGCGGGCGCTGTGCGAAGTATCGCGAGATTTCGACGCGGTCTTACCGTTAACGCGACACGGTTAGTCAGCAGATCCTGGATCAGCCATTCGCTTTAGAAGCTGTAACAAAGCTGATATAATCACGTTTATCAACACGAAAAATACCAGCTGTTTCGATTGGTAATTACTATGTTAGTGTATTATCTTTTTTTGACCCTTTAACTCAAGCATTCTCTATTCTTTTAATTTGTTTTAGTTTTATTAACAACAAAACACTAACCCTAGCGTTTCCTAATATATATACTTTTATATTTGTATTATATATATATATATATATATATTATTGAGGCAAAATTTAATAAACAATAATAATAATAAATATAATTGCACAATTAACACAAGATAAATGAATAAAGCAAGTAATGGGGAAATCTAGTCCTTCATTGGAAAATACAAGCCTAAATTAGTTTTCAACACACGAGGGCGATGTGTACCCCTCCATAAGCAACCACTGGTTCATATCTTAAGATTCATATTAATGTGTATGTGTTTTATATTTAGATTTATTTCTCAGCACTTTTAAATAATTAGGAATAGCAAAACTAACTGTGTCAACGTTTTGGAGATACATATTTCAAGAAGTTTACTTCTGCAGGGAAGTGAGTTACCTCATCAGAAAGTTATGGAGTGGATTGTTTACATTCAGATTTTTTTTTCTTCATTCAGATTTAAGGTGTCTTTACACAGAAGCGTTAAGGCTGCTCTTTGCCCGCTCAAAATTCAGTGTGAAGATACAATGCCGCATAAATACCAGACTAAATTATGCAGCTTGGACCCACGTCAGCACTTAGTATCAAAGGTAGTTTATGCTATGCATCTATGCCTCCTCTGAGAAGCATTAAACACCTAAATTAAATGACTCATCAGGTGAAGCTTCTGTGCCGCTTGAGTGTAAATTTGGTTTTAGAAGATAAATAGAAATATAGAATTCATGTTTGCCAGTAGGGTCAATATCATGAAGTGTATTAAAGGAATAGTTCACCCCAAAATAAAAACTTTAATTTGTGTTTTAGTGTTTATTTAATATTCTGTGAAATAAAATTTACATTTACACATTTAGCAGACACTTTTATCCAAAGCAACTTACAGTGCATTCAGGCTAGACATGTTTTATCAGTATGTGTGTTCACTGGGAATCGAACCCACAACCTTGGCGCTGCTAACACAATGCTCTACCACTGAGCCACAGGAACACTTTCATTCACAGGAAATTGAATGAAATTCATATGACACCCAAACTGTGTGAATAAATGATACAAATAAATTATATTATTGTATTATTATTATTATTATGTGTGTGCGTGCGCACGCATTTTTGTGACAAATGAGGTTGCAAATGAGGACATCAATTTGTATAATGACACAGGTATGATATAGGTTGGTATTACAAGTGTTATGTCCCCACTTTTCAAAACGCTTATAAATCATACAGAGTGAGCTTTTGAGGGGAAGTAGAATTGCACAGTTTCCTGTGAGGGCTAAGTTTAGGAGTAGCACGTACAGTTTGTACAGTATAAAAACCATTACGCCTATGGGATGTCCCCACTTTTCACTAAAACAAACATGGTGTGTGCATGTGTGTGTGTTTGTAGGCCTATATATATTTCTGCTTGCATGCAGTGCATGAACAATGCATATTTCAGACAATACCCCTTTTCACTGGAGAAAGCAATATTATGGATAGAGGACTGATAGTTTTGCTGAAAGCAGCAGTTTGAAGTTAAAAATATTTTGATGGATTTATTTATTTGAATTTCACAAGACATTAATTGATGAACTTGTATTGTGTGGATTATTGTAATGGTTTTATCAGCTGTTTGGACTCATTCTGACGGCACCCATTCGCTGCAAAGGATCTACTGGTGAACAAGTGATGCAATGCTAAATTCTCTTTAAATGATGTTAACTCACTTTCATTTTACTTAATCGAAAATGAAACACTCTCGCTATGCATTATTCCTTCTGTGCTATGACATTTTTGGCCTGTCTATCAAGCAAGAAAAAGCACTCAAAATTGAAGGTATTAAAGGTATAAAATACGCCAGTGGTGTTTTACTCATAAAGACTCAACACGACGAGTAATAAAATGTATCAAGCACAGATTGCTTGCTTATGGCTCCTGGAGTTGCATAGCAACAGAGATGGGCTTCAGTGAGCACGGGGAGCTGGTGGCTGCTGATTAAGCCTGTCTTCCCTTTAATTATGAATAAAGCTCCCGTTGCATACGGCCATCATTGAGTCCGATTAGCCACACCCAAACTCAGAGCAATCAAGTCACCTTAAACGTGGGATAAATCAGTCAAGACTGCAGTTAAACCAGACAAACCTCTCTCTCTCTCTCACACACACACACACACACACACACACCAACTCTCTCTCTCACACTCACACACACTCTCTCTCTCACACTCACACACAACCCCCAATAACAGGAAATTACATTTTCCACGAAATTCTAATTTATTGAGATGCACCTGTATAATATAATGACATTTTATAAAAACAACTGGTAAGAACATCTCTAAACATGAATTACAATTAATTTAACATAAAATGTTTATTTAAGCACTTTCTGAGATTTTTATTTAATTTAAAATATTACAAAAAATATTTATGTATTTAAATTCTCATCACTGATTTTATTTGCACGCAATCTTGTTCATTCAGCTAATATTACACAGCTAATGGCTCCATCAAAACAGAAGCAATAATGAATAAACATTTTTGGGGAAAACGGAACTTTGCTACCTCAACATGCTTCCTCAGATCTGATGGTTAACTTTTGAAGCCAGATATTTACCTGATGAAAGTCATAATGGGAGTAGAAATGTGTGTGTGCTTGATGCAAGAAAACAATGATCATTGGTTCTCACAACTGGCACGCTTGAATAAAGTAAAAATCCCCCCAAATAATACCTAAGTACAGTAATCAAGTAAAATTACTCAAGTATTTTACACATCTGCACCCCTCCCCAGCCCATTAGCCACACCCAAACTAATTCACCTTAAACATGGGATAAATCAGTTAAGACTGCAGTTAAACCAGACAAACCTCTCACTCACAAACACACACACACACTCACACACACACACACACACACACACACACACACACACACACACACACACACACACACACACACACACACACACACACACACACACACACCAACTCTCTCTCACACACACACACACACACACACGAGTCCCATTAGCCACACCCAAACTCAGAGCAATCAAGTCACCTTAAACATGGGATAAATCGGTCAAGACTGCAGTTAAACCAGACAAACCTCTCACTCACAAACACACACACACACACACAAACTCTCTCTCACACACACACACACACAAACTCTCTCTCTCACACACACACACACACACACACACACACACACACACACAAACTCTCTCTCACACACACACACAAGTCCCATTAGCCACACCCAAACTCAGAGAAATCAAGTCACCTTAAACATGGGATAAATCAGTCAAGACTGCAGTTAAACCAGACAAACCTCTCACACACAAACACACACAACTCACACACACACACACACACACACACACACACACACACACACGACCTCACTCTCTCTCTCTCTCTCACACACACACACACACACACCCTCACTCTCTCTCTCACACACACACACACACACTTCTTTAGAGGTGATGATATATAATACCAGCTAACAAAATTTTATATTACTATTAGGTTAAAAAATATTATTTGAATTTTCTCATTTGAAAAATATTTAATGCATTTTTATACATTTTTCAAACACTATGAGAATGTTACTATGAATGAATAATGGTTTGTGCTATAACATTATTAAAGACCAGACAACTTAGAACAAAACATTACTGCAAAAAAATGTGTTCATAACTTTAAGATAACCTTGGTAGAATATTGGCAAAAAAATAAAACATCCCCTCTTACCTGTGATATAATATAATATACATTTAGCCATCAACTGAATTACTACTGAAAATAAATAAATGAAAACGACTTGTCATTTAAAACTCTGATATTTTTATTATTGCAACTGGAAGACAATACATTACATAAACATTATTTGAAGTTTCAGGAGAAATATGTGGAAAAGTAACAACATGATGTGACATTTATTGTCATATAGACGATGCGGTTATTTACACGTATAGATGAAATAGTTTGATCTTGTTCTTTGGCAATATGATTGCACACCAAGGAAATAGACCGCTTTACACTCATAGCATTGGCATCGGAGTGTATTGAAAATAGACCTGGTCAAATACATATTCATCATGATTCCATTGTGCTCCAAAAATCATACCAGACCACTAGTGACTTACGCAAGTACAAGGACGAAAACATATTTGGCAAAAACAAACAACATCAACAACATTGACAAAACCCTTATATTAAATCACACATCATTTCAGAGGCAGTGAGAGTTTTCCAATAAATAATTCATGCATATTTTTCTCCCCTTTGTCTTACATGGATTTGTATGTATCTTAGCCATTAAATCAATTGTTTTTGGTACACAAAACAAATGGCATATTATGGGACTGGAATAAATCGAAAGCAGCATCTTATTGCCTACATGCGGATCAAATAAAGTAGGGTCATCCCACCGTACGTCTCTATTTCACATCGTACTCGCACGTAGATCACTAGACCCCCTGCCATCTTACTATTAAAAAAAGTGCTGAAATATCAAGCTGAAGTGTTTCAAAATGTGTGATATATCTGTGCTCCGCTCCCCCGGGGACACATAACATTCAGAAAGCGATTCATACATAAAGCGGAAGTGGAGCATCGTGATAGATGCTGCGTAGCAAATATAAGTATGATGCTGACAGATGTCCACTAGCAGCATTCAAAACAACATTAAAGGAACGGTTCACCAAAAAATGAAAATTTGTGGACTATTTACTCACCCTCAGGCCATCCAAGATATAAATGAGTTTGCTTGTTCATCTGAAAAGATTTGGAAAAATGTAGCATTGCATCACTTGCTCACCAGTGGATCCTCTGCAGTGAATGGGTGCCGTCAGAATGAGAGTCTGATAAATGCATCACAATAATCCTGACATGACTCCAGTCTATCAATTAATGTCTTGTGAAGTGAAAATCTGCATGTTTGTAAGAAACAGACGGGTGTTTTTCATTTCAGACGAGTCCTTTATCCATAATATTGCTTTCTCCAGTGAAACAACTCGTCTTGTCTGAATCAAGAGAGAACTATGCACATTATTTTTGTTTCCACAAACACAGCTTTTCTCTTCTTAAGATGATAATTGATAGCGTCAGATTTCGATTCTCATTACAATTTCAGTTTGCTTCTGTACTCAGAATAATAATATAGCAAACCAGCTCCCAGGTTATCTCCGGCTCCGCACCAGCCATCTAACCAACGAACAGAGGGCGGGCTGAGCGCCGTGACGTAGACGCTAAGCGCCGCATTTAAGATTGAGATTTAGGTTAGGGAAATCTAAAACGACAGTGGACATGGAGACACAAGATCCTATTCGCTCTGTTGTGGAGAATATTCCCTGCATATGCTAACTGAAGCCCGAACAAGAAGAGTGTTTGGTTCACATTTTGAATGAAGGTAATGTTGTGGCCCTACTCCCGGCAGGTTTTGGGAAAATAATATATCAACTGTTACCGATCGTCAGCGAGAAACTGGGGAGGCCAAAGTCCAGCAAGGAGATAATTGTGTTTGTGTCCCCCTTGGTTGCCCTCATGGACGATCAGGTTAAGGAGGCAGCAAAACTCGGTCTGTGTGTTGCACAGCTTGGCGTGCACAATGATCGAGAAATCATGGGGGGGAATTTCAGCCTTGTTTTTGGTAGCCCCGATTCCTGGATTCTCAATCCAAAATGGAGAGCTATGTTGGCATCAACCCTATACCAAGACAAATTCGTCGCCATTGTTGAGGCACACGTCGCATACAAATGGTGAGTTTGCATTGCATACACAGGTTTGGTTATTAACTTCAACAAGTTAATTTATTTCAACATCAGCTCAGTTCGAGGCGGCTGAGCCGGCGCATAACATATGTCCTAACCAAACGTTATGTGATTGGCTTACGGGTAAACCAATGATTTTAAACTTCAGACAAGCGCCCCCCCCCAATGAGAAAGTAAACGCTTGTCAATTATGCCTTTCAAGACTCGAAGCACGTCTACTTCTTAAAGACTCGTCAACGAAGCAAAGCAAAGTAGCATAGTTTGGTATTATCAGGCTAGATAATGATGAAGTCGTGTGGATTGTGATGTTTTTATCAGCTATTTGGACTCTCATTCTGACGGCACCCATTCACTGCAGAGGATCCAGTGGTGTGTGATGTAATGCAAAATTTCTCCAAATCTGTTCAGATGAAGAAACAAACTCATCTACTTTTTATTTTAGAGTGAACTATTCCTTTTAAGATAACCCTTTGCACACTTGGACATTCAGATTCACAGATGAAGTTCAAGTTTATGAGGGTTGGAAGCAAAAAATAAAGGAAACCGACAAGCCAAGGTCGATCGCAGAGTATCGCGCTATTAAAGGATTATCCTAAAGCCAGTTCTAATTCCTTGTCAAACTATTTCAGTACAATTTATGATATCAATGCTGCAGATTGCACAATGAAAACGACAGAGTATGGAACCGTTACAAAAGAACAGAACAGACATCCAAGCACGTGAACTAAAGGCAGGCACAACCTTAAAGGGTGTACAGAGTGATAGGTCATCCAACACTGATTATTAACAACATTTCAACACTTACATCAATGAATTGAAAAAGGACCACCAAACCGAGGGCCACGAAAAAGGCAAAATCCGTTTCCCCTGATATTCAATACAAGGCAGATCTGTTCATTAATGGGTTTCCGTGAAGTCTCTTCCTTTGGAAGAGTTGTCTGCCGCAGAAGAGAGAGACAACTAAAAACAATAAAATAAAGAGTAAAGAAAGAAACCCACGCTTTAAGAGACGCCTCTCTCGGTTTTCTTGTAAGAAAATAAGCCATGCCTCATGCTAAATATCTATCTTACAAGATCTTTCATTTAGAAAAGAAAATACTTCTTTCTTATGTACAAGCACCCATGCAATATAACTGAAAAACAGGCAAAAACTGCCTTTTGTGGGGAAAAAGGAGTACCTTTTTACAGTGTTATCCTGACAGGACAAATTGCTTGGATTATGATGAAGAATTTTAAAACACCAACATTTTGGCAACACAATAGGCATTTGTGACACATTGCTTCATAAACGATTAGTTTTAGTGTGCTTCGAATAAGAACTAACACCAGGCATGTAAGAGAGAATTGGCATATTGCGTTTGTTATCCACTGGACACAGGCCACTTTATACAAAACATTTGCTGCTTAATAAATAAATGGGTCAATGGCATATAACAACACGTGTTATATATGAGTCATGTCATGTGGTGTCACCGTCAATTATACAACAATATATTTTCCTTACACCTTAAATACGTTAATCAGTCAAACTAATTTAAAAGTGCGTCTAATTTCGACTAATTGAAAAACTATCTGATATTTTAAGAATTACAGACACAATGATAAGAGTTTGCAAGGATCCTATTTATTTTTTTGGTTGTATGACATGATTGATTTAGCAGACCAAAAATAATTTGTTTTAAAATATTTCATTATTATAATATTAATTTAATAAAATATATATTTTTAAAGGAATAAAATGTAATGCCATACAACTTTTAATGAGGCCAGCTGTATCAAACTGATATTTTTACTTTATGCCTCAAAAACTATCACTATAAATTGAGAAATTAAAACATGCCCGTCATAGAAAAGGTCTATTGAACTCATTGTATGCATGCATTGCATTTTCAAATCAATCAATAAACCCAGACCAAGACAGCTGAGTGTCATGTCATTGACCCAGATATTCATCTGATGTTTTTTGTAATATAGGTTGGTATCACTATTTTTGAAACTATTATTGGTCTTACTATGTGTGCATGGATTAGCTGCACTTTCATAAAAGGGTTTCATATCTTTGGCACACTTGAGAGCAGCATAAAAAATATCTCCGTTCATTTTTATGATATGAACTAAAAGGACTGCTACAACATAATTCATTTTTAATTGTTTGATACGCTTGATGAATTAAAATAAAAAATGTTTTCACTCAAATGGCCCAAATTTTACTATGGCTTTTTCCCTCTTCACACACACACACACACGCGCGCACACGCGTGCGCAAAACAACATGAAATGAGAATCTTTCACCTGGAAATCAAATCTGACAAGGGACAACAGTGATTTTATTGATATTGCAACAACTGACTAGAATTCACCTGATATCCTGGAACAGAAGTATTTAGATCTGTGTTAATGGGATTTTCGTTCATCGCTAATCATTGGCTTCCTCTTTCAACTCCTTCTTACACGTACGCAGAGCGTTTTTATTCACGCCGGCGCCCACGCCGGCCAAGTGAAGCAACGACCCCGCCTCCATCTCCTCGTCTTCCTCCTCTTTGACCAGGAGCTTTTCCGCCCGCCTCTTCTTCAGGGAAGCGTGTCGCCGGGGGTCCGTAGGTGACCTTTGGTCCACAGCAGTCTTCTGCACTGGAGCAGCTGGGAAGGAGGTGGCGTGGCGTCCAGCGGAAAGTCTTTTTGCTCCTCTTTGACCTCAGTGAGCATCACCTCCTGACCGGGGCTGTGGGCAGAGAGGGAACCCTGAGTGGAGCAGGAGGAGAGGGAGGAAGAAATGTCCCCCTTTGTGTTTAGGGACTGCGAGCTGCTGTATGTGTGGTCCTCCTGCTGATCATCGCTGGGTGGAGGAGAGTCGCTGCGCAGGCTGTTTTGACCCCGAGTCAAATAGTCGCCCAGGCCTGATCTGTTAAGACAAGCAGAGAGAGGCAAATCATTATTAAATGTATTACAGTTACACAGATGCTTTTATCTATATGACTTGCTGTGTACTCAGGGTATACAGGGTGTTATGTTATGGCTTATATTAAAATTTGAAATTAAATAAATTAATAAAAAGTAATACAAACTAAAATGAGTCATTTAAAATGCTATATGTGACCCTGGAGCACAAAGCCAGTCTTAAGTCGCTGGGGTATATTTGTAGCAATAGCCAAAAATACACCGTATGGGTCAAAATTATCAATTTTTATTTTATGCCAAAAATCATTATGATATTAAGTAAAGATCTTATTCCATAAAGATATTTATTCTCAATATTTAGATTTTTTTGCTCCCTCAGATTCCAGATTTTCAAATAGTTGTATCTCGGTCAAATATTGTCCAATCATAACAATAGCTTTCAGATGATGTCTAAATCTCAATTTCAAAAATTGACCCTTATGACTGGTTTTGTGGTCCAGGGTCACATACAGTATAAAACATGATTATATGAGTTATTAGATGCAAGAAAGCATTAGATATACTGTAAATGTAATATGGAAAATAAACATACAATTAAATAGCCAATACTGGAAAACATCCAATATACAGTATTTGATCTTTGTCTTTATTTTGCACGGTCAAAGAGATTTTCTTGTTTTAAGTACAAATCTGACAAAATCTAGTAAGTTTTAAGTAAATAAAAAAGTGCATTGTAAAAATATTTTAATGTTATAAAACTAGAGAAAATGTGTTTTGTGTGTGTTTTTAAACAGCTTTGCATTTGCATTTTCTTCTGTCAGCTCCATTTATATGAATTAAAGACAAGAATGGTATTATTTATTCACTATTGTAGTAATTATTAATATTATATAATACGGTTTCATTTTTGTTTGATGTGCTTTTGCCATTTTTATCATTGTTAATATCTCTATTTAGCTTTCATTTTTGTTTTATTATTTAATTTTGTAAATGTTTATACTTCCAATCAAATCTATTCTCTTCAGTTAGTTGCCAACATTGAAGTTTTTTAATCTATTTATATTTTATTTCAGCTTAATTTCAATGGCCAAACAAGATTTCAATAGTTGAGTTAACAATAACAACACTGATGGAGAAGGATACTAACCTCACGGCTGTGGTCCTCTTGCTCCCAGGACTCAAAGGAAGGGGTCTGATAACCGGAAAGAGCCCTGAGCGGCAACACGTGAGCTATGCTGTATCACTCTCTGTGGAACTGTGAAAAACAAAGCCCAATTACAACACATGGCATGAAATACACACAGAAAATATACTGGACTGAATTACATTACTCCTATTCGACTGCAGAACAGAACAGCCAGTTTATGCTCCTCTGAGCTTTTATCTACATTACTGATGCATATCTTAAAGAAATACTGTAACTGAACTGAAAAACATGCCCTGAGAAACAGGGCTCAAGGCTCCTCATTGTCCAAGACTATAATCAAAGGCCCCCATGTAGGGTAAGATATTCTCGTACTTCTGCTATAATGATAAAGCCACTTGTTTTCTAAATGGTTTGCTGGTTTGTTAACAGAGAATATATATAATAAAATGTATATAATAATAGTTATATTCTGTAGTTTAAACATTTTCAAAAACTGAATTTTCCAGTAGTACAAGGCGGATTTTTACAATTACTTACATATCAAATATAGTTAAAAAATGATTAAAATAGCAATTTCTCAGCAATTTCCCACCTGATAGAATGTTTTAGAGAAAAATGTATATTATAAGAAATTATTAACTATTGCGTTTTCTAGGTCTAGAAATCAAAATTTAGCAATTCTCTTATTATCCAGTCTTGAAAACCTGTATAAATGAGGGAATTTTAAATAAAAAATATAAGAAACTAAATAAATGCATAGAAATGACAATTACTGAGGTAACAAAATGTGATATGTTAAAATATGTTTGTTTATCTAGATCTTTAGCTGGTTTTAGGTCAAATTTGGCTTATTTAACTTAAGCTATCTTATGGGACCCCTGGAATTGTGCTGATGTGGTTCCTGGAGAACCAGTGCCCTAAAAGATCTGAAGAACATCCCCCTGAAAAAAATCTTGTCCACCTCACAGGAAGAATTCACCTGAAAATGAAAATCCTGTCATATTTTCCTCAAGCAAAGCTATTGTATAGCTTTAGAAGACTTGAAGTGTAGTAAGCAAGTCATATGAATTACTTTCATGGTGCTTTTGCCGCCTTTCTGCATGGAAAAGAGCATCGTTAACATTCTGCTAAACATCTCAAAGGAAAAAAAGTAATTTTTCACCTTGAAAGGTGAGTGAAAAGTAGGATGGACAATTTCAAATGGACAAAAAGGTGACATTATGTTCGCTCAACTAATTTGTTGCAAGGTTAATAATAGTATTCAATCCACCGCTAACTGGTTTCGCAGCAGGCAAAAAAAGGAAAGTGAATCCCCTGAGATTGAATAAATGATAACAGAAGTTTCATTTTTGAGTGAACTATCGCTTTAAGGGACACGGCAAAAGAACACTAGACAGCCTTCACAGGTGTCCACACACAGACAGAAGCAGACGAGACAGACTGACAGACACACAGACACAGACAGACACACAGACAGACAGACACACAGACAGACAGACAGACAGACATACAGACACACAGACACAGACACAGACACACAGACAGACACAGACAGACACACACACACAGACACACAGACAGACAGACAGACACACAGACACACAGACAGACAGACACAGACAGACAGACAGACAGACAGACACCTCTTATCTTTTATGTAGACAGCCATCAAGACATTCACATCACTCAAACGCCAATAGCCCTGCTCAGACACTTTTTACAGACAGCTCTGCCTCCATTATTCCATTATCAAGAGCAGACGAGAAGGAGAGAGGAGCCACTACAGACAGATAATGTATCCATTTCCTTCCATTTAGCTGCTCGCGGTGGAGTGGAAAGAGAGCACCCTGATTGGAATCGAATGGACATTTAAACGGCCGGGACACCAACAGGAAGCGAAAGAGAGAGAGACAAACAGATGGACTGAAAGAGAGAGATGAAGGGGTAGTTGTGGGAAATGAGAGAATCAGTGGTAAAAAGAAAAAGAGAGAATGATTCCCAAGATATTACCAAGGTAATCCGTAGGCGCAATGCAGCTATTTGTGCGATAAAGAGGTTTTTATAAATCAAAGTCAAGGATCTCTTGCAAGATGCTTTTACAGGGTGCATTAAATCACTTGACAGGCACAGTTTTCTTTCCTGTTTTGACATACTTCCTATTAAAACTGGAAGTTTGAATGGGACTTATTGGAGGAGTCATCACGTTTAAAAAAATAGTTTTAATATTATAATAAGCTAAAAGGCTACGTTGTAGCCATGAACCTGATTTTGACTTGTATTAGGAGGTGGGTTATTTTATTATAATTATTTGATTGGACAAAAAAATCTGTGTAGTGCAGGATGACTCTCGTTTTTTTGTAAGAGACAGACTGTAAAAAATAGTGATGTGACGTTCCACCGAGGCTTCAAGCTTGTATAAAAAAACACAAAACATTTCACATCGAAGCGCTGTATCGGAGCTTGATTCGTTTTGCCAAAAGCACGTGATCTATGACGTCCGAAGCTTCATTCGCCTGAAAACCACTTGACTGCTTCAGTATCTAGTTCAAGCGAAGCGAACCACAGCGCAGTTTTCTTTACATTAGATTACATTAAAATGCGTTAGCATTGTTTTCTTTTTATCCTAATTTATATATTATGGTCAAATGAACATTGCCCATGATTGCTCAACAGTCTAAGGAATGAGTTAACATTGACAGATCACAGATTTAATTCATGAGTTTAAGTTTGATTTATTTTAATTATTTTAGTGGCAGTACACGGACACAAATTAATGACTTTGACAATGGCCATTATTTTTATACAATAAACTAAAACAAGGAATCAGTAGTAGAACCAGATGTGAAACCAGCAACTGTAATGAATCACAGCACTTTGGAAGGTGCTATTTCTTTTTTATGGCCACAAGATGGCCACAGCATGAACCGTTTTAAAAAGCTTCGAGTAATGTACCTTTTTCCGATACAATTGGGTTGGAAGCTTCATCGGTTCAGCACGCTTCACTTCGTCATCACTAGTAAAAAGTATGTTTTATTTGTTTTTATTTATTTGAAAGAATTGAACATTTATTCAGCAAGGATGCGTTGAATTGGTCAAAAAGACAATAAAGACATGTCCATATATTTTTTTACTTTTCTATTTCAAATAAATGTTGTTCTTTTGAACGTTCTATTCATTAAAAAATCCTGACAAAAATGCATCATGGTATCCACAAAAATAAGCAGCACAAATGATTTCCAATCTTAAAATAATGATGATAATAATGATTCCAAACTGATAATAATATTTATTCATGAGCAGCAAAGCAGCATATTAGAATTATGTTTGAAGAATCATGTGACACTGATGCTGAAAATTCAGCTTTAATATCACGGGAATACATTGCATTTTAAAATATACTAAAATAGAAAACTTATGTAAAATATATTACTGTTTTTCTTGTGTTTTGGATCAACTAAATGCAGCCTTGATGAGCATAAGAAATATAAACAAATAAATAAAAATCATACTGACGCCAAACGTTTGAATGGTAGTGTTGATTTAAAAGCTAATAAATTTGATTAAAACCCACAAAACCTGATTATAATGAAGTCTTTAAGAAATAGATTAGAAGAAATGACAAAAAACATAGGGCATTTACCTTGTAAGAGCACTCCTCCATTCTTTCTGAAGAGTGGACTTCCTGGCCACAGTGGAGGACTGAGAGTAATAAACAGAGTGAGAATGAGAGAGAAAATACAGATACTGTGAAAAGCATGGAGTGATAAAATCACATAATGAAAAAACTTAAATTTTTAACTTCTGAATCCTAGTCACAGTCAGATAAAAGCAGGGGGGGAAACTAAGTATATGAGATATGATGCTGTGGAATGCAAACTAGAGACTGAGAGGTACAGCAAGGATCTAATTTAACTAGTTCAGACTTGCTGGCGAGGCTTGGAAATCCCATTATTTCCCATGATTACTCATTATAGACTGTCCAAAACAATGGATCCAAATGCCTTGTTCTTCCAATAACAATCGATATTATCCTTTAACTTCGATTGACTCACTCCTTTAGTCCTGAAATCAGATCCTCAATCTCACCATGAGCATCACTTTTCTAAGTGATAGGAACAGTTGGGGGTGTTGAGGTTCACAGACGAGCAGACTGACATTACATTTATCTTATCTCATTATCCTAATGTTGTACATTTTATCCCACTGTCATAAAATGTAAAATAATTTAAATGAGTATGAGAAGCTAATTGCATAATAAATGCATTAGTATGCCAGTGGATAGAGTAAAGAAATATATATCAAAAATCAATTACAACAACTATACAGTATATAAAAAAATAGTAAAGCATTGCCACTCATTAAAACACGCATTAAAATGTCAGCATGAAATGACAATTCACCCAATCTTATTTCTAAATGCATGTTATAGATCTTATTTTAAACAATCCATGCATGGGTTTAATCAAGGGTTCAAGCACACAGTGCTGAAACCCTACTGTAATTGTTAGAATGGCCAAGGATAAGCAATCTCCATGTAAAACTGTTTGGGCAACCCAAACCGTAAGTAGAGACTTGAAACTGGAAGGGACCTTGAATCTGAGGTCACATGGAAAAGAATTGTGGAGCTTGGCCACTTGGTGGCGCTATAAGAGGGAAATGGACCTTTTTAATTTGTACTTTTATGCCAGACTTCTCCAATCACTTTGTCAGCTTAAACCCCGCCTCTTTCTTACAATTGAATGCAATGAGATCTGCCTCAATCCAATTCACAACTACCCAATACGTTTTACACAGATATAGTTCACAATATTGAAGAACCTGTCGCTACTTACGTTACACCACATATTTTATTAAATAAACCATCTGAACTAGCTTGGACCATCTAAAGACCATGTAAAACTATTTAAGCTATCATATTTACTCAATGTAAAAAAAATCCATCCCATTTCAACAAACACTTTACTTCAGTTGCTGCCTTGAATTTATAAGTATAATCAACTGGTTGTACAAGTCATTTCAACTTAAATTGCATTAAACCAATTTCACATTAAACCAAGAAAATCAAACAGAAATTTATTTTGATGAGTTAAATCCTCATCATTTCATCCTCAATCCTTTCATCCTCAAAGTGTTCCTGTGTGGCTCAGTGGTAGAGCATTGGTCAGCAGTGCAAAAGGTTGTGGGTTCGATTCCCAGGGAACACACATACTAATGAAAATGTATAACTTTAATGCAATTGTAAGTCGCTTTGGATAAAAGCGTCCCCTAAATGCATAAATGTAAAGTAATGTAAAAGCATAAGCTGCCATCACTTTTTATAGCAACAGAGAATACATTTGGAGTATCAGGTTTAATGGACGGATGGATGAGGCATTTATAGCGATTTACAATCAACCACCACCGTGTGCAGCATTCACTTGGATGATGCGACGGCAGCCACAGTTTAACGGCACCAGTGCGCTCACCACACACCAGCTACAGGTGGAGAAGAGAGTTGATTGATAAAAGTGATTACAGATGATTCAGAATGCAGCAGCACGACTGGTCTTCAGTGAACCCAAAAGGGCCCAATGCCCATGTCACACCTCTCTATCTTCCTGCACTGTCTCCCGGTTGCAGCCCGCATCAAGTTCAAGACACTGATGCTTGCATATATAACAGCCACAAGCTCAGCACCCTCCTACTTCCACTCACTTATAACAATCTGCATCCCCTCAACAAGTCTGAGATCTGCTAGTGAGTGATGCCTCGTGGTGCCATCACAGAGAGGCACAAAATCACTTTCCAGAACGTTTTCATTCACCGTTCCTGGCTGGTGGAATGATCTTCCCACCCCCATCCGGAATGCTGGATCTCTGTCAATTTTCAAGCGACACCTGAAAACTCATCTCTTCCATCACCACTTGACTTTATCTTAAAAAAAAAAACTCACTATCCTTAACTTTGCTCTCTTTCCCTTAACCTCTCACTGTCTGGCTAGAATTTGCTCTGAACACTGTCTAGAAATGTTGTATGACAAGCACTTCCTGTGTCGGTTTACCTCTTTATAACGTATCGCTTATTGTATTCCTCAAAAGTCGCTTTGGATAAAAGTGTCTGCTAAATGAATAAATGTAAATTGAAATGTAATGATTGATAATGGCAAGTGGAGGAAATTTGGCCAGGACACCGGGGTTACACCCCTACTCTTTACGAGAAGTGCCATGGGAATTTTAATGACCACAGAGAGTCAGAACCTCAGTTAATTGTCTCATCCAAAGGACGGTGCTTTTTACAGTATAATGTCCCTGTCACTGGGGTGTTAGGACCCACAAAGACTGCAGGGTGAGCACCCTCTTCTGGTCCCACTAACACCTCTTTCAACAGCAACCTAGTTTTCCCAGGAGGTGTCCCATCCAGGTACTGACCAGGATCAACCTTGTTCACTTGTTTGCCTCGAAGACTCACAATTGATGAAAAAAAGCTACCTGCAAAATGAAAGCAAATAAACTTTCTAAAAAGCTTTGCGTTTGTAAACAGACCAACTGTATAATTGACTGTACAGCTGTTTACACAGTAACTGACTTTCATTTCCCAAAAGAGATCTAGAGACCACAAACTACTGAGAGCAGCTCCTTCATCCCACAAGAGGAAGTGGTGGGGGGAGGGGATCAAGGAAAAAACAAGAAAACAGGAACCTGACATCTTCTGTTGCTATGGAGTTTAGTGTTGCTAAGCATATAATGTATTTCTTAGCACTAACTGTCTGTCCTATCAGTTTTTTTTTCTTCTTTTGCCAGACAAATAGCTTTGTGCTACTGTTCCACCTGTCTTATGCATGTGTTGCCATGGAGGTACTCTGGTCGTCACAGCAACAGCAGAGGAGAAGAAACGACTCGGGAAGGGCAAGCATGTGCTGTTTCTTTACATCCCACATATTCCCCAGAGGACCATGTCCAGTTGCTGACAGAGTGTTCAAAAATGAGCGAGGAACTGACCCAAAACCCTCACACACCAGATCAATGTGTTATTCACAGGAAGGTCATAAGAGAGGCCACCAAAGGAAGGCTTGTATGTGATCTTTCTTCATTTGTTTGAGAAGATTTGTTTAATCCAAAGCTCTTTTACGGTCAAAATGATTCATGCCATGGTAAAGTTAATATCCTCTCAGTCACATTTTGTTATTCCACAGTAACATAGGTCTTTGTGCTCATGCTCTTTATTTAGAAACGGAAAAGTCTGGACTAGGATTTCTCAGGGCCACACAAAATGGAAAGTGTGAATGAAAGTACCAGAAGAAAACAAACCGATGAAGAGGAAAAAGCATTAACTGGTAGTTGCAGATGAAAAGAAAAGAGAGGAAAAAGAAATGGACAACCAAAAAAAGTGCTAAATTGAGGCGTTACCTGTGGTATTGCTGAGGAGAGGCAGATGGGGAGGTAGAAGGTTTTGGAAGCCGAGGGGAATACGGATGATACGGAGTCTTCTTCAGCGCTTGAATGAGATTGTGTCTGTAGTCAGGATCAATAGACCAGAGAGAACCCTTTCCTATGCACTGAAATACAAAAACAAGACAAAGTACTGTCATGAAACATCTTTAATCTTTCACAATCTTAATCAAGATTAATACAATTATGAGACACTTTATAGCGGTGGGCCACTCTGACACTCAGCGGTTCTCAACCCGCGGCCCGTCACGAATCTGAATGCGGCCCACCATGCTGAATGTTACAGTCTTACGTGTTGAACATAATTAAAAATAACTTTCAGTTTTACAATTAGTTTTAGTTTTTACATTCATTTAAAAATGTACTAAACAAATATAAGCTAATGTTTTTGTTATTTAAATAATTTTGTTTTTCATCTATTATTTTCAGACATGAGCAGACCTATACTCATATAATTAATGTTACGCAATTAACGAACACTTACAAGAGCGCACTTTGGCAGAATTCTATTCAAATAGTCATCAGCAGCCATTAGTTCTGTCAAATTGAGCATCAGAATGGACAAACTTGTTAAGGGGGAAAACGAAATGTGGAACGCATTCAAACAAACTCAGCATCAGCGGTGAAGAGAGAGCTGGATTTACTTTCGGTTTGCCCCGCCACTCACTTGAAGATGTTCAGGCAAAAAAGAAACACCCATAAACTACTACGCAGAAATCATCCTTATTACAGAAATGTGGCTAGATCCATTTCAGCAGAGTTTAGCTCCAACCCTAATCAAACACACCAAAGCAAACCAATCAAGGTCTTCAGGATTTCTGGAAAGCTATAGGCAGATGAGTTTGATCTGAGTTGGAGCTAAGGACCACCCCTAGAGTGAAGTGGACCTCAACTGTCAGTGTTGTGGAGTAACTAGTTACATGTAACGGCATTACGTAAATTAATTAAAAAGTAACTGTAATCCATTAAAGTAAAAATAATGACTAATTGAATTACAGTTCCTTATGAAAATGTCAACAATTAGACCTACAAAAGGGGGTTACATCTCAATATTTTCTGCAAAAAGCTAGGATGTGTTGAATAATATAAATGTGTTGTTTTGCATAATGACTCCTGCTATTTAAAGGCTGCTCAGTAAAGAGATGCTATTCTGATGCTTTTGATTGGTTCTCGTTTGCAGCGCACCATATAGCCTAAGAAAGAAGAAGCACAAAGCACTGTATAGGCACTTCAATCTGAGTTCACAGAAATTGGTGGTCTTCTTTTTAATATGTGGCTCTAGTATCGCTAGAAAAGCGTCAAACTGAGCAACTGACATACTGAAGTGAACTTTGAATCGCCCGTGATAATCCCGCTGCTCCTTAAGGAGGGGGGACTCTCTTTCCTCTCTATATCTTAGGATTGGATGGACCCAATATTTCATTTCTTTTTCTATTTTTAAGAAGCGAGAGGACAACAAAATCATCAATGGATTAATTAATATGCATTAGACTCAGTGTGACAATTTTTAGGATGACGAATATGAAAATTTTTGCACTCAGTGTGCAAGGACCTTTAATTGCAAGGTGGGCTAAACTGGAACTGGCACTTAAGTCTGCAGGACTCAAGAGTTAAAGAGCCCTACTCTAAATTATGATTTGAAATAGAACTCACTTTAGCCTGATGCTCTCAAGAACCTTCAAAGTTTATTCTGAAAAAACTGTACAGCATCACCGAGTACATTTTTGCAAAGTATTGAGAAAAAGCAGGGAGGAGGGATTAGACCTAGCACTCGAGACCCTATTTGTCTCGTGAATACAGAGGCACCTTTAAAACTGTCTCAACAGGCAACACTGGCATATATTTTTAGATCAAAGAAACCGTTCTCCACCCAATTAAGCTGTCTGCCCTCCATCAGGGGCTTCCAGAGCTATATTTCACTTACCAAAAAACAACTCACACAAGGCATGAAATTCAACCCGTGCCGCTTTGATCTCGGCTCTCGTATTAAGCACAAAAATAAGTGAGACGGGATGATGAAAGCACTCTGATATTATCGTAGTTACAGAACAGCCGCTATAGCAATTATCGGCAGTGTTTACCGACACACTACACAAGGCAATTAAGAGAAAGATTTGATTAGACGGGCCGACAAGCTGGCAATTGCCAAATGGTTGGGGGAAGCAACTTTATTTCATGTATCGGTGTGTGTGTTTGTGTTTTTCACACTGCTGGAGGAGCCATTGGCCCAGCGTGCCATTTCCACCCGGGGTGCAGTGTAATTCAAATACACTCCCCATGACTTCATTCATAACTTCCCCCACCAGTCTTCCATCTGCCCTCAATTAGCTATCAACACGCCTGCAAAACAACATCACAGACTGACGTACATCATTCACCAGCTCCGGCACGGCATCCGGGTACGGCTCCGGCTCACCTGCCTGCCAGAGCCGCACGACCCCTCTCTACAGGAGACAGAGGAGGAGCAGACATGCACCTGTGGTTTCACTGGTCTCCAAGGCAACAAGTAGAAGAGAGGGATGGTTGGTTGTCTGGTTGGAGGGTTTGGCGCGAGGATCTCAGTCTACATGGAGACAATGATGGCGCTTTAAAACCAGTCCAGACCCATGTGCTAATCTTTCCCAACCGTGGTAAATGAGGAAAGCAGATCTCTGCCACAGACTCTACGCTCAGAGAGCCAGAATACATGATTGCCTATGTTTAAAAGAGAGGGTTTCTACTCATGGCTTATAAACTATACACACATTTTCATGAATGTTATAGGGGTCAAATCCTGGAAAACTGGATTTTCCACTTTTGGAAACTAAGCTGCAATAATGGCTTCTTCAGAAATAGTCATGTTTCTATTGACACAACCTCAATTAGACATGTGGAAGTCGTGGCCTAATGGTTAGAGAAGTAGGACTTGTAAACCGGCAGGAATTGTAGGCGGGGGGAGTGAATGTACAGCTTCTCCACCTCCACCTTCAATACCACAACTGAGGTGCCCTTGAGCAAGGTACCGAACCTTCAACTGCTCCCTGGGCATTGCAACATAAATGGCTGCCCACTGCTCCAGGTGTGTGTGTGTGTGCACCTTGGATGGGCTAAATGCAGAGCACAAATTCCGAGTTACCATACTTGGTCGTATGTCACGTCACTATATTATATTAAAGCTAATTCGGTATTTAGGTCAATGAAGTACACCTGCACAAAGAGAGGGGTCAAGGTTTGTCTGGTTCGAAGTTAGTCCCTCCTGCAACAATCACTAAAATAAATGTACCGTAAAAAATATGGTAGCAACATTTTAGATTTTTACAGATTTAACTAAATTTACATTTCAAAACCATATTTCATTAACTGATATAATGTACATACAGGTGCATCTCAATAAATTAGAATGTCGTGGAAAAGTTCATTTATTTCAGTAATTCAACTCAAATTGTGAAACTCGTGTATTAAATAAATTCAATGGACACAGACAGAAGTAGTTTAAGTCTTTGGTTCTTTTAATTGGGATGATTTTGGCTCACATTTAACAAAAACTCACCAATTCAATATCTCAACAAATTAGAATACTTCACAAGACCAATACATTTTTTTTTTAGAGAATTGTTGGCCTTCTGGAAAGTATGTTAATTTACTGTGTATGTACTCAATACTTGGTAGGGGCTCATTTTGCTTTAATTACTGCCTCAATTCGGCGTGGCATGGAGGTGATCAGTTTGTGGCACTGCTGAGGTGTTATGGAAGCCCAGGTTTCTTTGACAGTGGCCTTCAGCTCATCTGCATTTTTTGGTCTCGTCTCTCATTTTCCTCTTGACAATACACCATAGATTCTCTATGTTCAGGTCTGGTGAGTTTACTGGCCAGTCATGCACACCAACACCATGGTCATTTAACCAACTTTTGGTGCTTTTGGCAGTGTGTGCAGGTGCCAAATCCTGCTGGAAAATGAAATCAGCATCTTTAAAAAGCTGGTCAGCATAAGGAAGCATGAAGTGCCCCAAAATGTATTGGTAAACAGGTGCAGTGACATTGGTTTTCAAAACACAAATGGACCAACACCAGCAGATGACATTGCACCCCAAATCATCACAGACTGTGGAAACTTAACACTGGACTTCAAGCAACTTGGCCTATTAGCTTCTCCACCCTTCCTCCAGACTCTAGGACCGTGGTTTCCAAATGAAATACAAAACTTGCTCTCATCTGAAAAGAGGACTTTGGACCACTGGGCAACAGTCCAGTTCTTCTTCTCCTTAGACCAGGTAAGACGCCTCTGACGACAACTGTAGCCAAATTCATTGACACGTCTGTGTGTGGTGGCTCTTGATGCCTTGACCCCAGCCTCAGTCCATTCCTTGTGAAGTTCACCCACATTCTTGAATCGATTTTGCTCATAAGGCTGCGGTTCTCTCAGCTGGTTGTGCAATCTTTTTCTTCCACACGTTTTCCTTCCACTCAACTTTCTGGTAACATGCTTGGATACAGCACTCTGTGAACAGCCAGCTTCTTTGGCAATGAATGTTTGTGGCTTTCCCTCCATGTGAAGGGTGTCAATGATTGTCTTCTGGACAACTGTCAGATCAGCAGTCTTCCTCATGATTGTGTAGCCTAGTGAACCAAACTGAGAGACCATTTTGAAGGCTCAGGAAACCTTTGCAGGTGTTTTGAGTTGATAAGCTGATTGGCATGTCACCATATTATAATTTGTTGATACAGTGAGAATTGGTGGGTTTTTGTTAAATGTGAGCCAAAATCATCACAATTAAAAGAACCAAAGACTTAAACTACTTCAGTCTGTGTGCATTTAATTTAATACACAAGTTTCACAATTTGTGTTGAATTACTGAAATAAATGAACTTTTCCACAACATTCTTATTTATTGAGATGCACCTGGATACCAACATTCTGAAGTACTGAAATCTGTTTTGTACCATTGTAATACACTGATAACCAACAAAAGCAGGTGGTGAAAAGAAAGTCACATGATGAACCAAAGCTAACCACACCGCTTTTAAATATTAAGATATATTGAAGGTGCACATGTCATTCACACAAACACTAAACGCCATCATGGTAACACACATGAAACTGAAATAACGCAATGAACATTAATTCAACAACATTAGGTGTAACATACAACCCTAATGTACACAATCGATGAGAAAAACATCAAATGTGAAATTCAATACAGGGAATTCTGGGAAAGTCATTCACTGTAAATGATACATTATTTTTCCACATTCAAAAACTGTATTTTACCGTAAAATTACATGTAATGTCCAATGCAGGTTTTATATAGTAGGGGAACTTACCGTTAACATATTATTTGGTTTTTACTGTAGCATTTTTACAGTCTTTTATCGTTAAAATCGCAGTAATTTTTTACAGTGTACAACATCTGGAACTGAAATCTCCCATCTCCATTTACAGTGATTCAAAGGTTGCCACGTTTTCTTAATGGACAGTCAAGGGTTTGGGACTGTGTGCATTAATTTTTGTGCCATCAGCCAAACAGTGTTCTCTGCAGTTTTCTGAGTGTTTAGCCACATGGCTTTTACAGCTCACATGATTGGCTCAAAAAAAAAAAAACCTGGATGAAGAATGACTTTCCATGAGCCTGCTTTGGAGGGTTGTGTGCCAGCTAAACTGAGACGATTGGGAACATTAACAAAATATTTTCTCCAAGCATCATGGACACCCTTGGGTTAGTAATTATAACATTTACATACAGAATACTTAAAGGTATACAAAAAAAAAAAACTGTCTGCTTAATTAAAAGTGTCAGACAGAGAGTAAGAACGGCCATGTGAAATTTGATTTTGGCTACCTTGACTAACATTATAAGTGGACTTCAGGGGGGAAAACAGTGTTAAAAAGTGTAAAATGATTCCTTTAAAACACAAACACACACACAGTGCACAGAAAATTGCATATTCTTAGTACTCAAGCACAAAATGAAGTGCAGACACATTTGTTATCTTTTATCTGTGAGGTTTGGCTGGATCTTTGACGACTGAGGCTTGTAAGAAAGCTGGGACTGATCTACCACAGCATTCACAGTCCAAACATCTGCTATTGAGTAACACACTGTAAATCATTGTACTTAGTCTGCTGTTAAACCACCAGTTTGCCCTTCTCCTTCAAACATTCTCCTGAAGTGTGTGAGATTTCATACCATTTTTAAACAAATCAAAAGAGGCTATTAATAATTTAAGTATAATGAGAGACCAGACCAACATTTCTTTTAAGTAAAAATTCTTGACAAAACCTAAAACAAATTCCCTATTTCAATCAGAGTGGAAAATGAAACTAAATTAAACTTAATTCCCTACATATAACAACCTATATACATCCCAGCCTATGTTGCCTATACATAGACGCCTTTATATTAGAAGGGTTGCATGTCAATTTTAGTAGATTACTTTGGTCTTCTGCCAGAGATTTACTTTATTTTGTACTCCGTGAAATGTGATACAACTGGTCGAGTAACCTGAACTTTACCCATCAAAACAGATCACTGTGCTTCATGCCACTTCCCTGAAATGCTCCCACATTTTACCCACACACACACACACAAATCTACTCGCACACATAGCAACGCAGCAAATCAGTTTTGCTGTTGCTACAGAAACAGCATGCTTTACATGTCAACTACGGCTAGGTTGCTATGGGAATACATATACATGGGAAAACTCTTTTGGTCGTAGTTAAGAACCAAAATGACAGGATGACGGCTTAGACAGGTACAAACACACTCTCACAGGCACACACATACATAATAATACAAACACACTCTGCCAGAGCAAACGGTGCTATTTGTTCATCTTTTCATCTGTTTTGATGTCAATACACGATTTTATCGTTATATCTTAAAAATAGCATGATTGCATTGTTTGGTTATACTCACGCATTGATTACAATAGTACTATATTTTGATTGAATCATGGACTTGTTCACATATCCAAAGCCCACATTCTTAAATCTCTTAGAAACATACCATAATAATAAGCCTCTGTTGATTTAGAACTAATCTGTTATAAATTCAACTTGGACTTTGATTTAAGGTTAATACTGCTTTAAAAGGTCGATGACAAGCTGCTCGTTTGTTCTGTTCTATTTAATGCATAAATGTGAATGTATTTATTCATTTCTTTAAAAAATATGCTAAAATGCAATTCATACTTACAGAGACGTTTAATGTCTGCATAAAAATGTATTTTTGTTTATTTTATTTTGTCGGTTTTGTTTATTATTTAGTTAATTGTATTTATTTTTGTGGGGGACATACTGTAAAAAGAAAAATATTTTTTTAATTGTTTTTGAAAGAAACAATTGTTAAGTAGTTTGCCATAATCTCTTTTTATTACCTCTTAAGGAAAAAATTAATTGACCAAAACTGCTTCACTGCTATTAATATTTGAAAAACCTTTGTCATGTGATGTGACCTACAAAATTAATGTGGTTCTACCAACATGCCAAAAAAAACATTAAACAGGATATGATGTCATATCATAGAAAGGACCCCTGCAGACTCACACGACTGTGCGGAATATCCCCCTTTCATGTAAAGCGCTTTGAGTACCCAGAAAAGTGCTACAGAAATGTAACAAATTATTATTATTATCATATAATTTGACCTTTTTGTGACAAGTTTAGCTTAGGTTGTAAAAATGTCATGTGCTAATGATATTTATGAATTAATAATTAATTTGTTTTAATTCATAAATTAATCATTACATTTGCATTTATATTTAAATATGTGTTCAACGTGAAAGAAAATTGTATTAGCATAGTACAACTTGACATTTTAAATAATTTATATATATATATATATACATACTCAAATAATTGAAACAGTTACTGAAACTGGTATAATAAATTATTTTACTGGTATAAAAATGTGTTTAAATTCATATGAAACCTGCATGAATCCAAATAGTACATTTCAAAGAAGTTAGCAAATGTGTTTTAAAATTTGTATTTTTTCTTTATTATGAACACAATTGGCCCAATAATGAATGTAAAAGCTAAGTTTTCATAACTCCTAGACTGTAAATTGAAAGGAAAAGCATTCAAGAGCATGTGAACGCCTCTGGGTAAAGTATTTAAAAGCCATCAGGACGATGCACTATTGATGGAAAATCACTCAGGAAGATGAAAGTGTGAGTTCCAATAACACAAGCGGCTCTGTTTCATCTTGATTCTCAGTTAACCTCACAAGCCCTCACCTGACTGCGATCCTTATCCACCTTCTTGAAGCATTTGTTTAGCGACAGATTATGACGCACTGAATTCTTCCAGCCAGTGGGGGCGCTGGCGAAGTAGGGGAAGTGCTCCAGTATCCAGCCGTAGATGTCTTTGACAGGAAGTCGCTTGGAGGGAGCGTCCTCTATTGCCATGAAGATGAGGCAGCTGAAGGAGTAGGGCGGTTTGCGGCTGGGACCCGTGGAGAGGTGGTAGGGCGGCTCGCTGGGCTCAGGGGAGGACGACGGCGAGGAGGAGGGCTCATGGCCACCGTTAGCGTCCTGCAGGGGGCTGACGCTGCGCAGGCCCGAGTGACCCAGGCTGGTCAGAAGATCCGTGCTCTCGTGCAGCCAGCTGAGGCTGGTCAGCTCCTCGTCCTCGGCCCGGCTGAGGGAGGCAGACAGGGCCAGAGAGAGGTCAGCTGCCTCGGTGTCCTGGTAGAGCTGACTCAGACCCCGCGCCACGCTCCCGCTGCTGGGGCCCTCGGCCTTCTTCCCTGGGGGCATGACCACTGGACCCATTCAGCCCTCGGCTCCTGCAGAGACACGAGACAACACTCTGTGAAGTGATTGCTGGTTTTAATGGGGAAAAACTGAAAAGGCTTAATTGGGGCTCTTATATAAGTTGAATGTGTTTGCATCTGTGAGCAAGCAGTTCACACACAATTGCCATTCTGTAATAAAAACATTTAAAATACTTCCAGGTCTGTTTGTTTGGTTTATGTTTGTGCTTGTTTCTAGGGCTGCACAATTCGGCCAATTTTGGGGGATTATATATCAATATGACTATAATAATAAACAAAATAAGAAATTATAACTGCAATATTTCACTATAAAATAGAGCTATATATATATAATTACAATAATGTTAATGATTTAAAAAAAAATGAATTTAATTTTGATTATATTGATTAATAATAACTTAAAGCTTACAATTTTTTAAATTGCGTTAATTAAACATGTCTTTAATTGGAAATAAAATAATAGTATTTAACAACAACAGCCTATTTATAGAAGTCATAATTACTTTATTTTCTATTGTCATTCATTAACAGAGATGCAGAACATGCAGGATTCATATTTTAATGAAAATGAATATTAGTGTTTTTTTATTTATAGATACTAGTCCATAGCGAGTTGATTTAAGTTTACTTACCTACTTTTGATTAATTCATCCAAACTTACAAATTCCATGACATTCCGCGTTATCGGTAAATTCATTATATGACTGCATTCCGCGATTCCGCTTGCATTTTCATCGGACATCATCTCTTATATTGAGATCCCATATTTGCATGAAACTTCAGTGTAGTATTTCTCATTGCAACTTCAGCAACGCCTGCTGCTGAGAGACAACTGATGCGTGATCAGAGGTGAGCTCCAGTTAAACAGGAAAAAGAAGACAGAGTAGAGACACTTTGAACAAATGCATTTTACAAAAGCAGTTCATTCAAGCATATCAGATGTAGATTGCTCTAGTATTTACAGAGTGTTGAGCTCAGACAGGCTGAAACTCACCAGTCAAATTAGCAGCATTTATGAACATTTGAGCACAAACATTAGATTTTTAGGTCTCCAGATGAGATGAATAACAACTTAAATTCTGTCTGTCCAATCCAAAGGCTTCAGAGGAATTGAAATATGGCGTACAAGTCATTTAGGCTACTGTTTTTTTAGGACCTTGGCAGTACAAATGAGCATTCACTATCCTTCTATGGAAAACAGATGTTCATTCACTCGTGTTCCACAGAAGAAAGGAATGGTACAGGGTTAGAATGAAATAAGGGTGAGTATAGGGATGTAAATAACACTGGTGGTAAACATAGCATTATAATGAGAACTTGTATAGAATAAATCTAATAGTACATCACTACCCTTAAACTTTGCTACCAAAGTTTAACTGCTGGGTTAGAATTATAAGCAAAAGCAAGTAAAGCATTCAGTGAACTTGATCCAATCATTCAAAGCCATCAAGTTATCTGGATTAATATCATTGGAAGTGTCATAGAAAGTCTTGTGATGAGTTAAATGGAAACAAAGATAAGGCAACTCTGTTTTAGAGTAAAAAATAAAACAGATAAGCACAATTGCACTTGAATAAAAAGTTGCAATTAGGAGAAACAAAGTCACAACTGTGAGTTGATTTCTCACAATTACGATATATAAAGTCACAATTGTGAGAAATTAAAAAATCAGACTTAATTTCCCATAATTATACACAAGCCACAATCACCTTTCTTTTCCAGCTTCCATTCAAAGATGATGTTATAACAGTGATGCAACCTTTTATACAATGGAAGATCTGATCTGTTCTCTTGCAGCAGTGTGTGTGTGTGTGTGTGTGTGTGTGTGTGTGTGTGTGTGTGTGTGTGTGTGTGTGTTGTGTGTGATGAATGTAATATATTCTAATGGCATGGAAAACAATCCTGGCGCTATCTGAAGATGCATAAAATCAAAATACGAACTTATCACACTGCCCAAGTCACAGTCTGGAAATAGCTGGTTTACAGCGCTTGACCCATCACTTCTTCAGATGATCTCTGGGACACCAGCCAACATGTACCAGCAAAAAATCATACTACTTCAGCGCTCAAGCTAAGATAAGTCAACCCCTGATAAGGCGATTCAATCAGTCAATAGCCTGCAGCAAGCCTTGAAAATGCACAGTCACGCCTCAGGGCTGCTTTTGACACTCGTGCTCACATGTCAAAGCAGCAGCTCTCTTCACTCGCACTGATTGACAGCTGACAGCTAGCGCTGCATGGTGAATACAGCATCTGTATCCACGGCAACGGAGCAGAATATTATCCAGCCGCACAATCTGGAGCAGAGATTCCCTGGGGTCAGTCGAGGCATGGCTGCGTTTATAAGACAGATTATACAAATGCGGATGGCATCACATCCACATCACAAATGAGGAAAACTAACTTTTCCAGCTGGAATCCAGCTGACCAATAGGTAAAACCAGCTGTTTAAAAACCAGCTAAAACCATTATATTATTATAGTCCACAATTTGATTCAGGTCTATGAATGTGTCCAATAAAGAGTAAATAATAGCTTGGCCAGGCTGGGAGACCAGCTTGGTGGTAAACAGCCAGCATTATAGCTAAAACATCTACTGATTTTAGCAGGAATGTTAAATCCTCTCCTGAGTCGTAAACATAGCGCTGTTGAAAACATCAAACATCAATGCGGAGTCTCTCTCTATAGGACAAAGTTCACTGCACATATATCCTTTGTGCAGATATGCAGGTTTGCTAATGTTGTGTATCTGGAGTTATCTGATTAATATCATTGGAAGTGTCATAGAACGGGCCAGCTAATTTTACTGTTGCTCTGCAACAGTCAGCTTCACCTCGGCAGCTATTCTTTTTGCCAGATGAACTTCTTTTAACATTGCTGCATCATAATCATAATCTGACATCTAATCATCATGTGTTCATAGACATGTTTTCATGTATATTTTTAGCATGCTTTCATAACAGAACTCACCAAGATATTTTCATTATCTCTATTCGTAAATGACCAAAGAGATCTGAAAACTGGAATCTGCAAACAACAGAGTACTTGATTAATCGTTTTGATGATCGAAATAAGAAATTGCCAAAAATGCCCTACAAGGAATACCATATTTTATAAATAAAATACAACAACAAAAAAAACACAGTATATGGGGGAAAAACATGCATTGTGATCAATCTGTTCTGATGAATGTAATATATTCTAATGGCATGAAAACAAATCAAGTTAAATATATACCCTTGCAAAAAAAAACAAAAAAAAAAAAACACTGAAACCAGCCTAAGATGGTCCAGTCTGGTCATAGCTGGTTTAGAGGGGGGTTGACCACTTCTTCAGATGATCAGGTTGGGAGACCAGCTGATCAACCAAAAATATCTAAGCTATAGCTATAAACAATCTAAAACAAATTAATTTAGGTTAAACGAAACTAAAACCAACAGGTCTTCCAGCCTCAAAGCTGGTTTTGCAATGTATTTGAATGCCAAAATTTTAGCTGGTTTCGCTGGTCAAGTTGACCAACCAGCTAAAGCCAGCTTGGGACGACTAGCTAAAAAGTCTTGGCAAGGTTGGGATGACCAGCTGACCATAGTCTGCATTGTGTAAATTATGGGATGTCCAGCTGACCAACCAGCTTTCAAAACCAGCTTGATTCAGTTGGGATGTCCAGCTGACCAACTTCTGTTGTTTAACAATTAATGACACAGATGACCAACCAGGTAAAACCAGCTTGGCAAGGTTAGGAGACCAGCTAAAACCATTCTATTTCCAGCCTGGTTATCGCTGGTTTAGAGGGGTTTTAGTTTTATCAGTTAAAAGCTAAAACTAGCTTGGCCAGGCTGGGAGACCAGCTTGACTCGTTCAGCCAGGATGGGGTTCCAGCTAAAACATCTACTGATTTTAGCAGGGATGTTAACAAATGAGTCGTAAACATAGCGAATTGACACATCAAACATCAATGTGAGGTTGTTTTCTAGGAACATATAAATGCACATATATACACCCGATATGCAGGTTTGCTTTTGTGTATCTGTGGTGGCGCTGCCACAAAACATATATTAATTAATTAAAGGGGTGGTTGACCAGCTAATTTTACTGTTGCTATGACAACAAACTTTATGGGTGCAGTCTAGCATGTGTTCATGCTTGTGCATTATTTCCCTTCACATAATTTACCTTTATTCCGCACAAACCTCTCTGTACCTTCTGTGAAACGGTTTTCCTGGTTTTATGAAGCGCCTTCAAATAAGGGGAACTCAGCAAGATATTTCAGGTGAGAGTTGTGGTAAATGACCAAAGAGATCTGAAAACTGGACTGTCCATTAGCGCCTCAAATCTAACAGATATTTCAGCGCAGAACAAAAGAGACAGCCTGGTTCTCATATGACGACGCAAAATGTTTACAAACATTATAATAAACACTGTAAACATAGCTAGGCTATTATAGTTCCCCTCACTCTACAACAAATCCTTACAATTTAAGTAGCCTATTTAGAAAAGAACAAGAATTAAAAATATAAGAAGCTATACACGACAAGCCAAAAATTAATTTAGGCTAAAACGAAACTGAAACCAACATGGGTCTCTCATTCAACACAAAATCAAATGTTTCCATATTTGCAATGTATTTGAATGCCAAAATATTATATATTATGTAGGCCTACTTCACTCGTGACTCACAAGGCAATAGACTTGGGGCGAGAACTTGCTCCGTTCCGTATGAACTGCCGCTACCATAGTCTGCATTGTGTAAATTAAATGTGAATTTATTCCTAATAAAATTTCAAAAGTGATTCAGTTGAGAGCAGCGAGAGATTTACTTTCTTCTGTTGTTTAACATTAATGACACAGATGGCAGCAGGTTTTTTTAGACTGCTGTCGCTTTAAGACCAAATGAACATATCGAATATATTGATACACGTTAGGGATGTAACGATTACCGGTTTGATGATAAGTCATGATAAAATTTACGACAGTTAGTATTTTACTGTTTAATTTTTTATTATTATTATCATTAAAATCGTATTCGATTATCACGATTTCAACTACTCACGATAAATAAATACTGCCCAGCATAAATCACAGAGAAGTTTCGTTTTGAGTGAAAATAGAGCGGAAAAGCTGGGAGGTTTTAAAAGAGTGCTGAGGGAATTATACAAATTAATATGTGAATTAATTAATAATATGAATGTACCTCTGAAGGTTCTGGCTGTCTTCAGAAACGATTCGATAGCGTTTTGTTTTCATCTTTGCTCCATGTAATACCTAAAGTGTTATTTAATCACAATACTGCTTTGTGCACGGAGTTCACGGAAACAGCTGTAATTCAGCTTCTCCATGTAAAGCCCCGCTTCTCCATACAAAGCGCCACCTAGTGTCAGTAAGTAGATTTATAGAGACTCATATTGCCTGGGTGCGGTTTCTGTCTGGCCAAAAACTGACTATATTAGCATGCCCTGATGTACATTTTGACCAGTTGAGGAAAAACAAGCTCATGTGAATTCTACACATTTAAACAATTCAGATAAGTTATCTAGAATTATTTATGGAGCAGATAAAATACATAAAATCATTTATTAACCAATTATCATTTTGACTTAACCCTTCCCTGCTGAAAAAAAAACAATAGAACCCTGCCCAAAACACAATAGAAAATGTAATGGGTTTAATGGTTATACTGGTAATAGCATTGGTTTTAATGGAAACTATAATGGTATGTGATGGATTATATTGGTGGGGTGTTAAAACCTATTGGAAAAATGCCCAAAACACACTACAAAAAGGAATTTTGTAATGATTTTACTGGAAAAAGCTAATGGTTTATAATGTTATTTTATTGGGCTTCTATTGTTGTTTTTTAGCAGAGTTTTCTTTATTTAAAGGCTGCAACGTGAGGGTTACCTTTCTATGAATCTTTTTCTAAGCTTTATTTGAACATTTACATTAGATATTTGAACATGCTATTAAACTGTTGTCAGTCAAGTTGTCATTTAAATCCGGACATCATTGGTAATGTTATTGTTTTAGCGATTATGCAAACAAAGACGTTTTATTTGTTGTTTGTTGATTTTTTTAAATATAAAACTTGAAGTGATTTATGTGTCGGTACTTTTTGAACATCTCCAGCACATTTTAACAATACCGTGATAATACTGATAACTATGATAATTTTGGTCACTATAATCGTGATGAGACATTTTCATGCCGTTACATCCCTAATACACGATTTTTCTTTCTCAACTATTTAGGTTAACTTAAGACACAAATGAGACCAGAAGCACAGGTTTCATGTGCGTGCACGCAAACCATCTGAGTGCGAGCATATGCCAAAATATTTGCTGCTTATTGTAAAAAGGGGAAGGGAAAACAAAACAATAGAATCAAGAGAAAAACATCAAATTAGTGATTCTCCAGACAAAAGACTTTTCCTATAAATGAAAACACCATGAGACATAAAAATTTTGTTTAATGCATTGCAAATGGCAACCACAAATAACATGCAATGAATTACAACCTTTACTGCAGGAATTCTCATAAATTAAATCAAAGCAAACAAAAGCAAACGTCTCAATGGACTCAAGTTCATTCAAAATATTTAAATTCCACAAAACCTGCTAAACAAACCCTTCAACAATAAAGCGCCTTCACGTAACCCTGAGGTGCATCACACTTATGAGATTTCAGTTCTGGTACGTAGAGTGCAAATAATAGACCTTTGTCTCGATGTCAACACCAGCATTGAGAGAGATGGGAGATTCCCCCTCCTTTCCATCACTGGAAAAAGACTTGTTTAGTTTCCATTTCCTCAGTTCCCATGACAACAGTATTAGGGCACAGCAGGGCATGTACATACAGCCAACCAATCAGCCAAGCCTTGCGCAGATCAAAGTATACAGTCCTTTCAGCTAGCCACATCAGAAAAGTCCATAAGCAATGGCAGCAAGGTGAAGGTTCATTGTCCGAAGGGGCTGGAGTGCACAGTGCTCCTCGGGGGTCACGACTCAACGCAATAGACTCAGGGCGAGAACATGCTCCGTTCCGTATGAACTGCCGCTGCCCACCGGCTCTTACCATTGGAAGAGTTACAGTGCTCGTTTGCTTTATTCCCCTGCTCCCTCGTCAGATCTGAGCTTAGTGAAGGTGACCTGAGCGCTCTCAGCCTGAGGATCTGCGAGTGAAGTTTGGTGCAGAGAGCAGACCTCTACTCTCAGAAGTCAGGCTTAAAACAGCGCTGGCCCCGGGCCCCTGCATTCACAGTATACACAGCCAGCATGCTAAGAGACGTTTTTACAGAGGGACCCCTCTCTTTCTCACTCGGTTCTTCTCTTGATTACAGGCTCTGCTTTTGACCTGAACAGTAACTGATGTGAGAGGAGTAATCGGGGAAAGAGCAGGGAAGGCAGAAAAACTCCCCCCCTTTGCTTTTATATCTAGTTTGACAGTATCTGCAAAATACATAATTTCAGAGCATATACTGGGCTGTAGTGCAAAAGGGGTGAGTAATTCCTGGTAGTTTATTAACCAAATACATGAGATATATTACTTGGTATCAAACAGAGTAGTACATTATATTTATAAGTCTTTAATACTCACTAGGCCTGCATTGATTTGGTCAAAAATACAGAAAACAGTCATATGAAAATATATTACAGTTTAAAATAACTGTTTTACATTTTAATATATTTTACAATGTAGTTTATTCATGTGATCAACTGAATTTTCAGCATCATTACTCCTGTCTTCAACGTCACATGATCATTCAGTAATAATATGCTGATTTACTGCTCGAGACATTTATTATCATCATCAATATTGAAAACAGTTTCAACAACTGCTTCTCATTTTTATGTAAAACACTAACAGTGATGATTTATTCAGGATTCTTTGATGAATAGAAAGTTAAGAGCAATTTATTTGAAGCATTACAAAAGTCACTGTTGATCAGTTTAATGCATCCCTGCTGATAAATTCAATTCAATTCTCTGATCTCAAAATTCTGAAGATTTTCATACATACAAAATTATATATTCAAAAAAAAAATAAAAAAAATACATACATACAAAATAATCCCAGTCAAAAAAAAAATCTAACATTTTGACTCGTGTATATTTTGACAAATATATATTTGCACAGTTTGTAAAAACGTTTTTTTGCCGATGTTTAAAAGTTAAATTGTGAAGCTTTTATTTTACTTCAAGCTCTTTGAACTTCCGATTGTGCTGAAACTGCACTTTTTAAATTAAATCCCTGATTTAAAATAGATATAATTACTAGATTTACATGATAATGACAAGAATTGAAAGACTGTATTCTGTGCACAGACTGGTGAATATTACACTAGTCTCCTAAACTCCACTTTAGAAACAGTATATTTTTAATGTTTATTTCCAGTGCTGCACAACTGCCCCATTCTTCGACTCTAAGATCATTACTGTTTATTTTTAGAAACCGAGGCACATGTGGAAACGATTTTCAGCGGTAAACATCAGAAGGCCACAGATACCGTCGATAGAGTTGTTATTAAACCTGAAATATTCCCTTAAAGGTCCACCCAAAAATCAATGAATGTAATGAATTCATTCAAGTCTTAAAAGTGTTTACAGAAACGTTCCCCTCCCGAGTCTGAAGTCGAGGTGGTTCAAAAACACAACCGCAAAGGCTTCAGCCCGGTGGCATCACCACTTATCTCCAGCAAACAGGAGGACGGGCCGCTCGCCATCAGCCTGAAGTTGGTTCCCGCAGGAAACACCACTGACTAGCAACCCAGCATTGTTACCCAACTCTTTCCTGGCCCTTGACCATCAGGAGCGAGAGGGAAAAAAGAACATCCTCTAGTCATTAGCAGCATTTCAAAGTCAACGCGTCCTCCAGCGTGTGCTGTTTGACAGGCCCTGCCAGGGCAACGTGACTGAGGGATGATGGTACCATGATTAGACAGCAGCTCTAGGGAGCAGCAGCGCATCCACGGACCCGTGCACAAAGGACAGGAGGAGGAGTGGAAGAGGAAGATGAGACGGGGACCGTGAGAGCTGACAGTCAAGCACCAGATATCAAACATGCCCTTTGTGATCTGTCGAACTCGAGACACCACTTCTGCTGTTCATCAAACTCGGCCGCCTCCGCGAGACCACCGCAGTCCCCAGCGTCCTTGCCGTGTCAGTTTGCTCAAACAATCCCGTTCGCATACTTCAGCAGTTTCAGTCCACTTCCTGCACTGGCCAGGGACTGGACATTTTAAACGCTACATCGAAGATAAATAAATGAAACAGATGCTATCAGAAGGATATCGGTCACGGTGTGTTATACAGCGATGTTGTTGATAATACCAGCTGTTTTGATGCACAACCTTGTAATCGGGTCCCAGGTGGGTCAATGACGGGATGCTCATTTTTTGTCCTGTCTGTTAATTAATTAAAACAAATTACAGTTCACACTGACTTGAATATTTTTCTTCTATAATTAGCATGCTTTTGCAACTCAAATTAATTGACTTTTTGGGGAGATAAATCACAAAAATGCGATAAAGCTGTCCTGATATCATAATTTAAAAAGCATTATTAAAAGTACACATTTTTAAATATTTTAACAAAACTGGTTCACTGCTTAGTCATATTTGAAATTCAAAGTCATGTGGTGGGACCAACAGGAAATGACATAAGGTCAATATTAATTATACAGTCATTATATTTATAAATTAGTGCGGTCTGCAGTCTAATGATTAATCGCATCCAAAATAAAATTATTAGAAATATTAGGTTTACATGATATATGTATGTGTACTGTGTTTATTTCTGATGTATATAAATAAATACACACATATACCTTAAATATATTTGAAATTATTTATATATATTTACACATTTATATTATGTAAATATATTTAATTTATAAACATAACATTTTTCTTAAATATATACAGTAAATGCATGTTTGCATTTATATATACATAATAAATATACACACATACATAATATATTATGTACAAAAATACTTATTTTGGATGTGATTAATCATTTGACAACACTATTATACATACTATATATTTATAAATACTTTTTACTTAAGAAAATGTCAAATAAATAAAAGTTATTAAAAACAATACAATAAAATACAATTATTAGGGTGTGTTGACTCAAGTATTTCATGTTTAACTGTTTTCTATTTTAATATATTGTAAAATGTAATGTATTCCTGTGGTGACAAATGCTGAATTTTCAGGATCAATACTCTATTCTTCAGTGTCACATGACCCTTCAGAAATCATACTAATATGCTGTTTTGGTAACAACAATTATCATTAATAATTCCTATTTTTAGCAATATATTATTAGTACAGTAATTACAAATGTTAATTTATAAAATAATGATTAAAATGTTTACACTCACGGATTTAAGGTGTAAGGAAATATGTAACGTTTTACTTGGTTACACCACATGACATTTTAGAGTAATTGAACTAAAATATTTTAGAAAATGGTATATAAAATGTATTCCAAAACCATATGAAACCAATATAACTACAAAGACTACATTTCTAAGAAACTAAAATACATTTTTAAACTGTTTTCCTTTTTTTAAATCATAGAAACATCAGCATCGTAATGTTCAGTGGATCAAGGCCCTTAATGCCTGAAGTTTTGCTCATGACCAGTACACAGCCCTTTCAACTTAATTCCATGATTCTATCAGAATTCCCCAAATTCATTAAACCCTTGTGCTCTGGTAACAGACATGATGATACATAGACTCAGATGTTGAGAGTGCGTTGCACACTTTGGTGAATCTCTGATTCCTCGGTGTATTCAGAGCTTCAGAGCAGAGTCTCAGCTCCACGCGTCCGGCTCCGCTGCTACTCTTCACAAGGGCCCTCACATAATAGTCTTGAGCACTTAATCATCACGACAAGAGGACAAAAGAGGAGCTTTCCTCAATGACAGCTTCTCGACAATAATTGACCCTTTATTGTGCCCAAGAATAAAAGTTTAGCTGGGATCAAGACCAAGGAGGTCTAAAATACCAGCAGAAACTATCCATTAGCACTCACATTTACCTCAATGGTAGTTAATCTGCCGATACAGGATGGGATTTGAAATCTGCCATATAATTTTGAAAAAAAAAATGTGATGCCTCCATAATGGAATTGTTTCAGCACTTGCTTTAATCTTCAGCTGGTTGATGCTGAACCTTGAGTGTGACCCTTGACCCATCAGCATTATCCAGGGGGATTGAATTAAGTGCAGTGTAAGTTACTTTACCTGAAAACATCTGCAAAAATCTAGGGATTCACTAAAATGTTATATAACATATAATACGATTTTTGATTGTTGTCTGAAAAAGCCAGAAGTTACCATTCATAAAAAGCGACGCAATCACTCTCTTCGTTTTCAGCACATTAATAAAGTGTTTAATTGCGCTTCTGCAGCGGCTGTGAGGCAGTAACACATGAGAAGAGAAATCGAAGAAGTCAGAGAAGCTTCTGTTGCCTGCCACCTTCCCTTTACAAATGGAAAATACATATTGTCCATTTTTGTATATTCTTGTAAGATATACAAATTATAACTATTTTTTTTATTGTACATATACTTTAAAAATGGTTGAAATCTATAAATGTAATGGAGGGGTGGGGGAACTTTTAAAAAAATATATATTTTTATTTTAGATATTATATAATACAAATGTTAATATTTTTAACATTTTAGTTTTTACATTTTTAACTTTTTTCTAGTAATCAACAAATATTATATATATATATATAAAATAATAAACATGTTACAAAAAATAATATTTTTTATAAAAAATTATAATGAAACATTATTTTATAAACACGAACATTTAAAAATAACTTTAAATATATAAAGATTTAAATGTCTAGTTATCAACTCTGATAAAACAGATTTTCAGTTTCAACTTTTCACCACGTTTTTCACTCTGACACAAAAAATAAACATGAACCAGATTATACCCTGCCTGAGACCGAGTATTGCTCACTGAATCTCCACTCCAAATACAACTACACACACACTAAGCTAACATCTGTCTATGAACTTCGTTATTTCTGTTGTAGTAACCTGTTTGCATTTTTCGAGGTCATCTTGGAGTTTGAATGACTTCTCTGACTAGCTGCTGATGATTTGTCACAGCACTCTAAAAGCACTTTCTTGTAAGTCAGTAAAGAAATAAGCACAAAAGCAAACCAATTCGTTATTCATTATATGCTTTAAAGTTAACAGTTCCATAAAAGCGCTAGTAACACTTCAGACAGGAGAAACTAGACCCGAGCGCACTCATGACCGTCTCAGCTGTTCATTCAGACCCGATCAGAAGCCCGTTCTCAGATGACCAGCGCTATGAATGGAGCGGCCACAGCTTCGACAGAAAGGACTATTAAGGTATGAATGCCACGCTGCTCTTAAGCTAAGCAGCAGTGAAAAAAGATGCTCCTCATTCCTGCTGTTGTTGGTAGAGAGTGAGTTTAGGGCCTCTCTCAGACTGTGTTCGGCTTTGCTCTGGTGTTAAAGCTCTGACATCATACAGGAAGGTATTTTTCCCCTTTGCATTGCCAAAGAACAGGCCCACGCATGGTCCAGACAGAGCGAAGGGAGACGCACAGGGACAAGCTCATGAAAATGTGACTGGAGATAGATGAACATAAGAGATCTCTGCTTGAACCTGGATACTCTGTGCACTTAGCCAGTGATGTAATCAACACGCCAGCAATGATAGACTCAGTACCAAGAGAGAAAAAAGTCATTTAGATCCATGTGTGTGATTTTTTTTTTTTTTTGTGGCGTTTTGCTCAGAAAGCAGATGATTGATCTTGCGTCAAAGTTTCTGCTGGAAACAATCAGAGATTTCCCTTTAAAATAACACAAAACAAACTTTTATCTCACCAGTCCGCCAAGATGCTACAGCAAAGGCTTTTTATTTCACATTCCGTAATAGTAATCTCAATCAAACTGCAGTTGGGTTGTTTTTATTAAGTAATAATAACTTAAAAAATACAGGTCATTTACAAAATTAAAAGTTAATTGAAAGTAGGGATGCAACAATACAATTTTTTCTGAACCGATCCGATCCCGAAAAGTCTGAGGATCTGTCGATACCGATCCAATCCGATACCAGCGTAGTTTTTTTAATCCATATAGAATTTCTATACTTCTCCGTGTTAACCTGACCGTCACTCTTCTTTGTGTTAAACACAATCTGTTACAGTGTTTCTCAACTGGTGGGTGAAAAGTAGTGATCGACCGATATAGATTTTTTATAACCGATACCAATTATTTGCATGTTTATGTTCCTGATAACCGATATGCAGAACCGATATTTATTTACTGTTATAAAGTAAATAAATAACAGAGTGAAGTCCATACTTCAATTTGGTTTTTCCACCTTTCAGTCATCTTAACAACAACAAAAAACGGTTGAAAATTAACATTTTCATGTAAAATGTAATCTTCAAATTACAACAATAAAAACATTTTATTTATAAAAAGCATAATCAGCAACACTGATATTAACAATAAGCAAAATAATGTCTTATGTTTTCAAATGGAGAAAATAAAGGGCAGGATTCATATCAACTTCATTTTAAACTACAGTTTTGGTTTATAAGCTGTTTAATAGGCTAAAGAGTGAATAATAATTCACTGGATAATGTTAATTCACTGAATAATATTCTGTGTAATATTGAAATAATCTATAAAAACAAAACAATGTATTTTATTGCATTTCTCAACTGGCATGTTTTATCAGAATTATTAAAATGTTTTTGTCATTCTAGATTATGAAAACTGCTGACAGCGCGTTTATCTATTTACACAGAACCATACTCAAACTGCGATCGCTTGCGTAGATAATAAATAATTAATTTCAATAGAGATGCATTTATTTAGATGTTTATTGGCGAAATAATGGTTATATAGTAAATGTTAATATAATTTAGTGTTTTAGTCACAACATCTAGCTACAGGGGTGCCACAGGGCTCAGTTCTTGGACCACTTCTCTTCTCAGTCTACATGGCTTCACTAGGTTCTGTCATTTAGAAACATGGCTTTTCATATCACTGCTATGCTGATGACACTCAACTCTACCTCTCATTCCATCCTGATGATCTGACGATAGCTGCTCGCATCTCAGCATGTCTAGCAGACATTTCTTGCTGGATGAAGGACCATCACCTTCAACTCAACCTAGCTAAGACAGAACTGCTTGTGGTTTCAGCAAACCCATCGTTTCATCATAATTTCACCTTCCAATTAGGCTCATCAACCATAACTCCTTCAAAAACAGCCAGAAACCTTTGAGTTGTGATTGATGATAAGCTGAATTTTCTCAGACCACATTACAATAACTGCCCGGTCCTGTAGATTTACATTATTTAATATTAAGAAGATCAGGCCCTTTCTCTCGGAACATGCAACACAACTCCTTGTTCAGGCTCTTGTTCTGTCCAGACTTGACTATTGCAATGCTCTCTTGAAAGGTCTTTTCCAGCCAGTTCCATCAAACCTCTACAATTAATCCAAAACGCTGCTGCAAGATTAATCTTTAATGAGCCGAAAAGAACGCACGTCACACCTCCGTTCATCAATTTTCACTGGCTACCAATAGCTGCTCGCATTCAATTCAAGGCATTAATGTTTGCCTACAGAACCACCTCTGCACCCCTCTACCTAAATTCATTACTTCAGACTTATGTGCCCTCTAGAAGCTTGCGTTCTGCAAGTGAACGATGCATTACTGTACCATCCCAAAGAGGCACAAAATCCCTTTCACAGACTTTTTCATTTACTGTTCCCATCTGGTGGAATGACCTGCCTAACTCAATCCGAGCAGCTGAATCCTTACCCATCTTCAAGAAACGGCTAAAAACATAATTCTCTTCCATCTTTATTCGACCCTCTAACTCTAGCACTCTCTATTCTAATTTTATTTGATCAAATTTGTCTTATTTTTATTTAAAACACACACACACTATTATAAACTAGTTTAGTGGATAATTCAGCAGCAAAAGATACTCTAGAAAAATAATGGGAGCACATACATTTTATAAAACCTAGTGAACCATTTTTATTTACAAATAAAAGTGAATAAGTGTACGACTAAATCGGGTAAAATATCACACATTGCTCTTTGTATTGTAAGATACATTCATAAAAAACAAGCAAATACATTTATATATAAATGTATACAATACAATTAAAACATTTATTTTAAATGTATAGCACAGTAATAAGGCAGCAACATATGATAGATAGGACAGAACAAGAAAGACTATTATTATCTTTCATTGCACAGAAGTATTATAAAACGATAGGCTCCAATACAGCGCGGTGCAATGCACATCCCGTGCGCAGAATGATGCTCTTGAAACAAGACGGAGACAGCCCATAGGCTGCGCAGCCCTCCGAGTCCACATGGAAAAGAAAAGTACAGAGGGAAGAGATATTGATAAGTAGTGTATTAAATCTGTGAGTTAGTTTATTGAGCCTTTTCTTTTAACAGTTTTAAACCTGTTACTGTGCGCTCTTGAAGAGACTTTTAACTGTAGTAACCAAACGCAAGGCGCAGTTTGAATGCTGAATGGAGGATGACAGATAGACAGACGCATCGGAGAGAAGAGTTTATGTGAACTTGAATTTAACTACTTAAATATCCATCTGTACCTCAGATTAAACTATGGAACAGTTTCAGAACACTTGAAATAGTTCATGAAATTGACTTGATGGTCCATTATGATGTTTTTGTGGCTTTCGTGGGGTTTAACAACAACACAGAATACGCACAACATCGGATTTGGATCGGTCTCGTCTCACCGATACCTGATCCGCAGAAAATTACCGGATCGGAGCCGATACCGATCCCGAGTATGGGATCGATGCATCCCTAATTGAAAGTACGTTTTTTTTTACACATTAAAAGTTTGTTTTATAGCAAAATCAGATAACTCCAACAGTCATTTTTGGGCAAAAGCAGATAATTACACATTTCATGTTTTAGAGTAAAAAACACTCGTTTAATCTTTGTACAATCTCCTCAGAAGAGGTTTAGGGTTCAATTCGCACTATATGTGTAGAATAATGCACAGCAATCAGCTCTTTATTAAGTGCCTTTTATCGTTTTTGCAAATAAACTTTATATACATATCCATATTCAGTAAGGATGTGATAAAAATGGCAAAAGAGACCGTAAAGACATTCATAATAGTACAAAATGTATTAAAAAATAATAATAACTTTAATATATTGATAATAATAATAATAATAATAATAATAAGAACCATTATTAATAATTCATCAATAAATCTTATCAAAATGATTTCTGAAGGATCCTGTGACACTGACTGGTAATGATGCTGAAAATGTAGCTTTGCATCATAGGAATAAATTGCATTTTAAAATCAACTCAGATAAGTTATTTTAAATTGTAATAATATTTCTGTTTTACTGCATTTTAAATGAAATATATATTTCTTTTTAAACAACTGAAAATCTTACAAAACCTTTTTGAATTGTAGTGTACACAGTTAATTAATCAGAGCAAATACTCTAAGAAAATAAATATTAATTTTAACAACACCAACTTCAATATAATATGCAATAATTGCTTTTTTCTGACCTAACGTCATATACTGATGTCCTTTGACATTTAATATTAGCCATATTGCTATTTAAGCAATACGTTATCAATAATGCATGCAATAAATGTATGATAGGTAAGATCAAGTCCTACATTTGTTCCCATTAAATATCCCATTTCACTAAGAAATGTAAAATTACTTCAGTAAAACAGCTTTTGAATTGCAATTCAATTAATTTACAAGCCAATACCAAATAGAAAATATAAAAAAATATTACTTTTCAGAAAATCCAACCAATCAATGTCTTACTTGGATGACTTTGAACATGGGGTTTGTGGGATAGAGCTAGTATTTTACATCGTAAAATGAAACACTTAAGCTCAAATAATATAATGTCTTAAAAGTGAAATGTTCAGCTCAAGCTGTTCTTTGACCCATGAGGTTTCCTCTGAAGTGCCGAGTCTGAGAGATCATCCCTCAGACCCATGCTGTAAGGGAGCTGACACTTTCACTTTTACAGTCCACAAGAGAGGGAAGAACAAAAAAAAGATGAGGATAGAAGAAAGAATGCTGTGAAGGAATTTTTCATCTTTCATAAGGATGACAATATAGCTCATAAATCCAAAATATGGTCCCAACTACAGTGGCTGTATAGGAAACAAGAGTTCTGCTTGAAGGTCACGTCATTTTTTATTAATACTTTGAATTAGTTTTTATTTTTAGATTTTCAATTTCCATTTCAATCTTAGCTAGGGTTAATCGTGTATTTGTCATTTTTATGTCTATATAGTTTGGATTCATTTATATTTCAGTTATTTTAGTACATTATGTTAAGCTAAATAAAATAATTATAGTTATTATAACTGATATAAAATAAGTTGTTCATTTGTTTTTCAGGGAACAAAACATGTACTTTAAGTATCAACATTTTTAATGGTTTTAGTTTTAGTTAAATATAATAACCCGGATTAAAACTTTTACAAAATATTAGTTTTTTAACTAAAATATTAAAAAGAAAAATGTTCAAGGACTAAAATAATAATAAACTAATAAAAATACAAAACTTAAAATAAATTAAAATGCTGAACATCTAAACATAGAAGCTACATTAAAATAAAAGCTATTCCAAAATATGAAGAAATACTATAATAATATAGAAATAACGCTAAAATAAAATCTACAAGAATAAACAGACCCCGTTAAAACCATTCTAGATAATGACACAATGGCCCAGTAGCGAAGACGATCAAATAACTTATGAGTCACAAAGGCATGACATCATCATCATCACACGAAATCTGGGCTTTTATAGCTGCTTATACTCCAGTTGTAGAGATAACTGCAGCTAATCATTACTCCTGCTGACTGAGGGTTAGTTTGGATGATAAGACAAACTTACACAGTGCTCAAAATGCTTCAACTATACAGCTGCCCTACTACACACACAGAGAGACACACACACACTACAGCGCCAACCACTTTCACAAGCAACCGGCCAGTAAATATTTATGAAAAATTAAAATAAAAACAGTCACTGACTCACACAGCCAAAGCGGCCTTCGACCAATCAGAGGCAGAGCAATCAGTCAGACTACAGCATGACATCATGAGTCATGACATCAGCCCCTGAAACTAAACACCCCTCTCGCTCATCGCTTTGCTCTTTTCTCTCAAACGAGTTCAAGGACACTGAAAGGAAACACAGTGTTCTGGCATCAGTGCGACTGGGTTTGAGGCCTGAAGCTCATTATCATGGAGCATTACCTCATATCATCACATCTGTAAAAATGTGGCCGGACAGTTACAATTGCACTTTTGTTTTTGCGGTGTTCGACACATTTTGCATCTTTAGATGAATTGGATTCGCATTCCAGGACTGATCATCATCAACTTTACATGCAATTGTACACTGCATTGTGAAGTACAACATATTGAATACGTTAATATAAAGTTTTTGTATCAAACTCACTACATTTATATATTATACTTCTGACTTAAAAACAAGAGAAAGATTGTGGCTAGTGATATTTCAGTATCATTGATATAACCTAATATCATAGATTTTATTAATGCTTTGAACTAGATTGCAATTTTATAGTTTGATTTCAATTTCAATTTTAGTAATCTAAAAGTCATTTAGTAACCTGAAAGTAATTGATAATCTAAAAGTTTAAGTAATTTTGTTGTTTGTTTTATTAGTTTTCTGAGAAATGTTTATATAGTCCTTATGGATTTTATTCATTTTTATTTATTAGGTTTTATGTTGTTTAGTTGTTTTAATACTTAATCTGAATAAAAACGATGTTGCCTTGGCAACTGTCTGAAATAAAACAAGTTTGAGATTTTATTTTATTTCAGTTAACATGTATTTTTATTGTTTCAAGAAACAAAACTTTTCTTTTTATTTTCAGATTAAAGTAGTACACAGTGATACTAATTAAGAAAATTATTTGTATTGTGTTTTTGTTTTATATTTTACATAAAAGTGAAATGAATTGGTGTGTAAAATGAAGTGTATATTATAACAGTTAATCGTATTGGTCGTTAGTCCACGAGTGCTGTTATTGAGTATTACCGCACTGGAACGGTTTCACTGTTGGCCAGAGTATGCAAGCGGTAAAACGTAGAAGCGCAGATTTCATCTGAAATGAGAAGCAGGTTTTTAAAAAGCAAAAACATCTGTGTTTTCTCTCACATTAGGTTCGCTCAGAGCAGGTTTCTCCACAGAAGATTTAGTTTTTGCTTCCATACAATGGACCAAAACGATTTGATTACCAACAATCGTCTAAATATCTTTGTGTTCTGCTAAACAAAGATAGTTATTATACAGGTCTGCAACAACCTGAGGGCGAGTAAATATTACATCATATTCCTCACGGGACCTGCTGACTGGTCATCACATATTGCAGCTGATTTCAGGTTTTACAGTCTTGTGGAGACCTTTGACCCAAACACTCATTCCCAAAATGACCAAATACACTTAACTTAAACTGAAAACAGCCTTAATACCAAACATGGAAAAACAATCTGGCAGATAACACTGTGATACAGTCACCCAAGAATCCAAAGCAGCATCCCAAAAGTGTAAACAGACACCACACACACACACACACACACACACACGTGGCAGCGCGATTAAAAGCGTCCATGTGTACAATCAGCTGTGTAGAGCCAGTCAGACCGAGGCGTCTTTCTGCTGTTGCTGTGCTCCTCATTAGATCTGCCTCTCTTAACTAGTTTTCCGCCTGACAGACACAACACACACACGCGCGCCTACCACCATCTGTCCAGGCTATCACAAAGATCACAAGCAGTCTGTGGTAAACCTGTCTTCCCCACAGAAACGCTCCCGAGGTTCCTCAGATAGTCTAACAGATGAGAAGTTAATGACAAAACTGTGGCGTTTCCCTTCAAATCCAGGCAAACTTTTGTCTCACGCCATTCCCTCCCGATTTCGCACGGAACAAACAGCCTCGCGCGCTTTTCCCAGTAAAACAGTGCCGTCTTTCCTCCCAAACAGGAAGAGCACCCCCACACACACACACACACACACACACACACACACACACAGTATTCCCCTCGTGCACTGCGATGACTCATTTTCACAATCCGTCCCTACACTCCAGCCTCCTTTTGTTAAAGCCTCTAAACAAACACACTCATAAATGCGCGCGTGCGTAAAGATCAACAATCGAGTCACCTTTTAATCCTGATCCGCTCTGAAGAAGCCCTTCCACATGTATTCCTGTGCTCCCGATGGCAGCGGGTCAGTTTCTGCACTCCAGCCCCTCCATGTTCTTGGAGTGACCACAACAGAGCTGCGTTCCTGTAGTCTCTCCCTCTCTCTTTGCCTAACGTTATCTGTTTTCCTAAGCAGGGGTGTGCGCTGAGGCTTAGGCAACCCCTGGAAGAAAATGCAGCGCTCTCTGGGTCCTAGTGCTCGTCTCGTGAAGATGCCATGTCTGTGGCTCAGGGGGAAGCCCTGCTCACCAGAGGCTCTACGGAGCCAAATCAAATAACTAGTCAGATTTATGATCATGGCTGCTGCAGAGAACTGTAAAAAGTGTCAAATGCAGCATTTAATTTATGCATAGGCCTACTAAAAAATTATGAAGGCTAGAAACAATTTTCACTCAGAAATTAAGCACAATTAGGCCGGTGAATCACAGAGAAACGTAACACATTGAATTTTGAAGTATTTTAAAAAAACTAAGGTATTTTCTGGTAAAACTTAGGCTATATCATGATAATTGTATTATTATAAAAAAATATTCTTTATAGTAGGCTACACTGCTATTGTTTCGTTAGATTAATTTACAGTGGTGGCTAAAATTATTAGAACACCTGACAGATCGGAATATATTGACCTTTTTTTGCCTCCAAAACATGATTGCACTTCATAATATTCATGAAACATGCAGATGGTTGCTCCGAGCACAACACATATCAGATGAAGTGTGTCGTGCTGTCTTTATCCACTTATAACTTTAATGTCTTTGTCAGGTGACGTCACACTCACGAGAATCGAAGTGCATCTTGGGTATCGCCGCCATTTGTAAGGTATCAAAGCCGAGGTGTTCTGTAATTGTCTTTTTCATTTGCTTCAAAATGGTACGTTCTTGTTGTGTTAACATCTGCAATAGTTAATTGCATGATTGAAAAGGTCAAAACCTCGCCACGAAGAAGGACATGTTAGGTCTCACACTTGAAAAAAAAAGACAAAACAACAAGAGGCGTCGCCGCATCGGATGACCTGCGTTTCAGCTGTGATACGTGAAATCATCATACTTGCCAACATATCTCTGTGTATGTTCGTTTACCCTCGACATTTTCATAAAGGTAAGTAAGAGATGTTTTAGATGTGCTTATTTTCTGATTTCTGAAGTAGCCAACATTATATTCACATGTTATTTAGGGTTATCAATGCTAATAAACAACCAGGAGCGGGTGAGCAGAAACGGGTCATGTAACGCTTACCATGAAATGTCTTGCAATTGTTTTATGCATAGTGTTGAATATGAAATGCTAAAATATCCAAAGTTCATTAAAAATTGAAACTTGGTGGCGAGTCTGATTAAAAGCCTAGAAGAAACACCAGCCCTTTGCCCTCTTTTATTTAAAATTCATACATTTTAGGTGTAAAGAGTTAATTTATTTCACTAACGTTGCTACATTTAAAAAGAAAATCACATTGCAGCCTGCTGAGACGATGACCCACCAGGCCCACAGATGCTCAGCTACACACTGAAGGCTGGAGGAGATGGTCAGCTAAACACTGAAGGCCGGAGGAGATGCTCAGCTAAACACTGAAGGCCGGAGGAGATGCTCAGCTAAACACTGAAGGCCGGAGGAGATGCTCAGCTACACACTGAAGGCCGGAGGAGATGCTCAGCTAAACACTGAAGGCCGGAGGAGATGCTCAGCTACACTGAAGGCCGGAGGAGATGCTCAGCTAAACACTGAAGGCCGGAGGAGATGCTCAGCTACACACTGAAGGCCGGAGGAGATGCTCAGCTAAACACTGAAGGCCGGAGGAGATGCTCAGCTACACACTGAAGGCCGGAGGAGATGCTCAGCTACACACTGAAGGCCGGAGGAGATGCTCAGCTACACACTGAAGATCTAGATCCAACTAGGGGTAGGAGAAAAAATCGATTCGGAGAATTTCAGAATCGATTTTGAGAATAGTTTTTAACCGGATGTGCGATGACGCTGAGCTTGCTCAAGAAACACCCGAATTCTGCTTGTTTCCAATTCCTCACACACATACATTACTTGTCTCGAACCTTCCGTAAAATAATCTTTCATAAAATTCAGAAAGGTTGAAGGATGGCTGTGCAGCCTACAAAAAACTGGTCTGGGCCATGTATTTTAAAATATATTTGTATTTACTGAAATTATTGTGATTGCATTATCAAGGGAAATAATCAAAAACGATGGTTTTTGTCACAATCGTGCAGTCCTCACCAAAAAATGCAACTCCAACAATGTAATTTGTGCTGAAATCATTAAAGCTAAAATTATGATCAAAACCACCAACTATAATCTGATTGGTCTCATCATGTACACACTGAGGTACATACAGTCTGCTCAGAAATAGTACCAGGTTGCAGATGTACTTTTTTTTGCAGACTGATGGCTGGTAAATGTATATATATAATTAATTAATTGTATTATATAAATTACTACATTTATACATTTATTATAAATGTATATATATATAACACATTTATTGTACATATAAATGATATATATGTAATTAACATTTTCTACATTCTGTATTACATTGACTAAAAGTGACAGTAAAGACATTTATAATGTTACAAAAGTGTTTTTTTATGTTTTACAAAAAACCTGTTGAAAACCGTTTTAACATTGATAGTAATAAGATTTTACTTCTAATCAGTATAATAGAATGATTTCTGAAGGATCACGTGACACTGAAGACTGAAGTAATGAGGGTAAAATTTCAGCTTTGCATCACAGAAGTATAGATTTAAAGATTTTAAAATATATTACACATTTTAAAATATATGCAAATACAAAAGAGTTATATTAAATTGCAGTATGATTTTATCACATTACTTTTTTATTTTCTTTTTTTTATAAAATAAATGCAGCCCTGGTGAACATTTTTGAATGGTTGAGTACATATCTATGAGCAAAACTATATATTCTGTTCTTGTTCACAAAATTTATGTCCATGGTAATAAGTATTGGACAGAAAGAAATCCTGGTCACAAAAATAAAGAAAATAGTAATTTCCCAGTAATTATACTTCTGGATTTTCTATACAATGCTGTGTATTTATTTGAATATTTCCATTACCATCTATTATTAGTACACTTCAACCTAACACCCCCTAAACAACATATACAACCAAAACAAGCTATAATTGGTTTGCTATACAGGCAGTCATTTCTCATTCTTTTTCTTCTGAAGTGGGCGGTTCTTGGCCAGAAAAAGTGGACCAGACCTTATGCAAACACATCTATATGAGACGATGGCGGTCAACTGACCACTCAGACACTGGCTGGGGGAAAATAGGCAAGGAATGGGTAGAAAAACACAGCATATTTTGAACAGCATGCATGAAGCCGGCCTCTCTGTGCGCTGCGTTTCTCAGGAGACTATAATAACTGGCTTCAGCGGAAGACGACATACCAATCTGCTGAGAAGATGCCAAGGGCATTATAGATCTCTGACATTCATAACATTATCCCTCCACTGGCAGTCATATTTCTTTTTAGTGGGAATTAAATGCTTTTACAGTAGTTAAGCACAACGTTCGTCATATAAATAAAAGGGTACTCCAAAAAGAGACAAAGACATCAACTTCAGGTGAGCCACAATTGCAGGGTGAAAGACAAGATGATTGTCTGAGTGATGGATTGAAAGACTGGAGATAAAAAGAGAGAAGGGCAGATTACAGGGAAAGCAAAAACGGGGGGAAAGAGATCTCGCCCTTGCACACTCGTTTTCAGCAGCGGCTCGGATCGATAGTAATCCAGAGAGCATGAGTTGTTTATTTTGGAAAGTCTGAGGGGCCTGAAAGGGTGGCTGCTTTCTCACACAGCCATTAATCAGATGGAGGGGAGGAACCAGCGTGTCAATGCCCACATGCCTGTCCTGTCCGCATACCTCACAGCAGACACACATCACTGACTTACTGTAGTCGTAGCTCACACGCCTGCTGGCCAACCCGACTCCTCCTCTCCATCGCGTGCTGCTGAACGGCTTAATCTGAAAACACACAGAACACAGAAGTAATCAGGTTATCTAGCAGAGAGTGACCGGTCCTTAGGGGAAACCGACAGCTGGGTAGTCAGATTTTTCTAAAACGTATCTGTAGGATTATAAATGCTGTATATAAACAGAGAGCCATGGAACAGTTTATCATATACCCTACCGTATCAGCACAACCCTCGCACATCCCTTTAATAATGTTAATTAATTAATTACTAATGAATTAAAAATGAAAATCTGCTGAACATTTACACTCATGTCAATCAAGATGTAGATGAGTTTGTTTCTTTATCAGAACAAGTCTGAAGAAATTTAGGGTATTACACCACTTGCTCATCAACGGATCCTCTGCAGTGAATGGGTGCCGTCAGAACACAGTCCAAATAACTGATTAAAACTATTGCTGTCAGATAAATAATCGCGATTAATCACATCAAAATAAAGTTTTTGTTTACAAAATATATGTGTGTTCTGTGTATATTTATTACGTATATATAAATGCACAGATACAGTATATTTTGAAAATATTTACATGTATTTACATATCTATTTATATTCATATAATTTATGAATATATTGAATATATAAACACATCATATTTTTCTTACATATATACATGCATGTGTATGTATTTATATATACATAATAAATATACACAGTTCACATATATTGTGTAAACAAAAACTTTAATTTTGGATGTGATCAATCGCGATTAATAGTTTGACAGCACTAAATAAAACATCCATCATTTAACGTCTTTTAAAGTGAAAAGCTGCATGTTTATAAGAAACAAGTCTGTCATTAAAGCATTTGTAACTTCAAACAGTTGCTTCAGTCCTCTATCCATAATATTGTTTTCTCCAGGGAATACGTTGTTTTGTCTGATTCATGAGAGAAATAAGCACAGATCAAGCACTGTTTACAAACAGTCCAAAACAGTTCTAAACAAATATTTTGGTGGATTTTGATGTGAGAGAACAACAGGGGATGGATTTTTTCACTGGTGGTAGCTTTATTATGGAAACATACATGCATACATACAGTACACAACTATATCATTACCCTGCTCTTATATATAAAGTTGGATATACTACACTGTAAAAAAATGCTGTAAATTTACAGCAGAAATTTACAGTATTGAACCGTTTTTTAAAATAACAGTTTCTTACCGTAAATTAGCACGTGATCTGTGGGAGCGGGTATAGGAACGGCAAGAGTAATAATAGTGAGTGACACGACTTTTCAGTGGAATCTGCAGTTTACATCAAGTGTGAAGTTGATGCTCATTTACAGGTAGTCCACGAGTGAATCTAAAATAAGTGTGCTCACTTTTGATCTTATTAATTTAATTAATTTGTGCGCTTTAAAACAGTGGATGTGCTAAATTTATTGTTCCTCAAAGTTAAGCGTTATGTGTGTGTGTGCGTGTGTGCGCTTGCAGCTGGTTGAATATTTTGGTTATTTTATTGGGCAATTGTTACCCTTATATAGAGGGAAATGTAAAATAAGTGCAATCGTTGGATTATTTTATTAAGTAGGTTTTTGAATTTGCCGCCTTTTGGCGGTAACGTTTTTTACGCAGTGGGGGAAGTGATGTTCTTTAGCACGAGTGAATTGTAAAGCACACGTCTTTCTCAGTGGAAGTTATCTGCACAGTTTTCATCTTAAATATCATTTGCAGGTAGTAGACCACGAGTGAATCTAAAATATGTAATCAATTTTAAGATTATTAAAATACTTTTAATTTTGCTTAAGACAGCTAAATGTATTGTTCCTCAAAGTTAAGTGTGTGTTCGCCTGTGTTGCTTATATTTTTGTTCTTTTATTGTGCAAAATGTGCCCTAATATAGAGTAAAATGTAAAAATAAGTGCGTTCGTTGGATTGGATTATTTTATCAAGTGACGTTAGGTTTTGATTTTGCCGCCTTTTGGCAGTGTGTTTTACACGGTGGGGGAAGTGAGGTTATTTAGCACTTGCAGTGAATTGCACATGTCCGTCTCGACACGTTATCTGCACATATTAAATGTCAAGTCTCGTCTAAAGCAACTCGAGGTAATCTAAATTTATATTATGTTGGCTTTGTACATTTTATGAGCACAATCGTTTTAACAGTATACTTTTTGAATCGATAAATTTGCTCCAACTACGTTACGTACATTGAGCCGTCGATATAGCAGATGAAATTCACTTAAATATTAACTTCCTCAAAGTTAAAACACGTGTGCTTGATAGCTGGATTGTGCTCTTCCATAGTGTAAAATGCATACTTGCAAACTTTGTGCACACACATGCAGTACTTTGCCTGCATTTGTGAGACACATGCGCATTCACATTCATGTCGCGAATGTCAGGTTTACTTGTGCATTGCCAGCTTGTAATAAGAGTTTCAAAAAGTTTTCAGCTTTCAAAACTCACTGAAATCTAAGCTCAAATCTATGCCATTTACCTCATTTGAATTAACATGTCATGTTGATTTGTGTCCAGTCAGGTGTGAAACTCTAAATAGATTTTATCAGCATCTTAAAACTCACATTAGAGAGGGAAGAAGCGCTTCATGTCCATTTCAGCAATGTGATTGTGGTCAATGTGGTTATTATAAAGCTCAAATGCGTCAGAATATTTACACACCTACTATGGAAGTCAATGCTGCCCCATAACTGTTGGGTTACAAATATTCTTCTAGATATATTCCTTTGTGTAAAGCAGGAAATTATGACAGAATTTCATTTTTGAACTATCCCTTTACAATGTAGTCTTCTCAAAGGCCAATGTTTTCATTATTGTTATATATTTTTGGTTTGTTTTATTATGATTATTGCTGTTTTTACTCTAGGTATGGCAGAGGAGACAAATGCTGTACGATGGATGATAAGCCTAGAGGGCTGTGTTATTTGTGAGTGTGTCGAGTCTTCATTTTTGACTGCACTTGCAACACTGTTTGCTGTGTACTACGTCTTCAACCTGCAGTATCAAGAGGAGGCTTCTTGCACATTGGAGTTTCTTCAAAGGTATGACACTCAGAATCATCTTCATAAGAATTTTAACACATGATTCTTGCATACTATGGTAATTTGTTAAATATTTGTCTTTAGACGCTTCGTTGGAATAAACCCAGAAAGAGGCTCAAAGACCTGCAGAGGCAAGGTTGTCTCGAAGAAGACGGGCAAGGTGGTGAATAAAAAGTCTGCAACAGTTAATCCAAAGGTTGCCTCTCTCCTGAAAAATATTGTGGATTTCGCATGGGATTTCATCTAGGTAAGTAAATGTGCACATACACACTTATTTCTGTACCGGTCTCTTAATTGTTTTTTTTTAAGCGTCAAAGTGGTAGTTGCAAAGGCAGTCTATGAAGGAAATCTGACAGCATTCTGTCATCAAAAAAGTTATTCATGTGTGTTCTAAGGATAAAGAAGGTCTTACGGGTTTGGAACAACATGAGGGGAGTAATTAATGACAGCATTTTCATTTAGGGATGAACTTGCCCTTTAAATTTAAAATAGGGTTTAGAAAGAATAATAACTCAGAGTTATACACAGTAAATTCCTTTTTTGTGACAGGCATCATTGTACCATGCTGCTGAATTAAAGAAAGCCTGCCGCCTCTTCTTCAAGCTCAAAATGTCTCCCCATTTACTCTCTCCTTAAAATGGTTAGTTCACCCAAAAAATTAATTTCTGTCATTTATTACACACCTGTCTTAATGTTACCTTTGTTCATCTTCTAAACACAAATTAAGATATTTTTGATGAAGTCTGAGTGGTTTTTGTCTCTCCATAGAGATCCAATGCAACTACTACTCCAAGGTCCAGAAAGGTAGGAAAAAGACAAAGTACTCCAATGGCTTAAACTCAATTTTATGAAGCCACGTGACTGCTTTTTTTGCGTAAAAAACCCCCCAACATAATTTACCACTTTATTTACACAATATTATCCAAAGCGTTCACGCAACAATTCCAGCTCGTGAACACAAAACATATGCGTCGTGATGCTCTAATGAAAACTTCGTACATGTGCATTGAGGTGGCCGCAAGTCTGAACCCAACACACGTGTCATGAAGCTCTATGAATGTGCGTGGCAGATCAATATTTTGGTAAGTAAAGTGGTAAATTATGTTTTTGCACAAACTAAGCATTCATCTGGCTTCCTAAAATTGAGTTTATGCCACATGGAGTATTTTAATTACATATTTTCCTATCTTTCTGGACTTTGGAGTGGTAGTGCGTTGAATCTCTATGGAAAGACCGAAACCTCTCAGACTTCATCAAAAATATCTTAATTTGTGTTCAGAAATGAATGAAGGTCTTATGGATGTGTAAGGACATGAGGATGAGTAATACATTACAGAATTTTCTTTTTTTGGGGTGAACTAACCCATTAAAATTCATCTAAATTCTTCATGATCATTATTTCTGCTTGTTTAGCATTACATGTTGCTTTTTGTCATGCTTTTGACACTTTATTTAAATAAATGTTCCCTCATTTTTATCTTTCAGACTACACCTGCATCAGTTTGAAGCTTCTGTAATGTTTTTGGCCTGTTCAGTTACTTGCCATATTTTGACTTGGATTGACTATTGAAAATCAACTTAAAAAGTTGTTATATTCAATACAATTTCTTAAAGGCTGTTTTGTGGAGTGTACACCCAACACGTTCTTGGCCTGTTCCGTACCAAATCCAGGTTTTGACTTCTATTTTTTCTATCTAATTCTTAAAGGCTGTTTTATGGAAACACAAAAGACTGATTATAATGTTATGATTTGCTTTTTGTTGAAGTATTCAGATTATTGTGACTAAAATGTCAATAAATGTTGTGCTATAAGTAGTACCCTCTTGATCCTGTTTGTTTCTTCTTGGGAAAATATTATACATTAAATATTGCAATTCCAGTTTATTTGTAAAAGTACATGTATAGATATTACATTTAAAGAATACATAACTTAGAATACAGCAATGAAACTGCAGGAGTACAAAGCTGGAAACGCTGTTGCCAGTATTTTACTGTTAAATTACAGAAAATGTGTAATTTAGATTACGGTAGTGAAAATGTAAGATTACGGACACAGCTGGAAACCCTGCTGCCAGTATTTTACCGTTAATTTACAGAGAAGTTGTAATTTAGATTACGGTAGTGAAAATGTAAAATTACAGTACACAGCTGGAAACCCTGCTGCCAGTATTTTACCGTTAATTTACAGAGAAGTTGTAATTTAGATTACGGTAGTGAAAATGTAAAATTACAGTACACAGCTGGAAACCCTGCTGCCAGTATTTTACCGTTAATTTACAGGATTTTTTTTTACAGTGTAGTGTGTATTGATATATAATATAATATCTCAACATTTTAATTGCTTATATCATCACAAAAATGTACTCTATTATTGCCCAGCACTAATCTGCTAAATAAAGATAATCTAAATATTAAAATGTTCTGTAAAGCTGCTTTGAAACAATGTATTTTGTGAAAAGCACTAAACAAATCAATTTTACTTGACTTTATGGAGTTCATGTGGGGAGAGTAATATGTAACAAAAGACTTTACATGGTCAGGGCGAGATATAAATGTGTCCTTTAAAATCACTCACTCAGATTATTACAAAGGTTTGCATTATCAGTTGCTCCCTAACACATACATTTTGTGAAATGCTGTCAAATGGCCACACAGAGCGATGCAATGAACTGTGGGCTTGATGTAAAGACCCATGAAATGGTTTCATGAAGGACATATCAAGGTCTTAAAAAAGCCAAGAACCTTAAAGGGATAGTTCACACAGAAATGATAATTCTGTAATCATTTACTCACCCTCATGTCATTCTGAAGTGATTCGACTTTAGATAAGACACAAGAACGGACCTCACTGTTACTTGGAGAAGCTCAAATATGTTTGTGTGACTACCTCATTGTTTCTCACATGTCAAGCAAGCTCTTTTGAGCCTCCGTTGGCCATATTTGCTGTGCTCGATGTCGTGCACTGATCAATGTTTCTAATTAAACCCTAAATTGAATCTGTTTATTAATTGATGTGTCTGTTCAGAAAGCTTGGATCAAACCAAATCAATCAATTCATTTGATATCATTTTATCTTGCCTTTATGAACCTTTGAAGCGTCAATGTTTTAGTTACATAATTTGTCAATGTCCGGTTTGAATGAAAATATCTTAATTTCCATTTCAAAGATGAGCAAAAGTCTTATGGTTTGGAGAGACATGGAGGTGAGTAAAGACAGAATTTTCCTTTGTGGGTAAACTGTCCTTTCAGACACCACCACAATCTGGAAAACCCTGATTTGATTCTTTCTTTGGTTATATGCTAACAATACTTTCAGTCCATTTCCAAAAACATACAAACAACAACAAAAACTCCTAAAATATGTATCTGCAAAAGGCTCTTTTTGTCAACTTTTAGGAGTGGACTAGCATTTAGATGACCTTGAAGCTTACAACTGTGGACTAAAAGCCAGAAAACTTCTTCAAAGTCTTCTGGAATTCTGGAATAAATAGTATGCCAAATAAAAAAAAATGGTGGTATTGATGTGCAAAAATTGACTTTGGCGTTCATATGATGCGCATGTGTTTGGCATGCATATACTATGCAGTTTTCGCATTCATATGACATGAAATTTATTGGCGTGCAAATTATTTATATTATTCTTATTATTTTCTGGAATCACAAAATATATTCATTTTTTTTTATATACCGTACAAACACTCAGTTCTTGTTAAATGAAAATATACTTATGTTGTGCTGGACAAAGTCAGAAAAACTTCAATAAGGAGGTTCAACCAACTCTGAGTTGACTTACCGTGAGATGGCAAAGTCAGAGTTTTCGGTTTCAGAAAGGCTTAATTGCGTTAGTTCAATTCACTCTGAGGTTAACTCTGAGTTTAGCGTGTGCGCCACAACTATGAGAAGTCTTGATCAGTGGAGCTCCAAAATTATGATCAACTATGGCAACAGCATCCGACAAAAAGTTTAATTCTTAATCACTGTTATAATATCAGAAGTGAAACGTGCAAATTATTGAACTATTCATTTTCATGGTTTCCCATGGCAAAAAAAGAAAATAAATTAAAACACAATTCAATCAAGGTAAAGCTTTAAGCATAAAAGGTTCAGGGGTGTATGCTACATGACATTACAAACATTTTACATATTAAATATTATTCAGTGTCTATTTCAATGCGCAGCAGCTTTTTCCACATATGCAATCTAACGCTCTTTTCACATAATTAAATATTCTCTAATACCAAACCTATTACGTTTATTAATTAGAGTAATGAAATGAACATCTGACTTGTTCTCAGTCAACAGCAAGGCAGAGGCTTGCAAAGTTGGGGTACGACCTTCAGCAGCAACACTGACAGATGCAGAGGAGATGCTCAAGTATTGGACGTTTTAAAAAGTTCTGGGAAGAATAACTGCTGCTTTTGCATTTGTAGAAAATAAAGATGACCAAATCAATTGTGAATAATTTATTTAACAGCTGGGTTGGTGGTTACAGCATATATTTCGTACTACCCCTCCATCTGGCATCTTTCCATTCCATACAGTAATGCGTTTCATTTTCAGTAGCTCCGATGATGGGAATATGCGTGTCATCAATGCATCCAACCACACTGGAAATCCTGAAGGAAATTCTGATTATTGGGTTACTTCCAGAGGTCCCAGAAAGATGTTATCAAGTGAACATCATTTATCAGATTAGCCTAATTTAAACCGATGTCTACAACACACTGACCTGCAGTCCTGTGACTGTGGGTTTTGCTCAATATGATGTTAAGTGGCAGATCAGGGAATATCTAAAGAGAAGTCCTCAGTCCTAGACGAAACCTAAATACTATGTGGAGGACACAAAATAGAGAAAGAAAGAAAAACTAATAATTTTAGTGCATTTTTATTCTTATTTACCAAATTATCTGCCAATGGGGTAAGAAATAAAAATAATCTTGTTTCCCTTTGCATTAAGATTATTTTTCTTACCCTATGGCAGAATTTTACATGTTTTACGTAAAATGCACTTCAGTATCTTAAATGTCTAAAACTAAATATCTTAAATTATTTTTCTTATATAGACAATGCATCTTGTCTTAAGAATGTTTAGATATTTGTACTTGAAATAAGACAAAAATAAGACACAAATTAGGTAATGAGGTATTTAAACATCGCTTACGCTTTAAAAAAGGGCGAGGAGACCGAAATAAACTCTGGGTTTACCGAAGAAAACCTGCTCCCGGCCAGGGGTGCGTTTCCCAAAAGCAACTATATAGTCGCAAGTTCCGTCGTTACCAATAGAGTTAAATGGGACTTACCACCATAGTTAGCTGACGCTGCTTTTGGGAAACGCACCCCAGGTTAGATTCACAGAGTAAGTTACCATGGTAACTGACTCAGAGTATAAGTTACCTCTCTTTCAGAAACTGGCTTGACTTACCCTGCTTTCTCGGGGTTGACAAACCTCCCATCTAAAATGAAAACCTTTATTATTTCCCTTATTTCAGGGTTGACATATTCAGAGTTTTCACTTAACTTCCTTTCTGAAACGAGCCTCTGAAGATTTATGCACAGCTTTTTGTTTTTAAGGACAAAAGTTCTGGTGTAAAAACATCTGAGAAAGCTAATGCACAGTTTGCTAGTCAACATAATTTAGCCAAGCCAAGACATGCTAGTGGAAAAAATCCTAAACTCAACAAGAACCTTTTGTTACCCCTCAAATCAAAGGGTAAAAATAAAAAGGCTGAAAAAAATACAGTTCAAGCCAGTAATCCCAGTCCTAAGTGTAACCTTAACCCTAAACTAATCCCAAAAGCTGGTTAGTTAGGAATTTTGTTTCAGAACAAGGTCTTGATCCTGCATGCTGAAATTCTATGGCATTTTCAGCAGCCATACAGTCTTCATCAATCGGAGTATCTTTGAAAGTAAGCAGGAAAATTACAAATTGGGTTTCGTTCAAAGCGTTTCCTTGCTCTAAAGAGAAGTGTCCTGAATAGCACATGTACCCGACGTCATTTATTAGTTACAGGGCTGAGTCACCGGCTTAGACTCAAGCTCCAGGGGCAAAATTGTCCATTTTAAACACTCAGACCTTCAAACCAGATCACACGCAGAATGTGACTTTATTCATTGTGGCATACAAACACGCTTGGCTCGTGCCAAAATTTCCATCCGATTCATGAAACGCTGAGGTACATGTGCGCTCCTTGTATTCAAATCCCCTCACGATCTTCCATTATGAATCATAGACATTAGATTGTTTTCCAGAAACGCTTTCTAATGTGCATACAACAGGAGAATGGAGGCAGGGGGCTTTTGCCTTGCAGGAAGAGATGCACAAAAGCTATTTTGTCTTTCAGGAGACCATAGGAAATGATGACCCACTTAATAGAAAAATTTGGAATGCTCCAGCATCATGCATTAAAAAAAGCCTCCCAGTGCCAAGAGACAAACAATAAACAAAATCAATGAGGTATAGGAAAAAGCAAACAGAGCTTTCGAAGAGTGTGTGTGTGCGCGACATCGGCCATCGAGCAAAAGCTTCAGTAATGATGACTTCCCTCTGCTGAGATGGGCATTGCAGGAGGAGTAATGAACAAGACAATCTGGTCACCGACATGTAATTGAGGAGCTTGATGTCATCTGCTGTTTAATTGTTTGTTTATTTCCCCCATTTTATTTGCTAAACTTTCAGCTGGTGTTAATTGCGAACAAATTGATATCAAATGTTGAAACAACATTAAATGGGAACAATATGCTTGGTTTCTCTAGCATTCATAAATGTGCGCTTGGTGCTTCTCATTCACGATCCAAGCATGAATTTGTGCGTGAAATCTGTGTTTGAACATTAAGTTTAGTATAATTGAAATAATATTATTTATACATATTCTAAATGCAAAAACAGCTAATCAAAATATACAAAATTCACTTTTAAATGTCGTTTGAACATTAATGAATGTTGGCAGTGTATGCAAATAACCACACTATAATGAAAAACATCCACCCGCTTTTTTAATCCTGCATATAAACATGCGATTTCTTTCCTAGCTGTTTACCTTCACAGACATAACCGATTGTGTTTATGTAAATGTTGTGCGTTTTTGACAAAACCTTGTGTGTATTTGACAACTCAGATGCCGTGTGAAAGCCGCTTTCTGAGCGCATGCTTCGGATGTGTGTGCTCAGAAAACCGTATATACGTATATTAGTTTAAACTATGGTTTAAAACACATGATTTCAGTGTGATAGACATGATAATCAAAACCAAATAGATGTTTTTGGCAGAGATCTGAGTTATGAGCTGTAAAGGCACAGCCCTATTCTGGAAAAGGAGGCGGGGAGCAGCAGCTCATTAGCATTTAAAGAGACATGCACGAAAACAGCCAGGTTCTGCTTCCACTCAAAATTGGCATTTTCAAAATGATATAATACATTTTCTGGGGGTATTTTGAGCTGAAAGTTCATAGACACATTCTGGGACACCTGAGGCTTATATTATATCTTGTAAAAGTGGCATATTAGGTCTCATTTTAAGTGAACAGCCAGTAATAAAATAAGAACAAAAAAAGCAAGTTAACATAGATAAATTAAATATAACAAAACTACAAATAATGTAAAGTCTAATATTAGTTTTCATGCACAGAAATGTAATACATAAGTGTAAAATAACACTGCATAGTGTTTACTGTACAAATTAAATATAGATGAATCTTTGTTAAAGTTGTGTTTTGTTGTTGGTTTAACATTAAGGAGGAGTTTTTATTGGCTGTTGTCCCTTTAAGATCTGATGAACTGATCTAATATAATGACACATCTGATTCCTTTCTGATTACGTTCACTTGACTTAAGACATAATTGACTGAGAACACTTGCGTATATGGGTATTTTGAGGTCATTTTCTGAGTATATGTCCGTTCCATCGCAAGGAGACGCTAAAAAAGGAATCGATTCTGTGTTTGTGCTCTGTATGAAACACGCCTGAGTACTTAATTGAATTCTCTTTAGCCTCTTAATGTGCTTGAATGATTTAAACGCAGGAATGTTTAAATTGGCAGGAATTAGAAACACATACAAATATCAATAATGTGTTCTAAAATGTCTCTTAGAAAAATGTAGAACCATCTGTGCATCTATCTATCCATCCATCCATCCATCCACCCACCCATCGGCATCCTGAAAATATACTGACACCTAGTGGTGTGGATGTAGCATCACACAAAAGTTAACTTTTTAGCTACTAATCTCATTGTAGAAATTTGCTATAAGCAGCCAAGTATTTATACCACAAACAATAGTACCCTAAAACAGGTGGATTACAAAGATACAATGTGATTTGGATGGTCATGTGACCTTAATAAGGCGACCCCATGAAATGACCTGCTTCATGCAAAATAAGCAACCTTTTATTAGGCTGGAGTCTTCATCTCTTGTGAGTGGACATCATTATCAGGGGGTATGAATGCATAATGCATAAAGGCGCCATTTTTAGCATGCTGTGTCATGCTTAAGATGCTCCAAAAGAGCACAACGGTCAAACACATTTTTCTAGTGTCTGCATACACAGCAAAACAATGCAAAGCAGCGCAGTGCGTGGAATGCAAAAAGCACTTTCTGTGAGAAACAGCTCTTAAGGGTTTTAATCTTATTTGCACCACTCTTATCAGTGTTTAATTGTCGTATTTTGCACAAATCACTAAGTAAATCATGTTCTGCTTTGAATACTGCATTTATTTTGTAAGAGGATAATAATGCGAGTAATATTTAATAACCATTAATTGTGCATGCTCACAAAAATTACTTAATACATTTTAATCAGACTATTCAAGCAGACCGGTTCACATAGCCATTAAACAAACATGCAAAGTTTTCTCATGACAGATTATGAATAGTTCATAATGATCCCAGTGGGTTTTGTTTAATCTCATATACAGGAGATTTCAGTCATGATAAGATAGAGTACTGGTCTTATTGTCAGTGTCACATAATCATAATATATCACTTACATTCCTCATTAAATGTAATAATTTTACTGTATAAATAAAAGATGCTTCCCTCCGCCTCTTCTCCATCTCCCTCTGTGGGAATGACATCATCCTCTGGCAGAAGCATCGCTGCTATTTACGCCACTAATTAAACATCGTTCGGCTTTATATGAGATCCTTCATCAGAACAGTTTCAACGAGAGCCGCAATTAAATGCAGTTTATTACAGCTGTTCATACTGTAAATTAAACTAGTACTAAGCATCTTTAAGATATCTGTGTGTGTATACATGCACACATACAAATATATGTATTTGATCAAACATACAGCAAAAACAGTAATAATGTGAAATATTGTAACAATTAAAAACATGTAATTAATTCCTGTGATGCAAAGCTGAATTTTCAGCAGCATTACTCCAGTCTTCTGTGTCGCATGTTGAAACATACAGAACATTACTGTCACAAATCCAGTCCGTAGCCTTCTGTCTGCTCACCACCAGATGCCGTCTTCTCTTTACATTGACTCTCACACCACGCAGACTTTTACATGTGACTCCGGACTACAGTTCCCATGATCCATTGCACCGATTGCACACACACAGCTGAAGGTACTGATTACACACACACAGCTGAATCCATTTCGGCATGCTTTATAAGCCTTGGACTTCCTCTTTCAGCTTTCTGAATATATATATATATATATATATATATTTTTCTTAAGCACTGTCCTACTGGTAGCTTCCTTGCCGAGGTGATAGGTCATTGTAGTTTGTTTACATACTGCACAATTATTTATGATACCAGATCAACAGACAAGCTCTTACTTATGATGCTGATTTTTCATACAGAGATGGGTCGTTCTGCTTTTTCTAATTATGGTCCGTATATACTGGAGCTTCAAGGTACATTACATATGGTATCTACCATCTCTAGCTATTTTAAAAATATTTTTAAGTCTGTTTATAGAACAATGTGCATGTTTTAATAACTGACTAGGATTTGTATTGGTTTATGTTTGTTCATTGTGTGGGGATGTGTATTTCTTTGTAACTTTGTCTTTTACTGCCTATCTTGACCAGGACTCCCTGGTAGAAGAGATATTGTATCTCAATGGGACCTACCTGGTTAAATAAGCAAGTAAATAAATTGGATCGCATTCACTTTCAAATAAAAGTATTCAAAAAAAATCCTAGTTGAACAAAGTCATGTGACAATTACCTATTTTTCCAACATGCTAACTGTAAGTACTGTACACACCAACTTTCAGGAAAACAGTTTAAAGCAATCAATAGCAGCACACCACAGATATAACCCACATCACCTGGAAGTATTTGTCTGGGGTTTACAATTGATGCCTCTACTGTTGTTGATGCATCCTATTGTAAATCCATCACCTGCTTACTGTACGTATTGCACAAGCACTCCAAGAGTCTAATGTCCGGCTAATGTATTACTCATTTCTAACCTAACTTGTATTACAACATGTCACATCACTCATGCAACTAAATCCTGAAGACAGGCCTTTGGATTTGAGTAAGCTCTTCTGATGAGTGGTAATGAGTTGAGACACAGTGGCTCATGGAGGAGTCATATTAAATTATTATCTGTGGCCGTAATGAAGCAGGAAATGACAGTAGAGATGACAGGATGTTGTGGTCAGCAGGCTTCCACCCTACATTTATCAGGTGCCCGCTTGTGCACTACGAGAACGAGACCGAGTCCTACATGGCTGAAATATAGTCAGCTCGGCTTTTATGGACGTTCTGACAGCTTTTCATTCAACTCGAGACATTCTCTACATGATGGTTTATTCATGTAGTGTGAGTTGATTCAACTTTTTAATTTGTTGATTTGAATTTGGGCTCAGACAACAAGTGTGCCAATTTAACAGTGCTTACTGTGTTATTTTCACATCACTGATTCTGCTTTAGAGTTTAAGGTCTCTTCAGTTTGTGAGCATTTTTATTGTTGTTTAGACCAGAAAAGTAGGGCACAGAAGGTGATGATGTAGCTGTAGTTTTCACCAAAGTTGTTTCCCCTAGTTACCGCCAGCACTTCTGAAACATCTTACTAGCTGAACTAGGTTGATTTCTGCACAAAATCCACATATAAGTGTTTCTGAAGGCAATGGGATTTGAATAAAATGCTACAACCAACGTTACAAAGGAAAATGAAATGGGTTTGCATAGTAACTACTGTGCATATTCTGCAAAAACTAAATCACTTGGCAAAAATAGTGGATTAGAAAATCAGAGATGCTCCTATTATACAAGGTGTCAGAAGATAAGTCTAATAAATTCATGAGTTTAAATTAATTTTATGTACTTACTCGATAATAACATATTTGAGTACATTCTGATATGTCACAAACCACACCAGATTGAATACAATTTCTATACACGGAAGATATTGAAGTTTTAAGGCCTAAGTATACTTCTTTTTTTTACGCGTACGTTAGCGTATGCGCATAGTCGTATGCATTTTATAACGTTAAAATAAAACTATTATTATAAAACCATACACTTTATTTTCTTGGCAACTGAAATAAATTTAGGTTGAATTACTAAAATGACGAAAACTAAAATATATCAATTAATACTGTATATTTAATTGAGGAATACCTTAGCTGTCATCTAATGCTCACAATTAATCTTTAAAAATACTATTAAATGCAAAGTTCGGCACCAATTTCTATTTGTTTTTCTTCCTGTACACTATAATGTTGTGATGCTTGTAGCATATAAAGCTACTTTTTTTTGGTGTGTTTTTTTAGACAAATATTTTATTTTAATATTGTTAACTGTATATCAGCCAGAATTTTAATAATCACTGCATCTGTAAAATAAACATACACATTTTTGAAAAAATGGTCCAGCATTGTTGTTATTGTCAACTAAATCTATAAAAATTAAAATAACCTAAATGCGTAAAATAAATGAAACCACTTAAAATATGAAATATAAATATTCATAGAAAAATTTTAAATGTTAAAATAAACATTAATTATAAAACTATACCTGTTTCTTGGCAACTGATGTTGAATTATTAAAATGGCTAAAACTAAAACGGAAATAAAATTAAAGCTAATTAAAAATACAAAAAATAAGAATTTATGAAAAAAATACTAAACTTTAAACAAAAACTAAAAGAAAATATGTACACAAAAATCTAAATATTAATAAAGACTAATATTTATGTTTTTTACATTAATATTACAAATATTAATCAAAACATCTAAAACAACCCTGGTTCATAGCCTGACTAATCAAACCCAACATGGATTTTAATTTGATAGTTTATTAATTATAAAGAATATTTTTTAATCTGTACTTGCTGAAAGGGTTAAAGCAGAACACCATTCAAGACTTTTCTGTATTACGTGAATGATCTGCCATCAGCACAGCATGCCAACACAAACCCCAGTCCTACACACCTCAATGAGACTCTCGCAAAGGGGCCTTTAATGTGATATCATCTTTATATTCATGGGAACAAATGATATTTCATGCTAAAGCTTTTGCTTTCATGGGCAATGGCACACTGCACTGTCACCATATGGGGAGAAGCGAGCCAAAAGCTCAATCCCAGATCACCCATGCACTGTTCCAGCCCAGCCACAGCAGCGGGATATAATTAGATTGGAAATTATAGAAAGTTACAGGGAGCTAAATCCCCCATGGATTGCGTGGCTATAAATGTCTTGCAAAAGCCAGTGGATGTATCACCATAGCAACAACCCTCTTCTGCATTCTATTTTGAGGGAAGGAGGAGAATGGTGGAGTGGAGGGGGTAAAACGCAAACATAGCTATTTCAGCATTGAAAATTATACATTATTCAAATGGCCCAAAAAAATCAAAAACAAAACCCTTTTCATATGAGAACCGCTGCGAAATTCATATGTACGGTTTGGCTTGGCTTCACAAGGACAACATAAGGTCAAAACAATGGGGTTGTTCTTCTCATTTCATATTTGAAGTAATTCTGGTAATGAATGTAACCAAGAGTCTTTGAATGTTCAATGTTTTGAATTAAACAGCCATTCAAAGGTCAAGAACATTTCATTGATATTTGTAGCATTATGATGTTCTGTTCCAGTTGCCATCAACCGTTTCGATCTAATTTTGTGTTTTGCTCCAGTTACTGTGTTTTTGTTGGTTGTCATTGCTTATTGGCCCAAGACTCTTTGATATTTCAGTCTGTAGACATGACTCAGGTCCTCTGACACAGTTGGGATTTTTTTTTTTTACATCTGTTCTGATGCAGAAAGGTAGTAAAGACATTGTTAAAATAGTCCATGTGACATCAGTGGTTCAACCGTAGTTTTATGAAGCTATGAGAATATATTTTGTGCGCAAAGAAAACAACAATAACAACTTCATTCAACAATTTATTTTCTTCTGTGTCAGAATTCAACACACGTTCAAAATAGTACCACGACATTTGCAGGAGAGAGGAGGATAATGAAAAGTATTCTCGTAGCTTCATTACATTACAGTTGAACCACTGATGTCACATGGAATATTTTAAGGATGTCTTTACTATCTTTTGGGCCTTGAACATGTCAGTTGCGTTGCTGTCTTTGCAGGGTCAGAAAGCTCTCGGATTTCATCAAAAATATCTTAATTTGTATTTCAAAGATGAACGAAGGTCTTACAGGTTTGGAACAACACGAGGGGAACAAATAGTGACAGAATTCATTTTTGGGTGAACTATGCCTTTAAGACATGCAGTGTAAATGCAGCCTTCCTCAATGATATCCGTGTTTTTTAAAGTCTTCCAGGTAAAAATTATGAAGTCAAATTTCTACCTTTTTGAAGTTTTGAAAACGATACCATTATCATCTATGTGTAAACTATAGTTAAAAGCAGATGTCATAACAGATGTCAGCGGTAGATTTTAAAATTAATAGTTCCTTCAAAAACTATTTTATCTTCATGCTGTGGAACTACAAACACAAGGAGTGCAGTGCTGAAAAGGGGCGGGCTATATAAGGTGTATAAAAATGCCAATTTGTGAAAATGGTGATGTCATGCATGTGCATATTACGCATTCAGTCTACAGGCAGGCGTGTAGTGATTCCTTATAAAGTGACATCGCTAACTACTGGCCTGGCGTGTGTAATACAGCATTTATATTCATTTCTGTGGATCCGTGTGAACAGGGGAGCTTTAACAAACTTGTTGTCTGTACATTAAACATTTCAAAAATGCAAAGGAAGTTATTTTTTTTGTAGTGCATTGTTGTCATATAAACATACCCTATGTATGTAATAGTCATGCTTAGCTTTGCAAATATCCCAAATAATCATATATCCATCCCTCACACTATCAAAATGAGGATCTATTGCCTTAATAGTTACCTAAAAACAACAAAAAGGACCATATGCATGAGTGAGAACATCAGACAACACTGCCAAGATCAAACTGAGCAAAGGAGTCATAGAGCACATGGTCTGGATACCCGAGGACATGCACATCCTGACTGAGAGAGCGATCTGTCCCTGACTCACACTGGATTGGATAGTGACAGAACATTTGTTGCACATTTAATGCTCCTGTTGTTATATTTCAATAAGAAGCAGCGTACTGAAACTCCCATAATCCTCTAAATAGCATTAGAATTGTCAATTTACTATTGCCAGGCTATGTAATGGTGTAAAAATACATTACCGATTATTTGAAGGGAGACACTTATATCTGGATGTTTGTTGGGTAATTGCCGATTTGGCTAAAAATGCCCAAACTTTATTATATAACCTCCAACAGCAAAAATAGAGATAAGCACTATTAACTCAAAATGTATATTCAAAGTGTATTATGTTGTAAATGGTACATTAAGGAGCAATTATATTATAATTTTACAAATATATAAATTATAAAATTATTATTGCACATATTACTCTCCATACAAACTCACTGCCATGATATGGTGCACTGGATGGTTGCTGTGCATTTGCTAGTTTGTTTTTGATGGTTGTCATTGCTTATTGGCCCAATACTTTTTTTATTTTCTGGTCTCAACGCTATCTCATGACCAATTTATGTGCATTTTACAAGGTGGCTAATTCATACAAATTCGTGTGACATCACTTGCGATTTTGTATGTTTTCTGTGAAGGGTGGGTTAAGGGGTGGTCATTCGTATGAATTCCTACAAATTTGCCACCTTGTAAAATACGTAAACAATTTTATACAACGTAAAATTTTGCACGAATGAGGTCATCTAAATTCGTGCAAATTAGCCACCTAAGATATGCACAAATTGCTGTGAGATCGGGTTGGGTCTCTAGACATTACTCTGGTCCCATCTTCAGTGTTTACTGGATTTTTTTGTATGCTCCACCAAACAAAGTCAATCTGAAAAGATTATTAAAATTATACATTACTGGCCATTTTATTAAGTACACATTGCTAGTACCGGGTTGGACCCCCTTTTGCCTTCAGAACTACCTTAATTCTTTGTGGCATAGATTCAACGAGGTGTTGGAAACATTCCTCAGAGATTTTGGTCCATATTGACATGATAACATCACACAGTTGCTGCAGATTTGTCGGCTGCACATCCATGATGTAAATCTCCCATTCCACCACATCCCAAAGGTGCTCTATTGGATTGAGATCTGGTGACTGTGGAGGCCATTTGAGTAAAGTGAACTCATTGTCATGTTCAAGAAGCCAGTCTGAGATGATTTGAGCTTTGTGGCATGGTGCATTATCCTGCTGGAAGAAGCCATCAGAAGATGGATACACTGTAGTCATAAAGGGATAGACATGGTCAGCAACAATACTCAGGTAGGCTGTGGCGTGTGACGATGCTCAATTAGTACTAAGGGGCCCAAAGTGTGCCAAGAAAATATCCCCCATACCATTACACCACCACCACCAGCCTGAACTGTTGAGACAAGGCAGAATGTATCCATGCTTTCATGTTCTTTACACCAAATTCTGACTCTACAATCTGAATATCGCAGCATAAATCGAGACTCATCAGACCAGGCAACATTTTTACAATCTTCTATTGTCCAATTTTGGTGAGCCTGTGCAAATTGTAGCTTACGTTTCCTGTTCTTAGCTGACAGGAGCGGCACCCGGTGTGGTCTTCTGCTACTGTAGCCCATCTGCTTCAGGGTTCGACGTGTCGTGTGTTCAGAGATGGTATTCTGCATACCTTGGTTGTAACGAGTGGTTATTTGAGTTACTGTTGCCCTTCTATTATCTCTAACCAGTCCGCCCATTCTCCTCTTACCTCTGACATCAACAAGGCATTTTCGTCCAAACAACTGCCGCTCACTGGATATTTTCTATTTTTCAAACCATTCTCTGTAAACCCTAGAGATGGTTGTGTGTGAAAATTCCAGTAGATCAGCAGTTTTTGAAATACTCGGACCGGCCCGTCAGGCACCTACAACTATTCCATGTTTAAAGTCACTTAAATCCCCTTTCTTCCCCATTCTAATGCTTGGTTTGAACTTCAGCAAGTCATCTTCACCACATCTAGATGCCTAAATGCATTGAGTTGCTTCCGTGTGATTGGCTGATTAGCGATTTGTGTTACCAAGCAATTGAACAGGTGTACCTAATAAAGTGGCCAGTGTCAGTCAGATTTCATATTTCTAAATGAAATATGGCTAGAAGACAGCTGCAGTGCAACGGTCCTCAATGAAACATGTTTGTTATCAATGTAAACAATGTTATCAGTGATTTCCTCAGAGTTTGACTGTTTTACTATTACAGGGGATTTTAGTATTCACATACAGTATATAATGCAGAAATCAAAACAACAAAATTAATTATAACTGTTATAGCACTTGTTATATGTTATAATTATAACACTTTTGACCTGATTCAGCATGTGGATGGACCCACACACAATCGTGGACACACTCTAGATTTACTCATCATTAGAGGTCTAAACATTTCATCCATTGTTATTAAGGATGTACTATCTGATCACTTCTGTATTTTCTTTGATATATTGATCTCTGTTACCACTGAATCTAGATCTGTCTCTGTCACAAAGAGAGCATAAGCTGAGAAAGTTCAACCTGCCACAGGAGCTGCTGATACAGTTCTACTCTGCCGTCATTGAATCCGTCCTCTGCACATCAATAACTGTCTGGTTCAGCTCAGCTACCAAATCTGACCTCAGAAGACTACGGAGGGTAGTCCGGACCGCTGAGTGAATCATTGATACAACCCTCCCCACTCTCCAAGAACTGTACTCCCCCAGAGTGAGCAAAAGGGCTGGCAAAATCACTCTGGACACCTCACATCCAGCACACTTTGAACTGTCACCGTCTGTTCAACGCTACAGAGCTCTGAGCACCAGAATGACCAGACACAGGAACAGGTTCTTTCCCCAAGCAATCCATCTCATGAACACTTGACATTAAACGTGGACACACAACACTATTATACAATTATTTATTCACCATACATACTTATTTTTTTTATTATTTGCACATGCCAGACCTCATACATAATTGTCTGTATTGTATATTGTGTTTTTGCCATTTTCTACATTGCCTATTTGTATATTGTTCTTTTGTTGTCTGTTCTGTCCTGTTGCTGTCATTCTATTGCACTGTGGAGCTTCTGTCACTATAACAAATCTCTCGTATGTGTAAACATACCTAGCCAATAAAGCTCATTCTGATTCTGAAAAACGAGAACACTAGTGCACTATTTGTGAAGGCTATATCTTCAACACCAAGCATTTCTGCAGACTCTGTTGATCTTATCCTGGATTAATTTAACTCAAAAGTTAAGAATGTTATTGGTGATATTGCTCCGGTAAAGGTCAGCAAGAAGACTGGCGGACAAAAATAATCTCGGTATACTTAGTAGACATACTTCAGAGTATGAAAATACAATGCAGAAAAGCTGAGCAGATCTGGCAGAAGACGAAACTCGAAATTTACTATGGCATCTTTAAAGACAGCCTTTATGCTTTCAATGTGGAACTAGCCACAGCTAGACAGAACTTCATCTCAAACTTTATAAACTTAAACAAGACTGGCATATTGCTACTGTTGAGAGACTGACTGATGACACTCAGATTGACCTAGCCTTATCTCCAAATGACTATCGCCCCATTGACTCCCTCTGCCAACGCATTGATTAAATTAACAGTTGCATGTGCCAGAACTTTCTTCAGTTAAACAAGTAGAAAACAGAAGTCATTGCATTTGGAAACAAAGATGAAGTTCTCAAGGTGAATGTATACCTTGACTCTATGGGGGTCAAACAACTAAAAATCTAGTCAAAAATCTTAGGGTGATTCTGGAGACAGACCTTAGTTTTAGTAGTCATGTCAAAGCAGTAACTAAATCAGCATACTATCATCTCAAAAACCTTGCAAGAATTAGAAGTTTTGTTTGCAGTCAATATTTGGAGAAACTTGTTCATGCCTTTATAACCTGCAGGGTGGATTATTGTAATGGTCTCCTCACCGGCCTTCCAAAGAAGACCATTAGACAGCTGCAGCTCATCCAGAACGCTGCTGCCAGGATTCTGACTAGAACCAGAAAATCTGAGCACATCACACCAGTCCTCAGGTCCTTACACTGGCTTCCAGTTACATTTAGGATTGATTTTAAAGTACTTGTACTCGTTTATAAATCACTCAATGGCATTGGATCTAAATACATTGCAGATATGCTCACTGAATATAAACCTAACAGACCACTCAGATCAGTAGGATCGAGTCAGTTAGAAATACCAAAGAAATAAAAATTGTTTGAATCATTAAAAAAAAAAAAATCTGGTTTTATTTTTGTGATTATTTATTTTTTAAATATAATATACAATATTTTTTTTCAAAAGTAATATTTGATAAGTAAACTATTAATATGATTTATGAACCAATATTCTTTTTATCATAGTAATGATTATACAAACAGTAATAGATAATATTACATGTGCTCTGCTGTGTATAATTCAAAAATAAATATTATTTTCTTGATCACGACACAGATAAATACAAAAATAATACATTTTTAATAAATTGAATAATTTTTAAATAAATTATTTCTAAGAAAAACCTCATAACTGATGATATGACTAGCATTTGTCATATAAGAGCTGTTGGCTCATGGACTCATGTTCTGATCCCATTCCCCATCTCTCTCCTTCAAACGTCCTGTCTCTTCAAATAAGCACAATGTTTGCTTTTTTGTACAAATAGTGATTCATTTCGGTCATAAGACATCACGAGAGACTCCATAAAAGTACAATGAAAGTCTTTCCATAAATTTGACAGAGAGTTTCCAGTAAATGCTGGAAATGAATCACACGGGGAAATGGATCTACACAAAACAAGAGCAAGAAGCAAATAAGAAAGAGAGGAAGGAGATGTCAGATAGAATATAGAGGATGGATTTTTACTGGTTGGTTAATTAGCTCCTTTCATCTCTTTTCTATCTACTACAGCGTCCTGTGAGGCTTATCACTGTCCTTCTTAATGCTCTACAGAAGAGCCCAAGTAAGATCTCCATTCACTCAGTGCCATGGCGACAGGGCAGTTCATTTGCGGTTGTAATTTCATAATTATGGCAATTAAACTGCTGGAGTACATGGGAGACACAGTTCGCTATAAATTAGCATCTCTCAGAAAGCAGACAATTGGGGTTCAATTGGTTCAGTGAAAACAGTAATTGGTGAAATGGGCCATTAGAGGCACTGCTGTGGGAACAGCTCTGTGGAGGAGAGAGAATGGAAATGGCAGTCGCTCACTCACTGATCGGGGTGGACTGAAGATGCCATACCAGAACAACTGATGGGAAAGCAGTAGGAGGCGTTTCTCCTTCATTCCTGCGAGAGCTGACAAAAAATATATCAGTCAGATGGCTTGTGGTGATGACATCATCACTCACATGGATGTGGGCCGACGTTGATGGATCGGCCCCCATAACCTACGTCTCAAGGTCTCTGGGAGAAACTATGCTGCTGTTAATGGATAGATGGGTGTCCAGGGTTTCAAGCTGCTTTATTATGGACAGCGATGGGCGCTCTGGACATCTAAATGCATGCAGACACAGAGCGTGAAGGACGGAGATGGTCACAATCCTTATTTTTCTTCAATATAAGACACATTATACTTTAGTAAACCCGCATTAACGGTGCTGTGAGGATTTATGCGACCAAACATAAAATGTCCTTAGTGGCTGACAGATCCTTGACATAGTATCCTGAGAAATCACAACTGCTATCAGAAAGTCAGCCAATCAGCTCACAACAGATTGGCGGACATGTCTTTGAAGGGTGGGGTTTGTAAGATGGTATGTGGTTCAGGGAATTAAGGATTTGTTGGTTAACGTTGGCAGTTAGTAATGGAAGTCCATTCCTGAGTAAAACGAATAGATAACTGTAAGATTCAATTTGATAAGAAATGAAGCTATTTTAAGAGTCTGAATTCACATTTCATTGAATATAAAGTCATAATTACCAAACATTTTGAGAAATAATGTCAGCAATTTGAGATCTGAAATCGCAATTGTCATAAAATGCTCATTTATGAAGAAAGATGAAATTAAGAAATATAAAACCACAATTACAAGAAACAATAAGTAGTCAAAGTTACGAGAAATAGTCATAATTATGAAATGTAATTATGAATGAGGAAATGAAAAGTCACAATTGTGAGAAATAAACTACAATTAGGAAAAACAATAACAACAATTGTTATCTATAATTTCACAATCACAAGAAATAATTGCAAATATAAGAAATACATTTGCAATAGTTAGAAATACTGTTGTAATCAGAAGAAACAATGTCTCAGATGAAAGATTGGAAATCACAATCGTGAGAATGTTGCAATAACAAAAAAATTGACAAATATAAAGTTATACTTACAAGCTAAAACTACACAGTTGCAGTTGGGAAATATAAAGTCACAATTGTGAGGAATATAGTAACGTTTATGAGAAATAAAGTAAAAATTTAGAAATACACTGTTAAAAAATGACCGTGATTTTAACTGTAAAAAAGCTACAGTAAAAACGTGTTAAACGGTTAACAGTAAAATTTACAGGGAAAAACCGTAAACTGACATTCCCAGAATTCCCTGCGTTGCATTTCAAATTTAGTTTGAATTTGATGTTTTTTATTTGAAATAACTATGTTTCCTCTAAGTTTTTTCTTATCAGTTATGTTTATTAGGGTATATTAACATTATATAATTTCATGAAATTACGGGTATTTAATTGTAAATTTAAGTTAAACCCGTAAAACCAAAAAATTCACAGCTGCCGTATTACAAGTAATATAAAGTCACAGATGTGAGAAATAAGTAATGAAAAACTATTTTTAAATATAAAATCAGATTTACAAGAAATACATTTGCAAGTGAAATCAATAGTGGTGCAATTGTGAGATAGTGGTTCAATTGCAAAAATTGCAATATAAGACAAATATTAAGTCACAAATTACAAGAAGAACATTTTATTTGAACTTAATTTAAAGAGATAAAGTTGCAATTATGAGAAATAATATTTAATATAAAAAAAACATTGAGATGAATGGGAAGGTTAATGAAGCGGTCTCCAGTTAGAAGAACGGTATATTAACAAAACAGCTGAAATTACTTCAGCACTATAGCTATGCACACTTTAACATACCGGCAATTCAATACGTTTTATAGTTATATTAGTTTAACAATATAGATCTCAAATCCTCCTTGCAAATGATATTAGTATCAGCTGACAGAGGCCAGCGTGCAGACTGCCTGCTATTGGTGTTCATGTGCAAGCCATTTGAGAAGTTTGAGATTGTTCATTCACCAACAAAATCATTCTTGTAAGATCCACAGGCAAAGTTAACACTCTGCAGCTGTAGATGAAAGTCTTCATGTGTGTATACGAGTGTGAGATGAACACATACCTTTGCACCCATCTTCCCTGTCAAAAGCATCACACTTGGCTGCCATGGCAACTGGGTTTGCAATTGAGAAGGTCACGACGAATGAGACAAGAGTTTGATATTAATCTACCCGTTAGAGCCGTTGTCTTCTGCTTCAGTTATCTGATAGTCTCATAGTACAATAATAATACAAACATATAGTTTTTATATTTTATATATTTTTTTACAATTCTGTTCAGTTAATGCAATAAAAAAATGGTTCATACAAATTTTACAATTCTGTTCTCATTGTAGTCATTTGCTCACCCTTTCACTCATTAAATGTAAACCATGAAAGTTGAGTAATTAACCATGGACTTGCTTTTCTTCACTGATCTCTATGTAGATTATAGATTTATTACATCATATTACTTATAACAAAATCAGTGTTTCAGACATGTTTCAAACCAAACATCACAACTTTGTTTCTTACCTGTAAATACGACTTAGCCTTCAAACATGGCTTAACACATTTTGATGATATATGAAGCTGCGTGAAAAGTTTGAAGGTTGGGGCAGTGAAGTAGATGTTTAATTAATGACAAAATACATTTGTAACATTTCCTTCTGTGAGTTGTTTGGACCACTTTTATGATAATTTAACTCTGTACTTTTTTTTGAGTATCATATTTGATTTAGGGATGGGAATTTTTCAAAAATGTTCTATTTGAATATTTGGCCTTTAAAAAATGAATATTCATTTATTTAAATGACGTTTAATGAGAAATATATATTTTTTAGAAATTGTATTTGGTGTTTTCACCTTTAATTTGATAGGACAGTACATTAAGCAGATAGGTAGCACAAATTGATAGCGATAAAAATACTACCAATCAGATTGTGCTACCAGCAGCTTTTTCTGCATTCAGCCCCGACAAAACCTTGCAAACCCTTTTTTAAACTGAAACGGTGGTGCGTTGGTTCTGAAGATGCAAGAGTTGCAACTATGGCAGCTGAGAAGGCCATTCTTTGTGTTCTTTTTGAAGAATTTTTGTATATATATATATCAGCCGGGCCACAAGGGTGCGCTGTTTGCATTCAAAACCGAGCATATATCGACGAAGAATCCCTGTGTCGAGGCTGATACAGAAGAGCGTACGCATTTTGCGTCACGGGGATAATCTCCAAAATGGTGCTACGCTGACACGGAGGAGATGTTACGGTGCCTAATTGTTGAATAAAGCCGTTATTTTTGTTTTATTTCCGTACAAAAAGTTTTCTTGTCGCTTCATAATGTTACAATTGAACCACTGATGGCAGATGGAGTATTCTGGCGATGCTTTTCATACTTTTCTGGACCTTGACAGGGCAATTTACTTGGCAGTCAATGGGACAGTCACAAGCCTCCCGGTTTTTATCCAAAATATCTGAAATTGTGTTCCGAAGACGAATGAAGCTTTATGGGTTCGGACTGCAGTAAGAAAAATTTCAAAATTTTCATTTTGGGGTGTAGTATCCCTTTAAGTTTTTAAATAGCATTCAAGCTCAAGCAGAGCAAATGGAAAAAAATTAACCAGACCGTGCCAATTACAGTGTTTATATTGTTTCACATGTTAAAGCTGAGAAAAACAATAATATCCACACAGACGTTCCAGAGACAGAGATTATGCGAATCAAAGTTTCTTACAGGCTTTGTGTTTTCTGTTCTTAAAACACTCTCCCTCAAGGAAACTGTAATGAAGCATATGTCTCAAGATCATCATCAGATAAGCTCTCCTGTCAGCTCACTCGGGTACAGCTGCACAATCAAAGTTACTCCAAACTTTGCAAGGCAAATGATTGATTATTTGATCATACTATCAACTTGTTAACACGCTCCACAGCGCCAGCCAGTACATTTAGTTTAGTCTTTAATTTGCATGCTTAGGATATGTCATGGATTCCCTGCATTTAAGGCCAGCAAAGCAAAACATAGTAAAAATCAAATAGTGATTTTATTTTTCTAATAATAATTACAGATCGAATATTTGACTATTAGTGCACTGCCCTAATTTGATTATTTGATACATCAGATTTAAGTATGATATAGCCAAAGAAGCTCATATTTGAGCAAGAATAGCCTAAAACACCTCGATTTTATTCAGAGGCCCAAAATAAGCAAAATATGCAATTTGATGCACTTGCTCATATTTATATTGACAAAATATGAAATTATGATAGGATTCTGTAATGTAAATTAATGAAATCTTAATATAGCAGACTAGTTACTGTACATAAAATGCATATAAATATCAGTCATCACTCTATATCTCCCAATAATATCTTAGTAAAATTATATTTAATATTTTAGTTAGATTACTTTTATACATTACAACCTTACATTTCACTGCTGTGTATGTGTCAACCTTCACATAATTGTGTATGTGACGAATACAAATCTTTAATCTCATCTTTAAATGATTAGTTGTAAAATCAAATCTATTGTGGGGGAGAAATGTAAAACATGCAATACAATGATGCTTCAGTGATGAACAAATAATCGTTCTTCAAAAGCCTGATATATCATGTTGGATACTTATGTGTTAACATGATTTTTCATAAAAAATCTTGAAATAACAATATGAAAGTTACTCTTAGATTTTCTTCAGTAAAGATTTCACAGCAAAAGACATGCGAACCAATTATACTACAAGACATTGTACGTGTTAAATATGTATGAACTATCAATCAGAGGACAGAAGGCATGACATAGATAGTATAAAACAGGTTTTGAATACAGAGGGCTTTGTGTAGTTACCTCCTGGTCACCATTCACTTTCACTGTTCTGAAAAGAGCAGTGTGAACATTCTGCTAAAACTATCCTTTTGTGATCTGTGGAAAAGAAGGGCGTTTGAAAGGCCATGCATCTGGCTACATTTAGTATGTGACACCCACTTTTCACAACCCAAACAATTAAAGATGGATAAAATACAAAATATAAATATTTTTCCTTATTGAATATCCTCACCTGAACACATGTCAGATTATGGAAGTAAAATGGTTTGCATATGACATTTTATGTTGACTTTAATTTAATTTGATTGATCACCCAAAAATAAACATTCTATCAAACACAAAATTAAAATAATTTTAATGAAAGGTACATTCCTCCAAAACTATGATGCTGTACAAAGTTCATAAAGAAAGTTGGCATGAGGGTGAGTAACTGAAGACAGACGGTTCATTTTTGGGTGAACTGTCTCTTTAAGAGAAAACTATGGTTCCCATCACTCCAGGCTTAAAGATGGAGACTTTGCTCCTGAGATTCCCTCATTAAGTTATTAATTGGGTCGAGCTGTATTCCTTTCCCAAGGTATGTAAAACCAGAACAAAGCCACACAACAGCGTTCACAGTAGATCTAAAAATCAAAGTGTTTATGAGATAAGATATTTTTGATTCATGATCATCCACATTAAACCAACAGAAAACAATCCATTGTCTCAACCTGTTCAGTGACCTCTGGTGTCAAGCTGGTTTTGAGTGACTGTGATAAAGCTTTGAACAACCAAGAAGCAGCAGACATGGAAAATACATCATTAGCACTAGAGGACACGTAATTGCTGTGCTGACGTAGGCTTTTCAGCGCGTTCATCAAAAGCTTGTGATCTTACGCATCCAACACTCCCTTCCATGTCAGGAGCCCAGCCGAGGAGATCTGGAGGCAAATTAGCCGATCTTATTGATTTCTCTCAGACCAATTAACCCAGACTCCACAGAACTGACACAGACCCGCACGGATGGAGAGGGTTCATTCACTCTGGGGCTCCCACCGCCATCTCTCTTCGGTTATGCGCACACTGTCTCCAACATGGTATTGATTCGACGCTAATCAAGAACTTCTATAGCTTTCGGGAGAACACTATAGAGCAATGCATTCTTCATAAAGAGAGATTGATTTTATGACACAGCGATCTTATTTTACCTCCTGCTTTGAAAGCATTAGCGGTATTAACGTTATCCTCCCACCGAACACTAGTAATTATAAATGCTGAGACTGAAGCTCAAGAATCAGAGTCTGTGAGAACCTTCTCGCTTCACTGTAGCCGGCCCAAACAAAGAGCGGCTGTTCAAAGAGCCAAGTCTTTTTATTAAAGAAATTCATCATTTTCATAATATTGTATTATAATTTCAATTCAGCAAGAATGTTTTAAATTGATTAAAAATGACCGTAAAAATTAATGAAAAAAGCTACAAAAGCTTAAAATAAATGCTTTTGAACTTTTGTCAGATAATCCTGAAGTATCATGATGGTGATAATAATAAGAGTTTGTCTTGGGCAGCAAATTAGCATGATTTCTGAAGCATCATGTGAGTAATGATGCTGAAAATTCAGCTTTGACAAATGGCATTTAAAAATATATATATATATTCAAATGGAAAACAGTTTTCTTAAATTGTACTAATTATTCACAATATTACTGACTTTACTGTATTTTTCATCAAATAAATGCAGCCTTAAGTGAGCATAAGAGACTTCTTTTAAAAACATAACAAATCTTACCGACCACCAGCTTTTCAGTGGTCCTATAAAATATAAAAACATCATAATTCTTCTATTGACCATGTGAGACAGTTTAAACATATCTTAGTCTGCTGTACTAAAACAATTGCCAAAATGTATTTGTTAGCTCAAGTAGACTTACTGTAATTACAGATGGAAGCAACTTTTGAACATAATATTTTTTATTTATACTGAGAAATTTCATGTTTTGTGTCTACTTTGTTTTCCAGATGTGTTTCAGTGGACCTCCCTCAGGCAAGATAAAGCTTAATAACATTAAAGATAAATGATTAAATTGCTGCCTAAAGAGGCTAAACTTGGCATTATGTTAATTTTTCTTGTGCGTGGGTTAAGCAGCTAATGCAATAAATTATAAATTATAATAAATTATGTAATAACTAATTTAATAAATTATACATACATACATACATACACTCACCGGCCAGTAACTCAAATAACCACTCGTTACAACCAAGGTATGCAGAATACCATCTCTGAACGCACAACACGTCGAACCCTGAAGCAGATGGGCTACAGCAGCAGAAGACCACACCGGGTGCCGCTTCTGTCAGCTAAGAACAGGGAACGGAGGCTACAATTCGCAGAGGCTCACCAAAATTGGACAAATAAAGATTGGAAAAGCGTTGCCTGGTCTGATGAGTCTCGATTTCTGCTGCGACATTCAGATGGTAGGGTCAGAATTTGACGTAAAGAACATGAAAGCATGGATTCTGCCTCTCAGCGGTTCAAGCTACTGGTGGTGGTGTAATGTGTGGGGGATATTTTCTTGGCACACTTAGTACCAATTAAGCATCGTTTAAACGCCACAGCCTACCTGAGTATTATTGCTGACCATGTCCATCCCTTTATGACTACAGTGTACCTATCTTCTGATGGCTATTTCCAGCAGGATAATGCACCATGTCACAAAGCTCAAATCATCTCAGACTGGTTTCTTTAACATGACAATGAGTTCACTTTACTCAAATGGTCTCCACAGTCACCAGATCTCAATCCAATAGAGCACCTTTGGGATGTGGTGGAACGAGAGATTTGCATCATAGATGTGCAGCCGACAAATCTGCAGCAACTGCGTGATGCTATCATGTCATATGGAGCAAAATCTCTGAGGAATGTTTCTAACACCTTGTTGAATCTATGCCATGAATAATTAAGGCAGTTCTGAACGCAAAATCGGGTCCAACCCGGCACTAGCAAGGTGTACCTAATAAAGTGTCCAGTGAGTGTATGTGTGTATATATATATATATATGGCACTATTTTTGTTAGATATTTACAGTATAACAATATTTTACTGTTATTCACAAAAAACAGCCAGCATGCAGAAGCCATGCGTGAAAAGCCAGCTCATGGTCCAACATTAACAACAATAATAAAATGAAATTGCTCGTTGTGTTCAGTTTCTCAGTGTTTTGACCGACTTTTGATGTAAGGGGTGGGATTTGATTTTATCTATTGGGAACTAATTGGATTGTGAAACAGGCCAGAGCCACTGGAGTGAGTAGAGGACTGATCCTCTCCTGATTTCATGTCCAACCACAGCAGCTGAACTTTCAGACATTCATTTGTAGATTTGCTGACTGGAATGTCTTTGTTATGCCTTTGTTGGTTTTCTGCAAATGGGGTGTGCATTATGATCAAACATCTCATTACAACTGTGCCAAGAACCTGAGTGAGAGTTCATATCCTTCTCAGGATTATTAGATGAACAGAAAGTTCAAAAGAACGGTATTTATTTGAAACAGAAACATTATGTAACATTACAATTGTCTTTACTGTCACCTTTGATCAATGTAATGCTCCTTGATAAATACAAATCATTTCTTACTTATCCCAAACTTTTAAATGGCAGTGTATCACGGTTTAAACCGCACAACTGTTTTTAACATTAATGATAATATAAAATGTTTCTTAAATCAGCATGTTAGAATGATTTCTGAAGGATCATGTGACTGAAGACTGGAGTAATGATGTTGACATTTTTAGTTTTTACTGTATTTTTCATCAAATAAAAGCAGTCTTGGTGAGCAAAAGAGACTTTAATCAACATTAATAAATCTTAAATTAAATCTATTTCCAGATTTTGACTGGCAGTGTACATCAGGATCAAAATAATCTGGAATATTCTCTGAAGGGCAAAGCAATATGCCTCTAGATAATTGTGACGCATGATCAAATTTTTTGTTGCCGCATTAATATCTGGCCTGTCATTTGTCTTCTTGAAGGATGCTCATAGTCTTTTAAAGTATTCATTAAAGTTCTTCTCTGTCAACTGAGGTATACTGAATTGCCACCTGTCTACAGCTTTATTGACTCTTGCATTTTTAAGAATGAAGGTAACCGGTTCATGATCATAAATGAAATACATGATATATTTGACATAACACTCAGAAATCAATACAGAAGTTTGATTGATGGATAATAGAAAACATTCTCCTGCAACAGTTCTTCATTTCTTTCCCCGCTTAAGTCTGCATGTATTAATCTCCACTTACAATACACTATAATTTTAATAGTTGCTACAAATGATCACAAAGACTTGACACATCTGCACTTGTGCATAAATATTAGACAATACTGCTTATGGAAGTATTATAAATATTACCTTGCCCCTCTTTGTCAACTCTAGTGAAATGGCAGGATGATCTGTTTCGACCAATGACAGACAAGCATTCCAGAAACCTGTTTGAACACAATGCACAGAAATCACACATTATTTTTCATTATTTGGTAGTTTATTTAAATACACATGAAAAACGATTGATTTTATTTTAGTTCGTTTAAAAAAATATATAATTTAATATAATTATTTATGTACACTACCGATCATTTCAAGTCAAGTCAAGTTGAGCTTTATTGTCATTCCACTACATGTGTGGACATATAGTGGGACGAGATGTCGTGCCTCACAGGACCACGGTGCTACATAAATACAGATATACAACACGAAGTAAAACAGTATAAACCTATACACAAACTAACCTACTGTCAGCTTTGACTATACATATGCTATATATAAAAGTGGTTACCTATACATAAACTAAAAAACAGGAAACAAAAAATACAAACTGTACAAAAAATACAAACTGTACAACTGTGCAGATGACTTCAAATACTGTACATGTGCAAAAGAGAGACATTCAAGCAGCTGGCTGGGGAACAGTGTAAGGTGATTTGTGGTGCATGAGCCAGTAAACATACATACATTACAGTCGTATATTACAGTCAGTCTTTTGTGGGATTTGGACACACAATGGTGTGTGAAAGTGTCTAGTGCATGTGTGTGTTGCTACAGGTGTTGCTACAGGTGGCTTGTGCAGGCCCGCTCACCTGAATTCCACAGAGATAAAAGTTTAACAGTTTTTTCCTGAGATGTGGTAAGGTGGGGGGGGGGTGTTGTTTGGGGTTTCAGAGAGGGGCGGTGTGATGTGAGTTCAGGGCTCTCACAGCCTGGGGGAAAAAGCTGTTGAGCAGTCTGGCGGAGCGGGCTCTGATACTCCGGTACCGTCTACCTGAGGGTAGGAGCTGGAAGAGACTGTGGGAGGGTGGGTGGGGTCCTCCACGATACTTTTGCTTTGCTGGAGCATCGTGTAAGGAAAATGTCCAGGATGGAGGGAGAGGGGCACCAATGATTTTTGCAGCGGTGTTCACTGTCCGCTGGAGGGTCTTGGCGGTCTGCTGCACAGCAGTTTCCGTACCAGACAGTGATGCAGCTGGTCAGCACGCCTCAATGGTACCCCTGTAGAAGGTGGTGAGGATGGGTGGAGGGAGGCTTGCTCTTTTCAGCCGGGCGGAGAAAGTGTAGGCGCTGTTGTGCCTTCTTGGAGATAGACTTGGTGTTGGTAGTCCAGGTGAGGTCCTCTGTGATGTGCACCCCCAGGAATTTAGTGCTGACTCTCTCCACAGTCGAGGTGTCGATGGTCAGTGGGGGTGGTCAACAGAGTTTCTCCTGAAGTCCATCACAACCTCCTTTGTCTTCCACATTGAGGGACAGGTTGTTAGCGCCACACCATTCAGCCAGCTGTGCCACTTCCTCTCTGTAGTGCGTTTCATCGTTGTTGCTGATGAGACCTACCACTGATGTGTCATCGGCGAACTTGATGATGTGGTTGAGCTGAACTTGGCAGTGCAGTCGTGGGTCAGCAGCGTGAAGAGCAGCGGGCTGAGCACACAGCCCTGTGGGGCCCCTGTGCTCAGTGTGGTAGTGCTCGAGGTGTTGTGGCCGACCAACTGACTGAGGTCTTCCGGTTAAAAGTCCAGGATCCAATTGCAGAGGGAGTTGTTGAGGCCCAGCAGGCTTAATTTATTGATGAGCTGTTGTGGGATTATTGTGTTGAATGCTGAGCTGAAGTCGATGAACAGCATTCTAACATATGAGTCTTTATTTTCTAGGTGGGTAAGAGCCAGGTGGAGGGTGGAGGAAATTGCATCATCCGTAGAGCGGTTTGGGCGGTATGCAAACTGGAGCGGATCGAGTGTGTTGGGGAGGCTGGTTTTTATGTACACTACAGCTAATCATTTATTAAATTGTAATACATTTGTTTGATTAGAATTACAAAAAAAGAGTAATAATGTGAAATATTAATTTAATTCAAAAGCACTATTTTCTATTCGAATAAATTTGTAATTTATTCCTTTAATGCAAAGATGTATTTTTAGCAGTCATTATTCCAGACTTTAGTGTCATATGATCCTATGGAAATCATTATAATATGCTGATTTGGGGATACATTATTTTCAATTATTATTGGTACTCAGTTATTAATAATGGCTGTTTAGCAATGTTAAATGCAGCTTCAAAAAACATTTTAAAAGTAGTGACCTGTAGCATATAAAATAATAATGTATCGGTCATGACATAATTATTTTTTCTATCTTATTTTTATTATTATATACATATTTTTTTCAATTTTAATATCAGCTTTCCTGAACAAAGTCTCACCTCTGGCATAATTGATCAAAACATATTACATCTGAAACCTAAAAGTCCAGAAACTGTCCTTTCGAAAAGTGGTCTAAGAGTGATACAGCAGTTAAAGCAGCACAGTCTCCTCCACAATAGACCAGGTGAGACTGAGCGAAGGCAAACTCGTTCTCAATAATCTATGACTCTGTCTCTGCCCTCAGGGTTAATCCATCACTCACAGGGAGGTTAATGAAAGATGGCACATCATGGAAGCCCGTCATCATGAGGATGGCTGATCAGGGTGGCAAGGACACTGGCAGGCTGGGGTATTTTTGAAGGCAGGCCACATCCTGGCTGACTCATCATTTTCCCAGTGAATCCTAAAACATGGATCCTTTTATGCTGTGAGGCCATCTGCTTGGCCGTGTAGCAGAAAAGAGTGGGTGCAGACGCCCACCGGAGTGACCTCACGGAGCAACGCGGCCAGATGGATCTCAGGGGAGGCATACTGACACCGGTGCACCTAAGATTAATCGGCATCAGATTGCCATGGTCGTTCATATGATAGTTTGTGCGGTAAATATATTCTCAGAGGCTTGTCATTGCCTGCTGTCAGATTTGACCTTTGTGTCTTTCACTCGTAAGGTCAAAACAAATCACTTTCTTTAGTTTCAGCTCTGATGCCTCCAGCTTTTGTCCCTCTGATGGTTAAACAAGTTGTTTTAACCTCTTAATTTCCTCAGGGCTCAGACCATCTCTCTCTTTCTGTTTGTATATCGCTAAGCTGTTTAGATTCATGGAGCCCTTTTATGGTTAAAAATATTTTTACAAATATTTAAGAATATTTGCATACAGTCCTGGGGTGTTAAAGAGCAATTGAGTTTTTGTTTTAATTCTGGGTGAGATTTGAAATAACCACATTTCAGCATGAATGTATGAATTAATTAATAAAATTACTATAAATAAATAAATAAAATGGATGTATTGTTAAAACAAGAAGATTGCGAGCCCGGTGATGATCACCAGGCCCGGTGATGATCCGTTCCGTGAGCCCACAGAGTCCGCTCCAGAGTCCGCTCCGTTCTGTGAGCCCACAGAGTCTGCTCCAGAGTCCGCTCCGTTCTGTGAGCCCACAGAGTCTGCTCCAGATTCTGCTCCATTCCATGAGCCCACAGAGTCCGCTCCGTTCCATGAGCCCACAGAGTCTGCTCCAGAGTCTGCTCCATTCTGTGAGCCCACAGAGTCTGCTCCAGAGTCTGCTCCATTCCATGAGCCCACAGAGTCCGCTCCGTTCCATGAGCCCACAGAGTCTGCTCCAGAGCCCGCTCCGATCCGTGAGCCCACAGAGTCCGCTCCAGAGCCCGCTCCGATCCATGAGCCCACAGAGTCCACTCCAGAGCCCGCTCCGATCTGTGAGCCCACAGAGTCCGCTCCAGAGTCCACTCCGTTACGAGAGCCCACAGAGCCCGCTCCAGTCCAGGATCCCACAGAGTCTGCACACAAGGCTCGTGAGGCAGACCTTGCCCTGCGCACCACTAAAGTTCACTATATGGATGCCAGGTATCAACTTACGGGATGACACCCAGGCCATGGATGACTCTATGGCTCAGCCTGTGCTTGGTGTATTCTATTGACTCCCCTGTGTCTTACCCCCACGTGAGCCTTGGTTTTGAGTCGCTCCACGTCATAGCACGGCGTGGTTGTACTTATTCCCATACAAGCGTCTTTCGACGCAGTACGAATGAAATATCGAAAGGGAATGTACTCGGTTAATATCGTAACCTCGGTTCCCTGAGATATGGAACGAGTACTGCGTTCCTGGCCGTGCTATGAGCTGCACTCCTCAGTCGCTTCCTTTGAAGAAATCTGAGATGCGGCGGCAAAGTGGCCGCTTATATAGCCAGACGCCCATCCTATTTTGGCGGGCTATGGCGGGCTGCATAGCCATAGGCGAGCGCGCTGCCGCCAAGCCATTGGTTTGGTTTTTAGTACTGCACGAACCAATGGATGTGCAGTTACACTGCGTGATTAAAAAAGGCTTCAGTTGAAGAGGACATTTTTTTTTCCCCATTCAAGTGTCTTCGACGCAGTACTTGTTCCATATCTCAGGGAACCGAGGTTACGAGAGTAACCGAGTACGTTTCTGCACACAAAAAGTATTTTCGTAACTTTGTAAAATTTCTATGTGTTCTATGTTTCTACGTTTCTATGTGTTGATCGTGGTAATATCATTGCTGTCTATATAGGGTCAGAGAGCTCGCAGAATTCATCAAAAAATATCTTAATTTTTGTTCTGAAGATGAACGAAGGTCTTACCAGTTTGGAACGACACGAGGGTGAGTAATTAATGACAGAATTTTCATTTTTGGGTGTAAATGGGTTTAAACTATCCCTTTAAAGATATTTGTTCACCAGCTCTGACTTTGGGCCTCATTTTTAAAGGCATTATCTGAAATTTAGCAAAACACTGTAGCCTACAAATGAGTCACATTATGACTCGTGCATATAATATGCAATATCGCAAATACTGGTGTTACTGGCACCTGAATCGTTCCTAAATGGAGAGAGCAGGAGTTTCATGTACCGCCAGTATTTAGATGATTTGCTTTTCTGTTTCTCTTTTTTAAGAGTCAGTGGAAATCATTGGCTGAATACTTTCTCACCAACAGTTCTTGTTTTATTAGCATATTTCTTTCAGGCCCTGACAGCATCCAGGCCCCTTGCTGTCTGTTTGTGTCTCTCTTGGCCAAGCAGCTTATGGTGTCTCCAGCTACAAGGGGTTGATTAATCATGGTGGTTTAGCATTTCAATATCTCCTGCTGAGAAAGCAGAAAAGTTGTGAGGAAAAGAGGAGATGACAGTGTCTCCATGCTGGACCGCTTAGCATGCTTCATTGCAGCTCTGCAGAGGCATGCAAGATTTCAGACTGGTTTGGAAAAGTCAAATTCCAGACTTCAATTCTGTCTGAACCAGGTGAGCAACAAGCATCTTCTTTGCCATTCCATGATTGCAGCCATGAAAAAGAGTCATCTTCATCATTATATGACCTGTTCCTGTGAGGCAGCAAGTCATTGACAAGATTGGAGCTTGATAAGCTTTAAAGTTTTAATTTAAAATAATATTTACATTAAGAAAAACAGTAAGAGTTTACAAGTATATTTTCTGGTGGAAAGGAAGGGTATTTTCTGATGTCCTGGTACTCATTATGCATCTCTGTTGGCTGTCAGCACATAATACAGCATCATTTTTGCACAGTCATATGATTCAGTAGATGTATTACACCAGTCTCCAATGTCACATGATCCTTCAGAAATCATTCAGGAAATCTTAAATCATGAATTCAGAAATCATAAAAATCTTAATTATTCCAAACTATTGATGGAAGTCTATACAATAATAACAACACAACAATAATACGCAATTATTATAGTAATGACATTTGAACTTTCTAGAATGTAAGTGAGTGGGAGACTTTCACAATTCAATCAAATCTGATTAAAATCTAATTAAGCAGTACATCGTTTCTTTTTTAACTTTACTGGCTGATATTTAGTCCAACATCACTCCGCTGGTCTGTGCACCTTCCAGAAAAGGTAACGTTAAGCCAGTAGCTGGAAACAAGTGAGTCAATGAATCATTCACTCAATCAATTTGTTCAAACATACTGATTCATTCGGGAGCGAAATGCCACTTTCTGTTTCTCAGTGACAGGTATATTGAGTATTTTCAATAACAGACTACTACAAAATAAAGTTTGAGTAGAGCTTGAATATTAAGCAGCTTGAGAAGAAGAAAACTGCTGAAGTTTTGAGGAATTGTCTTTCAATATGCTGTGCTAAAATATGTGACTGGTCAAGATTCCTTGCAATATTTATATGCTGCTTGCAATAGTTATTACATTAAAACAATGAAATGTAGAAGTTTCTAGAGTCAGTAGCCTATTTTCTAAGACAGAGTGACTCTGTTTGACTCATTTTAAAATACAGCCCATCAGGCATGACCCTCTTTTTGTTAGACTCATATGCATGAACATAGTGTGTCCAATTTCTCAAAATATTAAAACAACAGAAGATTTTTTTCCATAATGGAATTTTACACTCACGCTGAATTTTCAGCTTAGGCTAAACAAACAGCAGAAGCCTTGCAGCAGCCATAAGATACTTCACTGAAAGATACACCAGGGAACCAAACAGGATTTTCCACATGGGACCTAAAAGAGATTATTTTAGCATCTAGCTTATTCAGCACTCTCCAACTCGTTTTTAACCCTTGACTGTGTGGAGACGATCAATATGATATAAGCCCATGACCAATATGTACATAAATATGTCAATAACTCCTCTTCAATTCCTCATGTTCAAGGACTCACAAAGTTCATCAGGTCAGATCTTTGTTAACTATGCAAGACTATGCTTTTTGCTAAAGAGAAGCCGTAGAAGAACATACATAAGACATCTTGAGAAAGAAGATAATAAAGCTGGAATCATTTGCATTTATTCTGGTGAATAAGAGTCATAAATTACACACGTTCAGGATTTCAGTAAAGCAGTGTCTTGAGGCTGTCAAAATCAAGGTTAAATGATCCAAAAGGTTGAAGGGAAGTACTTAAACACAACCCAGCCAAGTTTGTGCAGCAATGTGAGGAGCTGAATGCCAGGATGGCAGTTCAGGAATGGCTAGAGCTGACAATGTATATAAAGTTAGCCAGCCTTTTGGACCGAGGAATCAAACAGGAAAAAACAAAAGCTTGGAAAGTAAAGAAAGGGACCTTAGGGATGAAGTAAGCATTGGAAAGTAAGTTGCAAAAACTCAGAACTTAAAGCTGAGCAATGATCCTTTGAAAAAAAGTGGAGGACGAAGATCAAGAAAGAAAGAAATCACAAAGTCAGAGACAAAAAGGAAGTTACTGGATAAAAAGAAATGGTAGGTTGACAAACTATAAAAGAGCATGTTAGACCTTGAGACAATATATTGGGATTTTTAAGGTAAGCAAGTTTGAAGGTCTACAGCTGCATGATAAAGAACTTGGAAGTTTTAATGGAAAGAGGTTGACATAAATACAGCTTTGATAAAATACTGCATGTTTAGAACCTGTTACTGCTTCAGTCGTTGCTTTGGTGTCTTGCTCCATCTTGTGGTTTAAAGGGTGCAGCCTGTTTCAATCTTCTAAATATGACTATGAACCACATAGCCTACAGAAAACACAAATGATTTAGTTTATTTTTAAAGACAAGTTTGAATATTTAATTTTATTCCTCACTAAAATGTCCATTGTGTAACAAATATGTTCATGTTTTTTTTATAAAATAAATGTGTCACAGAAGATGTGTAACAATTGGATTATTGTAAATAAAATATCTGATTTATGAATAATTAATTCTCTATTATTATATGTGGCTGTATCATGTGGTATGACAGGTCTGATTAATTGTAACGAATCGGTTCATTTCTCATTTGAGTCATCATGTTCATCATGGAAACAATTATTTTGAAACTATGATTTATCACTATTAAGTATGTAAGTAAGTTATCCATAGTGACTGTAGTAGTACTTATCATAAACTAATTACTAAAGTGTTCCAGTTGTCATCCTCATTTAGATCCATTGTGTCAGATAGCCTACTATTTTACAAGAAAAAGTATATTTTTTATATTTGAGTATTTAAATCAAGCCCACTGAACCAAAATCAACACATATTACTAAAATGCCCTTATTTTAGTTATGTTGTCTTGATTTAAGCACATTATTATGATAAAGTAAACTGATCACTGAATATGGGTGCAGTTACTGAATTTTGGAGATTACAATGTCAAGGTTAACATATTAAGTCAATAACTGTATGTAGCCTATAAGCACAATCACGCATTCACAAAAATATTACGTTTTATTCCACTTTAAAATACTTTTACAGATTAACACTTTCAGTCATAGCTTAGTGAATTATACAACTTTTAAAACACATTTTTGGTCAAATCATTGCATACAGATTAAAAATGTAAACACTGTGATTCAAACAAACAAAATGTGCTCACTAACACATATAACAGCTTTCAGAGAGAGATAACAACAATTCATCATATAATACCTTATTGGAATAATATTGTGGACAGCGTTCCACTCACAAATAAAATGAAAGAAATAACATTTAAGTTGATTCATAAAAGTTACTTTGCTAAAGCTTTTCTTAGAAAATATAAGTCAGACAGTGAAGTGAATTTATGGTTCCCCTTCATGGGAACTTCGAACTGCGTCCCCTAGGGGTCGCTACGGGAAACGCCTTCAGCGTGACTCGTGTCTGAAGATACATATGTAAAAACACCATCCGTTGGCGGCGACAGCCCATGCGTCACACTACGGCACGACCATAATAAAAGGACCGCCGAGAATACATCATCAGCTTTTCTTCGTCTTCACTGACTGGTCTGTTTGAAGAAAGCGTGCATTCTGGTAGGAATACAGTTTTCCTTTATTTATCATGGCGAGCACTAGCAAGGCGTTCAAGAAGTGTGTGGATCCGTGTCCTCGTTATTTGACACCCGATGACACACACGATTGTTGCGATCTTTGTTTGGGCGAAGAGCATGCACGCCGGTGTCTTTGAGGGGGCAATCTCGTGCACTGTGAGCTGTTCTCTGCGAGAAAGCTCCATTTCGTCGTCCCTCTTTTCGAGGAAAGAGGGTCAGCCGTCTGCTTCCCGCGATTCGGGACCCACCGCGACCGAGGCACGGAGGAGAATGAAATCGTGGGGCTGAGGCGGATCTGGCTGATGAGTTAGAGAGAGAGCTTTCCCTCTCGCACGAATCGGCCGGGAACGAGGGCGAGCCGCTGGATTATGGTGACGCGATCTCTCTGGCGTCATCTGATCCGCGCTAGTGCTCTGCTGGGTTATGCCCAGAAAGAGCAGGAGATGTCTGAGGGTGAGGAAGCTGAGACTGAACTCTCTCAAACCTCTTGCACTGCGTACAAAGAGCTGTTGGAGGTTATGGAGCAGCATGCGGCGAGGCTTCACTTGCCGTGGGAGCGAATCAAGATGGCGGCGCCGCCGGGAAGCCTCGATGAGCGATACCTCTCCGGCCATAAACCCCCAGCTCAGGTGAGCCTTTCCTTCCTGATCTCCATACAGAGGTTGAGAGGGAATGGAAAAGCCGTTCCTCCCGCATCCACAGGTTTCAGCATACTAGTTATGCTAACATTGCCAGGATGCGTGAAAGCTGATGAGAGGATGCCACCTGTAGAAGAGACGCTAGCTAGCTATCTCTCTATGGGTGACACAGCTTCTCTAAAGGTTCCTCCTTGCCGTTTAAGTCCCTTCAGGATACATCACGCTTAAAATGGCAGGCGTGCGCAGCAGCAGGTCAGCGGTCGCTTCCTGCACACCATGGCGGTGCTCCAGGCGTACCAGGCGGATCTGCTGAAAGACCTGGATGATGGTCAGGGCTTGTCACCTGACGAGGTAGCTGAGCTGCGCCGCACACGGATTGAGCCCTCCATGCCACCAAGCAGGCTGCCACTGCTATGGGCAGGTCCATGGCGGCTATGGTGGTAACGGAAAGGCATCTGTGGGTGAACTTAGCTGACCTCGAGAAGAAAGAGAAGGGCTTTCTTCTCGATGCCAGTCTCGCCTTCCGAGCGGTACCTCCGTCGAGACGGTGGTGAAAAGTTCAAGGAGGCGGTGCGCTCAGCAGCCTTTGAAACCTTTATCCCAAGAAGGCCCAGGTCTGAGCCTGAACAAAGCAGGGGTCCTGGCCTGGCCTGGTCTGAGGATCGGAGACGGGCACAGAAGGCTAGTGTCGCGACTGGTGCCCCTCCCCACCTGCGTGTAGGGCTAGAGGGAGGTACAGGTCAAGGAGAGGTAGGCGAGACCTGAGGGAGGTGATCCAGGCAGGCGTTCTCAACAACGCTCTCGTCCGGACTGGAGTAAAATTAACACCTACTCCCCTCCCTCAGGAGGGCCTTATCATCGGCTTCCCCTCTCCACCCCTGCAACCACCATCTCCGCCACCTGACCCGAGGTTAGGTGGGAACCTCAGACATGATCAGACCGGACCTATGATGACTTTTGGTACAGGTTCATCAAAACTGCCTTACTGATGGTCCGGACCCGAGGTCTCCTCGGAGGTTTCTTGGAACCTCCTTGGTCTTCAGGTTATTCTGGTCTGCAAATCCCTGGGAAATCCGAATAGGTCCTTATCAGGACCTCTTCATGCGACTGTTGGTCGAGCCAGCATTGCTCCCCTCGCCTTAGAGGGTCACCTATGAGCATGCCGCTCCTTCTGAGCGCCTAGTTTCCTCTCATCTGAGGAATGAGTTCTCCGCTCTCCAGAGCTCGCTGTTGGTAGAGCTAGTGTTGCTCCCTTCACCTAGAGGGTCATTTATGAGCATGGCGCTCCTTCAGTTCCCTCTCATTCTGAGGAATGAGTTATCCGCTCCCCAGAGCTTGCTTCTAGGAGCATGCCGCTCCTTTCTGGCGTCTAAGTTTCCTCTCATCTGAGGAAGAGTCCTCCGCTCTCCAGAGCTCGCGGTCAGTGGAGCTAGCATTGCTCCCCTCACCTAGAGGGTCATTTATGAGCATACTGCTCCTTCTGAGCGTCTGAGTTTCCTCTCACTCTGAGTGTCTGAGTTTCTCCGCTCCCTAGAGCTCTGTGATAGGTCGCTCTCCTTGTTGGTCGAGCTAGCATTGCTCCCCTCACCACAGAGGGTCATTTATGAGCATGCTCCCTTCTGGCGCCTGAGTTCCCTCACTCTGAGGAATGGTTTCTCCGCTCTCCAGAGCTCCTCATGGGTAGAGCTAGCACTGCTCCCCTCACCACAGAGGGTCACCTATGAGCATGCCGCTCCCTGGGGAATGAGTGTTCCGTCCTCCAGAGCTTGCTGTCGGTAGAGCTAGCTTTGCTCCCCTCACCTAGAGGGTCATCTATGAGCATGCCGCTCCCCTTAATGGGCGTCTGAGTTCTCTCATTCTGGGAATGAGTGTTCCGCCTCAGAGCTTGCTGTCGGTAGAGCTAGCTTTGCTCCCCTCACCTAGAGGGTCATCTATGAGCATACCGCTCCCGTCTGAGTGTCTGAGTTTCCTCTCATTCTGAGGAATGAGTTCTCCGCCTCAGAGCTCGTGCTGGTAGAGCTAGCTTTGCTCCCCTCATCTAGAGGATCATCTATGAGCAGGCCGCTCCCGTCTGAGCGTCTGAGTTTCTCTCATTCTGACGAATGAGTTCTGCTCCCCAGAGCTCTGTGATAGATTACTCTCCTGATTGATCGAGCTAGCCTTGCTCCCTCACTATAGAGGGTTAACTAGGAGCATGCCGCTCCTTTCTGAGCGTCTAAGTCCTCTCATCTGAGGAAGGAGTCCTCCGCTCTCAGAGCTCAGTGGTAAGAGCTAGCATTGCTCCCCTCACCTAGAGGGTCATTTATGAGCATACTGCTCCCTTCTGAGCGTCTGAGTTTCCTCTCACTCTGAGTGTCTGAGTTTCTCCCGTTCCCTAGAGCTCTGTGATAGTGCGGCACTTCTAAAAAATCCACTCAGTGGTAAGATCGCACATTAAGGTTCTGCGTTCTTTTCTAAAAATCCATGTTATGGTAAGTGCGTACGTTAGACTTTGGGCACTTTTAAAATCCACTCAAGTGGTAAGTTCGCACATCGAGGTTCTGCGTTCTTTCTAAAAATCCTGTATGGTAGGGTTACACGCAGTGTGCCCCTTTTTGAGTTGGTCAAAGCCCCGGCTTGTGCCTTGGGCCCGCCCTTTGTCCCATATATTTTGGGTCCAAAAAAGGGGTGTCGCTACCAAAGGGTCTGTTGAGACAGTCCTCAGCAAGCTGGTGCAGAGCAAGCGGTAGCTTCTGAGTGACCGGTCAGGACCTAGTTATTACCACTAGGTGTTTGGCCATATCCCCTTAAAGGAATCGTTCTATTCCAGACCTTTGAGCTCTACCCTGGGTCCGGTAGTCCCGGCACCCAGCGGAGTTTTAAGATTTTAGGGTATGCAGCTCAGGCTTTCTGGCCGTAGGATAATGTCACTGACAGCCATCAATCGTCCGGGGCAACTTCAGCCTGGTAGAGTTGGCTTAGTGCTCATTTAATTGGCTTGTTAAATATCAGCATGGTGGCGTGTATACGTTCCCGTGGCGACCCCTTTGATGGGCAACGTAAGTTCCCATGAAGGGAGCGTCTCAGGTTTCTTCAAGTAACCATGGTTCCCCAGCGAGACTGCGTCTAGGCTTTGGGCCATGCTGATGTCTGGGCGCAAGCTTCAGCGAAGAAGCTGATGATGTATTCTGGCGGTCCTTTTATTATGGCGCTCGCGCGGTAGTGACGTCATGGGCTGTCGCCGGCCAGCGGATGGTGTTTTTACATATGTATCTTCAGACACGTGTCACGCTGAAGGCATTCCCGTAGCGACTAGCGCGGTGTCTCGTTCCCCACTCAAACCATGATTTAAACGTAACCTGGGGCGTTTTCATTCTTCTGAAGAAGAACCCCACACAGAATAATTTTGGTCAGATTTTTATGTTCATCCAATCTTATTTTGTAAGTGTCTTTTATTTTTGTTTTAAAGGTGCTTTCTTTGGATTGTTTGACTACTCACTCTGCAGTAACATGGTGAATGCTAAATTGTGGGGTTTTAATGTTAACGTTGGAGTTTTAAGATGTAGAATAGTAAACACCTATTTGTGTTGAATAAACAAACGTTTTTGCATGTAGTCTTACATTTATTTTTGTTTAGTTTGTAATGTCCAAGAACAGCTTCACATTAAATGATTTTGTCTTTAGTCAGATTATAATATGGCTGTTAAATATGCTATTTGTGTAATATTGCTGATTAAGTTCGTTTTTTTTTGATAGGGTACAACGTAAGGCACAGCAGCAATGCATTCAAGGTTTCTTCAAGAAGAAACCATGTCAAATACAGGTAGATGAAGTGCAGTGCAGGTCAGAGCCAATCCAGGCAGAGGCATGCAGGCCAGCAAATTATCAGACCTGAACCTGGCAGCACATGTCAGAGCCGGCCAGAGAGAGTCCAATGAGGACCACACCAGCACCCATCTATCCGCAGCAGATGGAACATGAGCAATTTTTACAAAAGGTTTACTAGACACAAACACACCGTCTGTTTGGACAATGAAAGAAGCTGAGAACAAGTATTGTCTGTTCAGTGTTATTTATTTATAAAAGAGAGATGAGTTGTCCAGGCACTTGTGCAGTGCCCTCGTTATGCCATCTCACTTGTGCCCCCCCCTGTGCCACCCCATTAAAAAAATCCTAGAATCGCCCCTGTAGGCCTACTCAACAACAGAGAATACAAATTTTACGTAGTACATTTGTATTTCCTGCTATAGCTAAATTTCACATTCATAAGCAGAAGATTACTGGTTCTAAACCTCTCTTTTCATTGTTCAAAGCTGATTTAAACAAGTATATGGCAACGACTAAGTTCTATGAATATTAAAGCTATGAAAACTGTATTTCTGTACTCTTCCGTTGCTAGGTGTTCATTTATTTATTTATTTTCTGTTTGGTTGATTTGTTTGTTACCCTGACAATACGTATGTATCTGCGTTTACTTTCGTATTTGTTTTGTATGTATGTCTACAATTATATATACATGGATAACTGCATTGATTCAAAAACGCTTCGCGAATCATCTCGACTGAATCAATAGAACCGACTCGCACATGATTCGCGAATCTGACACTTCCTGAAGCTGACACTTCCTGTAGCACCGCCTCAAACAAAACAAGCTACTTTCCATAGAACCTAGAAAGAAGGCCACTGTGAAGACAATCTACTGCAGTGGACATATACAATACTTCTTTATTAATCACCCGTCTATAATCGAGAGAGAGTGTGTTTTCATACAAGCGCTGAGGCTGTGAGCTGGGAATTTCCTCTATGATGGCGTCCAGCTACAGCGCGAAGGAGGAAGACGGTCTTCACTCCGGATCCGCGGGGCTCGGCGGAGCCGCCATCCGGTCTAGAAAGCCCGACAACACCGCCTTCAAACAGCAGCGGCTACCGGCCTGGCAGCCCATCCTGACCGCGGGGACCGTGCTGCCCGCCTTCTTCATCATCGGCCTCATCTTCATCCCCATAGGAATCGGCCTCTACGTGACATCCAACAACATCAAGGAGTTCGAGGTTTGAGCCTGTTTCGCCGTGTTTAGTGACATTTTACTGCTGTTCGCTCGGACTTTCCGTGACATGTGAATCTGGGCGCATGTGTTATGTTACCGCGTGTTAAACATGTATGTGTGCTTCTCTGCTTCACAGATTGATTATACCGGGACTGACATGTCCAGCCCGTGTTTTAACTGCTCTCAAAGCTTCAGCTGGAACAGCACGTCTCCATGCAAATGTGTCCTGTTCTTCTCTCTAGACCAGCCTTTCGAAGTGAGTGTGTGACCTGACCATCATGTTGCATTCCTGGTGAAGGATAGAGACTAACGTAAATATTCGGTCATTTACTCACACTTGTGATGCTCCAAACCCACGTGACTTAACCCTGTAAACAGGCTTAAGTCACAGACTTAACAAAGACTTAACAGACTTAACAAAAACCTTCACTATCCTGAATGGTCACATTTAAAACACAGCACATATTATAAATACAAATGTTCCCAGTTTATTTTTAGGAAGGATGTTTGATTGGAGATTATGATGGGCTTTCGTAACCGTGCCCATTCTTGATTCTAACGTTATATCCTCAGAGTAATGTCTTCATGTACTATGGACTCTCAAACTTCTACCAAAACCATCGGCGCTATGTGAAGTCCAGAGATGACAGCCAGCTTAACGGAGACGAGCGCTCACTTAAGGTACTCTGTCTGTCTGTCTGTCTGTCTAAAAATAAAATAAATCATTTTTGTTTAATAAATATACTGTCATTAAAATGTGTCAATATAATAAAACATATTTTAAAATGCAGAAACAAAATCTTTTAATAAGTAAAGATTCTGGAAGCATTGAAGGACATCCCATAATAATTGAATATAGATTTACAGTAGTAACAACTAATTATATTTTATTATATGATATGATTAATATCATGTTTTTAAATATGATGGTTTCATTCTAAACATGGTGATAATCTCTAATATGGACACTCAACATAATATATCATATTTACCATCTGAATGTAACCATGTCATGTCAACAAATAGAAAAGTCAGACATCTATTAATTATCATGTTAATCACAGCACCTTTATCCCCAACAGCGAGGGCACTTTTTACCCCGAAAACCATACTCTTACATATTCTTTCGTTATTTAGAAACTGAAAATTGTTAAGAAGACATTGGTCTCAAAATAAATGCATCAATGTTAGTGATTTTCATTTGCCCCTTAAATCTACAACATTTAAAAACATAAAATATTAGATCAATAGGCACAGAATCAACTTTGTGCTGCTGCTTGCGTTCGAGTCAAGGATCAGACGAATATACACGTGCATCTTGAAAAGCGAATGTTTTGGAAAGTGCTACGCCACGTTTTTGCGCCATCTAGTGGTTCAGATGAAAATAATATCAAAGGCACCGTTTAGCCCCGTTGTACCCCTGTTCTACCATTCGATCTATCGTTCTATATATACATAATTTGTTTATTTGTGGAGTCTGTCTATCTATCTTTCAATCATTTATTTGTTTGTTCATTCATTTTCTTTCAGTAGTTCTGTCTCTTCATCCGTCCTTCTATTGTTCTTTGACTCTATCTGTCGATTGTTCATTCCATTATATGTATCATCTGATCATTCTATACATTGTTTATTCATTTGTTGGTTCTTTCAATAGTTATCTCTCTGTCTGTCATCAATCCTGAAAAACAGAGTTTCTATAAATCCATCAGTAACCCTGAAAAAGACAGAGTATCTATATCTATCTATTGATTTATTGTTTTATTGATTGATTGGCAGCTGTAGTGTACTAAATACTTGAGCTGATTTTGAGCTCGGCTTATCTGACGTGTTTGACAGCAATAGTATTCTCCGCCAGCACGAACACATGTCAACATAAGTCAACAACTGCTGCAGGACAGCAGGGTTGTGCAACATGGATTTAGAAATATCTCAACAGCTATTACAGTGGAGCCCTCTCCATCACCGGCAGTCATTGTCACGTTTAATGAACTTTAAACTGACTGACATTGTATAGCTGCCACCTGTGGGTTTTCTTTTTTTGTTAAGTTACAATAGGTCTGCTGCATCCTGCGTACAAGAAGCACTTAATTATTGATCTGATGCTATAAAATTACATGTTATTAATTGAAGCTCAAAGCATATTGTTATATTTCAGGAGCCAAGTAAAGAATGTGAGCCGTACCGCACTAATGAAAACAAGCCTATAGCCCCGTGTGGAGCCATTGCCAACAGCATGTTTAACGGTAAGACCTGGATCTGAATACTTACCATCGTAAGACTGTTTCCTCGAGAGTTTTAATATTGCTTGTCTCTTTCTCTCTTTGCTTCAGACACGCTGGATTTGTTTTACATTGATCCCAATGGAACAAAAACACTAATTCCATTGATGAAAAAAGGGATTGCATGGTGGACGGACAAACATGTGAAGTTCAGGAACCCTGGTGGAAGCAACTCCAATCTTACTGCTGTTTTTATAGGTAGAATAAATATACTTATATCATTCTATATAGAGGATTGCATGTATTCTGATGAATTAGCATAGGTTTTTCCCATATCTCTACCTCATCTCATCACTCCTCATCTTTCAGAGACAGCGAAGCCGGTCAACTGGCACAAGCCTGTTTATGAGCTGGACATTGACCCAGATAACAACGGCTTCATAAATGAGGATTTCATCGTGTGGATGCGCACAGCTGCTCTCCCCACCTTCAGAAAGCTCTACCGCATCATTCAGAAGAAGACCAACATGGCTCCCACACTTCACAGAGGCAACTACAGCCTGGAAGTCACCTACAGTATCCTTGCATTGCATGCCTTTAAAACATAAAGAAATATTTCAGATTCTGCAAGATGCTTTTTGTAACATTCTGAAATTATATGCAACTATTCAATCTATAAAATAACAAAACATATTCAATTAGGATGAAGGATTTTCACTAGTGGTCTTTAATAAGTATATTCTACTGTTCAACAGTTCAGGGTCAGAATGATTTTTCTTTAAAAATAAGTTAATATTAATTTGATCAAAAGTGGCAGTAAAGACAATTTTAATGTTACAAAGATTTCTATTTTAATAAATGTTCTTTTGAATTTTCTAAAATGACTGTTTCTACAAAAATATGAAGCAGCACAACTGTTTTAACATTGTTAATAAAAAGTCAATCAAAGGTTTTTTGAGTACCAGATCAGCTGTTGTAACGGCTGCTGAAAATCCAGCTTTCCCATTACAAAAAATAAATAGAAAGCAGTTATTTTACATTGTAGTATTTTACAATATTACTGTAATATTGATCAAATAAATACACTTTGATGAGAATAAGAACCTTGCATTAAACAAAATCTTACTGATCACATAAGGTGTCAAAGGTGATGTATATTTGCTCTGAACTAGAAAAACAAATATTTGTCCAATCTTCGGAGTCATAACTGCTATTGTTGTCTAGTAGTCGAACAACAATAAAGTCAAAATCTTGTTAAAATGGTCAAGCCATGTTGACCATAGACTTATTTATATTAAATAATCTACTAAATGAATGAAGACTGATATTAGTTTACTTTTGTATGTACCAATATAATAATATTTATTTATTACAACAGTGAAAGAACGAAAGAAAACTGATCAATAGAAATAAATGAATAACTTGAAGATTAATAAATTATTAGTTATTTTCTGAAGTAACAATTATGGTTTTATTGTGCCGTTCCAAAACTCAATTAACAAAGAATACATTCAATATATAGAACAGGTCCCATCATTAAATTTAAATTGATGGTTCACACAAAAACACAACATTATTCACTCTCATGTCGTTCCAAACCTGTAAGACTTTCGTTCATCTTTGGAACACAAGTGAAGATATTTTTGATGAAGTCCGAGAGCTCTCTGACCCTATATAGACATCAATGCAACTGACATGTTCAAGGCCCAGAAAGGTAGTAAGGAAGTAAACCTACGAGAATATTTTTGTCTATAAAGAAAATAAAAATAATTATTTTATTAAACAATTTCTTCTCTTGTGGACAAAAAGTATTCTCTCAGCTTTGTAAAATTACGGTTGAACCACTGATGTCACGTGGACTATTTTAACGATGTCCTTACTACCTTTCTGTGCATTGACCACAGTAATTAATGGCATATTTTTTTGGGGTGAACTATCCCTTTAAGGAAAGTGCACACACTGTTTGTGATTGGATATATTTGAATAAGTTCTGAATTGATATCATCTCCTCAACCACTTGCCCCTCAGACTACCCCGTGCGCAGCTTTGAGGGCCGGAAGCGAATGATCCTCAGCACCATCTCCTGGATGGGAGGGAAAAACCCCTTCCTGGGCATCGCCTACATAACCGTGGGCTCCATCTGCTTCTTCCTCGGTGTGGTGCTCCTCTTCATTCATCACAAATACGGAAACCGCAACAACAGCTCTGATATTCCCAATTAAGCTTGCCGAGTGCATGCGATCTGTCAGGCGCAGGGCTTGAGTAGCATGCTTCGATTGGCGTTTTAAAGCATTTGACCACTTGATCCTCAGTCTATTTATTACTCAAGATGTTGTCCACTTCAAAGTTTTATTTTGTCATTTTTTCTGATGATGGTTGATGGTGCATTTCAAGCATGGTTTGGCCGTCGATATGCACATGTCTGAGGTTAGTGTGATATTAAAACATACATCCAGGATAAAGACCAAGTTGTATAAAGTACAGTAAATGAATGTATATTTGTATTTCATTGAAATAGTTTTAATTTTGTCCAAAAGTAATGTTTAAACAGGGCAACATATGACTACTTTTAACAGTTTAACGTACAAATAATGATTGATCTTTTCCTCAAGGTTCATAACGACAAATAATGTGGCTCTGTTTACTTCCAAACTTCTTTATTGTGCCAGATTATGGTTTGGATCAATAACAACTACCATTAAACTTTAAGGATTGTTCAAATCTTTTTTTATTTCCTGGAGATGCTTGCGCTCTTTAAAGAAGCTTTGCTGTGTGTAAGTCATGGCTTGCAAGGACCAAACGTTTCTTGGGCTCGTTTTGGCTGTCATGTCTTTTTTAAGTGTTGCAGCATGTCTGCCTCTTAACAAATACGCACTTTAGAATGTAACAAGCCATACATTTTTGGCCAGTTTTTAGGAGTGTGTGTTTTGTTGGGTGAATAAAATGTCTAATTGCTGAACTTACTGAGCATTTCTCATTACTGTGTGATGAAGTATCCTTTACACTCTTCTGTAGCAGGAGGTGATACCAAAGACAACACTGAAGATAAAAAAGCATGTGAAATCAGTTATAAAGTGTTATTTTCCTGTATTGAATTTATGTATTTCTTATTTAAACTGGACCTTTTGATGGAACATATCAAAAGGCTCATCTTACTTTAAATATTTATATATATGCAATCGGCTTTAGTATAACAATCTGAAACCATAGGTTTTTACATTGAAACAATTTTGAAAGTAGGTTACCAAATATTGCTCACAGTCATGGTTTTTATTTTATTTTGTTCAATTAAAAATATATTTGCATATGTAACCGCATAGAAGTTTGAAACAACTTTGATATTTTCATTAAATAAATAACAGTATGTAAGTTTGGAATGATCCTCTGCAGTGAATGGGTGCCGTCAGAATGAGAGTGTAAACCGCTGATAAAAACATCACAATAATCTTGTGATCTAAAATACATCTTGTGAAGTAAAAATAACCATATTAGCAAGAAACAAATCCACCATTGCCATGTTTTTAACTCCATAATCCATAACACTGCTTTCTCCAATGAAAATGTCGCCTGAATCAGGAGAAAAATATGTAAAGATGAAGAACCCTTTACAAGTGAAAACTGTTTTCAACAAATATGTCTGTGAATTCTGATGTGAAAGGAAAACAGGTGAGGAACTTTTTCACGAGCATGGGTTATGGTATTTAATTTTATCGGTTTAAAATTTAAATGTTTTAATGATGGATTTGTTTATTACAAACACGCAGCTTTTCACTTGATATTCAACAAGATATTAATTGCTAGACGGGAGTGGTGTGGATTACTTGTGGATTATTGTGAATGGTTTTATCAGCAATTTAAACTTTCATTCTGACGGCACCCATTCACTGCAGAGGATCCATTGGTGAGCATGTGATGTAATGCTAAACTTCTCCAAATCTGTTCAGATGAAGAAACAAACTCATTTATATTTTGGCTGGCCTGAGAGAGAACATTTTTAGTCATTTGTAATTTTTGGTGAATTATTCCTTAAAAAAATGCATTTTTAGTGGTGATATTTTAGAAGATGCGTCCTGATCTATTTTGATCTCTAATGATGATTTTTGGTACCCCAGTGATCCATGATAATACAATTGTTTTTAAACCAAAGCTGAGATAATTGTTAAAAAGTCAATGTCATAAGAAAGCATGTGATGAATAAATGAAAATATCACTATTTTATGTCATTTGATAAAGAAAGAGGAATATGTACTCTTCTTTTGTGATCAGTGAGACTCAGAATGTGAATCCATGTATAACATAAGGTATACACTATCTGCTTATTATGATGAGCAGCACTTCAAGAGCTATTTTCTGTTAGAAGTCTTCAAACTAAAACCCAAACTGGATCAGTAAAAACACCAGCAATCAAGGCATCTGTAAAGCTGTGAATCTGATAGCCTCCGGCTTCTTCATTCGACCATAAACAGCATCTGTTCTCTCCTGCTGTCGGTATGTTGGACTGCATGAAAGAGCAGCTGTAGAACGGACCACGGCTGACCTCACACAACATCAGCAGCGATTGAGATGTGCTGTGTGAGATAATGATGTGCACTGCAGCTCATGTGACTCGAACGCTGTGTTCCTGTTTCTCTGTTCTCTTGTCAATTAGTGGCAGATGTAGAAAGTTCAGTTAATGATCTTGGGTGTCAGAGAGAGTGAGACTTCCCAAAAGTTGCATCTGTTTAGAAAATGACTCCGCAAGTGTACATATGTCTCAGTGTGATGTCTGTTAGCTCTTTCATCTGCTGATGTTAATATATCAAACAATTTGTATGTTGTATGCAGGTCCATATATATTTGAACACAGGCAAAACAAATTCAAGTTACAGTTATATAATGAATATGGGTTTAAATAGCACACTCTGAGTTTTATTTGAGGGTAGTCTCATTAAAATTGGAGGAAATGTTAAGGAATTACAGATCTTTAATATCTACATCCCCCCTTTTTTAAGGGACCATAAGTAGTTGGACAATTGACCGTTTCATGGACAGTCGTGGTCACGTATAGCAGGTACAAGTTCTGGAGTTGATTCTAACTGTGCCGTTTGCTTTTGGAAGCTGTTGCTGTGAACCCACATCATGCGGTCAAAGGATCTCTCCATTCAAGTGAAATAGACAATTGTTAGGCTTCAAAAACTAAACCAATCCATCCGAGAGATAGCAGGGACACTAGGAGTGGCCAAATCAACAGTTTAGTACAAACGACAAAAACCGAATGCACTGGTGAGCTCAGCAACATAAAAAGGCTGCTGATAAAAAGGATCATCTCCTTGGTAAAGAAAACCTCTTTCCTGTAGCAACAGTTTTGAAGTGTATGAAATGACTGCACAAATATGTACAAGTCATTGGTGTTTGGTGATGAATTTTTGGCTCAAGGTCTGCATTTAAAGTCACACCAGAGGTGTTCAGCTGGGATTAGGACTTGTCTTTCTGCAGACCAGTCAAGTTCTTCCACACTGACTGAATCATCATTTCTCTTCGATCCTTGCCTTATACACAGAGACACTGTCATGTTAGAATAGAAAAGGGTCCAAACTGTTGCTATAAAATTAGAAGCACACAATTCCCTAGAACATCATTATCTGCAATATTGGCAATATTGCAATTTTGTGTGTGTGTGTGTGTGTGTGTACCGGTCAAATGTTTAAGGCTACATTTATGTGAGCTATATTATATTATTTTCATTTCATTTTTGTTTTGTAAGATATTTTAAGAAATGTCTTGGTGTTTGTTTTTGCCAACAATGAAATTCAGTGAGGTTTTATTTTGGGAAATATTTTAGTGTTTTGTTTATTTTGTTAGTAAATATTTCATTGTTTTGTAAATTAAATATGTTTTTTATATAATTGTATTTAATGTTTTATTATTAGGGGTTTTGTTAGTTAGTTTGTTTTGTATTTTGTGCAAAGATATGTTTCAATATTGTTTGGACCCCAGTGACTTAAATTATCTTCTTTAAATGAATCACTGATTTTAAGAGATTTTAAGAGATCAGATGATAAAATGGGTGGAAATCCCATGTTTAACCTAAATTAATAAGCAAAAACGGCAATATGCTAAAAAACTACTCAGAAGACCTTAGCAACCACATAGTAAGCCCTAGCAACCACCCACTGCACTCTACAGATGAATCAGTGTGGGAATTACATAATATTATTATTATTTAATTCATATAAAAAACAGTGTCAGCCCTTATATATTTTATCCTGACAACAACTCCTTAAAAGACTTGTGTTTTTCTATCGCCCGATCAATTGTTCCCCCAAAAGCTCCTGGTTTTCATGTCTGTGTTTTACTAATGAAGAGGGAACAGATTGTGGCTGGTGTGAATCATCTGCTATCGTAATGAGAGAGGCATCAGAATTCAGCTCCAGTGGGGCCTGATTTTTGCATATATACAGACCATCTGATACACCCTCATGTCTGCTGCTGTGAGCACATCCTCCTTTCATTTGGATGCGATGCTACAGGATTTATCACATTGAGTCTCAGGACAATATCAGTAAGCACTACCTCTGTGTTTATCCTGTTTTCTGCTCCAACAGGATATGAGCATCAGTTCAGCTACTGCAATACTTCTCTAATTTAGATCTTCTGAAACACTTTTTGATAAACATTACATTCTCCCTCTTGCAATTTGTCCATGATTAAATAAGCACTTAGCATAAAATTTGACCCAAATGGCTCTCTGGGGTGACCTTTTAGCTTTCCAGACTATGTCTGCAGTGCTGCACTTGCAGTTAGAAAAGCATTCTATGTGTGATGATTTACTATGATTGGAGGTAAAGTGGGAAGTGATAGAGGTAAGGAAAGCGCAGATGGTCAGGGGGTCAAGGGGCATTTGCCTGCCTTTTCATTCTAACCATTAATCGGTAAACAAACTGGTATCTCTCCCTCTAGAGGAGGGAAGGAGGAGGCCTTGGAAGGAAAGGACTATAAAACAGACCAAAACTGCTTTCCCTTAGCTCGTTCTCTTGCTCGCTTGCTTCTTCTTATCTCTGGCTCTCTTGCTCGCTTGCTTCTTCTTATCTCTGGCTCTCTGGCTCTCTCTATCTATCTCTCTCTCTCTCTCTATCTCTCTCGCTCCTGACTGACTCACAGCTATGTGTGTTAGAACTGAGGGATCTTCTCTTGCAAGAGAATAAACACTTTATTATTATAATATGGACTCAAGAGTTGTCTCTTACTCAGTGAGATGTTTGTTAGAAAGAAATTGCCACAACAGTTTGGTGTCAGATAGTGGGATTCCTTGGACGTGACTTCTGGACCTGACAGCGGACGGAGGCTGATCACCTTGGAGCTGAAAAGTTCCAACCCTACCTCGCAAAAAAAAGATTCAGAGACGAGGGACCGTTCCGCTGTTGGGACCGGAGGGATCGACCACTGGAATCAAAAAGAACCCAGGTGGCACAAAACGACATCTCTGGTAAGAGTCAATTAAATTCAATTTAATTAGGGTGAAATTCAGTTTTTAAAGAGTGAAATTGAACCATATTGGCTGGAAATTGTTTCTGTGGTACAGTAATCTGGGCACCAACGTCCAGATAGGTAACCTGAGATTAATTTGAGATCTGTACGGATCAAGAGGGTTTCAAACAGGTACCGAGGTTAATTGGGGTTAGGAAAAATCGAAAGATTTTGATAAATCACAATTAAGAGGGCACTACTAGTGCAACCCGATCCGATTGCGGGATAAGAGAAAATCGGATCTGCTGGAGACGTCTAGCAGATTAAATAAGCGCGCGCGAGCAAATCCACAGAGAGCAGAAAACAGCCAGTATGGGGATGTCTCAGAGCAAGCTTGTGAAATATGATACACCGGTGTACTACCAAATTAAAAATATATATTATGGTCAGAAATGTATGCAAGATATTGAAAAATTAATCAAGCATCATGATTTTCCCGAAGAGGGAACATTGAGTCTCACAAAACTGAAAGTGGTTTCAACAACCAGGTTGTTGTTGCAAATGTGTTAAACATGTATGTTAAAAATGTGAACAAACAGTAGATTGTTGGCTAAAGGAAGTAGATGGTTGGCTCAAGGAAGTAGATAGGAAGGGAAAAAAAGCAAGTGCAGAAAGTTAGCAGGAAGGAAAAAAGCAAGTGCAGAAAGTTAGCAGGAAGGGAAAAAAAGCAAGTGCAGAAAGTTAGCAGGAAGGGAAAAAAGCAAGTGCAGAAAGTTAGCAGGAAGGGAAAAAAAGCAAGTGCAGAAAGTTAGCAGGAGGGAAAAATGAAAAGTGTGAAAGTCTATTTGTATGTGTCTGCACCACCAGAACAGACTGAACCACAGTATGTTTGTGTTTCCCACATGAAAATACGGTGAGGTCGGCACCGCCAAAACACCCATCTACCCAATAGCCCAGCTGGATGCATTGAAATTCGCCCCGACCTCGACTGTTTCTCCGTCCAAGACAACCGCAGCGCGAGACGCTGAATGAACAAGCACGAGCAAGCGCGAGTGACAGAGGGGGAGAGAGAGACGCAGCTGGCTGTTGTGGGGCAGCACGAGCAGCGCACAAATGTGGACTGTGTGCGACGAATGAACATGACTTTTTCTGGCTGCACGAAGTGCAGGTTGTCCAAGAACCACGGACACTGGGCACAGGATTGTCCAGAGGCGCGGAAGGCGGATTGAAACGAGAGGAACGGAGAACAGGAGAGGAGAGGGCGGGTGACAGGCATTCAGCAAGCTACGAAAAAGGGAAGTAAAAATTTATTAACACACACACACACAACACGCTCACATACACTGATTCAAATACCGCTCTCTGCAATGAAGTAAAAGCTTGCAAACCTTTATGTGTGATTGTTGAAGTTTTGAATTAGGCTATCTGCAATGAAGACATGCTTGCAACCCTTATGTGTGACTGCTGAAGTTTTGAATAATGCTGTTACGAATGAATGTCTGAGAATGTACAAAAGTTTAGGGTTTTGAGGCTACCGAGATATCCCATGTTAGTTGACGGGACAAATGATTTTGAAATTGAGCGTGAACCTCAATATGAGGAAGAGTGGGTTAACGGGGTAGAAAATGAGAAAATGTTTTTGACAAGGTTTGATAAGATTTTCTGGAATGAAAATGTGTGCTTTCAGCTTGCCTGTAAGAAAAACAAATGCAGCTGTATTTGATAACAGAGACGCCTGCGCTCCACTTATCACTAACGAAGGCCACTGAGCAGAAATGTTTGTGAGAAAAGGCATGAGAGCCACAGAAGGGCTGAAAAGGGAAGAGGGGAGAAACACATTGAAGTATGTAGATGATATATTGATTTGTGCACGAGATGAGGTTACGTGCGTGGCTGACACTGTGACTCTCTTGAACCACCTGGCGAGAGAGGGTCACAAGGTCAGTCTGACAAAACTACAGTTTGTGCAGCAGGAAATAATTTTTTTGGGTCACACTAACACCAAACAGTAAAGCTATCTCTGAGAAACGAGTAAAAAAGCTATCAAAGATGTACCAAGACCAATAACAAAAGGACAATTGTTATCATTCTTGGGAATGTGTGCATATTGTCGAACGTTTATTCCAAATTATGCATTTCTTGAAAAGCCCTTGAGAGCCCTGACAACAGGGAAAGGGCTGAGGTCATGTGACAAGATTGAAAGGCCTTTTTACACAGATGGTAGACGCAGTCTCCATGATTTTGCAAGAACAGAGAACGTCACATTTATCAACAGCCCGATGGCTGAGGTATCACACGATTTTGCTTGATATGCCAAATGTAACAGTGAAAAGATGCACAACTTTGAATCCTGCCACACTCCTCCCGACGGAGGAGGATGGAGAGGAACACCATTGTTGTCTATCAGTATTGGAACAGGTGTGTACACCACGTCCAGACCTGTTGGACACACCTTTAGAAAACTGTGACAATGTCCTCTTTGTGGATGGATCGGCGTCCAAAGATCCACAAACAGGCTTGAATAAGGTTGGTTTCGCGGTGACCACTGAATTTGAAGTCGTAAAGTCTGGCAAATTGCCATCAAATTATTTGGCTCAGGCAGCTGAATTGGTTGCTCTGACAGAAGCGTGTAATCTTATGGCAGACAAGTGTGTGACAATTTACACAGACTCGCGTTATGCTTTTGGGGTCACGCATAGATTTGGCGCACTTTGGAAGCATGGTCATTTTTTTGAAGTCGGATGGACATCCGATATTAAACGCATCTCTTGTGTCTAAGCTTTTGGAGGCCATTCTTTTACCAGACAAGGTCGCGATCTGTAAATGCGCAGCGCACACTAACGATAAAGGGTTTATCTCCACAGGAAACGTGAGAGCAGACGCGGCAGCGAAGGCCGCGGCAGCACAGGAGACAAAGAAAGCGACTTGTGCTTTAGTATCTGTGACTAACCCTGATATTTCCCTTGTTTACAAAGTATGCAGTCTTTTTCCACAGGAGCGGAAAAACAACGATGGAGGTCGTCTGGCTGCAGTCTCCAGGGGGGTGTATGGATGAGTGTTGATGACATTCCTTGTTTGCCCAAACACTTCTTTCAGCATTATGCTAAGTTGACACATGGGTTGGATCATGTGTCAAAAGCGGGTATGATAATGCAGATGAAGGAATTATGGTTTACAAAGGGGTTTACAGTGGTTGCTGAAAATTTTTGCAAAAGATGCGTCACTTGTAACACACAATGTGGCTAGAGGGATAAAAACACCCTTGGCATCTCAACCAGCACCGGCAGGCCCATTTGAATATCTAATGATGGATTTCATCAAATTAACCCCTTGTGGGAAACAGAAACACTGTCTGGTGATGGTTGACATGTGGTCAAAATGGGTTGAGGCCTTCCCAACCTCAAAGAGTGAAAATAAATCTGAGCCCATTTGAAATTTTGTTTGGCAGGCCACCATTCATGGGCATAGAAGGGGGTAAACAAAGGCTGCCATCAAAGGATGTGTGTGAGAATGACATGTTGAATTACTGCAGGGAGGTGTCTTGTCTGTTGTCAAATATTTCTGTGCAGGTAAAAGCTGCCCAGGGGAAGGTTGCTGAGAGATTCCTGCACGAGGTCAGACCTGGTGATTTCGTGGTGATTCGTGATCACAGGAGAAAGAGCTGGAAATCGAAAAGGTGGCTAGAGCCTTTCCAGGTGCTTCTGGTGACGCACACGGCAGTGAAGGTCGCAGAGAGGGCTACGTGGGTTCACGTTAACCATGAAGGAGGGTGCCGCCCATTGCGGAGGCGGAGCAATTGCTGGAGGAGGTTCAACGCGAATGTCAATAAATGCTAAGATCCAGTTTGAAAACCCTTGCATTGCAGCTGTGTGTTTAGGGCGGAACCAGATATCAGCAGCAAGGAGGAGACAACTTTGATTGCGCAACGGCATACGGGTGAACACTGTAATCAACAGAACAGATAAGACTCTTAGTGTTTCAAAAACAGTACTTTCTCACATTCTTTGGTCATAACAGCATCTTTTGATAAAGAGTAACTGAGAGAACGGAGCGTCCAAGACCGTGGCACCCATTCAGAGTAACAGGAATGTGTGGCCTGTATAAAACCACATGTATAATGACTTTGTTGTCAGTGACAATTTGCTTGGTAATACTACACTTCACAACAGGTCTGAAGGTGTTACCAACAGGAGATCAGACCAACAATATGATGACACAAGTAGAGGAAGTTACAGTGAAATGTGTTAATTGAGTTATGATGTTTCTATTTTTCTTCCTGAGGAGGATTGAAATGTAAAGAAGGTTAAAAGCAGCAGTTATCCGTGTACGAGATGACGTACAAGGAGAGGGGTTGAAACTGAAGGATTTTTTACATACTTTTAATATTTACATTTTATATTACAGGAGTAACTCAACAGTGATAAATTGATATGTTTATTTCCTACTTTGAACTATACTTTTCCTTATTTATACTATTGTGACTGAGGGTTCGGTTTAACCGAGAGTGCGACAGCAAGGCCTGTCCATTTAGCCCGGCGATAGAATGAAATCTTTACTGTGCTTGCTAAACATTTACAGCCTAAGCATTTTTCAAATTTTCAAAAAACTTACTTCACAGGTTCAAGAAGAGTGATCATTTATGTGAAAATCAGAGATGAAGAGTATAAGTGTGATGTAATGGCTTGAACTTGTATTTATTATTATTTTTACTATTATTATTACAATGTTTGATTAATCAGTTATCAGAGAATGATAAAAAGAGAGGAATTGTAAAGGAATTTTCCTTTGGGGCAGTAATCAAACAGTGAAACCTATATCCAAGATGTATGTATTATATGTTTTCTCACTTGCAGTTAGAAAAGCATTCTATGTGTGATGATTTACTATGATTGGAGGTAAAGTGGGAAGTGATAGAGGTAAGGAAACGCAGATGGTCAGGGGGTCAAGGGGGCATTTGCCTGCCTTTTCATTCTAACCATTAATCGGTAAACAAACTGGTATCTCTCCCTCTAGAGGAGGGAAGGAGGAGGCCTTGGAAGGAAAGGACTATAAAACAGACCAAAACTGCTTTCCCTTAGCTCGTTCTCTTGCTCGCTTGCTTCTTCTTATCTCTGGCTCTCTTGCTCGCTTGCTTCTTCTTATCTCTGGCTCTCTGGCTCTCTCTATCTATCTCTCTCTCTCTATCTCTCTCGCTGACTGACTCACAGCTATGTGTGTTAGAACTGAGGGATCTTCTCTTGCAAGAGAATAAACACTTTATTATTATAATATGGACTCAAGAGTTGTCTCTTACTCAGTGAGATGTTTGTTAGAAAAAATTGCCACAACAGTGTCATGACCTTGGAGGCTTTAATGGTAGAGTGCCGCTGAAAGACAGACCGCAGCGAGTAAAACTGAACAGCGGCTAATGACCCTGTTTGGCTTTAAGAACTCCTGTTCGGCTCCAGGCCTGTTCTCCAAGTGCCCTGCCATTTGATCTCTCTTCAGAGAGAAGATGGAAGGTCAGCCTTTCACTGTAATAGCAACGATTTCTATTGCCTGCAAGAACATTTCATAGACGCTTTGCTATGTATAAATGAACTGCTGGTGGCCAGTAAATGGCATTAGAAAAAAAAACATATATTCGGTCTTTATGAGTTTATAGTAAATATTTAATGACTTAGAGCTGTCACGTTATGAGATTTTTCACTATACGATTATCGTGACCTCAAGAATTTGCGATACCGATATATAGTGATATCTAGAAATCTTGAAAAAGTAAAATAGATAAATCATGCTATCAGTCAAATAATAATTTTTTTGACCAATGAATCACACCATTGCATACAAAAGGAACAATTACACTAAACAGAAGAGTCTGAAATGCTAACCATTTTTAGTTTAGCACAATGTCAAAGTAAGACAATATATGAGAATAAATAACGTTTTATATTTTTACTAAAAACTTGTGTTATAGCATCAATCGATTGCTTGAACTTACTTTCTTCAGTGAACTGATTTTATTTTATTTTATAGTATTCTATACAGTGATAAAGGCTATGTCGATAAGCATTTCAATATAAATATTCATTATCCATATGAAATACCTGAGATGGCTTGAAGAACAGATAAACCAAATATTGTTATAATCATATGCTGATTCTCAAAGCGTTTCAACCATATGTGTAGATGCCATATTCGACCGCTCCAGAAACGTTTACGCGTCCACCATCTTGGAACAATCTATTTCGTCACTCCCAATAACAATCAATGAGTTTCAAAATGCACCAACATTGTGCAGAATCTGCATAATAACTTTTCAGAAGTAAGAATGTGTTGGTTTGTGTTTTTAATATGTATCAACTTAATATTACAGTTGTTTTTATAAAGTACTTTTTATATGCCTAGTTAGCTAACGGCTTTATCTTGTTATATTGTGTTAGTTTAGCAAAAACATCTTCTGAAGTCTACTGAAGATATGCATTTTCATACATGCATATATACAGTTGCAGTGCAGATGCAAAGTCAACTTGCACTCAAGGGTTTGCAGACCGTGCCAAAATGGCAGACGGCTTATGTATCACGACCCATAGAAACAGTCGCTAATGAGTCATCTACGTATACCTATCTATGATTTGAACAGACACTGGCTGCATCCGAAAACGTAGGCAGCTAACTTGCTGCCTTATGAGGCAATGACTTTGCAGGCAGCGTTTTTTCCTCGAAGGCACCTCATGAAACTGATTTCGGACAGACTTCTGAGGCAGCATAATGGTTTTACGATCTACAACAAAACTGAACGCGTTTTGGTGAAAACTAAATGAATATTTAATTACTATAATATCAATTTCTTGCTAGAAATAACTTAAAAGTGCAAAAAGTTAATCAGAAATATACATTTATACACAAACTAACCACCAAACACAACTTTCAGACGCCATCTTTGTTTTTTAGTTCAACCGTCATGGAATAGAACGCACAGGATTGTGGGATATCAAAGTACATGTAGATGTATCAAATACATCTATGCTGCCTTCAAAAATCGATCAGATGAAAGTATATCATGAGAAGTGAAGCTAACTTTGGATTCGGACGTCCCTTGATGCCTCCGATGGCAGCATTTTTCAGTTTTGGATGCAGCCAAAACGTTTCTTTCAGCATTTTATTGTTTGATTACTCCTATGCTTGTGGACTTTCTGTGTGAGGGCGCCCTCCGGTGTCGAGTATGAATGAATCAAATTACACATGAGAGTTTAATGCACTATAATGGCGCTGACGCTCGATTAATATGTTTCAAATGATTGTATATGTACTATTCATGTTCAAATATCACCAACACCGGTATTTTGTGACACCTTAATTAAAACAAAAATGATATGTCATAATTTAAATATCACGATTATCATCATTAAAGGCATATTGTGATGCCCCAATGACAAGCAATATTAAATATATCTAAAATCTTTATAATGTCCAGTCAGTTATTTAATTATTTTAATTTTTCTCAGCACAAAAAAGGTGTCAGGCAACAAGGTCAACACTTTCTGCCTCGACCCACAAGGCCATGCGTGTCAATTACTGTTGAATGTCCAAAATTAATGAAAGCCTAGGTGGGTTTGAGGCCATGTGTGTGAATATCCTGTTATTGGACCTAAAAGATTTTCTCATATATATTCAGTGATATACAGTAACTATAGTTTCGGAGTCTTTATCTGTGATTGGTTGGCATGTAGACAGGATATGGAGGGGCTTTGACAGCTGTGAAGAAATGCGGTAACTATAAAACGCCTGCAAAGCCATAGCAACACAATCTCATCCCTGCAGACCCCTCAGTAAATCATTCTTCAACTGAAATTTGTGAGGGGCTGAGCTGGACAATTTACAAATCTGTTTTCTAAATGACTTCTTCAGCGGTGTGAGTGCAAACATCCATTTAATGTAGACTTAATTTAATCTAGCATTCGGCAAAATACTGCATGATTGGACGCACAACCTCATGTCAACAGCAAAACACATGGAACATAAAGGAGTGTCCAAGGCGAAGAGAAAGACATTTCATTAACATGTCTAGTTTAAATTACATGTGATAAGTGTAAATTAACTTTGGTTTCATATAGTTTTGAAAAATAGTTATACCATTTTAATACCATTCTTAAAATGTTTACTTTAAGAACACTAAACAAGCAAGTGTTGAAACCATCTATTAACAAGAAGCATCATGTTTTATTTACACCTTGAATGTGAGAGTATCTCAATAATTTTTTAATCAAAAGTTATTAGATACATGTTTTAGAGGGCACAAATTATTTTTATATTTTTTTTGTCATGAAATATTGATTCATCTATAATTATTTATTTATTTATTTATTATTTTTTTGGGGGGGGGTGAATGTTAGTTGCACCTGATGACTTTTGGCAGACAACAGTCTTTCAAATACTGTTTTAATAAATCATAATAAGTAAGGTTTAAAAAGTATTAAGTATTATAAACGATTAATCCAAAATGCCGAAAATAACGCACGTCACACCTCTGTTCTTGAGATATCTTTCACCCTTTTGTTTTTTAAATGTACTATTTTAAGAAATTATAATAAAAGTGTATGCAATTTTTTTATGAAAGTTTGCTCCTCACTGTGACAAGAGGACAGTATCATAAATAAAAAAATAGATCATAGAAGTGGTGTATTCAAGTCATTAATTGTGTGATTTACGTTTTGTATGTGTTTTTGAATTAATATATCCAGACAAAAAAGAAAAGAAAAAAAATGTCATGATGCCATTGACCCTTTATCATCACAGAACTGTGAACCATATTTCACGGAAACATTTCAACTATTAAAACATTAACCGAATTCAGTTCATCATTCCAGTGAGGTTGTATTTTGATCCAAAGTCAGTTGACTTGCTCTGAATGACCCCCATGGCCCAGCGGAGCAGCTACACTTCAAAGCGTTGAAGGAAACGGACTGATGTTCCTCTCACTGCTGATAAAAGGTGCTTGCTTTTGTTCTGCAGAGTCCCATTGGCTATAGATTTTGAACTGTGTACACATATTAAACTATTTAATCATTTCACCTTCATTCAAAGACCATTCGTCATATATAGTAACAAAGACAGTAAATACTGGTGTGGGACTAATTATTAGACAATTTGTATGAATAAATCACATTCCAGCAAAAGAGAAGGGACATTTTCAGCATCTTCATCCACTATTTGTAAATCTAAACAGTCTTTACTCCTGTGTCTCTGTGCTAATCGGTGTTGGTGTTTTTCGGCACCTTCTCTTCCATGCAGTTGGTTTGATGTCTGTCCTACCAAAACCACCCATCGGCCTCCTGGGAGTTTGTAGGTATTCCTGACATCAGATGGAATTTTTCAGTATTGCTAAAGGACAAAGCTGTACAACCTTCAAATGTTACTCACAAACAAAAACACATCTAAACTTGGAATTTCGAGGAAGAATGGGATGTGTCACATTGCCTATTAAATCACAGAAGTATGACAGCAGTCACAAAAAACTGCTGTGCAACTCTGTTGAAGCCTAAATGACGTTTACTTTCCTTCTGGCTAAAAGCAGGTACACTAACAAAAGAAAACTGAAAGAAAACATTTTAGGATTATGCATGAACCATTGCTCTCTAACCAGATTTTCAAATTTTATGAAAATGAAAAATGAAATGCAAACATTAAAAAGACAACATTTTTTGGTGGTTGTCAGTGATGCCATACCAGGGTCATTATAGTTAATGAAAACTAAAGCGCATTTTTTCAAACAAAGAAATATATCAAATGCAATACAAATTATTAATTGAAATAAAATAAATGGTAAATCAAATAAAAAATATATATAAAAAACTATTTCAGCTAGTTGGTGAAGCAACACTGTAAAAAAAATCTGTAAAATTTACGATAAAAACAGCAGCTATGGCTGCTGGAATTCTACTCTAAAAACAATACGGTAACAACATTTTAGGTTTTACGGTTTTAATTTAAATTTACAGTTAAATACCATTATTTCATTAATAGATATAATGTTAATATGCCAACCTATTGAAGTACTGAACTCTGTTTTGTACCTTTGAAATACACCGATAATCACTGAATTCAGGTGTTGATGAGAAAATCACATGATGAACTAAAGCCCATCACGAGCAGCTTTTAAATAATAACACATGTAGAAGGTGATAAACATGTCATTCACACAAGCACTAAACACCATCATGGTGAGACTCATTAAACTGAAATATGCAATAAACATTAATTGAACAACATTGCGTGTAATATACAACCCTAATAAACATAACTGATAAGAAAAAAATAAAAAGAAACATAGTTATTTCTAAGAAAAAACATCAAATTCAAACAAAATTCTGGGAATTCTGGGAACATCAGTTTACAATTTTTCCCTGTACATTTTTCAGGAACTTACCGTTAACCATTTAACAGGTTTTTACTGTAGCATTTTCACAGTTTTTTACCGAAAAAATCACGGTAATTTTTTACAGTGAACATTTCCCATTTCAGTTTAACCTGAAGTACCAAAATAACAAAAACTAAATAAAATACATTTTAATAAATAAAACCTATATATCATTTAAAACACTAACAAAAATAAAAACTAAGAAAAACACACAACAAAATGACTAAATTAAATATTAGCAAAAATAATAGTATATCAATGATACAAAAATAAAACTGTGCCTGCAGAAGTCCTGTTGTGTTTAATATGATCAAATTATATTCAGAATTTTTATAAAATAATAAATATAAGCACGAATGTGAAAATGAGTTAGACGTATAAGCGATAGTAATCACTAAATTTGCCTCAGCAAGGCACACTTAGTAACATCTAAAAATGAACGTTCCCTCTGGTCTATAAGCAATGTGATACCATTGATTTACATGAATATGAATATTTCCACCGGTTCTTGCTGTGCTTGGGCTGAACGCACCACCATAAGAGACTTTGTGGAGAAATGTAGTTTCCTCTCATTATTTCTCACCACGTTCTCAGAAGCATATTTAATGCAGTTTATGCCATTTGCCAGTTCTTGTTACCATGGACACCAGATCTTTTTTCACATATTGGGACAAGACAGTTTGGAAGGTATTGTGAATTATAGCATTATAATGATGGTAACGTGCCATACATTAGAGAGTTTGAAATTAAATTACCATGCGTTGTTGTTTGATACAATCACGTTGGCAATATAAGAAAGCTGAACTCTTTATGGAGGGAATCAACTATCCAAGGTCTTGAAAACTTTTTAAGGACAAGCATATTTTTAGGCTCTAAAATAACGTAATGCATCAGCTCTGCTTCACAGCTCTTCTCAACATCTAAACTAATCAATAGGACAGTTTAGGAGTGAATCTATAAATACATGGTGTCTGTCTGTCTTCAATGCATAATGGGTTTTCATCTCCCTGTCCAAACTGTGACATTTACAGAAGTTGCCTCTGGACGTCCCAGAGTAAATGCTGAAAATTTCCCAGCCAGATCCAAAAGGTCAGAGACTATTGATCACAGTGATGTATTCCCGTCGCACAGTCTAATCTAATAATGCAGACATGCTTAATGTTACCTGACTATCTACAAGACTTGTGCATCTGTCATAGTGCCGACATTCCTTTTTTTTATTTAAGCGATTAAAAAATAAACTAAAAAATGTGATTAATTCCAAAATAACTCGAATACACCTCTTATATGATGTAATGTCGTCAATCTCTAAACTATAAAGTCATTTTGAATCTTTTCGTGGAGGTAAAAGTAAAAATGTCAAATTTAGAAAAAAATAAAACATAAAATTAGCCCAAATTTTTATTTAATTTTTGTTAGTAAATATGTCCATAATGTTACAAAAGATTTATATTTCAAATAAATGCTATTTTTTATCTTTCTATTCATCAAATCATGCTGAAAAATGTATCATGGTTTCCACAAATATTAAGCACAAGTGTTTTTAACATTGATAATAATACAAAATGTTTCTTGAGCAGTAAATCAGCATATTAGAATGATTTCTGAAGGATCATGTGAGACTGGAGATTGGAGTAATGATACATAATATAAATAAATTACATCTTAAAATATATTCAAATAAAAAACTGTTATTTTTAATTGTAAGAACATTTCAAAATATTTAATTTTTCTTTATTTTTGGTCACAAAAAATGCAGCCTTTGCAAGCATTTATTTATTTTACTCATTTATTGTTTAAAATTGGGAAATATTGACTGGGAAATAATGATGACATTTTTAACTGATGTTACACCACTTGACATTTTAATAATCATTAAATCAACTTCTGTTATGTTTGCAATCAACCTGAGTACAGTCGTGCATTCTTAACAACTTGTTACATGTGCTTTGAACTAAAGATTTCTCTTTTTTTGTCATAGTACATCCTCGGCTCTCACTGAGCCTTATGTGTGCTGCTGCTGTAGGACCTGTGATCTGATCTGACGCACTGAGCTCAATCCGATCCACGCACCCTTCTGGAGAGGTTGGGGTCACACAGTCCACCACTGCGCTCCAACCCAAACGCATCATGATCCGCCACAAACGGGACATTTGGAGCAGAGCACCGCTTCTGAGATTGAGATCTCTGAAATATCCGGACGCAGAGCTCTGAAGAGAAAAATGCATGATCCATGATGAACTGGGATGTGGTGGTTCATGTGTTTCTATAATACTCCTGTAAAACAATGGCTTGCCGGGCTGGATGCTGCTGCTCCAGCATCGGTGCTCTGAATGAAGACAATGCCAGATTTCTCATGCTGGCTTTGCTGATCATCATCTACCTGTTGTGCGGGGCAGCGGTGTTTTCGGCGCTCGAGCATCCGAAGGAGAAGCTCGCCAAGGAGAGATGGGCTCAGAGGATCGAGCAGTTCACCCACAAGTACAACCTGAGTCAAGACGACCTCAAGAACTTCCTGAGGAACTATGAGGAGGCCAATGTGGCGGGAATCCGCGTGGACGCCACCAGACCGAGGTGGGATTTCGCGGGGGCTTTTTATTTCGTCGGAACTGTGGTTTCAACTATCGGTGAGTTGAAGATAACCTCCTAAATCGAACAGCAACGGTCTTATATTTAGAGAAAACACGTCAGACCGCAACATTTTAGAAGCTGTTAAATCTATTATAGTAATTAGTCAGCGGAAGTAGGCTACAGTAAATTAATGCGCAACAGGTCCTTTTACTTCGGATTCATAACGATATAGTTTTGTTTCAATGGCATTAATGTGAGCTAAAGTTAGTTACTTATATAAATAATGTAACGTTAGTGTGTACAAACTAGATTTTAATTAACTCGTTTAATCATTTAATGGATTTGAAACTGCTACTAATTCTTGAGACGTGGTGGTGGGGGTGGTGGTGGGGGGGGGGGGTGCGAGGGCATGTTTCTGTACATTTACCTGTCATTTGTTTGTACATAATCTATAATACGACTCTGAGAGGATCTGTTCAAACGAATTCATTTAATTTTTCTCTTCATTATATACAAATAGCATTGTTAACGTTACATTATCTAAACAACTTGTCTATAACGTTAACTCAAAAGCTCTTTTGTCATCGACATTGTCAGATATATGTAATTAGGCTAGCTAACGTTATATAAAATATTATTCGTTTCATCTGCTTAAACATGACAAAGCATGGCGAGTTTTATAATTGTTTCTAATTATCTTAATTTTTCAGTCTGATTATATTAATCGCACTAATTATATTGTTTGGGATTTTTTAATAACTTCCCTCATCTTCAGTTCGTCCAAAACACAATAAATAAATAAACAAACTAGGCTATATGTGCAAAATACTGTTATTTTTGTCAACACAGTTGCCAAAGATTTTCTGTCAGACTTTGTCAACAGCTCAATAGATGGAGCTGAAAATCTCCTTGAACCCATCACGTGTCTCCTTTGTTTATCCACTGAATGCTATGCTTGTCAACATTTATAATGCATACCTGAAACGTTATTGCTGAATCTGATGGTGTAGACCCATATTGAGAAAAAAACATGTTTGTGAAAATGAAGGAGATTAAATAATTGAAAACATTTTAAAATAATAAACAGATAAATCTAAAATAATTCCATTCCATCGATTAAACTGGTACATAAACTATTTATTGATGTATTGATGAATTCATTCATTCAGCACCAATTAAACTCACAAATTGTATTTTCTACTTGCTCTTTTGTGAAGTGAAATCCTTTTAATATTAACCCATGAGATGAATTAGTATATCCATAAAGCAAGTTGTATTAATTCTCAGCATGTGTTTGCAAAAGGGCTAATGAGAAAATTAAATGCATCAGAACTTATTGCCATGCAGTCTGTCATCTGGCAGTTTGTGCGTAAAAATGAGATGCTTTCACAGAAACATGCAGAGCAGGGGGCGATTATTTTAGCGTATTAATATTAACTCTGTTACCCTCTCCTGCTGTGCTTACAGATTCAATAAAACAGACAATTCATACAATGAATATGAACAGACAGTTATCAATGATGTAATGTGTCTTAGTATTTTGTCTCATGGTTCGGTTTATTGCACCTAATTTTAGGTTATTAGATGCAAAATATCTTCATAAATATGACAGTGGATGGTATGCTTTCAGAAATTAATTTTAGTGAAATCTTAAGCAAAATAAATTGAGCATGTGAAATTGGTAAAATTGATAATATAAAGAAAAACTATAGTACAGCTGCCGTCACCAATGGCAACCTGTTTCTAGTGGTTTGTGAAGAAGGGAAAGTGGGGTTGTCTTAATGGTGGAGGTGATTGGAGCTCAGGGTTCACGTGGGATTTGGAGCGCATGCTGCTCATTAAAGGACAATTACAGCACAGTTTCTAATTAGTCCTAGCCCTGCTTCCTGCAGCGGTATAACACAGCAGCTGCATGTGCTGATCCACTGTAGCACTACAACAGATAGAAGGTCTGGAGTGGTTGATGTTTATTATGTGTGGGGCAACACACATGATCTATATCAAACATGCCCTTTTGTGCCCTTTTGACTTCTATAGGTTATATCAGCTCATCTATAGGAAGGTAGGTTGATGAAATTTATCTCCAGCCAGAACTGAACACTAAAATATTAGTTTCTAAAATATAATGATAACAAATGTAAAGTTATTTAAAATAAATAAATAATAAATTACCAAAAATACTATAAAATGTAAATGTCATAAATTATCAAAAAATGCATTATACATAAAAAAATATAATTATTTAAAAAAGTACACACACACACACACACACACACACACACACACACACACACACACACACACACACACACACACACATGTTGGTTTTTATGGTTTACGGGGACTTTCCATAGGCGTAATGGTTTTTATACTGTACAAACTGTATGTGCTATTGCCCTACACCTACCCTAGACCTAAACTTAGCCCTCACAGGAGACGGTGCATTTCTATTTTCCCTCAAAAAAACTCACTCTGTATGATTTATAAGCGTTTTAAATTATGGGGACACTGAAAATGTCCTCATAAATCACCTTCTCCTTGTAATACCTATGTTATACCCATGTCATTATACAAATTTGTGTCCTCATAAACCACATAAACATGCCCACACACACACACACACACACACACACACACACTCATATATATATATATATATATATATATTAGTGGTGGGCCGTTATCGGCGTTAACGTGCTGCGTTAACGTGAGACTCTTATTGGGCGATAAAAAATATTGCCGTTAATCTATTCTCAAAGTTGGGTTGGGAGCTGGGTCTATACGCAAGCTATGATGACTTTCACCCTGATATTTTAGCGGATGTATACCTAGCCGAATTGCACTGTAGGGGGCGAGAACGAGTCTTGAACTAGAGGCTGGCATTTTTTCGAATCCGTGGGATGGGAAAGAAAATCGCTACGAATCACGTGATTGGGACGGGAGAGGAAAATATTTAATCGGGAGTGGGCGGGACCGGGAATAGTAATGATACCCAACTTTACACACAAATATACCTTTTATATAAATAAACTATAAACTTTTAATTCTGAACTCAATTCTAGTTGCCCTGTCTCTTTATGCTCTCCTCCTGTTTGTTTTGGTGTGGCTGGTTAAGTGAATGACGCAGTCCGTGATGGACAGATTGTTAACGGCTGGTCTATGTGGTAATACACTCGACTCGGGCAGGACATCCAAACGCTCACCTATCATTCATCAACCTCAAATATGGCTTTTCATCTGAAAGATGTATGTAGTAGCAACTTTACATGGCCGCTCAATATGATGTTAACCTAGAGAAATGTGCGCTATTGAAGTGTTTGTGTGGAAGCGCGTTTGCTGCAGGACAGGCTCCGGTGCGCTCACTTGCTCTTAAAATCTCCGTCATTTTTGGTCATACAGATAAAAGTAGCCTAATACATCTTTCGAATCTGTAAAGACTCTACGTTTATTTGTGTGCACTCAGAATAACAACAAAACGTTGCGCTTTTAAGCAAACAGGATGCGCTTTAGGTCTCATGTGAACTTGAGCGAGAAACTTCGAAACTCGAATATATCTAAAAATACAGTACATAGAAAAATATATCTATAGAGAGTGAAATGTCAAAAAAAAAATAGAAGACGTGTGTGTTAGCATGGATGATTTACATGAAATTTAATCTGTGCAACACTGTGCATAAGATGGCTTTCAGTTCAATATAATAACAAAAAACGACATTTTGGGTTTTTATTCAACTAATAAGGTGGGCACGCTGTGATCTGTACTATATTTTTACTGTAATTGACAGTTATCGGCAAAAAACAAAAAACAACAACACGGGAGTGGGAGGGAATGGGAGTCATTCTTCCGGGAGTGGAACGGACGGGATTTTCCCCAGTTTTTCGTGGGATTGGGACGGGAAGAGATTAATTTTTGTGGGAGTGAGACGGGAGAGGTTTGAGAATTCACTCCCGTGTCACCCTCTGCTTCGAACCTGTGTGTATGCCTAACGTTACATGAAATTACCACATCAGACGTGACGTGCTAACATGGATGCAGCTATGAAGCGCCGGGTTTGCTTCAGGGAAAATTTATTTTAAGAAGCTTCCCAATGGAAACTGTAAACAGTTCATCACGACCTCTTATGTAGGCCTACAGTTCAAATTTCATGTTTAACTGAATAAAGAGTTAGTAAACACAAGTACATCTTATTGAACATAATTTATTTTCATCACCAATTATCATAGCAGAACAGCTTTCTCAAGCAGTTTGTGATGCGTTTTGGAAACAGGAGATGAGCCCCTGGTCTAATGCGCCACCTGGCTTGAGAAACCCGTTCTCAAAGACTTACTTTTTAGTCATTATTTGGGTAGCACACATATTCTGAATGCCTTCGGCAGAATTCAAATGAGCCATTTTAATCTAGATTAATCTAGATTAATTCCAAGATTACAGTGAGATTAATCTAGATTAAAAAAATTAATCTATGCCCACCACTAATATATATATACATATATTAGTGCTGTCAAATGATTAATCGCATCCAAAATATAAGTTTTTGTTTACATAATATATGTGTGTGTGCCGTGTATGTTTATTATGTATATATAAATTCAAACACATGCATGTATATATTTAAGAAAATTATGTTATGTTTTTATATGAAATATATTTATATATAATATAAAATATAAGAAGATAAATATATAAATGTATGTAAATATTTCCCAAATATATGCTGTACGTGACTGGATGTATATATACATAATAAATATACACAGTACAAAACATATATTATGTAAACAAAAACTTTTATTTTGGATGCGATTAGTCATTTGACAGCCCTAATATATACAGTGCTCAGCATAAATGAGTACACCCCCTTTGAAAAGTAACATTTTAAACAATATCTCAATGAACACAAAAACATTTTCCAAAATGTTGACAAGACTAAGTTTTATATAACATCTGTTTAACTTATAACATGAAAGTAAGGTTAATAATATAACTTAGAGAACAAAATTTTAAGTTTTACTCAAATTAGGGTGATGCAAAAATGAGTACACCCCACTGAAAGTCTCTGGAACAAAGCTACATTTTAGACTACAAATGTCTAATTTAACAAGAATTCAACCACAGGTGAGTCTAATTATTCATTACACAGGTGACAGTTGACTATAAAATGTTACTTAAAGAAAACCCCTTCCCATTTCATGCTGTCAGCAATGGCACCACATGGAAGAGAAATGTCACAAGACCTGAGAAAGAAAATAATTTATTTATACAAGAAAGGTGAAGGCTACAAGAAGATCAGCAAAGCTTTACTTATCAGTCAGAATACTGTAGCAAAAGTGGTACAAACATAAAAAAAGATGGAACTGCATCTCACAGAGACGTCCAGGTCGTCCACGGAAGTTAACACCTCGTCAGGAGCGTCTTCTGATGAGAAGGGTTGAAGAAAATCGACATGCAGTTCACTGCATTTATCTAAAGAAGTAGAAAGCCAAACTGGGGTGACTATTTCCCGTGACACAATATGGCGTACACTGCAGAGGAATGGCATGCATGGGTGCCGTCCACGAAAGAAGCCTCTCCTAAAGCCTAGGCACAAAAAAGCCCGCCTAGAGTTTGCCAGGGCCCATGCTGACAAAGATGAAGACTACTGGGACTCTATACTCTGGAGTGATGAGACCAAGATAAATGTTTTTGGAACTGATGGCTTCAAAACTGTATGGCGTCGCAAAGGTGAGGAATACAAAGAAAAACGCATGGTGCCTACAGTGAAACATGATGGTGGCAGTGTCCTTATGTGGGGCTGCATGAGTGCTGCTGGTGTCGGGGAGCTGCATTTCATTGATGGCATCATGAATTCACAAATGTACTGCTCTATACTGAAAGAGAAGATGCTACCATCACTCCGTGCCCTTGGTCGCCGTGCACTTTTCCAACATGACAATGATCCTAAACACACATCTAAGGCCACTGTTGGATTTCTGAAGAAGAACAGGGTGAAAGTGATTCAGTGGCCAAGTATGTCTCCTGATCTGAACCCAATCGAACACCTATGGGGAATTCTGAAGAGACAAGTTGAACATCACTCTCCATCCAGCATCCAATCTCTAAAAGAGGTCATTCTTGAAGAATGGAAAAAGATAGATCTGGCCAAATGTTGCCAACTTGTTCATTCCATGCCTAGAAGACTTGGTGCTGTCATTAAAAATCATGGAGGCCATACAAAGTACTAGATTTAGTAGTTTTTGTTGTGGGGTGTACTCATTTTTGCATCACCCTAATTTGAGTAAAACTTAAAATTTTGTTCTCTAAGTTATATTATTAACCTTACTTTCATGTTATAAGTTAAACAGATGTTATATTAAACTTAGTCTTGTCAACATTTTGGAAATGTTTTTTGTGTTCATTGAGATATTGTTTAAAATTTTACTTTTCAAAGGGAGTGTACTCATTTATGCTGAGCACTGTATATATATATATATATATATATATATATATATATATATATACACATATACATATACATAGACACATATAATATAGTAATATAATAATATAGTCATATTATTATGACAAAGAATGTCTTGCAAGTCTTGTAACCTGTGTTGTATATTTGTGCTTGCCGTGTTTTATAACGTGTAAAAGTCTAACATCTTCCCATTATAAAGCACATCCTCATGTATTTCTTCGTGTGCCACAGGTTTTGGGATGACGACACCCGTCACTATTGCTGGGAAGATATTCTTGATCTTTTACGGGCTTATTGGTTGTGCCGCCACCATTTTGTTCTTTAACCTCTTCCTGGAACGAGTCATCACAGTGATCGCATTCGTGTTGAAGTCCTGCCACGAGCGTAGAGAACGCAAAAGCCGGGCCGGCTCAAAACTGGCAGCGTCCCTCCACCGACACCAGAGAGCGGCGCACGGACAGCTGGGCCGGCTGGAAACCGTCAGTGTACTGCGTCATGCTCATCTTAGGAGTCGCCGCCATCGTGGTCTCCTGCTGCGCGTCTGCAATGTACTCGGCAGCCGAGGGCTGGGAATACCTAGACGCCCTCTATTTCTGTTTCGTGGCTTTCAGCACCATTGGTTTTGGGGATATGGTGAGCAACCAGCGGGAGATGTACAAAGCTCAAGCGGCCTACAGGGTGGGCAACTTCCTTTTCATCCTCACAGGGGTGTGTTGCATCTACTCGCTGTTCAACGTCATTTCCATCGTGATCAAGCAAGTTCTCAACTGGCTTCTGCGGAGGCTGGAAACTCCCTGCCGCTGCCCGGGCCGAGAAACCACCATCCACGGAGGAACGTGGTCGCCCCCGGTCACATGAGAACCAGACGAGACAACTCCATCGAGACCGACGGAGTCAATGACAGCGAGGCGGATGGACGGCGGATGTCTGGAGAGATGATCTCCATGAAGGACTTTCTGGCCGCTAATAAAGTTAATCTGGCCATCATGCAGAAGCAGCTGTCAGAGATGGCCAACGGACATCCTCGCCAGTTAGGAAGCAGCACACGTCACAACGAGTTCTCCGGAGGGGTCGGAGCGCTGGGAATCATGAACAACCGGCTGGCAGAGACAAGTGTAGATAGATAAATCCAGCATTTAGAAATGTGAAATAACCAGACGACCTCCACAGCAAAGAGTGAACGCTTTTTCTTTCAACAGACAAGCAAATCTCATACTCTCATGCACTGGGTCTCATTCACTAATAGTTGTGTAGTAATGTACTTCTGTACATGCACAGATCAGGTTAGCTTGGAAAATGTGGATGGGGGAGTCACAAGTATGTACCAGGTTTATTATAGTAAAAAAAACTTATTTCAGCTAGTTTTCAAAAGAACCATTTTTGTAATGTCGAAATCACAAGCAAATTAAGTCATTTTAAAGAAAATTCAAACAAGAATGAAAAATTATAACAATGCATGGCCGCTTAGAACTTCCGTACAAATCAGCAAATCTCATTTTCATTTAGTTTTATTTGATTAATTAACTGATATATATATATATATAAAAAAATATGAAATTAATACAACTTGAAAATTCAAACAATAACTAATAAAAATGACAAAAGCACACAACATAATTACTAAAATTGAAATGAAAATGTAAAACACAAAAGTTAAAATTATCTTGATGACTTATGTGCTTGTTCTATTAATAATAGACAAAATATTTAACATACACTGTGTTCAAATCTTTGGCATGAGTAAGATGTTTTTTAAGGGAGACTCGTCAAGGCTGTATTTATTTGATCAAAAATACAGAAAAAAGCAGTAATATTGTGAAATATTATTGCAATTTCTAATATTGGTTTCCTATTTGAATATACTTTATTTCCGTGACGCAGTGCTGAATTTTCAGCATCAATACTGCAGTCTTCAGGGTCACATGATCTTCAGAAATCATTCTAATATGCTGATTTATTATCAGTGTTGAAACTATTGTGCTGCTTCATATATTTTTGGGGGAAAATTTGATACTTTTTCTTTTTTGATTCTTTGATGAATAAAGTTAAAAAAGAACAGCATTTATTAAAAATAGAAATCTGTACTATCACTTTTTATCCGTTTAACACATCCTTTCTGAATAAAAGTATTAATTTCTTTAAAAAAACTAAGATTTACTGACCCCCAAACCTTTGAATAGTAGTGTATATTGTAACACACACATATACATATATATATATATAAACTGTTATTTTTAACTTTTTATTTCTGACAGAATCCTGACAAAAGTATCACAGGTCCCAAAATTATTAAGCAGCACAACAGTTTCCAACATTGATTATAAATCAGAATATTAGAATGATTTCTGAAAGAACATGTATCACTGAAGTGATGATGCTGAAAAATCAGCTTCGATCATAAGAATAAATTATATTTAAAAATACATTCAAATAGACAACTGTTATTTTAAATTGTAAAATGTATTTAACAGAATTTCTGTATTTTTGATACAGTCTAGATCATTTTTGACGCCACTAGGAGCCTGTAATTTTTGCATATTAATCATGACTTTTGATTAATAATGTTTGCATGGTTAGTGAATGAGACCCATTTTTGAAAAAATGATATATTACTGCTGATTTTGGACTTGAGGACATTTCGGCTGCTCTGCTGTGTTTATCATATTTCACACTAATCTCTCTAAATGAGGCTTTGTAAACTTGTAGTGCATTCGTTTGCAAACAAACAGATGTAATGTATTACTAGGCCGTAGTTTCCGTGCATATTTCAGCACTTTCACATTATGATAATATGTTCATTGTGCCTAGCTTACGGGGAAGTGTGACATTTATGCATTGGTAGATTGGGACATGAATCATCTGCTTGCATTGTGTCAGTTATACCGAGGAACTTTTCTACGAACTTCATCTGCATGAATTATGTCTTAGTTCATTAAGGCAATGATATCTTGAACTTTGTGTCTTCCTCATTACACTGCTAAGTCGTATCATACTGTATTTGCTTGGCAGATATATGTACTGCGAAAGGACATATCGAAAATGAGCAGTTTGTGACTAAATAAAGAAATAAACCTTGTCCTGAATCATGTTTTTTTATTGTTGTGAGTGTGTTTGTGGCGGGTCCAACATGAAATACTTATAAAGCTAATGGTTTTTTCCACTTAGTGGCAGCACTCAGACGTAAAGATGGAACGGAACGTCTTCAGATCAAATTACCAGAGCAACAATATGTCATTATATTAGGAGGTTGCTATGGAAACTAACTCTGTGAGGAGGATACCTCGTACCCACCAGCCTCAGATGTTTAAACGCTGATAGCAGTGAATATGAGCTCCATGAGATGTTTTGGCTGGTGCTGGGAAGAGTCTGTGAGTGGTCACGACTGCCTTTGTTTCTGGCTCTCCAGGGGCTGGTTGTGTGAAGACCCACAGCAAATCTGCCAAAACATCACAGAGGCAATCGGAGAAAACAGTGTGAAATGAAAAAAGATGGTGATGAAAATAGCCCATGACCTACATTCAGTAAAAACACAACCTGCAATCATACATGACAAAGAAACTGTCAAAGTTCACAAATCTGTGAACCAAAAACATACAGTTCCTATCAGACAAATCATGTTTTTCTTATCATTTTTATTAAAATGGCTCACATACACACACACACACACACATATATATATATATATATACACACTGCTGTTCAAAAGTTTGGGATCAGTAAGATTTGATTTATTGTTGTTTTAATGCAGTCTCTTATGCTAATAAAGGCTGCATTTATTTGATTTATTTGAAAATACAGAAAAAACTGTAATATTGTGAAAAATTTCGAAATTTCTAATATTGGTTTCCTATTTTAATATACTTTTAAAATATAATTAATTTCCGTGAATTTTCAGCATCATTACTCCAGTCTTCAGTGTGACATGATCCTTCAGAAATCATGCTGATTTATTATAAGTGTTGAAACTGCTGCTTAGCCTAATATGTTTTTGGAACATGTGATTATTTTTTCTTTGATGAACAAAAAGTTAAAAAGAACAGCATTTATTCACAGGAATAAATTGTATTTTTTAAAGTATATTAAAATAGAAACCTGTCATTTAAAATTGCAATAATATTTCAAAACGTAATTAATTTTCTGTATATTTGATCAAGTAGATCCATCCTTGATGCGCATAAGAAACTTCTTTAAAAACATTTAAAATCTTACTGATACCAAACTTTTGAACGGCAGTGTGTATACAGGTAAAAAAAAAGTGAATATCAATATTCAATAAAACCATCCATACAGTATACATTGTGGGTATTTCTTGTTCTTTGAAACCACAATAACGGGGAACACTGCTGACTTGGCAATGGTCCAGAAGATGATCATTGACACCCTCCACAAAGAGGGTAAGTCGCAGAGGGTCATTACTGAAAGGGGTGGAAAGGGTTGGCTGTTCAAGGAGTGCTGTATCAAAGCATATTAAATGCAAAGTTGACAGACAGGATGAAATTGGGTAGGAAAATGTGCACAAGCAACAGGGATGACCACAAGCTTGAGAATACTGTCAAGCAAAGCCGATTCACACACTTGGGAGAGCTTCACAAGAAGTGAACTGAAACTGGAGTCAGTGCATCAAGAGTCACCACGCTCAGACATCTTCAGGAAAAGAGCTACCAAGCCACTTCTGAAACAGAAACAGTGTCAGAAGCATATTACCTGGACTAAGGAGAAAAACAACTGGACTGTTGCTCAGTGGTCCAAAGTCCTCTTTTCAGATGAAAGTAAATTTAGTATTTCATTTGTAAATCAAGGTCCCAGAGTCTGGAGGAAGAGTGGAGAGGCGCTGGATCCATGTTGCTTGAAGTCCAGTGTGAAGTTTCCACAGTCAGTGATGATTTGGGGTGCAGTGACGTCTGCTGGTGTTGGTCCATTGTGTTTTATCAAGTCCAAAGTCAATGCAGCCATCTACCAGGAGATTTTGGAGCACGTTATGCTTCCATCTGCCGACAAGCTTTATGGAGATGCTGATTTCCTTTTCCAGCAGGACTTTAGCACCTGCCCACACTGCCAAAACCACGTCCAAGTGGTTTGCTGACCATGATATTACTGTGCTTGATTGGCCAGCCAACATGTCTGACCTGAACCCCATCTGGAATCTATGGGATATTTTCAAGAGAAAGATGAGAAACAGTCGATCCAACAATCCAGACGAGCTGAAGGCTCAACAGTGCCTCAGCAGTGCCACCGGCTGATCGCTTCCATGCCACACCTCACTGATGCTGGAGTTTGTGCTAAAGAAGTATTGAGTGCAGAAATGAACTTGAACTAATCTGTTTTGCAAATCCTTTTTATGATTGATCTTAGGAAATATTGTAATGTTTTGAGATACTGGATTCTTGACTTTCATGAGCTGTAAACTCTAAACATCAAAATTAAAACAAAACAAAAACACTTTTGAAATGTTTGACTTTACATGTAATGAATCTAAAATATATGAGTTTGACTTTTTGAAAATATTTTGAATATTTCATGATATTCAACATGTTTTTGAGATGCACCTGCAGTATATATATATACAGTGTATAAATCTAAAACAGAAGTAAAATAATAAACATAAATTTACATGTAAATACATATGTAAATGTAAAAAAAACATAATTACTAAAACTTTATTTAAATTAAAGTTAAAAAATAAATAATAAAATAGAATATAACTAAAAATAATAATAAAACTATAATAGTATTATATAATAATGTATAAAATAATGCTAATAGTACTATAAAGTAATACAAAATACTATAATAGTATACACGTCTTACAAAAATAACACTGAATACATTATTGTGTTATATTTATAGTGAAAAACATGACTTATCATAATATATGACTACATAATATAATATTTAAGATTATATTTAAGATCATATTAAAAGTGAATAAACTGGAAATAGCAGCAAAGAAGTAAATATACTTGTATGCAAAGCACATTCCCCTGTACACATGACTACCGTCACTAAATTATGACAAATACAACTGACGTCGACAGATTGAACCAGACACTATAGTCCACTACAGCTAATGTGTCAAAAAGCTGACAGTGTTAATAGTTTTAATAAAACGTTTATCTAAAGATATTTTACAAAGCTGTCATCAAAGGTCATCACGCCTATAATAAACAAACGCGCTTCGGCATTTCACGTCTTTTGTCCCATCAGTCTATCCGTAGTTACGTTTATTGCCAGCGACCAGCGGCGGTGAAAATGGTGAGTGAGCCAGCAGTTTATTTACCAACTCATTGTTTAATTTGTTTCCATTGCTCTACGTTAATTCTGTAATTTCCAAATATAATATGTGAAAGCCGTGTAAACGGGCGTGTGAACGGTGTCTTATAACGCTTTGTTTAATACCCATGTTTAATATATCGATGTAGGATTAACAACACAAGTCATTGTGTCATATTCGTTGGTCTTAAGAGCGTTAAATCACTCTGCTAACCCGCATACAGCCTAAAACGTGTCAAAACGTTAATACATTTCAGAGACACACGATAACTCCATAATATGGTGTATTTTTGCTTGTTTCATTCCCGCAATCCGGTCAAAAACAAGCAGTGCATCTTGACAGTCGTAACGTTAGCCTTCGCATTACAGTCAGCCCAGAGTATTCAGTGTTTTTCCATTACATTTGAAGTGGTCAGTCAGTCATTTTGGATATTATTATGGTGTATTTAATTTACACAGAATTTTTTTGTGTCTGTGACGTTTAACACCGGTCCTGTTTCCTGTTTTAAATGACAATGAATTGGTATTTTGGGGCTGCTCTGCAATCCTTAAATAGAGTCCTTTAATGTCATCTAATGATTATTATTATTATTATAAATCTGCCTTATTTGAGTATATGAACTATTGTTACACTGAAATAAAATTTTTCTGTAAATCATGGTAAAAATGTGTGATAGTCTTTTTTTCTCTGACGGGAGAAATTCTAATGTACAAAAAAGCGTTAATTAAATACTAGACTATAACAGATGATATATCACTGTAGTATATGAACATTAGACATGAATCTTTCTCAACACAGGGCCAGAGTCAAAGCGGAGGACACGGACCAGGAGGAGGAAAAAAAGATGACAAGGTGACCAAAAATACCTGATATTTTAAAACAGCATCAGCCAGAGGTTTGTCCTTATTTAATGATTTAATCTGTCATCATAACAGGACAAGAAGAAGAAATATGAGCCGCCCATTCCAACTAGAGTGGGCAGGAAGAAGAGGAAGTCCAAGGGCCCTGAGGCTGCTAGCAAACTGCCTTTAGGTACAAGAAGTGACTTTTGAGCTCCACTGTGTTCTACATCAGATTTTCAGGTAATGTCAGATTCTCTTTTCATATAGTCACCCCTCACACGCAGTGCAGGCTGAAGCTCCTGAAGCAGGACAGAATTAAAGATTACCTGCTGATGGAAGAGGAGTTCATCAGGAACCAGGAGCAGATGAAACCTCTGGAGGAGAAACAGGAGGTGCTCCATCCATCCATCTTCTCTCTCACTCTTCTTTTTGTTTGTGTGTTTGTGCTGATGGTTATGTTTTTTAGGAGGAGAGGTCAAAAGTCGATGACCTCAGGGGAACTCCTATGTCTGTGGGGACCCTGGAGGAGATCATCGATGACAATCATGCCATCGTCTCCACATCTGTGGGCTCGGAGCACTATGTCAGCATTCTGTCATTCGTCGACAAAGATCTGCTGGAGCCCGGCTGCTCGGTTTTACTCAACCACAAGGTACAATATCCACCTAACCAGTCAGAATTTAATGGAAATAGGATAAATTTGTCAAAATTAAAGGTATAGTTCACTCAAAATGAAAATTAAGATATTTTTAACAACACCTGAGAGGTATCTTTCCTTCTGTTGAACGTTCAGGTAACTAAAACACAAAAGATCCCAAAAAGTTATAAAGGCTATGAATGATAGACGTTATAAATGAAATGCAGCTATCATTTAAATCAAATGGATTAAACCACTTGATTCATATAGATTCATTTTACAATGCCTTTATAACCTTATCGGGTCTTTTGAGTTTCGGTTACCTGGTCTTTCAATGGAGGGACGAAAACCTTTCAGGTTTCATTAAAAATATCTTGCAAAATCGTATAAAATATTTAACTCGTGCTTTGTCTTTTGGGTTTGATATAATAAGCAAATGGTGAGTAAATTATGATAAAAGTGTCATTTTTGGGTGACTTATTCCTTTAAAATATGTGATCCTGGAGCACAAAACCAGTTTTAAGTCACTGGGGTACATTTGTAGTATCAGCCAAAAATACATTGTATGGGTTGAAATTATAGATTTTCATTTATGCCAAAAATCATTAGGACATTAAGTAATTAAAGATCATGTTCCATAAAGATATTTTGTAAATTTCTTACTGTAAATATATAAAAACGTATTTTTTTATTAGTAAAATAGATTGCTAAGAACTTAATTTGATTTTCTCAATATTTCGATTTTTTTGCACCCTCAGATTCCAGATTTTCAAATGGTTGTATCTCGGTCAAATATTGTCCTATCATAACAAATTTATTCAGCTTTCAGGTGATGTATTAATCTCAGTTTCGACAAATGGACCCTTATGACTGGTTTTGTGGTCCAGGGTCACATATGTCCTTTCTGCAACCGTTTGTATTTGAATGCTGCTCTAATGTAGGCTAATTCTGGATCCTGAACATTTATAGATTTGCCTATTAAATGATTGAATAACGTGTTGTTTATAGGTGCATGCAGTCATAGGGGTTTTGATGGATGACACAGACCCTCTTGTTACCGTCATGAAGGTAGAAAAGGCTCCACAAGAGACATACGCTGATATTGGTGGACTGGACAATCAGATACAAGAAATTAAGGCAAGATAAAAACAAATCTTTACTGTTTCGCCTGACAAAAATCATTGAAGCTGATTATTTAATTGTGTCATTTTGCTGCTTGAATCATGTTTTGACCTATAGGAGTCCGTGGAGCTGCCGCTGACCCATCCAGAGTATTATGAGGAAATGGGATCAAGCCTCCCAAAGGGGTCATTCTCTACGGCGCCCCTGGAACAGGTGAGTCCAACACCCCTCTGTTTGTTTCATTCATCAAAGATCATTTAATTACCAAAACATATTTTGATGACAATTCACAGACAGAAATAAGGGTGACATCACAAATCTTGATCTATCATATCATTTCCCTGGATGTTAGGTAAAACCCTCCTTGCCAAGGCCGTGGCCAATCAGACGTCTGCTACTTTTTTGCGGGTTGTTGGTTCAGAGCTGATTCAGAAGTATCTCGGCGACGGCCCTAAACTAGTACGTGAGCTCTTCAGGGTGGCAGAGGAACATGCTCCTTCTATCGTCTTCATCGATGAGATTGACGCCATTGGAACTAAGAGGTAGAGCAAAGCGGTTTTGTTTTTAAAAGGGATATTTCACCTAAAAATGTATACACCCTTAGGCCATCCAAGATTCAGATCAGGTTGTTTCTTTTTCAAAAGAGATTTGGAGAAATTTAGCATTACATCACAGTGTTTCCCACAGACTTGCACTCTATTTGTGGCTTCATATATATGCAAATTCATTCTCTGCCAGCAGGAGGCGCTTAGAGCGGGAGAAATAGAGGTTACATGCAAGATGAAATGAAAATGACATCCAAAATGTTCTGAAGACAGTCGGTTTCCTTCAGAAATACAGTGATGTAAAAACACCCGCTCCGGTTTTGGTTTTGAAACGTGCAGTGCTCATGTTTATTCAACGCAGTCAAAGCCTTTTGGAAAATCGATTTGTGGCGGTCAGTTTTGATATTGTGGTGGGCCGCCACAAATAAATCAATGTATGGGAAACACTGCATCGCTTACTCACCAATGGATCCTCTGCAGTGAATGGGTGCCGTCAGAATGAGTTCAAACTACTGATAAAAACATCACAATAATCCACACCACTTCAGTCCAGAACAGGAGTTAACATCTTGTGAAGCCAAAAGATGCATGTTTGAAAGAAAACAATCCATCATAAAGACTTCAAACCATTGTTTCTGGTTAAAATACAAGGCCTGTCTGAATCAGGAGAGAAACATGCACAGATAAAGCACAGTTTACAAGCGAAAACGGTCCAAAACAGAGGATGGATTGTTTCACTAGAGGAAGCCATTTTCTGGATTCTTGATTTACATTTTGGCCTGAAGCGAAAGTTTGGTCGTGTTTTGGATTATTGTAATAGTTTCATCAGTTGTTTGGACTCTCATTCTGACGGCACCCATTCACTGCAGAAGATCCATCAGAACCAAAATCTGTTCCGATGAAGAAAAAACCTGAGTAAACTGAGTAGATTTTCATTTTTGGGTGAACCATTCCTTCGATCATATACTCTGATTACTTCTTTGCAGATACGAGTCAAACTCAGGAGGTGAACGTGAAATTCAGAGAACCATGTTGGAGCTCCTCAATCAGCTGGATGGCTTTGATTCGCGTGGAGATGTGAAGGTCATTATGGCTACCAACAGAATAGAGACCCTTGACCCTGCTCTTATTAGACCGGGTAAGATACTACTGCAGACTCGTGCTATGATGTTCAGAGGTTATGTGTTTTAGATGAACCCTCAAGGCATTTTTCTCTCTGCAGGTCGCATCGACCGTAAGATTGAGTTCCCATTACCAGATGAGAAAACCAAGAGACGGATCTTCAATATCCACACCAGCAGAATGACTGTGGCTGAGGATGTGACCTTGGACGACCTCATCCTGGCTAAAGATGACCTTTCAGGAGCTGATATTAAGGTATGTTAATGGATTCTGTTCATCTGAAAGTGTTGCAGAAAATCTCTGCTGCCCTCTTGTGTTGATTTAGTTCTTTCTCTCTAATTTTCAGAATGCAGAAGCATTGTTCATATATATCTTAACTCTTGACTTCCTGTCTCCTCAGGCCATCTGTACAGAAGCAGGCCTCATGGCCCTCAGAGAACGCAGGATGAAGGTCACCAACGAGGACTTCAAGAAGTCTAAAGAAAACGTTTTGTATAAGAAACAGGAGGGCACCCCTGAAGGCCTCTATCTCTAATCTCCACGTTTCGTTTATGTATGAGTGCAGCGCTCACTCGAGTACACATTTGGCTTAAACTGATGCATGCTTTTGTTTGCCAATTTGTTTTTTGTAATTGTGATCAGAAAATAAATACTCCAGCTGGATCAGAGATGTTTTTTTCTTGTTTATAGCCCTCAGAAGGTGATATATTTAGCTCTTTTGATCGAAAATGCAGTAAAAACAGCAATATTAATGGAATGTTTAAATAAATGTTTTTGTATCTTAATATGTTTTAGAATGTAATTTATTCCTGTGATGAAAGCTGAATGTTCAGCATCATTATTCCAGTATTCAGTGTCACATGATCTTCAGAAATCATTCGAATATGCTGATTTATTGCTTAATTACTATCAATTATTTTTGGTGCTCAGTTATTAATAATGATTCTTAAAATCAGTGTTGAAAACTGTTTCTGCTGCATAGTATTTTTGTGGAAACTGATGCATTTTGTCCACCATGATTTTTGATTAATAAAGTTCAAAAGAGCAGCATTTATTTGAACTAGAAGTCTGCTGTAGTCACTTTTGATCAATTTAATGTGTCCTTAATATTTTAAGCATTAATCTTACTTAACCCAAGCTTTTGAATTGTAGCTTATTCACAGTTTCCACAATGTTTTCAATGTTGATAATAAGACATTTGTCTTGAGCACCAAATCAGCATATTAGAATCACCGAAGACTGGAGTTATTATAATATTTTACAATATTACTATTTTTGTGTGTGTATTTTGTCATCAAATGAATGAGCAGAAGAAACTTCTTTCAAAAACATTTTTTTTAATGTACAAATATTTCTAAGCTTCTGAGAGTAGTGTAGATATGTTTATATAAACAATCAGTATGATTTTGAGATATTTTTATCTCCAGAAAAAACTTTTGTGTTTGATCTAGTTTTTGTCCATTTTAATATTCTTACATTTAAATTTCAAGGAATTTGACTAAAAACATGTTTTTCCGAATGTAATTATTTTAATCAAACAGTCCCAGCGCCTGCAGAGAAAGCGTATCCTCCGAGAGAGAGATGATTAATTTCCCTGCTAATTACTAAACTAGAGGAGCAGCGTTGTGCGGCCAGTCTTCTCTCTCCCGCTTGACTCGGCAGAGATTGGCATAATTAATGCAGCGTTTTTAGATTGTGCTCATCTCAATCTCCGTTCTCTCTTTCCCTTAATTATTTAAAACAACCTCATCACACATACTTGTATCCCTACAGCTCTTGTTTGCCAAAGTTTGATTATGAAATATTGTAGATTATTACATTATTAGAAGTGCTATTGTATATAAAATGCTTAAAATCCACCAAGAAGACTGTTTTCCTCCTTGAAGTCCTGTTTTGAACCTTCATTCTTCATTGACCCCTGCAGAGCAGCATGAAGGAAATGCTTCCTTGATGTAAAAGAGCAACTGATGAAAGTCTGCAGTCAGCAGAAAGCAGTCAGTCTGCGGCCCTTCACAGGAGCCGTGCTGCACTCTTCTTAAATCAGTCAGTGCATGCACATTCAGCAATCCCAGATTAGCTCACATAGACCGAAAGCTGTGCGCAGACCCCTTAACGGTGTCACTGAGGCTAAGCTTCTTCATGACAGGCCTCATATAAGACACATTATACAGGTTAGTAAAAGAGCTCCGTGTACGAGTCAAGAAGCCGGTCCATCTGTGATCTCCCACACTTGAGGACACTAGGTGTCATGTGTGACCATTTTTGGAAGGGAGGTAACTCAAGGCCATGGCAGGTTAGAAACAAATCCTGGATCTGGGGGACAATTTCGATCAAGTAGCATCTTAACTAATACAGTTAATTACTGTAAACTAACACGTGCTTAATAAATTAAATACTAATGGGTGGGATGTAGGACTAGTGATGAAGTTACTGTGTAACACATAGACCATAATTACCTGTATTAGAGATAAATAAATAAATATAAACTATACATAGAGACAGAAAGTAGGATTTTATATAATATATTTAAATTATTTAATTGTATAAATTTTTTTTTTTAAAAACTGCATTCTATACAAGAGATTATATATGTTATATATAAATTAAATATACAATTATGTAATTATTAAATGATATTGTGTGTGTGTGTGTGTGTGTGTGTATGCAATTATATTATAGAAAATGTATATTATCAACAGCAACAATAATAATAATAATAATAATAATTATATATTTTTTAAATGTTGAGTGGTGGCCTATGGGTTCATGGTTTATACAGTAGCCAATAGAAAGTGCTGCACATTCTCTGTGGGAAGATAAAACCTGATGCGCTTCTTTATACAGAATGCACTGCGGTGTGGAACAATACAAGTAAATGTAGCCAAACACTAACATAGTATAATTCAATGACTTTACCTTTTTCTATATATGTTAAGTTTTACTTTGAGCACCTTGATGGGGTTTCTATTATATGCCGCTGCCTGGTGCATTGCAGGTCCAGGGCGGCCAATAATGCCCCCCCTCAACATTGTGTATAATATTGCAGGTCCGCGTCAGCCAATCAGCTGCTCCGTAACAAACCGACGCCGTCAACTCTCCAGCGGAGGGAAATCCACTCGTATCCTTCCGCCTGGAGAAACTAGAGCCACACATCACCGAGTTCATGAAGAGCCTGTTCTTCATAGAAGCAGTAGGAGGAGGAGTTTATTTAATAATTATCTAATAATGTTATTGACTAGCTTGCGCAGGATTTAATTAAAGATGCTCCAAACCACAGAATCCTATTATAATGCACACAAACATAAACATAGGCCCTAAATTAGCTTTAGTGTTTTTGTATGTTATTAATAATCTAATAATGAGGTTCCAAAGACCTCTCCTGGACAATTAATTAATCTCTGGAAATGAACTGAACAAAATTAGCAATTAAGTCAGTAAAAAAAAAAAAAACTATAATAATAATAATAAAATAATAATAATAAAATCAGTAGCAGTTATTAATATCCTTAAACATAAAGCAGCATTGATTCTTTTTATTATTATGTAATATAACGCAGTACTGTTTAGCTATATATATATATATATAAATATATAATGAAAATGCCCCAAAACCATTTTTTTTCAGTGGGGAAATTACTGTTCCTCTTCTGGGTTGCAAAATGATGTGTATAAATAGACTGCATTAATTATTAGGTGCCTCAGACTGGACAATGCATAATTCATTAATCTATGACACAAAATCACAAAATATGCAATCAGTCCATCAATCTGTGTGTCAATTCATCAACAGTTATTCACATCTCCACATTCTTTAAACCAGGGGGCAGGACATGCTAATAATCTGCAAATATGTATTGTTTGGCACAGACTTGTATTAATCCAACATCCTAATGCTGAAATATTTCAGAAAGACATAACCACTGTTTACTGCATCGGTGCTTCGGTCTGCCTGCGCTCCTAACGGCGCGTCTGATTGGCTGAAGGCCGCTCCACGCGCTGAGTCAGGAAGTGAGCGGCGGATGAATACATGTGCGCTTCTCACCGAGTCCACAGCCAGAGCCGCGCCAGTGTACGCTCATCCCGGAGAGACCTGCGCTTAGCCTAGTCTGGAGATTACCACGCTTTATTCCTCACAATCATGGTACGTAATCATTTATTTCATATACAATCAATGCATTACTCTTCCAAACAGAATCTCAACAAGTCCGTTCGCATCAAATTCGCCTCGTTTACTTAAAAATATGCTTTTGATAAAAGCGTTACAGTTTGTAGATGTAACTTCTCGAGATAATTTACCTCAACGATACGCATGTTTTAAACATTACGCTTTATTTAGTTAACGTTACCTGCGATAGTTCAGTGATGATACAATCAGAGTGAAGCCTGAATCTACAACTGCGCAATTCTTACATCCTTTATCTTACATACGGGTTACACACATCAAATGATGTGGAATACATCCCATATGTTATTATTTTGTATTTATATCTTACTATATGATAAAAATATATATAATTTAGATCAACATGACAACACACTGAAACATGTACTTGTGATATTTTAATTAGACATACTGCTTATGCCAATATCTGAGGTGTAGAGGGTCATAAGGATGTTTATGCCAATATTCGTGAAATATGATGGATGAGACATGAAGAAGATGATTGTATATCTGTCTGAGATGAGGATGTAGAGGATGTGGCTCCGCCAGCATCTGTTGCATCATCTACCTCCATGTAACCCCCATCCAAAGACTGAATTACACCAGAGTTTCCCATCTGAAACCACTTTACTCACATTTAAAGGCCTCACTAATGACAGGCAGATGTATTTTAACCAAACCACAATGTTACGTGGACTGAAATGGTGTAGGTTTATGGTAATGGCCGCCCAGTTTCCTGTATTTTGTCTGTAGTCACTGTAGCTTATGCAAATAAAAGGTGTGTCGTTGTAAATGTCTGTCATCTGCCTTTTTTGTTTGTTGAATCTGAAAGGTGTTGTTCTGCGTTTTGTGTGTGTGATGTAGTTGTGGTCCATTCTAGTAAACAAAACCTGTTGGAGGTTTTGTTTTAGCTTCCCTGCAGGAACCGGAAATCACCAGCTATGTATATTCACTATCGAAGTTGTTTCTCTTAAGCAGCAAAGATATTTTTTTTACATGTGTGTCTTGTCTAGACCCCAAAAAAAGTTGTGTTGAAGCAATTTTCGCTCCGAAATTGCTGGTACATTTCACTATGAATTACACAGAAATGGCATCTCATTGAATTGAACATAAAATCATTTGTTACATGGCAAAATTCTTCCAAGATCTAAGATGAGCTATGCTGTTTGAGTTTATTTAATAGCTTTATATTTGCACTGTATCAACACAGTTGTGTTAATTGTGTCCATTTTCATTTCTTCTCTAAGAGAAATGTAACTGAGAGCGACCATTAGTCTTCTAAACTGTGAAAGATCGAACTCTGAGCAATAACATTTTCCTCTGGGCTTTTGTGCGTGTAGTTTAATGTTTGTGGACTGGCAGTAGATATGAGTGGTTTGATCTCTGTATTGGGTTTGTGTCTGTATTAATAGTGAGGAACAGCATCTGGTAGGAGACCGCTGTCCTGGGTGAAGCTGTGATGTAATGTTCCCTGAAGCTCACGCGTTATGTGTTGGGACTCTTGAGGATGTTTATACTGTCCTACATTCATTTGCTTGAACATTTTGAATAAGCGCTTCAGCCGAACACATCTCACCGCAGGGTGACAGTGTCACTGCACGGTACAGCTGGAGAGGGATTCGGTCGTGCGTTTCTGTAGCCTGTGGAGTTGTAGAGATCTTATTGTATCCAGGTGTGCGATAGAAAATAGAGGAGGAACAGTTCAAATTTCACACTGTTTGGTTTACTTCTTAGTTTTGTGGTCACATTTTCTGTAAATGCTCAAAATGTTGCTATTAGAGGTGCAGTAATTAGGACATTTGATGCTGAAATTGTTTAATTAGCTTATGTTTTGCAACGGTGAGACCACTATGATTTATAAGCACTTTATTTAGTTAACGTTAATGCGATAGTTCAGTGATGATACAGTCAGTGTGATTGAATCTACAACTGCGCAATTCTTACATCCTCTGTCTTACATACGGTTACACACATCAAATGATGTGGAGTACATCCCATATGTTATTAATGTGTATTTATATCTTACTATATGATAAAATATATATAATTTAGATCAACATGACAACACACTGAAATGTAGCTTTTTTAATTAGACATACTGCTTATGCCAATATCTGAGGTGTAGAGGTTAAAGGATGTTTATGCCAATATTCGTGAAATATGATGGATGAAAATTAACCAATTTTGATTGTATATCTGTCTAAAAGATGAGGATGTGAATGTGGTCCGCCAGCATCTGTTGCATCATCTAACATCCATGTAACCCCTCAAAACTGAGCATTACACCAGAGTTTCATCTAAAACCACTTTACTCATATTTAAAGGCCTCACTGAATGAAGGCAAAAATGTATTATGGCATCTCTGCAAAACCACAATGTTACTTTACTGAAATGGTGTAGGTTTATGGTAATGCACCAGTTTCCTGTATTTTGTATAGAGAAAAGCTTATAAAAATAAAGGTGAATTGAAAAAATGTCTGAACTGCTCACTGAAATGTTATTTGTAGAATCTGAAAGGTGTTGTTCCTATTAATATAGAAGCATGTGTGATGTAGTAGAACCATTTCAGTACAAGAAAACCTGTTGTTTTGTTTTAGTGTGCAGGAACCGGAAATCACCAATTATGTATATTCAATATCGTTGTTTCACTTTAAGCAGATATCTTAATTTACATGTGTCTTGTCTAGACCCCAAAAGTTGTGTTGAACCAATGATGCCAAATTGCTGGTAAATTTTTAATTTTTTACAGAGTATAATGGCAAATGTCATTGAATTGAACATAAAATCATTTGTTACATGGCAAAATTCTTCCAAGATCTAAGATGGTGTATGCATGATTTAGTTTATTTAATAGCTTTAAATACTTGCACTGTATCAACATTATAGTTAATTGTGTCCATTTTCATTTCTTCTCTAAAGAAAATAAATAATTTCTAAACTGTGAAAGATATGTAATTGAGCAATAACATTTTCCTCTGGGCTTTTGTGTGTTTAAATGTGGGACTAAATACATATGAGTTTTGATCTCTGTATTGGGTTTGTGTCTGTATTAATGGTGACAAACAGCATCAGTAGAGATGTCCTGGGTGAAGTTGTGATGTCAATGATCAGAAGCTCACTGGACTAGAAAGTGTTGGGACTCTATTAACTGAGGTCTGATTTATGAGGAGTGGTTTGAAAAACACTAAAGCAGCATGTTGTTGAACGTTGTCACTGCAACTGGTACAGCTGGAGAGATATATCTCATCGACCTACAAACTCACTGGAGTTATAGAGTCTGTGGTGTCCAGGTTGTCAGAAAACAGAGGAGGAACAGTTCAAATTTCACACAGGATTTGGTTTATAATTAGTCAGTTTGTGGTCACATTTTCTGTAAATGATACAGGAAAATGAGCTTTGGAAGGGGTGATCAGTAATTAGGACATGGGCACATGGGCATAATGAGTTAGTTATACTGTGAGACAAGGAAACTTATCCAACAAACCAGCTATTTATATCTATTGTGTCCAATTTTCAATATGACTCGAATTACAGTTAATGTTGACAAATTAGTGGTGCATGTTAAACAATTCAAGTGTGTTTTAATAGAATGATGTGTGTGTGTAAGTGGTGTGTATAATTGATTATGAAATAAACAGCCTCCTGTTATAATGTATGTATTTGTAAAATGTCATCCAACTGTAATAGCATCTTTGTGTATATAAATGTAATATCGAAAGATAAAAATGGTATGCAGTGTCCTGTTGTCCAACAAAGAGAACTAAATTGTTTTTACAAACTGAAAACTTAAATGTAATTGTTTTTTGATAATGGGCTTTATGTATAATATTAATAAATATTTATATAACTGTAAATGAAGGTTATTGATGACAAAGGTTATCATTCGAAAACAGATAGCTATGAAGAAAATAAATCATATTTTGCAGATGTTTATGTCTTTACTGGTCTATTTCAGTATATGAAAACAGTTTTTATTAAGTCACACTCATGAAGACAGCTGCACTGGCAAAGACTAGAAAGTGCTATCAGTTCCACTTCTATTAACTGTACGTCTGATTTATGATGAACCATTTCAGAGTAAAATGAAACAGCATGTTGTGTGTGTGTGTGTGTAAAGCAGTCCTTCCTATTTTGTGGAAATCAGAAAAAAATGGACCATTGATGCCAATAAGAAACTTTTTCAGATTTACTTCATGCTCATTGTCAAAAGCAGAAGTGTTTTAACAAATGGCACAGAAGCTTCCACGGCTCATTGGATGTCAGAGTCCCAGAAACTGCATCTGAAGTTCCTCTGCCTATTTAGGTGGATGAGCTTTATTTTGATTTGCCTATCTATGGGCACATGGGCATGAATGAGGAATTAAATGAGCTATACAACTGGCAACAGAGTACATGATGTAATCAGATCAAATGCTCTTTTGTTCAAAGCAGACCAGTACTCAACCCATTTCTGGAACTGTTGGATCCAGTGCTTGTGCATTAGAAAGGCTCTTAAGTCAATGATCTCAGCTGCATGTTAAAGGCCTTTTCAAGTGAGTATGGCTGCTTAATGCAGAAAGGAAGTAGAATAATTAGTGTGATTGAAGGGATGGTTGTGTATTCCTCTGTCTGAGATTAGAATAGATAAATGTGTTAAGCAGTTTTCCTAGCAGCTTTCATCCACTTTAGCAAGCTCTCGAGATTTATGACTAAAAAAGCTTTTTCTCCTCGCAAAACCAAAGGCCATAATTGTCAGTGTCAATCTGATACTGTATGAACAAAGTGTTTTTGCTTGAGGTCACTCAAGTATTGAACAAATTAGAAAAAATACTCTTAAAATCAAAGGTTTTTAAAGAATTGATGGTTCTATGAAGAATTATTGGAATCAATTCTTTATTTTCAAAAAAAAAATTGTTTAATAACTGTTCTTTATTTGTTACTGATGTATTAATGGATCTGTTTGAACTCATTATCAGTATAAAAGACACCCAGATACAACCTCAAACAGTAAGATGCACAGAATGTTCTTTATAGAAGAAAAGAGCTGTCTTCGACAGAAATTCAAATGTGTAGACACTAAGAAAAAATGGTTCTTTTAAGAACTGCTCACTGAAATGTTCTTTGGGGAACCAAAAATGGTGGTTCCTATAACCATAGAACCATGGTGATGCAATAGAACCATTTCAGATTTGCCTAAGAACCTTTCAGTGATCTATAAAATGATCACAGAACTGTGAGCAAAATATTTCTTTCACAAAGAATCTTAATCAGAGGTTCCATAGATCTTAAACTTCATCAGTAACACATTGATGCCAATAAAGGGACTATTTGCAAGTGCCACATTTGTGTGTGTTACATGTCCATCTATTCTTTGCTAGAGCATTACATCCAGAAGAGGATTAGAATGTCATATTACTGAAACAGAAATATTTTGCCTATTTAAAGTGCATTTCTTTCTTTTGATTTCGAAAGGCCGACCAGTTAACAGAAGAACACCATACATGGTGAAGAATGAATGTATTCAGATCACATTGATGTGTGTACTTTTAAAGCAGACACTAAATACAGTTACCACCATGTTCTTATCTCAGGAAAGAATGAAGCAGGCTTTAATCCATGCTTTTTGTGGTGAGGCACCATCACCACCAAAATTGAAGATGAATGTGGCTGGGTCATCAGAAATGAGGCAGAGCTGCAGGATGATCAAAGGAGTGACGCTGATAAACTTTTCAAAGTAACAATAGCACAGCTCAGATTGAATCCATGAAAATCTTTGAAATTTGAACAAAATATCTTAAAGGACACTCCCACAAACATCACTGCTCTGAAATCTGTATGGTGTGGTGCCAGATACTCAGCAACAGGTTGCAATTTTGTTTATTCAGAAACACAGCGGCCTCGTCATTCCAACAAAGGCATATGACACAGTGAACTGATTTATTTAAAGATACGATTATAAATGCAATTTACAAAGCGGCATCAAGTAAAAAATCTCAGGGTGATGCAACTGCTATCATAATGAAGAAAGCCGTATGTAGTTTGGCGAGATCTATTATTATTATTCCTTAGAAAAGAAATGTATCAATAAAACAGCTTATTAATATCTATATATATCCAGATGATTTGACCCATTTATGTCAAGGTTGGTTTGGGTTGAAAAATGTTATGTCATGCGGTGCGACACCACAAAACCTTTTTATGTATGAGCGAATCATTTATGGTCCGTGAGAGAATTTTACATTACTAAACTTTAATAATAATAATTGCATTTGGAAATTAAAGTAGACCTTGTTGTTACTTGATGGTTACACCACATGACATTTCATGAAATGTAGATTAGAGTCATTAGACTAAAAGTTTTCTTGAAGATGTTTTTCAAAGTCGTGACATGTTTTAAGCTCTATAAACAATTTTCATTTTCCTTATGTATGTTGTTTCTTTGTTATTTAACCAGTTGTCTCAGCATATCAAACTGGCATAGCAAGTATTGTAAAAAAAATGACAATCTTCACCTTTAATTAATAGATGCTGTTGAAAAGATGAGTTTTCAGTTTTTTCCCCCACACGCCTGTCATTGGAGTAAGTACAGCCTGTCTGTGAGACCATTTAATCTCATTCACTCGCCGCTGTGACATAACAGTGTCCGATGGTGCGACGATCCACTCACTCAGCACTCTCTCAGCAAAGAGTGACACCAGAAAACTCTCCAATCAGCCTCCTGTCACAGACGCCTCAGACAGACATACAGCCGCACCACAAGCCGAGATGGTGTGGGAGGATCGGGAGGTCAGATTGCGAGTCGTTCTGCCGGTCTTCTTCGATCAGCGAATCGATAGACCTGTGAGATGAAGCCTGCCTCTCTCCTGCCGTGACGTGATCTAGGTCAGACGGCAATAATGGGAGTAGTGGAAAATAAAAGTAATTGCATAATCCACTGTTTGCATTCGTCATCTCGTTCCCACACACTTATTGAACTCAGTTGCCGGGAAACCGGGGAAGAACTTATTTTGAGAATCGACACTGGAAGTGACCTGGAAATGGCTGATTTCAGCACAATTGTGTGTTGCTGAGTGGTCCTTCTAGTAATGAATTGTGTTTCAGGTACCTGTGAAAGACTGCGCTAATATGACTCAACATCCTGTAGTGATCAAAGGTCTTGCATTTATATCTGCCATGCTAGGAATGTGGCTCGTTGTTCATTGAATAGGAGTTTTACTCGCAGGTTGTCTTACTGTATTACACCACACACCATTAAATCACCATCTGCTCCAACCCATAGAACGTAGCATTCAACCCAGTGTCAAAGCTCAATGTCCCTTTTATGCTGGCTAGTCCTAGACCTGTGGCTCCACACATCCAGTTGGTAATCCAGCCTGGTCTTTATTACCGCATGTTTGACCTATTTCTGACCTCAGCAAACGTTAAACGTGGTTTAGCTCTTTTATGATCAGCTGTTGCTAGTCCGTGCCAGCTGTAGGGATCTAGCCTGTTTCTTATTTCAGTCACCCTTTGGCTTTTATTTTTCACGGCTGTCCCTCGAGGACTATCATCTCCTGCTAATCCAGAGTGAGTCACATGGTTTTTGATCTCTTTTAGCGAATCCCAACCTCTTCCCTTTGATGGCTCATTGGTAAACTGTGAGTATCCTGGGGAGCTTCCTTGGCGAAGCTCATCGTCCAAAACATGAAGATCTTAACTACAATTTTAGTTGACCTTAGGCTAGATTTACTAATGTAGGGGGTAAATGGTTATGAAAATGTGCATTAGTTGGAGTTTTCCTTTCAGACGCCAAATTTATAGGAGGAGATTAAAATTAATCATGCAAGATGACTAGAGTCTTTACTACGGTTTGCGTCAATTTACTGGTATTTTTTGCAATTAACACCCCTAAAATATAACAAAAGCATATCACAAATTAAGATATTTTGATGAATTCTGAGAGCTTTCTGACCCTCCATAGACAGGAAGGATCCTTACATGATAAAGGCTCAAAAACTTAGCAAGTAGATCATTAAAATAATCCATGTGACATCAGTGGTTCAACATTAATTTTACAAAGCTACGAGAACTGTTTGTGCGCCAAAAAAAAACCAAAACAGTTCAATTAATCTAGCTTTGCTGTCTATATGGAAGGGTTCGAGAGCTCTCAGAATTAATCAAAAATATTTCATTGTTCAGACAGACATGACAGTGAGTAATTAGGACAGAATTATTTTGGATAAACTATCTTCTTTAAAGGTCATAGGTCATCCGAATTGAAATGACCCCTGATTAACTCACCTTAAGCCATCTAGTGTATGACTTTCTTCAGATGAATAAATCAGTTACATTAAAAATGTCCTCATCTCTTCCAAGATTTATAATGGCAGTAAATGGGATTTGAGATTTTGAATCCAAAAAGTGCACCCATCCATCATTAAAGTGCTCCACACAGCTCTGAGGGGTTAACCCTCAAAAACAGAGACAGCCGCCCACGGCTAAAAATAACTATTGTTAGTAAATGTTTAATAACTGTTGAATTGCTAATCCTATCCGAATGCCTTAAAAGTGCCATAAAGCAGAAATTCTCCACTTTTCGGAGACATAATTTGTCTCAGTTGGAAATTCAGAGACTCCTAAGCGTTGTGATTACTGTCATCACATTTTGACAACATTAATTGACAAACCAATGCATTTCGTTCCTCTGAGCCAAACCGGAATGATTGTTGACGCTAAGTCCCACCCCCGTGCCCAGATTGGTTCAAACGGTCACATATTCAACCAATAAACTTTTGAACCGTTGTTTGGGATGTTTCTTTGGGCAAACACAAAGTGAAAGTAAGTGGTTTAGCTCTATTATGAAACAAACACAAAATAATACATTTGCATGAGGAGCACTGAAAAACACAGACCCCTTTGATTTACGGCTGTCATAAACTAAAGAAGCTAATAAAAAAGTCACATATCGAATGAAGCACTGGAATTTAGGTATTTAGTGAGCGATGTCCCGGTAAAATTAATTATGACGCGGATCGATCCATTTGGCTGTATTATGTAAATAACACCTATATAGTTCATAAAAATAAATTTCCCTATTTTTTCTATTGCACTATATATTCTCACCCTTTTGGTGAGTAGTTTGTGAATCATTTGAACTGCTTGCATTTTTGTTGCACAAGACAACTTGCTGCACTGTTTGTGTTTGTAGTTCATACTCAGATATAAAATATTTTTCTTCTGGATTTTTTTTTTTTCTGCATTTTGTTATTATATAATACGGTTTCCTTTTTCTTTACTCCTAAATGTTTTTTGGATACATCTACATTGTTATTAAATTAAATAGACCTGTTTTGACAATTTTACTTGGAAGTGTAAAACACACAGATACAACTTTTTAAAGAAAAAAATCCAAACTTCAGGATTTTCTGTTTGAGTACACAGTAAAAAAAACACCCAATTAATGCTTGCGTTTTTCTTAAAATTCTGGAAATTTGTTAATTCTTAGAGAAAACAAAGGCACAATTGGGACTTTAAATTAGCTTGAATTAAATTTCTAGTTCTCTTGTTTATAATGATATATGGCACTTGATGCTGAATGCTAGAATAGGTCTGAAAAAACAAAGAAAAGTACAGTCGTGTCAGGAGCTACAAAAATGTTCTATGTCTTTAAGGGTTAATAAAGGCCTTCTGAAGCGAAGCGATGCGTTTGTGTAAAAAAAATTCTGTATTTAAATCTTTATAAACCGTAATCTCTAGCCTCCTCTAACTGTCACGTGTGTTCACGAGAGGGTGGCTTTTCAGCGGATCAACTGCATCTGTGTTTATTCATTTGTGCATTGTCAGTAGATCAACGGCAGAATTTGTCCATTCCCATTTGTGTGATTTGGGGACTCACGCTAATTTGCCTTATTTTGTAAAGCTGGCCCTTTAACTTAAATATGAATACCTTTTCAGCCTTATAGTTGAAAATAAAAAGGTTAGGTAAAGTTTGACATAGTGTAAATTAAAGTTATATTTATTAGAAAAAAACTACATCTAAGAAATTGTCACATTAATGAGAAACATTCAAAGTTGTCTATTTCTCGTAATTTTAAGATGTAAAGTCACAACTGAGATGTAGATGTAAAGTCATCATTTTTACTTTGTATTAATCTAAAGTGGAAACGGTTTATTTGAGAGTATCTGAGATGATCGTTTCTGTTCATACTTCCGTTTTCAATAAAATCTCTCTTTCTATTTTCTTAGGAAATGGAACCATAGATTTCCCAGAGTTCTTGACGATGATGGCCAGGAAAATGAAGGACACCGACAGCGAGGAAGAGATTCGCGAGGCTTTTCGGGTATTTGACAAGGTATGTTTGAGCTGTAACTACTTCACTTGACTGTTTATTACAGAAAAAAATTAAAACACAATTTAGTCACAGCTGTGATGCTGAGATTTTCCCGCCCTTTTTGTGGCTGACATTGAGTTTTTCTCTTCAGGATGGTAATGGCTACATCAGTGCTGCAGAGTTGCGTCACGTCATGACAAACCTCGGCGAGAAGCTGACAGATGAAGAGGTTGATGAGATGATCAGAGAAGCCGACATAGATGGTGATGGTCAGGTGAACTATGAAGGTAAGTTGCTTACTTTTTAGTGCCCACTTTATTTTCTCCATTTACAGTAGTCTTATCTCAAAGGCACCATCTGGTAACTCAACTATAATATACCTACAGATATATCACATAAAGAGGATATAGTAAGTGTTATTATTAAAAAAATATTTAAACAAAACAACAGAATGAATCAATTTTTCTGACAAAACGGTCAAAAAGACTCGAATCAGTGTTAATGATTCATTTACTCAGTGAATTGGTCAGTTCATAGTCTTAAATACCATTAGATTCTCATCTCTGGTACTGTATTCATGTCCATGCTGGAATGACCATAGTGTCTTATCTGCATCGAAAATGGCTCGCATTTCCCAGAATGCACCATATTTGTACAGAGCACATGTAAAAGGCCCCTTTTTGTTTTGCTGAAAATGTAGCCTCTTGATTAGATGCATAAGAAAGCCATTCGGAAATGGGACACTAATTACCGTGAAAATTCTGCCTTCACCTCTTGATTAAAAAATTAATAAACCATTGTACAATTTAGCAGTTGGCTGCACAGCATGGCATTCGGCCAAAAGCAACTAATCTAATTTTCTCTCCATCTCTTCTCTCAGAATTTGTACAGATGATGACCGCAAAGTGAAACCGCCTCCTCCTGCCGTGCCCTCTTAGAAGAGAAGAAAAAATCAGTCAAATGTTTTACTCACCTCTTTGAAAAAAAAAAAGTTTATTTATTCATAATGTTTCTGTTTAAAATTAATTGAATGTTAAAATAAAGTATCCTTCTGTCCTCACAGAAAATAATGGAAAAGTCAAATATCTGCATGAAATGGTTAGTGATCCTGTCCCCAAAGATCAGTCTAGCATCAATTATTCGAGAAAAAGAACCTGTAACTCCTTCAAACTGAAGACAAACAGCATTTGGTGAACTCCTTAAGTTCCATCTGCTCTTGATAATGTTTGGGCTGGCCATCCTCCTTTTGTTCTCTCGTTTTTTCTGTTCTTCATGCATGCAGCTTGAGCCCGGAGCTCATTCTCCAGCCAATCAGAGCGTGCTGAGTCCACTGAAGTGTTGTATCGTGGGGTTTTGTAATTTAAGAGGAACCACAAGTAGAAAGAAAGCTTGTGAAATCAAGTTTCCAGTGGAATGGGGCTTTAATGTATTGTGGGGATAAAAATCAAAAACAAGCAAAAAAAATCAAAAACAACAAAAAGTAGAAAATGTTTGGCATGATTTAGTTTTTGTTTGAGTTTTATTTTTATTGTTTAGTTTAGTTTTAATGACTTTCTTTTCCCGGACGGCCGTCTCGCACCAGGATGAGATGATGTTTGGAGGAGTGTGGCTGAGCCTTCACTTTTCTATCCTCTGTTTCAGTGAATTCTCCCCTGCACCGCTTCTGCTGCGGGAGTTTGCACTCTTCAGTTTGCATTCATTCCAAGTTGTACATGCTACTGTTTTAATATTTTCTTCGAATAAAGTGACCATGTACTTTACGTTCTGTTGTTCCTTCTGTGTGTTCGTTAAGTGAGGTAAGGTCAGGGTTTTCTTCTCGGTTTGCATTAATTCATCCCGATGGAGCTCAGATAGATCAGTGACCGCACTAGACCACCTGTGTTCCAGCTAAATTACAGCTTCCTGTTGAGACGAAGCCATCAAACATTTAATAACCTAATCAACAAGCTCGAGTGTCGCTTTACACCTCGGTTCTCTCCGCTTCAGATATTTGTGTATATAGGGGGTTTTCTTCAGAATTGATCTGCATAATGCAAAGCTAGTCTTAACTGCCTCCCACCCAAGACACAGGAGAGATTGTCACTCATCCAGACCCGCACATTTTGACATCTGAGCTGCCCCTGGAGTTGAATTAGGTGTATCAATATTTCACGTGAAAATGAGGCAGCACTGGTGCCGTAGCAGTAAGAGGAGAGCAGGATTTACCAGCCTGCCCAACATCACACTGAACCCAAAACACTATCAGATTACACAAAACCATGCAGAAACCGCCTCCTGCATTCAGACCGCAGCTTTTTTACTAAAGCAGTTTTGTCTAAACATTTCATTTCAAAATCTAAAACCTTAAAACATCTCAAACGTGTTTTCCTTTGATATATTTTGTTATGAAAAGATTACTTAAACACAAGATGACTTGAACAACTCAATTTGGACACTAAATAACTAGGGTGATTATTATACTTTTTTTAAAGGTGTGGATCTCCATTGAAGAAAATATTAATAATAATAACTGAAAAATAGAATTTTGGGGAAGTGGATCTCCAATGAAAACAATATTACAAATACAAAAATAGCATTTTATTCAATACACATTATTTTTTCAGTAACCAGAGTAAAAACAAAACTTTGTTTTTTGACCCTTTCTACATGACTACAAAACATTATATTAATGTGATGGTTTTTATTACTAATATATTTATTTAATATATATATTTATTCATATTAACCAATGCTGTCAAACGATTAATCCAAAATACAAGTTTTATTTGCATAATATATGTGTGTGTTCTGTGTACATTTATTATGTAATATTTATTATGTAAATACACACACACACAGTTTGTATTTAGAAAATATTTACATGTCTGTATTTATATTCATATAATTTATATTATAAATAAATATATTTAATATATAAACAACCTTTTTATTTCTTAAATATATACCAAATATATGCATGTGTGTTTTTATATAAACATAATAAATATACACAGCACACACATATATTATGTAAACAAAACTTTTATTTTGGATATGATTAATCATTTGACAGCTTTAATATTAACACATACCTAATAATAATTAAAATGTGAAATAATAATAGCCTATGAAATGTGGATTTCAGAGTGAAGCTTGGCACTGTGTTCATTTGACATGTGAAGCTCATGATAAATTGTTTCAGTGTCTCAATCAGTCCAAATAAACATGTTGCCAGTCTTTAAACCGCAGACTTTGAGATTTGATAATCACCCTAAAGCCAGTTTCACAGTAATACCAGTAAATTACCCTAAAACTACCAGAACGACTTTACCAGTAAATAAAAAAGCGCTGTTCACACAGGCATTGTGAGATATATACTCGCAATTGCGAGTTATAAAGTCAAAATTGCAAGATATAAACAGCCGATCCTCCCTATACGCAAGCCGTTCATAACCGCTCATATCCCACTCAACCCCAATTGGATAAGATAACCTGGGCTACAGCATTATGTTAGGCCCCCTTACCCTTGAAATTTTTTTTAAGCTTCCTGACAATTATTTATATATATTTTTTGTTAATATTCACAACACTGTTCTGCATAAATGTGAATATAAGTAAATATGCAAATTCACTCTTCTGTCAGAATTTGACGCTTGTGGAACACCAGAATTATAGTGTTACATAAAGTAAACACCACGTTATTACAGGCATTACAGAGGTAATATGAAAATAATATGCCACCAAAACCTTTCTGGCCGAAATGTGAATTTACAGGTATGATTTAAACACCATAAATCACTCAAAATATTAATTATTCATCAACAGTATATCGAAACGCATGTCGTTCCAACTCCATAAAAGCTTTGTTCGTCTTCGGAACACAATTTAAGATATTTTAGATAAAAACAGGGAGGCTTGTGACTGCCAAGTAAATAGCACTGTTGAGGTCCAGAAAATAATGAAAAGCATCGGCAGGTAAATTCCATCTGCTATCAGTGGTTCAATCTGAATTTTATGAAGCGACGAGAACACTTTTTGTACGCAAAGAAAATACTTTTGTTTTGCAACAATTCGTCTCCTCTCTGTCTATTTCAAGCGCAAGAAAAATGATTTGCAGCATTTTGCTTTTACTTGTAAGTGTGATTCATGTATTGTGAAACTGCAACTTCATGCTTCATATTAAAGAAATATGATCTGCATTCGTATGATTTCCATTTTTTCGCGCTTACACTTTTGGCACATTTTTTTCGCCAAAATACGGTCAAAAGCACTGCAAGCCTGTGAACAGTGATTTGCAAGCGAAAACAGCAGTTTAAAGAACCGCAAAACGAATTGACCACGTAGAACCAATCTGTATGTGTATTAAAACAGACTGTCAAATGTCTAAATGACTTGTTCTGTATGTAGGGTAAAAAGTTCCCGAAATAATCCGATATGTACAGCTCCGTCTTTCTTTTATCTGCGCCTGCAGTTTTAGCACGATTCTCTCACTAACTGAGTTTTGAGTATGAACACATGAGAGTCTAGCTTAATTATAAAATATAATGTTTTAATTAAGTTGGTATTTATTTGTTTTTTACTGCATGTGTACGATAAAAGTATCATTCCGGCAGCAAGAACGTTCCCAAACTAAATGAAGATACATTTCTTGGTGTTTGATGTGTTTATTTGAACCAATCAGATAAGAGCAAATAGAGAGTCAGCGAGAGCCTCGTTTGATTGGCTACAAGAAGGTGGACCCGCCTCCCCTTCACACTTGCAAAACTCAGTTAGTGAGAGAATCGTGCATTACACTTACGAGTAACAGCAAAATGCTGCAAATAATTTGTTCTTGCGCTTGAAATGCGCTTTACACCTTTACAAAGCTTCTCTTGCGCTTGCAAATGTAATTTACGCTTACAGTCTTATGTACGCTTTCACAAATCTTACCACACGCATGCAAATCTTTATGGCCTAAAAATACCTCCATGTAGGACGCTTCCTATTTTTGCATCCCCGGATTTAAAATTGAGACTTTGAAGCGTCCGCGAGTTACTGAACTCGCACTTTATGACGTTACAGAAAGTTGTCTGTTCCAGTTCCTTTCACACGGCAGTGTTGTGTTTATTGTTAATCTGCACATTAACATAAGACACTCTCGTGCCGGGCTTCTTTACTAGTAGTGCATGCATGGGGGAAACCTAAATTGAACCATACTACAACCAGGGTATCACTGAAAATGAGTGTGTGAGTTTGTTTACAGAATGCTGTTGTCACTGCTGTAAACTCCCATGTATAAAAAAATATTATTATTAAAATATAATTTCCCTGCAGCCAGTGGGCCCCCTTCCTAGTGTAGGCCCCTGGGCTTCAGCCCGTTGACGCCCGTGCGTTAAAGGGTTACTCCACCCCAAAATGAAAATTGTGTCATTAATCACTTACCCACATGTCGTTCCAACTCCATAAAAGCTTAATTCGTCTTCAGAACACAATTTAAGATAGTTTAGCTTGTGACTGTCTCATTGACTGCCAAGTAAATAGCAGGTCCAATTGAGGTCCAGAAAAGTATGAAAAGCATCGCCAGAGTAGTCCATCTGCCATCAGTGGTTCAATCTGAATTTTATGAAGCGGCGAGAACACTTTTTGTACGCAAAGAAAATAAAAATAGCGACTTTTTTTCAACAATTCATCTCCCCTCTGTCTCTCCTCGTCAGCATAGCGCCATTTTGGATATTACCCATCAAACACAAGCAGCGTATGCTCTTCTGTATCCGCCTCAAAGCAAGGATGCTTGTGTTTGATGGGTAATATCCAAAATGGCGCTATGCTGACGAGGATATTATTGGTATGTTACAACTTCTCCTGTTCTCACATGATCTCTTAACTGTAATTTACCAGTAAAGACTGTATTTGTGAAAGGCGCTAATCATTTTATTTTGAGATATTGTCCAGCCCTAACTGGGTCAAAATGACGGGCCTCTTTTAGTCTGTTTGTGTTTGTTTTGAGGTCATCCATGTCAACGGCTTTAAAACTGTTGGTCACAAAGAGGAAATAAGTGGTTCATTGCAAAGTATGAGGATGTAATGTAAGAAATATGAAAAACACAAGTTTGTTGGTGGGCATAACTACATTTTTGTCACACAACGCTCAAGTATGTCACAGATCACATCATGTCTTGCAGTGCTTTTTCCGTTGGCTGAAAGGTCTTTTTAATGGAGCGTTCTATGGTTTGAATCGATTATTACAGGTTCCGCATCCTGTTTTAGGTTACAGATGGCAGTTTTGTCACACGTAATTACGATAATTGTAACATATGGAGGTCACCTCAATAAAAGCAGTAGCATTTGGCTAGTCATGTGATCTCAACATCGCATCTAGACTGAGTTGGTAACATTTATTGTTGCAATTTATGTGCAACATCCCTTGATGAAAGATCACAGTAACCTTTAAAAGCTGTTCCTGTGGTAATGACTTCCTCCTCATGTCTGATATCAGATCAGGGTTTCTGAAGCTTTCTATTCAAAACTGTCAGTTTCTTCTGTATTACGACGACAACCAGCTACATGAGAAAATGTATAAAGATAAGAGAAACAGATACAGTCCTCTGAATTTGACATCAAATTCCCATATATCTGCATCTGTATGTCACTCATCTACTGTGCTTGAATATTTGGACACTGGAAGACACATTTAAAGAGACATTAATGCTCAAATTTACCCTAAAAAAATATTTTGAAGAATGTTGGTAGCTAAATTGTTTTGGGCACCATTGACTTCCCTGTTGACAAAAATATATATAGTTTATTTGAGTCAAAGGGACTTGATACTGTTTGGTTACCAACATTATTCAAAATAATTTATTTTGTGGTCTTCAGAAGAAAGAAAGTCGTGGAGGTTTGGAACGACATGAGGGTGAATAAATTATGACAGTTTTCATTTTTGGGTGAACTACCCCTTTTTAAAAGTATGAATTTATAGGGCACCTATTATGCCCTTTTTGAAAAGATGTAATACTGGTCTTGGGTGTCCCCAGAATGAGTGTCTGTGAAGTTTAAACTCAAAATACCCCACAGATTATTTATTATAACATCTGGAAAATGTCATTTTTGGGGCATGTCTATAATGCCCAAAAAGAGCTGTTTTGGTGTGTACCACTTTAAATGCAAATGAGCTGCATATTCCCACCCTGCCTATATGTCTCTGCTGTGCATACCTACAGCAATAAACAGCTGGTAGAAGCAACATAACTGACCAGTGTTCAGTAGTACATTAGGGAAACCAAACACCAAAAGTGGGGCGAAAAGCTCGATGTTACAGAGGTTCAACAGCTGCGTGACCGACTCGATGGGTGTTTGCTAGCGCCACTGAACGAACAGCATGACACAGATCAATTAAAATACTTTGATAATGTACTTCGACAATTAAATTAGACTGTACAGAAATGGAAATATACATGTTAATACACACTATACCCATGATGTTGTGAACATTAATAATTTGAGAATAAAGTATGACAATAATAATAATTTGCATAGTTAGATGTGATATGAGCTAACTGCTCGTTAGATTTAATCACCATTGGTAGCGTGATTTATTGTAATGCTTTTTTCCTCCGTTGGTCAGAACAAATGTGACAGACCTGCTACTTACTTGTTCAGATGACTATATACGGTGAAAATTCAGATTTGGGCATATATCCAAGATGTAGGCTAGAATCTGTGATTACTAATTGTTTGATTCACATTCACCTCAAAACATTAGAGTCATCCGCGCTGAAGCCTTGCCAGAGAACAGCCCACGTAATAAAGATAATTCCACACCTGGCTGCAATACCAGGTTTTTAACAGAGATGGCGACAAAGAGGATAAATGTACGGACTGCAGCTTTAAAGAAGGAAGGATTCTGATTGGCTGTCAATGAAAAAGGAAAATATAATTCTGAAAGTGAATCCATTTATATAATTTATTTGTGTTGTTTTCATAGTTATGGTTTGAACTCAGCGATACTTTTAAATTTAGAATAATTTCTCAAACTCTATATTTCTCATTATAGTTATAGTTTATTGGTGTGAACGGGCGATACGAGTTGTCTTTGAACGAACTATCTTCATTTTTCTTATGCATTATAGAATCTGTATATTTGCTGAGAGCAGGGAGGAAGCTATGTCAGAGAGAAACCCACAGACACACTGAGACATTAACAGCATAAGGATTAAGAAGCCTGAAGACAGTTTCTTACATAACACTGCTGACAGGGTGTGTGTGTGTGTGTGTGTGTGTGTGTGTGTGTGTATTTGCATACAGTATGGCAGAGTACAGCACAGTAAACCCACCATGAAAAGTTGTGCACAAAAGCCCTAAAACACATAATGCATAAAAACATTTCAGACAGATTTTGTAATAGATTGCTTCATAAAACGTTTCTTCATGCATCAGCCTTGCAGGTGCAGGAGGGGTTTCCCCATGAAGCACAACCACAGGATGAACACATGCATGGAGTATGTATGAGTTTACACATTTATATTATACTCAAAATAATACTACATTTTCATTACATTTAAAACAATGTAATATGTGGTACAGATACATAATACTTACTGTATTTTTGATCAAATAAATTCAGCCTTGGTGAAAATAAGAGACTGCTTTCAAAAACATTACAAAGATCTATATTTTGTATCTTTAATGTGTCACAATGCTGTCAAAATGATGCCTTTAAAGATGATTTAGAGAATATTTGATTAGGTTGCTCAGCAGTGTATATTTGGCAGCGTGACAGGGATACAGTGAAAGGAAGAACGAATGAAAGCAAGAAACAGCTCTGAGGGTTTCCTCCTGATGTGGAAAAGCCTGGGATCCCTCTGCAAAGCGCCGCACCTCCTCCTGCCTGCAGTGCTCTCCGCTTGGATTTTCTCCTCTCTTTCTGAAGCTGACAGTCCTCCCTCCCACATCTGCAGTTTTCTTCCTGAACTTAGGCTCTGTGTCATAAAGGATAGTAAAGGATGTTGTCCTCTGCTGAACAGAGCTACACACACACCACACACACACACACAGCAGAGGATTCATGCAGCACAGAAAAGCTGGGATACTCCGGTTAATTTTTTGTTCCGCTGTCTCCAGCTTTTTTTTGTTTAACACTGTGATAAATGTAAAGCGCTATATAAGTGCATCATTCATTCATAATTGAATGAATTATTAAGAGAATATCCGATCTGAAGCGTTTGCGGGATGTTTTCCCAGCTTCTGTGATTTAAAGGTCTGTTGGTTGCTCCAGTGCTGTTTGAGGAATGTAGGTCAGAGAGCTGCTGCAGTACTCTTCACACTCAAACACATGCAAAACACAGACACAGAGTGTTTTGAAATATATTAATAAGTCACATGCTTGTTGTAGGTAAATAAAAGTGTACATGCTGAATGTGCAATAGGTCTCTATTATTATTATTATGATGATTCTTATTATTATTTGACATTCTAACTAGCACTCTCTATTGCAATCCTATTTTATCTATTTGTTTTATTTTTATTTAAAAAACAAAACAACAACACTTTACCCTTTAAGACTTGCACTCTATTTGTTTTCTAACTGCGTATTTTCTTTAAAAAGCCTCCAATACTAGCTTTCTCTATTCTATCTATTTGTTTTCTTTGTATTTATTATATAATACTATATATAAAAAAATCCTTGCTACATATACTCTGTTAGGCAGGGGTAAAGAAAAAGGGGGGCGGGGATGCCAGGGACGTGCCCCTATATCCAGCGACTGCCAAACTGTCCCTAGCAATAATTTTGATCAAACAATTAAATATATGTATGTTTTTGTAATTTCGGATGCATCTGAAACGTCAAACCATTGATATTACCTAAGAAGTTAAAGTAAATCGTTAGAAAACTTTCAAGGATGTGCATTTAATACAAGGGCAGAACGTAGACGCACACCGGACGAGAAGCGCAGCCATGTTTATAACTCACAGGTATTGCACCCAATTCAAGACAGCAGTCTAAAACAGTTATGAACAGTTAATATAGAAGTTCACTTCAGGAATGAAAAAAGTTGAATCGATGAGTTTGAAGAATGGTGTTTGACAAAACAGAGCAAAAAGAGAAAGCATGGCTATTATTAGCTCCCTATATAAAGCATACTGACAGAAAAAGGTTGTGCGGAAAGGTACACAATTTTTCAGCCTAGGATAAAGTCATTATGAATATTAATAATAATTTGGGACAAATATAATGTGATTGTATGGAAGAAATATGTAAGTGGTACTCTGTAAACCGCAGGATTTGGAACAGTATCCTGAGGTGGACAGTCTTTGACATTAAATTAATGTTGTTCAACTGAATGTACAAATCAAACTGTTAGCTGAAATATCCACACAATAAAAAAGAACATTGAAATAAGAGTGTGTGGTTTATCTGTCAATCACATGCGCAAGAAAGTTGTGTTCGTTACTACAGCAACAGAGTATTCTTTCAGAATCATCCTGGGTTCAATTCCATTAATATTAAAATAAAGTGATACTGATAAAGACACCCAGCACTCTGAGGCTGATGTTGTTGGTTTACAAAATAACAATTGTTTAATTATTATCTGTTGAACATACTTAAAAAACAGTTTAGGAGTTATTAATATGTTGGCAAACATAAGCTATAAATGAAGACTTTAGGTGACATGAAACTGTGGTCAAAGGTCTATCAACACTGCAAAACTAAAACTGCTTGGGTGTTTGGTGGTGTTTGGTGTTGGTGGGGTTACTTGGGTTTATGTCCCCACCAATGTCAAAAGCAAGCCTACGCCCTTGGTGTTGGGCTAACTGAGGCTTGTCATAGCACTTGCATATTATTGCTCTTTTGTTGATTCTGATTGCTTCAATTGTCCTCATTTGTAAGTCACTTTGGATAAAAGCGTCTGCTAAATGTAAATGTGAACGTAAGTCTCTGTATTGTTGGTTTCATATGGTTTTACATATTTTTTACATAATAAAAAAAAAGTGTTTTAATTCAGTGTAATGTAATTAAATGTAAAATGTAATTTGGTGAAAAAACGTAAATCATAACATAAAAATTAGTAAATATATTTTCATATTTTCATGCATATTTAATATATATATATATATATATATATATATACAGTCATGGCCAAAAATATCAGCACCCTTGGTAAATATGATCAAAGAAGGCTGTGAAAATTAATCTGCATTGTTAATCCTTTTGATCTTTTATTAAAAAAATTCACAAAAATCTAACCTTTCATTTGATAATAAGAAAAATGTCACATTATAAAATATAATTTTTTCTCAAATACACGTTGGACACAATTATTGGCACCCCTAGCAATTCTTAAGAGTAAAATATGTCTGAAGTATATTACCATACATGTTCACAATTTTGAGCACACCAGGGTGATTATGAACATGAAATTATCCAGCCATGGCTTCCTGATTCACAGAAATATAAATAGGAGGGAAAACGATGCCCAAATTCCCTTAATCACCCATCACAACGAGAAAAACCAAAGAATATATTTCTGATGTGCAGCAAAATATAATTGAGCTTCACAAATCAGTGAAGTGGTTTTAAGAAAAGAGCTAGAGCAGTGAAAATTACCATTTCCTCCATCAGGGCAATAATGAAGAATAAACAAAAGAAAAAAACTGACCCCAAACTTTGTTTATTGTTCATACAATTATTGCTTTGTATGGCAAATAGAGAATCTCATGGTTCGGAACAACATGAGGGTGAGTACATTTGGAATTGTTTTAACTTATGTGGAAATAATTTCAGAAAATTAAATACAAATCTACAATAATACATTGTAAAAAATGCTGTAGGATTGACTGTTCACTCAGAAATTGCTAGTAAATCTCACAAATAATTACAAAGAAATGACAAGTAACAGAAATTCTGAAGTAGAAAGACTGAATTAGTATTTTCTGGTAAAACACACTCCACTAATCTTCTTTTTACAGTGTACTTCTCACTTTTGTGTGACCCAATGTGAGGATGGCTGTCACTGCGCAAAAAGGAAGTCTGAGTGAGATGACAGTTACGCCTGCTGCTGAAAGACGACAAAAAGTCAAGCAGACAGCTACAGAAACACTGCTGACACATCGAGAGACTCTCCTGCTGCAGTGACCGCTGTAGAGGTGACGGCCCGCTTGAGAGAAAGTGCTGAGCTGGGATCCTCCTGTCAGGGATTTCCTCGCTCTGATGTAGGCTACTTCCCCCCCATCCCACAATCTAATCTTGGATTTATGCCACCTGTGCGGGGAATGCTGGGACTCAATGCTGCGGCCTGCATAAGCGACTGCAGAGCCTTTGGCCATTAGCATGAGGGAGTAGTCAGAACCGCAATGCTTTGCAGTGGCAATAAAATTGTAATGGTATGCAGCGCAGTGTCACGTGACACGTGAGTGAGATGAAGCAGCGAGGAATTGCTGTTTATGATGGCCCTCTGTACGGTTATAAACCAGACGGAGCGAAATCCAACCAGTCAATTTATGTCCGCGTTCTGCAGTCTAATCAAACTCGGAGTCTTTCCGGCGTTGGTTTATAGTCTTCAGAAGCGCTCGGCCCATTTTCCTGCCAGTTTGGCTTGTATTGATGGCGTCTGCAGATCTGAGCACTGAGGCATACGGAGCTGACGCTGCCTTTTGACGGAGCGACGGCCTGACGCTTTTTCTGCAGTGCGAAAGGGAGGAGAAGTTGCTCTTGTGTCTTAATAATGACTAAAGATGATTCCGTGGTGTAGTAAATACTACAGAAAAACAAATATAATTTCTACATGCAAAAAGTGAGTTCAGCAAAAAATAAAATAAGGAAATTCTATAGGCTGTTGGTACTCAATTCAAGCTTGTTGAAGTTAAAGGGATAGTTCATCCAAAAATGAACATTCTGTCATTCATTTCTCACCCTCGTGTCGTTCCAAACCTGTAAGACCTTCGTTCATCTTCAAAACTCAAATTAAGATATTGTTTGATCAAATCTGAAAGCTTTCTGACCCTCCCTAGACAGCAACGCAACTGAAATGTTAGCAGGTCCAGAAAATGTAGTAAGGACATCAGTAGAATAGTCCACGTTCTGGGGTACTCTCCAAAAGGGCAGAAGACGGTAACTCGGGGAGAACAATTGCTGAATAAATTATGTTAATATTGTTTTCTTTGCGCACAAAAAGTATTCTTGTAGCTTCATAAAATTAAGGTTGAACCCCGGATGTCACATGGACTATCTCCTTGCTATGTTTCTGCATTGATCGTGGTAATATCCTTGCTGTCTATGGGAGGGTCTGAACGCTCTCAGATTTGATCAAAAATATCTTAATTTGTGTTCTGAAGATTACAGGTCTTACAGGTTTGGACTGACATGAGGGTGAATAATTAAGGACAGAATTTTCATTTTTGTGCGAACTATCTCTTTAATTCTATGTGAAATTAAATATACTTAATACTGTATTTACTCAGTTGCTTTATGAATGTTAAGTTCAATAGTAAGTAGATTGTACAGAGCAGTAGCATTAAAATGTACTTAAAATGTGTTAGACGCTAAATATTTTTTTTTAAGTAAGTTAAATTCTTCAAGTAATTTTTTTCAGTGTATTTAGACAATGTGTCAATGGTACAGAAGATTCCTGATGTTTACCAGAGAGAAAGAAAGAGTTAAGTTCAGCGATGACCCTAAGAAGGCTTTTTTAAGCATTAGAGGCATAAATTCAACGAGATCTCACAGGAAAATGTGACTATAGCACAGGTTGGTGATTTCATGAATTCATATGATGTGAATCATATTAAAAAATGATTTTTAGAAAAAAGTAAACAAAGTGCTTTTAGGGTTAGGGTTGTACTTTTCTACAAATCGCACATTTTCTAACAAATTCATATGAAGACTAAAAATTAGAAACCAATTCACTAAAGAATAACATAGTTAGAATATACAATTGCCAAGAGTTTGTGTTGTAGGAACTAGACAAACTAACCTACAAAAGTGTAATGCCCAGCTGTTACCCACATTTTGACCACAATTTACCTTAAAATTATAACACACAACACGTACCAACATATTAACCCTTTCTGCAGCATGAGAGGAAGTAAATCATCTCCATTCAACACTGATCCCCAAATTTTGAATATGGCAATTTATAGAATGAATCTGGCATGTAAGGTTGATCAGTTTAAAGTACATTTAAATCATTGTTTTAAATCATCTCTTCTCATGCTTTCCCATAAGTACACTTATTTTGATGCGTTGACATGTTAAAGTACATGTAAAATATGTGATCATACTTATTTTGATATTGCATTCAGTTAATATACTACATAAGTTAATATATTTTAAATTGCAACTTCATAACAAACGCCTAATAATTATATATATATATATATATATATATATATATATGACCATAAAAGACACACAAGACACATACACAGTTCACCATAAAAATTGTTCAAGTTCACCATTGTAAATATATTCAGCAGTACACTTTACCCATATTTCAAAGACAATATAAGTAATGATCAAACTATTGTCACACTTTATTTTAAGGTCCAATTATCGCTATTAACAAACCATTAACTATGACTTTTGCCTCAATAAACTGCTAATTTGCTGCTTAATAATTAATAAGGTAGTTGTTAAGATATTGGGTAGGATTAGGGATGTAGAATATGTGCTTTATTACAACTATTACACAGACAATATGTTAATAATATGCATGATAATAAGAACTTAGTGAGAATTGGTCCCTGTACTAAAGTGTTAGCTAAATGACACATAAAGACACACTTATGCCCTACGCAAGAAAAATAGTACTAGTTTAAAGTTCAACTTTAATATCAATGAAAATGATTATACATTTTCATTATATTGTAAATAATATGCAATTGTCTGAAAACTTTACATTTAGTTTTCACTCAAAGTGTATTATTTCTGTAAGTATTCTAGTTCCAAAGCCATTTATTTGTTTATTTATTCATTCATTCTCTTTTTAATTTTGTGTTTATTTAATGTATATTGATAGACAATCACATAATCATAGATCTGAGTTTTAGTCTATTTATCAAAGCCCAAAATCTTGGTGGTTGCAGAAATGAAAAAAAAAAATAATAATAACAAATAAATAATAATAATAATAAAATAATTAAAAATAAAATTAATTTGTCCTCCTGACGCTAACAAACTAATTTTAAATTTAAAATTAAAAAAAAAAATTTTTTTAATACACCGTGTTCCTGTGGCTCAGTGGTTAGAGCATTGTGTTGGCAGCGCAAAGGTTGTGGGTTCGATTCCCAGGGAACACATGTACTGACAATATAAATGTATAGCCTGAATGCACTGTAAGTCGCTTTGGATAAAAGCGTCTGCTAAATGCATAAATGTAAATGTAAAATTTCAGGCCCAGTTTTGTACTCTATTCATGGAAAGTGCCTTTTACATGATATTCCATTGTGGAAACAACGAGGACACACAAGCTTTGAAGGCAAATTCGTCTGCATGGCTGAGGCAAATACATTGACTTAATCTCCACATAAAACACTGGAAACTGAAACTAAGTTGGAAGATTGTGTTGCAGAATACGCTCATCTTAAGTGTGCAGAAATGTGTACTTAAACAACCGAGTATCAGCAGATGCATCTTGCTTATTTATATCAACAAACCAAATGGGGTCACAATATTCCTGCATGCAAAATATGCTTAGTTTGATTAATCTAAATAAAATTGAACTCAAGCAGAATATGATTTTATTTTCATTCAACTGCAATTTTACACACAAGAAAAACTAATTTCTCATTCAGATAATTTTCCTCTCCAATCCTCCAGCAATGACAATAAAGTAGTTATTTTGTATTCTCTAAAATCACAAATACAGTGCAATTCAGAGCCAAAGTGTTGCCACTGAATCTCTTCTGCATCCTGAAAACTTGCAAAGTAGAAACAAACGTTTACTATTTGACTTTCAGGCAAAGTGGCATGGAAATGTAAAGCATCCCTTCCTGTACCAGACCTTTGTTTTGTGCCCAGCGTCTCATTTCTGCAGCTTTGAAAGCACCTGAACACGCTCTCCGGCTTATAACTAAAAGAAGCCGCTAGCGGAACTCGACGTAACTCAGAGGGACAAGCAACCGAGGGAAAACCCGAGCTAGCAGACTGTAACACACACCACAGTCTAACATTTCTGCTATAGTGCGCTAGTCAGATTTCCTTCAGCCATTTGTCTTCCAGAACTTACGAGTTACACATAGATTAGTGACACTGTTGCGTGCTATAGCCTGCTATTGGGGCTAATAACTGAATGGCCTAATCAACTAATGAGTCACTGGATCCCAAAAGATAAGAGTTTATAGGTAGCCGGTTGATGCAATCTGCTCAATAATGCAGGATTAGGAGCTTTAAGATACAGACGTGTACATTTAAAGAGCTATATTTACAGTAAGTGTACGCTTTATCTCACCTGAGACCACTGAGATGGAGATGAGTGACTCTCTATGTTACATTCACTTGTTCTAGAGGCTGTACGCTTAGTATGAAAATAGAAAGACTAACATTAGTATGTTCAACTGTGTCTAGCAGTGTGTCATTTCTGACCAGTGGCGGAGCTTGTGGGTGCAGGTGAGAAAGTCTGTCTCAGTGTTGCAGATAACGAATAAAGAGTTAATATATGTGAGTAGATATAGCTATTCTATTGGTTTTGAAAAACGTTTATGCATTTTCACTTTTATGCAAAACCTTTATAACATTTTCCATCAACCATCAAGTAAAAATGAATAACATATGCTATATTATTCATTTTTACTTGATGGCTGATGGAAAATTGTATAAAAATGTTGCATAAAAGTGAAAAACACGATGATTACATGTGAGCTTACATGACCTAATCATTGTTTAATAAAATGAATTAAAATACTTGTAAAATATGTTTCTGCGCCCTGATTGCACTAATTGACTAGTTTTGTGAATTTTTATTTTATTTGTTATATAAGCAGTTTATTATTATTATTATTATTATTAATTCATACATATCATGATGTTTTAGGGGGAGCCAGCTGTATCACATGACACTAACCATGACTGTGCATATTGGTGGCACCACTTGACGTTTTATTTTTTATTTTATAAAAGCAGTAAAAAAACGATTATGCCAAACTACATTAACAGTACAGCTACGTAATAACTACTTAATAACAGTACAAATGTATCACCCTGAAATTACAGGACAACTGTAATATTCAAATATTACCACAATGAATTTTACAGATACAGATCTACATGCTACAGATGCACCAGAGACTGATGGAGGACATTCTGAGAAGCCTTTCACAACTATATCATACATGCATTAAGTTCCTGGAACACAGACATCTTTCTCTATTCTATTCAGCGTTGTGTTTTTTCACAACAAATATGGATTTTCCTGTAAGCCTAACATATCCTAAAAATAGAATCCATAAGCATTCACACACGTGCTTCATTCTCTCAAAGCATTTCCCATTCAAAAAGGCACGTGGAGATCTTCCTCTATTCAGCTGCAGGTTTGAGTAAACACAAAGCTCTGATCCATGTCTTTGAGCGTGTGCTTCACAGCAGCAGACTGCCCTGCAGGCCAGCCGACACTCAAACAACAGGAGAAGAAGGAGAGAGTGAGGGATGCTGTTTCTTTATTTCTCTCTTCTTTTCTGTCAGGGTTAGGTAAGAGTCTGAGGCACATGCAGGGATGTGCGGATGCCGCCGGAGGCTACAGTTGGCTGTATGGGACGGGGTGGGTGCTAACAGCTAATCTACTGTATAAACAGTTAAACCCACAGTTTTTCGGTAGAGATAAACGATGATACAGCAAAATAAAAATGGGACATATACAGTGGGGTCATGTTGAAAATTATAATCTAAATTTAACCTGGTAATAAACAGAACATTTTAGGATTAACCAAAGAAGTTGTAAGTAACTAAAATGAATAATAAATAAATGTATTAATTTTATTCATATTACTATTTATAATAAATAATAATAAATACACATTCTTCTCTAGAAAAAGTCACATTAAAATATTTTGCCTTTATTGTACTATGAGATTTCATTTATTTCTGTGCATTTTGTGTGCGTTCTGATCACTAAACTCAAATATAAAACATGAAATACTACGGATACTGAGTATAGTTTATGCATACCGTGCAAATTTCATGACAGCAATTTGATCTCATAATTCAGATTTTTTTATTGCAATTGGAGGTTAACATTTTGCAATTCTTACTTTATTTCGCAGAATTGTGAGTTTATATCTTTCGATTTTTGGGGATTTTTATTTTTATGTGAAAGTTAATATAAAACATGCAGTTTTAAGTTGTGAGATGAAAAGTTGCAGTTATTTTTTTTATTTTATGTTAAAAAAACAATTGCAAGAAAAAGTCATAATTGCGAGAATGTAAAACCAGATGTAGAAATTTATGTCAGCTTTTTATAAATTATGTGATAAAAAGATGCAATTATCTCTTTTACTATAATTCCACGGCAGAAATAAGCAACTGTACATGCACAGTCAGATTTGTCTTTACAATGTTTGCTCTCAGTTCGCCTATGTGTCTTGATTCTTTCCCCGCACTAAGTAGTTTATCCACACTTTAAAGACAATTGTTTCACAGGCGAAACCGCTAAGACGGAACAACAACAACAAACTACCACAAATGGCGAGATTAACAGATACTGTAGTATCAACAATTACAGAGACCTTTTTTATCGCTCATAACTTCTGGAGAGAAATATCGCAGACACTGAACAAGGAAGTGTCACGTATGCAAATAGAGTACAAGGCTGCACTTTTGGCTCATGTCCTGAAAAGGGAAGCCGAAACATTGAAAACCAATAAACCCCATCCTCTCCATGTAAACAAATGGGACGCGAACTAAAAAATGTAATTACACAAAAAATGTGATACTGCAGCTCCACCTCACGTTCACTGCACAAACTCTGGCTCCACGAATGGAACATTTTGGCTCCATTTGTCTAGTGGAAGGAAATAGCGACAAGTCTTCCATCTTCGTTTTTACAGTCATGGTTTGGCTGTACGATAAGTGTTTGCATCAAAACTGAAGTACACTTTGGGTAATTGTTCTTTTGCATTTACCTCGCTGGTTTGCTATGTCAGGTTTGTCAGCAGTATATTAATCAGCAGACTGGGGGCCTATCGAAGCGTCGTGGGGTGTACAGTGCCTTTCCTCTGTCAGGATACAGTTTCAACATTTTCATCATGTTTTGTATTGTTCACGAGCCATGACTCGGCTCATCTGGCCAGTGTGTTTGACCCACAGTTGAACTAGAGATTAAATGTTAATTAACTCTCTATTTCTGTAACCCATGTATCCCTGCTGAACAACTCAAGCCTTTTTCGAACAGACAAGGCAGTTTATGAATATTCAATGTGGAGTGCTGGTAAGGGGCTTGTCTAAAGTCAGCTTGAACTTTCAGTTCTGTTTCATCATGTAAACTTTGACTGACAGGTTCTTTCAGACACACACAGTTTGATTCATGCATAGCCTTGTGGCAACTCCCCACATGTACTGTTCTTAATATAAGGTAATTATTATTGCCATTTCCTAACCTTGGGTGTTCATTCTTGAGCTGCGTTCTGATTGACAGGGTCCCTACGCAGTGTTCCCTGCCCCCTACTCCACAAGCGCCGTACCTCAGCTGAAATTCACTTCACTTGACAAAATGCGTTCATTTGGAACAACCTGCAGTCATCAAACACAGAAGAAACTTGAGTCACACGTATTACAGGAATCTGAGGTTTGATAATATTATACTTCTGTAAGCAAATCTAAATGACCATACTTTAATAAATATACATGTGCATTTAAGTATAAACAAATACATGTGTGTTCATATAAATAATAAGTTATTTAATTAATATTAATTATCATTTTTGACACTTAGATTTTTCTTCAGGAGCCAAAGAAATTCATTTTGTGTTGCCTGTATATGCTTTTTTGACTCTCAAAATGACAGGAGCTGCTGATTTGCATTTTATTAATCAAAGTTCCATGGTTTAAGCTAAACATCTACTGTTCCACGAACAAAACCTGTGTTTTGAATGGCCTGAGGGTGAGTACATTTACAACAAATTTTATTTTTTAGGTGGACTATCCCTTTAAGGTGGCAGAATACTCTGTGAATCCACTTTGCATTGCATTTCGAATGGAACGCTTCGTCGAGATCTTCATTTTTGCTATTTGGTTCCTGCTTCCAGTCATTTTATAGTGAACTTGAAGACCTTGAGCAGGTTCAGATGTGTTTTATTAAAGTAGCAGTGCAGGACGGATGGTGGAATATCCTAGTCTGGCTTTACAATAAATCTTTTAACTGTATGTGTTCATTTTAAACCATTTTCATTGTGGGGATATTTCCACAAAGAGGTTTTCTCAGGTTTTTCCTCAGAGGATGTATCAGAAATTCTGTCTCCATAAGTATGTATACAATATTCACAGAAGGACATAGGTAACATATATTATGTAAAAACATAAAAACAAAAATTAAATATCAAATTGAGTGGATAAATAATTTTAGTCATTGATGAGTTGCTGAAATCCAAATAATGTAGGCTTAAATGGACAAGCACTGTGTCAAATAATGTAATACACAAAATATTTAATCTTATTTAATTGTTTTAATTAATCAATTATGTTATTTTAGTTTTCTTTGAGCACAAAAAGTATTCTCGTAGCTTTGCAAAATTGAAGTTGAGTCACTGATGTCAAAAATAAGTTTCATCCAAAATATCTTAATTTTTGTTCTTATGGGTCTTATGGGTTTGGAACACATGAGGGTGAGACATTATTGACAGAATTTTCATTTTTGGATGAACTAACCCTTTTAATTATAAAAATTTACGTCAAAAAAACAACAACAACAAAAACCCCTATTAAATCGATTTACACTTATAAGGATTTCCTCAGAAACGATTCTCATTCAGTGTACATTTCCTTTCTGGGTTGCTTGCTTTGCATTTGCCCTTGAAGACATGGCCTATTTAACATAGACTGGGACAAACTCAAATAATCTCACTGAGACTCTCTGCATTCACAATTAGGATGAACGAATAATTCTGTGCATGCACGTTCACTGGGCAATAATGCCTGAAAATGAGCAATTAACAAATGAGGTGTTTAGGGCAAGACAGCAAAACACAGCAAACAAAACTCAGCAAAACGTCCTGAATCCTACCAAAAATGAAACTGAGCATGCTCTGTAATAAACAATGCTTGATCTCAGTCACAGTTGCTTAAAGTCAAGCCACCCGAGGCCACATAAGTGCCGTCACGCACCTCTATTATCTCCTGGAACACAAATTAAACTTTATCAGTCTGGGTCAAAAAGAGTTCACGAGACAGAAGTCTGAGAAATAAAACTTTTCCTGGAGCAAGAAGCTGGTTTAAAATAGATAGGAATGGAAATAATGCTAATAACGTTACATAATTTCCTCTTGAAGACACTTTCCTGATAACACCACAGATAGATGTCCATTAGTGCTAATCTATGGCATTTGAGGAGCTCCACAAACGGTTGGCCGTGTCCGTTGATGATTTCAATATGATTTCCATATCAATTTCTCTGTACGGCGTAACAGCGACACGTGGCTAGCCTGCTTTGAGTCTGGTGGATATCAGGTACGAGGACAGGTGTTGCTTTACATACCTCAGTCAACTCGCTGCCTCATTTGTGTGGGAAGCTCGACTCAGGACACAAACCTTAAATGTATTGGTTTGGAACATTACTTAATAAGATTTTATAAAATAGCCCATATGTTACACTTATTTTATATGCTGCTAACTTAGGCATTTTTAGAACTTTTTAAGTGAATTTACTTACATTGTTTAAAGGTGAAATTTAGTTTTCTCAACGTTAAATGACTTGCTTCCAACTCAACGTGCAGATAACTGAACCATTTGTAGGTTTTTTCTTTTTACAGAAAAAGTTTAGCTTTATATCGCTATCAGAAGCAATGGCGCGTGTCTGGGGGCGTGGCTACTGGTTTCTCGACCAATGAAACACGGGGGAGTGTTCGGGAAACCTGTGTGCAACAATTTTTTCAGTTCCATTTCGTTATGCTAGTGGAGCAGAAAGCGCACACGTTAGCTTTAATGATTTTTGTTGCGTTTGCAGGAAGTCGGTTCTGCTCTTGGCTGTGGACACTTTGCTGCTGTAGTGTTTTTACCTCTTTTTGAGCATATCAGTAGGTTGTTGCATCAGTCCAGGTCCCAAACACAAAGGCAGGCTTCAGCGAGCGTTTCGTGAAGCTGTTCAATGTCTTTTGCTCGAGCTCATTAGTTCTGGTCCTTCCCAGCAAACACGTGACGTCAGAGAGACGTTCAGATCATGTCTGTATAACGTCCGTCAGTTCAGAACCACTTTTGGAAGTCTACTGGACGTGCAGATCTGGTTCAATATCTGAACGTCTGATGGGGACCTCTTTTGTACGTCTCTGGACGTGCAAAACTGGTTTAATATCTGAACGTCTCACTAGGGACCCTTTTGGAAGTCTGCTGGACGTGCAGATCTGGTTCAATATCTGAACGTCTGATGGGGACCTCTTTTGTACGTCTGTGGACGTGCAAAACTGGTTTAATATCTGAACGTCTCACTAGGGACCCTTTTGAAGTCTACTGGGCGTGCAGATCTGGTTCAATATCTGAGCGTCTGATGGGGACCTCTTTTAGTCTGTGGATGTGCAAAACTGGTTTAATATCTGAACGTCTCACTAGGGACCCTTTTGGAAGTCTACTGGACGTGCAGATCTGGTTCAATATCTGAACGTCTGATGGGGACCTCTTTTGCACGTCTGTGGACGTGCAAAACTGGTTTAATATCTGAACGTCTCACTAGGGACCCTTTTGGAAGTCTACTGGACGTGCAGATCTGGTTCAATATCTGAACGTCTGATGGGGACCTCTTTTGTACGTCTGTGGACGTGCAAAACTGGTTTAATATCTGAACGTCTCACTAGGGACCCTTTTGGAAGTCTACTGGACGTGCAGATCTGGTTCAATATCTGAACGTCTGATGGGGACCTCTTTTGTACGTCTGTGGACGTGCAAAACTGGTTTAATATCTGAACGTCTCACTAGGACCCTTTTGGAAGTCTACTGGACGTGCAGATCTGGTTCAATATCTGAACGTCTGATGGGGACCTCTTTGTACGTCTGTGGGACGTGCAAAACTGGTTTAATATCTGAACGTCTCACTAGGGACCCTCTTGTCTCTGGACGTGCAAAACTGGTTCAATATCTGAACGTCTCACTAGGGACCCTCTTGGACGTCCGTGGACGTGCAAAACTGGTTCAATATTTGAATGTCTGATACGGACACCTCTTGGACGTCTTCTGGACATGCAGAACTGGTTCAATATCTGAACGTCTGACAGGGACCCCTCTTGGACATCTTCTGGACATGCAAAACTGGTTCAATATCTGTATTTTTGTCCAGAAGCCATCTTGGACGTCTGTGGACATGCAAAATTATTTCAATATCTGAACGTCTCACTAGGGACCCTCATGGATGTCTGTGGATGTGCAATACTTCTAATAGTAATTCTCATCCAGCACCCATGTGCTCTCCCCACTGCTCTTCTCCATGTACACCAATGACTGCACATCTATACTGACCCCTCTGTCAAGCTCGAAGTTGACAGATGACATCACACTCAGCTTCAGGACTGTGACAAGTCTGCTGACCAACAGGATTTCGAAAAGTTGGCTGTCTGGTGCAGTCGCAACAACCAGGAGCTGAACACGCTTGGAGATGACTTTAGGAGGAACCCCCCTGCACTCCCACCATCACCATCATGAATAGCACTGAAATGACAGTGGAGACATTCAGGTTTCTGGGCACCACCGTCTCTCAGGAATTTACGTGGGACATTCACATTGACTTGTTAAAAAAGGCCCAGCAGCGGCTGTACTTCGTTTTCCAGCTGAGGAAGTTCAACCTGCCACAGTAGCTGCTTATACAGTTCTACGCTGTCACTGAATCTGTCTTCTGCTGTTCTATAATGGTTTAGCTCAGTTACCAAATCAGACCTTAGAAGAAAACTGAGCGAATCACTGGTAACTCTCCCCACTCTCCAAGAAATGTACTTATCCAGAGTGAGCAAGGGCTGGCAAAATCCCTCTGGACCCCTCACATCCAGCACACTCCCTCTTCGAACTGTTACCATCTGGTTGATGCTACAGAGCTCTGAGCACCAGAACGGCCAGCACAGGAACAGGTTCTTCCCTCAGGCAACCCATGAACAGTTAACTTTACAATAAACGTGTATTACACAACACTATTTATACATTTATTTATGTAACACACATTATTTACATTTCCTTGCATTGTACATATACCTGTACACACAGATACCATTTATCAGATTTTTTGGTATATTGTGTATATATTTAGTCTTATTTGCTTTAAATATTTTTGTATATATTGTCATTTCCTATTTACTTATTTTTATTATTATTATTATCTGTGTCTTGTCATGGCCATTCTGTTTGTAGTGTGGAAGCTTCTGCCACCAAAACATATTCATCGTGTGTAAACATACCTGGTAATAAAGTCTTTCTGTTATCATATTATTTTTTAAATCACAGTGATAATGTTTGCTTTAGTTCTACATAAATGTCATTACCCTTCATTAATCCCCATAGAGTGCACTTCAATATTCCAAAAATTGTGCAACCCTATACATTTACTACATTTCGACCCAGATTTGGCATAAACTGGCATAGCTAGAAGGCATGAACCAAGCAGATGTGTTATGCTGCAAGATGTAGGCCAAATGTTGTGAATAATATTTGGACCAAAATGTACCCGTTCTTGTAACAAAAATTTCTAATATTTTAATTTAGGTGTACAGTCAGATAGCAAGTTCCATCATCCCAGCATCAAAAAAGGTCAACACTTTTAGTCTATTTCCACTTTTTTAAAGAATTGTTGTTTGAAGTCTTATAGGTTATGCATAAAGCCAAAATTATATAAATGAATGCCCATAAATAAAATGGGCGTTAACTTTAACGTTGCATCAAACACAAAGGACCAAAGATCAATTTGTATTAGCAGAGGACATGTTAATCTTTCAAAATATAAAACAAAAAATGTATACACACTCACATATACACACAGAAAATACACAGAATTGGCAAATATTTAATTTCGTCAGACTTTTGCAGCAGCGTATCGAAATTGATTCATAATCGCCACGTCAGTGACGTCACACGTAACGTCAACTGAAAAGAGATCCTGTACACTCGACCGAGACCGCGCGGACACTTCAGTCAATTTGAATGCAAGTAATCAGGTAAGTAAAAACAATAAATTTTATGTGTTTTCCAGTTTAGATATTTGATGCCCGATCCATATCTGAAAATATACTTTTTAAAAACGGCGGCATTTTGCGCGGGCATTGCAGGCCCATCACATTAACACAAGCAATATCCCGATCCAATGTCTTGGTTTCAGCATGTTTTTGAAATTTTTACTCTAAATATGATCGTAATCAATTGGTTTAACCTTCCATGAGACTTTTGCGACGGTGGACGTACATTTTCCGGTTAAAATGTCCATGGTTAATATTATATCTTGCGAGTAAGTTAACGTTCTTGCATAAATGCTTAGGTCTGATTAACGATAACGTTAATTAATGTCTGGATAATCAATCATTGTGTCATATAGTCGGACAGAAAACCGAAAATTAACAATGAATTTGTGTATGCATATTATTGGTTAAGTAATGTTAACTAAGAAATTAAGGCGCTTTAAGTGTTTACCAGGAGAGTAACGTTAACTTAACGTTTTGGGTTTGGCGCCAGGTTTGGAGTGCAACATTTAAAATATGAAACACAACGTTAGCGGTGTAAGTCATCTTGAAATTAATCTGATCTGTATATTTCAGAGCGACATATCGGAGTAAATCTAATTTAATCCAATAAAGATATAATTTTATACAATTCGTTTTGTAATAACGAATATTCTTCTTTATCTCTTTCAGGTTGAAGCACAAAGCTTAAAAAGGTAAGTTTCTGTTCAAGCAGAAAACCTTTATCATATATATATATATATATATATATATATTTCACGAGATCACCCTTACATCTAATATGATAACAAATATTAAGCATATTTTGGTATATTAAGGGCCGCCGAATTATATTTGGTAACACATTTTTGTTTTTTATTACTATTATTATATATTCCACTTTTTTTTTAATCCGCCCGAGATAATGAAACCATCGGCGATAGATTAACTAGTGGAAAATCTCCCCTCGCCCTACGCGTTTCATACTGCTCGTTCTGTGTGCTCAAGAACTGTCGACACTCCCACAGACAACCTCCAGTGTTTCCCATACATTGATTTATTTGTGGCAGGCCGCAACAACCTCCACCGCCTGCTGCCATCAGCTCCCGAGTCTCACACACACGAGCGCAACTTTTGCACAATATTATCAACTTTCAGACCCTTTTGGTGGCTTTTTCCCCATAACAGGTACATACTGACAAACTTAGCAACTTTCTTGAAAAAAAACAATGGTTCAGTAAGAAAATGTCTCCAGTACTGCCCCGCGAGGTCTGACTCTCCCGGCGCAGTGTCGCCTCTCTCGGTGTCTGTTCTGAGCAGTAAGCAGCAGAGAAGCAGCGCATTCAGTTGGCTGTAATGCAGCAAAATCATTAAATCATTTACAAAACAGCTTTTCAAAGCACCTGTCGCTTACTGACTGTTTGGACTTTTAAATATGAACATAATTCGTCTGTTAGTACAGGTGCATCTAAATAAATTAGAATGTCTTGAAAAAGTTAATTTTATTTCAGTAATTCAACTCAAATTCGGAAACTTGTGTATTAAATAAATTAATGCACTCAGACTGAAGTAGTTTAAGTCTTTGGTTCTTTTAATTGTGATGATTTTGGCTCACATTTAACAAAAACCCACCAATTCACTATCTCAACAAATGTAATATTATTTATTGTTTCTTTTCCTAAATCCTCACTATCTCACCCTCTAGATTCGCTGGTTTATTTCATTGTTGTTCACTTTTAATCACCGTTTTCGCATCTCTTACGTGTGGGGGGAAATGAAAGATTTCATGGCCATGAATTAAGAATTCTTTACTATGACTTAAATTGTTCCCGCATTTAAGTTAAATCGTGGGTTTTCTTGAGAACAAATTAATGAAACCTGGACAGCTGCCACAAATTAATATGTCGTAGGAACGAATTAACAAGTTGTAGGAAAGAATAGCTTATATCTGTCCTGCTCGCGTCAGTAGCCCTGTCAAAGCAAAGTGCCCGTTATGAAACAATTATCTAGGGAAATTATAATTGATCATGACTTATTACTTCAATACAAAATAACGTTGTACTGTACCTGGTTTAATACACTTTTAAAGTTTGGATCATATTAAAAGCGTAGTTTGTACATTAGTAAATTATTTTCTTGTAAGATCCAGCCCTTCACCGTCACTCCCAGCCATTTGCATGTGTTTTTGCGCATGAGCCGCGCACCCAAAATGAAACTGTTAATCGATCATCAATAGCTTTTATCAATTATATCTCTTATCAACAATTAATCGATCATCGATTAATCGTTGACATCTAATGTCAACACATAGAAGTATAGAAATTCTACATTGATGTTAAAATAATACTTTGCTGGTATTGAATCAGTATCAGCCGAGACTCAGAATTGAATGTATCGGATTAGATCAGTTCTGAAAAAATGGTTATGATGGATCAACCACGTGTGAATTCAGTTAAATCTAGAAGCATTTTTCTGCATTTCCATGAACCTGCATTTTACTATAAATTAACACAGTGTTTTGTTTTTCAGACCCTGGGCATTTAAATGTGAACCGAGCCAGCCAGTTGAAAGGTGCTGGGTCCAGTCATCAGTCCAGCAACAGTGATGTGTCCCAGCACAGTGACAAGTCCCAATACAGTGGTGGGTCCCAGCACAGCAAACGGTACCGACACCGGAAGCAGTCCAGGCACAGCGACCGGTCCAGAGACAGCAACCAGATGAGACAAGGCAAGCGGTCCAGCGCAGCGATTTGTCCAAGGGAGTTTATTAATTTAAACCCTTATGCAAATCACAGAGTCTAGAACGTAAATGTTCTAAAGTAGCGGCCGTGTTATGAGATATTATGAACAACTGATTTTTTGTTTAACATTCTGAGCCTCATGGTTGAGCATAGGGTTGTGCCGATAGATGATAGTGTCGTGTCAGAGATATTGCCTGTTGCTGATACCTTTGACGATAGCAAAACAATTATTATTGTTATTACTATTATCCTTCAAAAATACACTAGGCGCCTATCTTAACTGAAGCAGCGCAGAGAGCCTGGGACATGCTCAGATACGTGCTGTGGCACGCCTGGTATAAACACAAGTATTAACTATAGTGGCTGCGATCAACTTGTGGTCTTGTCAGAACTGTTCGTCCGCATGCAGTGCAAAGTAAATAAGGGGTAAGAGGTATTCATCATACAGTATACATAGCTTCACTGATTATAACTTGTTTTGCACCGATTGAGCTTGACTGACTGCGGAGTACAGCAGTGGCAAGAATTGCGCACTGGGGTTGCTTGAGTCATCAAATTAAATGAATCATATGGGCGCAAAACTTGCTACAAGATCTATATCCACTATTACGAACAACAAAATAATATTTGACTAATTTTGTCTTTCAGATTATGAAATTGATCAAACACTGATTTCAAGATACTCTGGAAGGTCTTTCTCAGAGCAGAGTAGCAGGTCCTCTGCACATGAATCCAGTCGTACAGGGTCTCGTGAAACAGACTTAAGATTTCAATGGATATGGCAAGTAAGTACTTAAGTCGGAACTGGTATCAAAAGCACAATAATGAATTGAACAGGACCTATAGCATTAGCAGATTTAACTTATGTATCTGTTTAAGGATAACAATAGCATAATTGTCCTATTGGCTTTTTGCCATCAGTATAAATTGACATTAATTTAACGTGATTCTTTTTTATTTCAGAGTTTCAGAAAAAAGTTTTGTCTAAATTAGTGGATATCCACGTGGAGGTCAGAAGGCTAGGAAGAAGCGAGCCTCCCCTTTCATCTGCCCATATAGAGCAGCTGGAGACGATGGAGGACTTTGAGAGAGAGGAGGAGCGCCTTAAGGACAAGCAAGCCTTTGAGTCCCTGGTATGATTTGCAAGACACACACCAGAAGTGATATAATTTTATGCTCTGTTTTATTTATCAATATTCTTCTTTCATATATCAGTGAAGCGTGTTAGTCAAATGTTTTTTAACATGATAGGAAAATTACCCACTCTCTTTAAAGGTGTTGCAACTTGCAAGAATTGGAGGGAAAGATGTAAGGGAGTGTGTTCACAAAATTCTTGACAGGTATTTTCAACAGTATCCCTACATATAGAACTTGCCAAACACTTTACATTTCTTATCACAGTGTGCCAGTTGACCGAGGATGTGATATATCTATGCTTATACTATACTCTCCTGTTGTCCCAAATCTGTATCGATTTATTTCTTGTGCTGAACAAAAAATATTTTTTTTTTTAAATAATGTGGGTAACCAAACAGTTGCTGGTCAGCATTGACTTTGACAGCAGGAAAAATAATGGCAACATTTTATTTTTTTATCTTCACCCACTTTGGCATAAATGTCTGCCATTGTTTTTTTTATTTTATATTTGTTTACCTAGTAAGTCTTTGTTTTTATAATAGGGAAATTAGTTTGGCTGTACTGCTCAGACAACTTGCAAAATAGCAAAACCAACATAACAAAGAATCGTGATAAAATCGTAATTGTGGTTTTCCAGAAAAAAAATTTGTGCAATTATATTTTTTGCCATATCGCTCACCCCACGTGCAAGTTAATCCACTGAAACAATTGTTTGTCTTTGCAATCTTTAATCAAAATCTGAACATTTGCCTTTACTCTGGAATATAATTTCTTCTATGGTGATGTCAGTCTGATTGGGCAGAATATCCTTAACCACAGTCCCTCCAACCGTTAGTTTGCTATGAGTAAGATGGAGAGGAGGAGCACTACAGTAAATCCCTCCCTACTATGTAATATTCAGTTTCAGTCAGCAGAAAATTCTAGTTTACACAGACTTTAATTATCTAAAGTGGAATCATGAGACTGAATAGAAACCTGATGTGGAAGTTAAAGAGGAGGTGTTTGACAGATGCAGGAAAGAATGTCATTAGAGCTATCAAATGGTCACCTCCCAGAGGCTTGTTTAATCAATATCAGAAAACTACAGTGTCCAAAATCACATCTCTTCAGTCCACTTTAGCACACTCACCCATATACAGCTGTAGATTACCACACATGTAATTTTTAAATGGTGCGTTTGTTTCTTTAGGCTCTTTACTAACCGGTTGATGGCAAAATTCAACATGAAGGGAAGGGAAGAAGCAGAAACTTCCTCTGGAGACAACAAAAACTTATGAAGCTATTAATGGTACTAAGCATTTTCCCCATGTCATTTAAGTTTAACACCAACTCAGTCATATTCACTACCTCAGTTTTTCTAAATGTAGAACATTCTCACTGTAGAAGGAAAACAATTTAGTCAGTTAATATAATTTTATTTAATGAAAGTTTGTTTTGCTTGTTGAATGAGAATATTGGAATCAAAGGGTCAAGCAGAAAGCTAAATAATGCATTATGATGTTAATCCACCATGACCACTTGATATTAATGTTATTTGTGTTTACCTCATCTTCGTTGAGACTGAGTCTTACTAATTGAGCCGAGAGGAGCAGTGTTTCCTCTAAGCTGCACTGGAGAAATTATATACTCTGCACAGGACAGACACAAAAATGAGTTGTAAAGTCATTTGATTGAATTCTAGTAAGTGTGAAAAAACGGCAATGCTTGGACAAAACACTATATAGTTACTACCATTACAACAATCTAATACTTTAATGGTTGTGGATGAAATAGCTCAACACAAGAGCCAACATGATGTATGAAATAAAACGTCATCATGTTTTAATGAATAGTGGCTTGATTAAGTGATGGAAATAGTGGATGATGGGCACAGAACGTAACAAAACTCGGAGGCATTTACAGTTAAACTTGTAAACTGACATTTTTTTCGATGATTGTTGAATAATTCTCATTTACATCTTTTGAAACTATGTCAAATATTGTATATTATATAATATTAGACTAATAAATAATTCACCCCAATAACTGCTTAATTTTTCATATATTTTATTATATTATAAAGAATTTAAATGTTCTGTGTAAGATTTTAATGATTTTTAATAGTTTCTTGGTAAGTAGCACAGCACTTTAAAATTGTTTTCTCAGGTAAACTTAAATGTGCATAATTTAGTTACATCAAGGGTCAAATCAAATATAAATACCACATTATAGTTAAAAGTTTCATACTTTTTTGTGTTTGTGTACAGGTCTGTTATATAGAATGTCCAGAATCGGTAAGTTGCACTCAAGTCGAATCCGAGATGAGTGGCCAAAACAAGAAAAGGAATCTTGCCTTAAATCTGAATTTAAATGGCAACTTGAATGCTCAAAAAAGCTTAACTAAGAAAAACATTCTGTTATTGTTATTATAATAAAGGTATACGCAATTTGATCTTGACATTATTCATTTTTTAAATGATAACCTATTGAAGATGTTTTTGTTTTTATTTTTTTTAGAAGCAAATTGTACATTAGTGTTTAGCTCCAACCCTTACATTTTTTTTATAAAATTACAAAAAATAAAATTAAAGCGAAAGAGATTAAAATGAAAGAAGTAAATGATGGCGGCACAGACCGAGGACTGTTATTCAAACCCTATTATACATTTACCGGAGGATCTTCAGGGAAAACAAACTATTCAGTTATACATGTACTTTGTACATTTACATTTATTAATTTCTCTGAGAAGTAACGAAACATTTGTCTGCAAAATGCATATATTAATAGTTTTGCCACTGCAAACCTATTAAAAAGTTGCTGTACATGCCTTTTGTTTTCTTTACATATTTGTAATTTTTGCTTTTGTTCAAATCTTGCAGCTGCAGTCATGAAATGGGACAAAGAAGCTACAGAGGCTACAATAAAGCATCATGCAGCAGAACATCTCAAACATGCACCGGGGAGGAAGGGAGGTGGAGGACATACAGGGGTGGAAATAAACTGAGTACTGTAAGACATTTGTATTTATTTCCATTATTGGGGACTTAATACCCCCTCTCCATTTCAGATTAATATCTTAGTCTTGAGGATTTTTTTGTGTTAATGTTGTTCACTTGAAAGTTAAATGTAACTTATAATTTTGTTTTATCAGCTTGTTAATATTTTGCTGAAGAACTCATTAAACATGGTTAAAAAGTAATCTCTTGTTGTTTCAAACTTTTTTTATTTCTACTTTTTAATAGATCTGATCCAATTTTCAATTGCAAATAAGGCTACTAAAATTTTTTTGCACACCTATATATCTTGGACAGGTACAACTAGGGATATAGGTATTAATTTATTATTTACAATTTTAAAGCCGTACTTCTGCACACTACCTTTACTATGACTAGAATGAACATCTAAAGCAGACGTTGCAAAAACTTTAATTCTGGCTCCTCGGTAGACGTCTTGTGAACGTTAAATATTTATGTCATTTGGACGTTAATACTGAACTCTAAAAGCGTCTGAAAAGGCGTTGCAAAAACTTTCATTCTGGCTCCTCTGGGCGTCTTGTGAGCGTTAAATATTTATGTCATTTGGACGTTAATACTGAACTCTAAAAAGACGTCTGAAAAAGACGTTGCAAAAACTTTCATTCTGGCTCCTCGGTGGACGTCCTGTGAACGTTAAATATTTATGTCATTTGGACGTTAATACTGAACTCTAAAAAGACGTCTAAAAAAGACGTTGCAAAAACTTTCATTCGGGCTCCTCGGTGGACGTCCTGTGAACGTTAAATATTTATGTCATTTGGACGTTAATACTGAACTCTAAAAAGACGTCTAAAAAAGACGTTGCAAAAACTTTCATTCGGGCTCCTCGGTGGACGTCTTTTGAACGTACGACAAAGACGTTAAATTGACGTCTTTTGGACGTGTCTTTGTTTAGTGGGTTGTGAAGGTGTCAGGTTCTTATAAACAATTCATTATGAGTCCCTCCATTAGTCACCTGCTGACTGAATAGAATGTGCTGGCTGTAAAAACTTAAATATCAGCTGACAAATATTACAAAGACTAAAGACTCCGGTGTCCAGAGAAAGCAGGGCTTGATGATGAGATTACTTGAGGAGAGGCTGCCTCAAAAGTGATGAAAGACCCTGGAAAACAGCAGCAGTACAGCAGACATGCGGTGACCCACAAAACAAACAGCAGTGAGCTTCTACTGCCTCTACACGGTCACACAAAGACACTGCATTTAATAAACATGTTTCAACTGTTAAAAACGTAATTAGTCTAATTATTAATATGAAATTCTAAAATATTAGTTTTACTAATAATTAGGACTGTTTAAAATGACTAATCGTGGTTAATATCATTTTAAGTTTTTAAAGAAAATATATAGGCCTCGTGAATTTTCATAAAACTTGATCAGAAGGAATATCTCTTTGGAGATTTCATTCATAAATCTGTAAATGTCTCAAAGAAGAAAAGATAATTTACGTGCGAATTCAGATTGCAGAAATTAATTCAAAATGTTGTCATTCACTCGTCCTTTTTGACTTTCGTTCTTCTTAGAAACATAAAATAATAAGTTATTATAATAAAGTGTGTGTGTGTGGGCCAGTGTTGTTTTGTTCAGTGTTTTTCAGACTATTTTCTTTTTTAGGTGAGCTATAGTTGTTAGTCTGTTTAATGCATAGTAACGTTTCTAAATAATATAAACGTGAATCAGTTTTTGTTGTTGTTTGTAATATCAGTATCACTGATATACTATTGTATTTTTAAATAACGATTTAAATTACCTTTTTCCATTTTAAAATATGGCAATATAGTTTTTATAATTTGTTTTAGTACATCCTTAAACTAAATTAACATGACAAAAGCGTTACCTTGGCAACTGTCTGGAATAAAAATGTTATGTCTTTGTATATTTTATTTTAGTGAATATTTAGTTATGGTTTAACTATAATAACCCTGATTTTAACGTTGAATTATATCCCATACAAATTAAAAGAAACACATTTCTGATTTGGTGTTTGCAAATGAAGGTTGGGAAATATTATGACCTTGGTTTCTAATACTCCCATCTAGGCCTACAGACTAAATACAAACACAACAAAATATCACCTTCATAACAGAACATGACATTTCCACTGTGAACTGAACACAAACTCCAGTGTCAAATATAGCAATAAAATCACATGCTGTGAATTCACAGTCCAGTCAGACCTCTTTATTTGCTGCAAAAATGGTCACATAATACTCCCGATATGATAGACTGATGACGAGATTTTTATTAAAGCTGTGAACTGGATGTGTTGGACCGTTGTGGATCTGTGACATCTGGAAGACATGGTTCTTTTGTCAGGATTGGTGTAGTGTTTGGTATCACATCAAATAAAGCGTTTTTAAATCCGTAATAAAATGAAATAAGTAAAATCATGCAACTCGATACACAATTACAAACCACTCAAATGTGTTAAAACACTGTAAAATGTACGTGGACATTTGATAAATACTACAACATCATTCAGTACAACTGTTAGAGACTTTCACAATTTTTGTGCAATCAAAAAATACAATATTTACCAAAAATACAGCCAGACATGAATCATATATTTGATCAAAGGCTCAGAATATGCTACATTTGATTGGCTTAACAGAAAATAAAAATTGTTACAAAACACATACATGACTTGCACAAGCTCGGTTATGTTAATACTAAACTAAGACATTAAGACACCTAAATACTGCTATATGCGTTTTATAGACTTTTAGAGTGAATTCACAAGTTATTGTCTATTATTTTTAGAGCAAGTAGAAAAATAACACTTTATGGACTGTTCTGTTGTTTACAACATTATGCATCCCAGACACAGAACAGGACACATGGCACTAACTCATTGCAGAACAGTACTGAGACATGCTCCATAAATCATACTCTGTATTTCATAAAGGCATGGAAATTGTCATGTGTTCAGTATCAGTCATGCTCTTCTGCTCTGAACAAGGCTTTGCTAGCTCATCCTTGTCGTCAAGGCAGACACACACTTTCACTTTTCCTTGGCAACCAGGTGTTTGTTTAGCAGCTCGAACTTAGAAAGTGCAAACGTGTGATACATGCATGAACGAGTCGATGTGGTGACAAACGGAGAACGGCGTGGAATGGAGGAGGATCTTTAGGAGTGTTTTATAGTGTATTTGCCTTTCTGGAGCTGAGAGATGTAAAGCTTTGATTTGCTGCCATCCAGACGTTTGTACAAAACCTCATCGTGGTTAATAGTGGTTATCGTGGCACTGGAGGAAATAAAAAAGCAAAGCATTACACATGAAAGAGTGTAAAATAAGTTCAAGTGTGATGGTGTAGATCCTAAAATTATTGAACTTTTTGATCTGTAAACTGCCATTGTGCTCTCCGTCACTTCTCTTTTCCATCATCACCAAAATATAACCTTCTTTAGATGAACTGAATCGTTTGTTAAAACCTTTGACATCATGGTAACTAGACTATAAAGTCATTCTTCGTTTTGCTTTCCACGTAATGTTTGTTACACACATTACTATATTAAAGGGATCATTTGATGTTGCTAAAAAGAACATTATTTGGTGTATTTGGTGTAATGCAATGTGTTTATGCGGTTTAAGGTTAAAAAAACTAATTTTCCACATACTATACATTATTGTTTGTCCTCTATGCTCCACATTTTTTAAATGAAAGCTTATTGTTCTGAGAAGCGAGGCGTGCTCTGATTGGCCAGCTATTCAGTGCGTTGTGATTGGCCGAATACCTCAAGGGTGTGACGGATATGTTACGCCCCTCACCGTATTGTGAGACCGTGTCCCGGCGTGATGACACAAAAACAATAAAACCCATTATAAACAAGGAATTTCTTGCATCCAGTGGGGACATAATTACTGATTATAATACTCTACTCTCCACTGCTCAAAACACGCGTTTGAATAGTCTGTAGAAAATGCTTTAGATATCAAAAACATGCTTACAGGCTGTGAGTCAGATGCACCAGACTGTCCTTGCGACGTTGGAATTGCCCCACTTTATAGTGTTCACAGCCATTCATAGTGTTCATATTGTAGGCTACTCTCCCAGGTTCAGGAAACAGTCCTCCGTAAAATGCGCTGCACACGCTCGAATATTTGCGTTGTACTATTCTGGAACAGTGTTGTAAATATAACTTAATCACTGATTTCTAGTTGTGTCATCTTTTGGAAGCCCAAACAAAGTTTTTTAGCTTTCACAACAAAACACACAGCATCTCCACGACATGGCGGCAGCAACAACAATACTACAGCGAGAATAAATGTTACGCCTTCTTTCTTTGAGTATACGTTTGAGTGGTTTTATGCAAATCTTCCCACACCGTGACGTAGACATGTGGGGGCGTGTTTGAAAGAATCGTTTTAGGAGGGTGTGGACGAGTCTTAACTTTTATAAAGAATATATCTTTGAGACTTTGATTTTGCAGCTTTACAGATCTTTTATATGCACAAACAGCATTTAATACTCCAAAGACACAGGAAAACATGAAATTGCATTATATGACCCCTTTAATATCAAGAACTATGTCAATAACGTTTTTTTTATTAATACATATATAATTAAAAACATTTATTTCACATTCTTAATTGCTAGAATTGATATTTTATGATTCCTGAGGCTTTGATTTTCTGTTAAGTTTTCTATCCATTATGTACCTCATTTTTAAGAGACTGCAGGGGGACGGGGGAAGTTGAATTTATATGTAATCTCATGTTATTTCAGTTTGAATATTGCTGTTAATAATAATAATAATAACAACAAAAACATCAATAAATGAAAAAAAAAAAAAAGAATATGTCAGTAACAAACAGCTCAGAAACATTAAATACCATGTACAGTTAATTACAATTACTTTGTAATTATTTATGTAAATACATGGCAACCTGAACTCTGTAAAATGTGACAAAACCGTATACAAAAATGATTGAAAATGTGTGAAAAGCCTCAAAATAGGCATTCTGGCAAATGTAAAAATTCAATACACTTAAAATATGTACAACTAAGTAATGAATAAGTATTATAATGATATATTATTATAATCGTAAACTATTTGTAATCATAGTAAATAATTCATGTAATAGTAAATAATTCATATAATTCATGTAATAATGATTTTTCATGTTTTTGAAAGAAGTATCGTATGCTCACCAAGGCTTTATTAATATAGTCAAAAATACAGAAAAACAGTAATATTGTAAAATATTATAATTCAAAATAGTGTTTATATTTTAAAATGCAATTTATTGCTGTCATAGTAAAGATGAATATTTAGCATAATTACTCCAGTAACACATAATACTTTAGAAATCATATCATAATATTATGATGATTTGCTGCTCAAGGAATTTTTGTTATTATTATTATGAATGTCGGAAACAGTTGGCCAGCTATATTTTTTTTGTGGAGAAAGTAAGAAATGATGGGGAACAATTAATGGAAACAAAATGTGTCCTTGATGAATAAAAGTAATTTAAAAATAACCTAGATTTATTTTTTTAAAGCAATTTAAAAGAAAAATTAATCTTGAGGATAGAAAAGTTGCTGAATCACACATATGCGTAAACACTAGTGCGGTCAAACGATTAATCGCATCCATAATAAAAGTTTTTGTTTACATAATACATATACAGTGGGGCAAAAAAGTATTTAGTCAGCCACCAATTGTGCAAGTTCTCCCACTTAAAAAGATGAGAGAGGCCTGTAATTTTCATCATAGGTATACCTCAACTATGAGAGACAAAATAAGCAAAAAAATCCAGAAAATCACATTGTAGGATTTTTAAAGAATTTATTTGCAAATTATGGTGGAAAATAAGTATTTGGTCAATAACAAAATTTCATCTCAATACTTTGTTATATACCCTTTGTTGGCAATGACAGAGGTCAAACGTTTTCTGTAAGTCTTCACAAGGTTTTCACACACTGTTGCTGGTATTTTGGCCCATTCCTCCATGCAGATCTCCTCTAGAGCAGTGATGTTTTGGGGCTGTCGCTGGGCAACACGGACTTTCAACTCCCTCCAAAGATTTTCTATGGGGTTGAGATCTGGAGACTGGCTAGGCCACTCCAGGACCTTGAAATGCTTCTTACGAAGCCACTCCTTCGTTGCCCGGGCGGTGTGTTTGGGATCATTGTCATGCTGAAAGACCCAGCCACGTTTCATCTTCAATGCCCTTGCTGATGGAAGGAGGTTTTCACTCAAAATCTCACGATACATGGCCCCATTCATTCTTTCCTTTACACAGATCAGTCATCCTGGTCCCTTTGCAGAAAAACAGCCCCAAAGCATGATGTTTCCACCCCCATGCTTCACAGTAGGTATGGTGTTCTTTGGATGCAACTCAGCATTCTTTCTCCTCCAAACACGACAAGTTGAGTTTTACCAAAAGTTATATTTTGGTTTCATCTGACCATATGACATTCTCCCAATCCTCTTCTGGATCATCCAAATGCTCTCTAGCAAACTTCAGGCGGGCCTGGACATGTACTGGCTTAAGCAGGGGACACGTCTGGCACTGCAGGATTTGAGTCCCTGGCGGCGCAGTGTGTTACTGATGGTAGCCTTTGTTACTTTGGTCCCAGCTCTCTGCAGGTCATTCACTAGGTCCCCGTGTGGTTCTGGGATTTTGCTCACAGTTCTTGTGATCATTTTGACCCCGGGTGAGATCTTGTGTGGAGCCCCAGATCGAGGAGATTATCAGTGGTCTTGTATGTCTTTAATTTTCTAATAATTGCTCCCACAGTTGATTTCTTCACACCAAGCTGCTTACCTATTGCAGATTCAGTCTTCCCAGCCTGGTGCAGGTCTACAATTTTGTTTCTGGTGTCCTTTGACAGCTCTTTGGTCTTGGCCATAGTGGAGTTTGGAGTGTGACTGTTTGAGGTTGTGGACAGGTGTCTTTTATACTGATAACGAGTTCAAACAGATGCCATTAATACAGGTGAGTGGAGGACAGAGGAGCCTCTTAAAGAAGAAGTTACAGGTCTGTGAGAGCCAGCAATCTTGCTTGTTTGTAGGTGACCAAATACTTATTTTCCACCATAATTTGCAAATAAATTCTTTAAAAATCCTACAATGTGATTTTCTGGATTTTCTTTTCTTATTTTGTCTCTCATAGTTGAGGTATACCTATGATGAAAATTACAGGCCTCTCTCATCTTTTTAAGTGGGATAACTTGCACAATTGGTGGCTGACTAAATACTTTTTTGCCCCACTGTATGTGTACGGTCTATATTTATCATGTATATATAAATACGCACACACACACACACGCACACACACACACACACACACACACACACACACACACACACACACACACACACACACACACACACACACCTGGTGGTGTATTCGTCCTTCCTGCTGATACATATGGCCTGACCACGGCTGTACCATTTGTTGTTATAGAACAGGCGTCCATCTTCTGATCGGGCAACATGATGGTGTCGTTCTGGTTTCAAAGGAGCTGAGACACACATACAGTTCAGAGACCTGAAATGCGTTCCCACAACTCACTTAAGACTGTCTTTACAGTCTAAACTGATACAGCTGATACAGAGATGTGACACGCAAAAATATAAAAACCGTCTTACCATTAGGCCTGTCACGATAACAACTTTTTGTTGTGCGATATATTACCCCAGAAATAATTGCGATCAGTGATTTTATTGTAATTTTGAGACCATTTTATGCCACTGAATACATGAGCACAAAACCAGTCATAAGTCACTGGGGTATATTTGTAGCAGTATTCAACAATACATTTTATGGGTCAAAATTCTACATTTTTCTTTCATGCCAAAAATCATTAGGATTTAAGTAAAGCTCACGTTTCATAAATATATTTTGTAAATTTCCTACCAAAAATATATCAAAACTAAATTTTTTATTAGTAATATGCATTTCTAAGAACTTCATTTAGACAACTTTAAAAGCGATTTTCTCAATATTTCGGGTTTTCGCACCCTCATATTCCAGATTTTCAAATAGTTGTATCTCGGCCAGATATTGTCCTATCGTAACAAACCAAACATTAATAGAAAGCTTATTTATTCATTTATCTTTCAAGAAATGTACCCTTATGACTGCTTTTGTGGTCCAGGGTCACATATAATCATAATATAACAGCATAATAATGCAAGAAGGCCTACAAACTTTCAAATTATAACAAATGTTCAATTCTTAAGAATATTTTGGATAATATTTGGATAATGATCAAAATATCAGATACCTTAAAAAAACTTGAATAAATATCAAATAAACATTTTCTCACAAAAAGTGCAAAGTAACAAGTAGAAAAAAGAAAATGCGCAAAGAAAGAACTAGTATTTTCCCAGGCCTTCTATTCTCTGTAAATTAATGGTGCACACTAGGGGTGGGACAAAAAATCGATTCACCTAAGTATCGCTTTTTTTTATTTAGGATTTTAAAATCATTTTTTTAATACTAGAATCGATATTAATTCATAATAAATACATTGCTTTATTTTAGAGGAAAGTAACCTCTTTTATTTCAGCAGACGGCGATGTGTTGTATCGGTGAGTATCAGTGTTTCTCAACTGGCCAAAGAAACGACATCAACAAAAACATGAATGTTTTTTTGATGCAAAAGACGTGCATGAAAGCGTTTGTCACTTGCCTGAGAAAAACGCAGTATCCGCGGTCAGATGAGATGTTGACAGGCTTAATGTCAGTGTCATTATTCTATCGTTATTTCTGTAATGAAATAAAAAGTCTCTCACCTCAGAAAATGAACTATCCTGCCCTGTCAGATGTTATACCGTGTTCATAGCACGCTATCTTCTATAGCACACCCGTGGACGCAAAGTGCAGAAACTACGACCATGCAACGCGTGAAATAAAAGTACAGTACCAATAAATCACATAACTGTACTGCGTGTGTTAGCTGGGAAGGATTTGCATGAAGGTATGATATTCATTCTATTCAGGAGTAGTTTCACCTTTCATTAACAGTTCGTGTTAGTATTGTATATTCACCATGGTAACTGTTGCTTCCATAACCCCAAAAATACCATGTTTTTTCACTTGGTGTCATTTTGTATATATTTCAATGAATGTGGTGGCTCAAACCAACTTAACTGTATTAACAAAAACTAGTTTGGGCTGCTATTTAATAGCCTTATAGGCTGTTTATTTAGTATTAATCATATTCTTAACAGTCTTAATTTTTGTGAAATAAATTTGCTTTGAATTTGATTTCAAACTCTATATATAATATGGTAAGTGGGTTTATTTAACGCAGTCCAGTATTTAAAAGAATGGCTTTCGACTTGAGTTTGATGTTAAAGAAAGCTTTCACGGACTCTTCATTTTATGTTATTTTATTAATGGAACTAGTTTGATGGGCAATTTATTTCAAAAAGTATTTTTCTTTTGGACTTGTTGTGGCTGTTTGTTCATGTTTACTGAAAACTGAAATAAAACAGGAGAAATGACTGCTAAGATGCGTTTTTATTATTGTGCCAGTCTGTATATTATGTGTCTCATTCAACTTTTTCCCCTGGTCCAGAGTTAAAAACAAAAAATAAAAATCGCAACATTGAATCGCAATACTTGTAGAATCGAAATTCTTATCGGGAATCGGAAGGTAGGTGTATCGTCCCATCCCTAGTGCACACTATTGCTGAAAAACACAATCACTACTTAGCAGTCAGATGTCCACATTCTCAAAGGCACAGATCCCTAAACAAGGCCATATCTGCAGATGCAACTTTTTCTGAAGCAGCACTTTGTAAATTTGAACTAGCACCTCATGACTACACTACGTTATGTACGAGAAGCTCAAAAGACATAGGTGCAAGTGGAGTGCAAAAAACATGGTGATATTCATTTTTATGTAAATATAATGGGCAATATATTGCATCACCAAAAATGATTAAGGTCACGTACATATATTGTGCGATAAGTCGATATATTGATTATTGCGACAGGCCTACTTACCATCTACTTTTACTCTATGAGGACCCATTGAAGCCATTGCCTATGGAAAACCAAGTAGTTTATTAATGATAGAAAACTAATAGCTCACTTTCAAATATTTAAATAAATGAATACAAATTAGTTTTTTTTCTGGATACATCGGGATTTGTCTTTATAGCAATGATCTTCAACACGATGTCAGCCTATTTCTGGCTTATAACAAAAATGTCTAATTTTCAGACATTTATTATTACTATTATTTTATATGTTAAGATGTATAACATGTACAAACTGATATAAGATTGATATAAGAAATCTAAATAAATAAACAGTTGAAGTGAAATAACCTTTCTTATGGCAGTCCAGTCTTCAAGTATATCCAGGTCTTGCAACATGTAAACAATGTATGGTCGTGGGACGGCTCAGGAAACCAATATTACAGCAATAAGGCAGCTGCCTTAAACACATAGAAAAACACTCGCAGATGACTTCAGATGTGCAGCACTAGCTACTTTATAAAGGATATCTGACACAACGACAGGTTTCTTCTTCTTCTTTCCAGGACTGAGGGGATCCTTCTTTTTATTCTTCCTAGACTGCAGACCATCTTTCCACAGTTCTGGTGCAAGAGCACACCGATTCATTACATAAGCAAATCAAATATTTACATTTACAGTTTACACAGTACAAGTTACCATCTGTATTTTACCTGAAGTTATATCTATACTGTGTCTGTCCTCCTCCAGTCGTCTGATCTTCTCTTCCAGTTCACTCTGAACCGTGTCAAAAAGCAGGAGCTTCTCACTCTGTGGAAACACATCGTGAATATTGTATATTAACATTAAACCTCAGTGATAAATTGAACACATTGAGGAAGCAGGGCAGTGTGTAACCAGGAGAAGATGTGTGGGGTCACCACACATGTTGCTCTAGGCTCTTTTTTACCTCCCAGTGCTGGCTGGCTGCTTGCATCTCACAGTCGTATTTGTTTCTAACAGATTCCAAGCAGAGCTCACGATAGATCCCTGAAATAATACATAGGAGCAAAAAGTGTCACAATAAAGCATCACAATACCATCAGAAAATCAGACAAACAAACTGATGAATGTAGAAAGAGGACAACATCATAATATACACTTGCTAAAAATGCACCACTGTGTGCTGGGGCTAAAACAAAGCTCTGCTATAAATAGGCTATTAACACCCGGATTTATTTGTCTTTATAGCATGGGTCTTTGACACAATGCTTGCAACATTTTTGTCCAAATTGTATATTATTATTATTATTATAAATATTACTATAAATGTTCTTCTTCTTATTACTAATAATAATAAGAATCCATTTTATTTTTTACAAAAAATTTGGTGGAAAAAATGTATTTGTTATGTCTAATTTACTATTATTATTATTATTATTATTAGGTCAATTCTTTATATCAGATTTATTTATTTGTGAAAAATGGCTATATAAGTTTTTTTTAAAGAAATCTATACTTTTATATAGCAAGTATGCATCAAATTGATCAAAAGTGACAGTAAACACACTTATGATATTTCAAAAGATTTATAATTACATTATTATAGATTTTTTTCTGTTATACGTTTTATTTATATAATTATTATTAAAACATAATTATTAGATTAAATAAATTATATTCTTTTGAACTAAGCAGTTTCATTAAGCAGCACAACAGGTTTTCTTTTGATAATTTCAATCAGCAAATTATAATTATTTATGAAGACAAATCAGCTTCACATCACAGGAATAATTATTTTGTTTTAATGTAAAAGTGTAAAGAAATGTAAACATCTAAACTATGGAAATTACAATAATATGTTACAACATTACATTTATCACATTACATTTACATTTATCAGATGTAATGCAACTTACAGTGCATTCAGCCAATACATTTTTTTGTCAGTACGTGTTCCCTGGGAATTGAACCCACAACCTTTGCGCTGCTAACGCAATGCTCTAACCACTGAGCCACAGGAACACATTACTGTTATTACTGTATTTTTGATCAAATAAATGCAGCCTTGATGAGCCTAAGAGACTTTCAAAACCCAACATTTTACCAACATCTACAACCAGTTAACCAAGGTTAGATGTTAGATGTAGATACAAAATATAGGCTAATGTTTAATGCAAGAATTATGACAGTATTTAAATATATGAATATGATACTACAATACATGTTATAGGCCAAGCTTTAAATGCAATACTCCTGACCTGAAACAGGTTGAAGGTCACTGCTTTACAGTATAATATAACAACAAACACGATTACTGAATTCCTGTAAAATACAGAGATTAAATACTTCAGTAACGCCTTTACACAAACAGTATGTTTGTCTGGAGCTGACCTGCGACTTTGGTTCGGATGTGCATGTTCTCCTGAAGGGTGGCCAGAGGTTCGAGGTATTCCAGAGCACTACCAGCTATCACTTCTTGCAATTTAAGCTCCAACTGACTCAGCCGCTCTTTATACAATCTAAAGAGAGGAATCATAACATACCGGCCAGTCTTCACATGAAATACAGTATCTCACAGAAGTGAGTACACCCCTCACATTTTTGTAAATATTTTATTTTATTTTTTATTTGACAAAACTGAAGAAATTACACTTTGCTATAATGTAAAATGAGAGTACAGCTTGTATAACTTTGCTGTCCCCTTAAAATAAATCAACACACAATCATTAATGTCTAAACCACTGTCCAAAAAAGTGAGTACACCCCTAAGTGAAAATGTCCAAATTGGGCCCAATGTGTCACTATTTTGTGTGGCCACCATTATTTTCTAGCACAGCTTTAACCCCTTAACTGTCACCCACCTTTTTGAAAAACTTGAAAGTGCACTATTTAAAGTTAAATTGTTATAATTCATGAATGCTTTTGAATACAGACCTAAGGTTGGTCTCTTTTTAAAGATGACAATCAGCAGATTATTGCAGAAGTGAAATCATTTCAAAAAATGAAAGTAAAAAAAAGTTCTACAAGTTTAAATTTACTGTAAATAAAATGTAATGTACAATTATTATTGTATATTATATAAAATATTTTACAAAATATGTTTTAATCCAAATTTGGCATAAAATTAAAGCCATATGTCTAAATAAGTTGATAAAAAATTGAGGTTACTATGCAATTTTGTTTAGGCGTTATACCACAAACAGCCACCGGGTGCCATTCAAACCACATTGAATTTTTTTTATGCACTTTTCTGTCACAAATGTATCAATTTCTCTCCCACTCTTATCACAAAATGACCACCAAATATGGAATCTTGAGACTCAGACCTTTCCAATGATATGTATTTTGTCAAGATTATAAAAAGTTGTGATTCTATAAGACCGTAATACATTTGAATATGACACCTCCACTAAAGGGAGGAGCCGCTAAAATATTTTAAAGTACCATTTCTATGGTAACGCATGTCCGATTTCAAAACGGTTTTCACAGGATGAATTTTGAGATTATAAGCTTTCAAATGATATATAATATATGATGATTACTAAAACATGTGATAGGAAAAAAAGGAAATGAATATAATTTTTGTGTCAAAGATCAGAGCTCCTGTTATGGTGTATATGTTTTGAGGTGCGCTCTTGTCATAAATTAATCTATTACTGCTCCTACATAATTTTTTACAACAAACAGTGGTACAATATCTATTTAGGAGTCTTGGACCTTTCCAACGATATATAGTTTGTCATGATTAGATTAAGATTTAATGGTAATATATTGAAGTAAAATTAGGCGTCCTGTATACGGGAGACGACAGTTAAGGAGTTAACCCACTTGGGCAAGGAGTTCACCAGAGCTTCACAGGTTACCACTGAGTCTTCTTCCACTCCTCCATGACGACATTACAGAGCTGGTGGATGTTACAGCCCTTTCACTCCTCCACCTTCCGTTTGAGGATGCCCCACAAATTACCTTTACCCTCAGCTTCTTTAGTAAGGCAGTGGTCGTCTTGGAGGTGTTTTTGGGGTCGTTATCTGGTTGGAATACTGCCCTGCGGCCCAGTCTCCGAAGGGAGGGGATCATGCTCTGCTTCAGTATGTCACAGTACATGTTGGCATTCATGGTTCCCTCAATGAATTGTAGCTCCCCAGTGCCGGCAGCACTCAAACAGCCGCAGACCATGACACTCCCACCATCATGCTTGACTGTAGGCAAGACACACTTGTCTTTGTACTCATCACCTGGTAGCCACCACACACGCTTGACACCATCTGAACCAAATAAGTTTATCTTGGTCTCATCAGACCACAGGACATGGTTCCAGTAATCCTATGTCCTTAGTCTGCTTGTCTTCGGCAAAGTGTTTGCGGGCTTTCTTGTGCATTATCTTCAGAAGAAGGCTTCCTTCTGGGATGACAGCCATGCAGACCAATTTGATGCAGTGTGCAGCATATGGTCTGAGCACTGACAGGCTGACCCCCCACCCCTTCAATCTCTGCAACAAGGCTGACAGCACTCATCTATTTCCCAAACACAACCTCTGGGTATGACGCTGAGCATGAGCACTCAACTTCTTTGGTCGACCATGGCGAGGCCTGTTCTGAGTGGAACCTGTCCTGTTAAACCGCTGTATAGTCTTGGCCACCGTGCAGCAGCTCAATTTCAGGGTCTTGGCAATCTTCTTATAGCCTACGCCATCTTTATGTAGAGCAACATTTTTTTTTTTAAAGATCCTTAGAGAGTTTTTTGCCATGAGGTGCCATGTTGAACTTCCAGTGACCAATATGAGAGAATGAGAGCGATAACACCAAATTTAACACACCTGCTCCCCATTCACACCTGACACCTTGTAACACTAATGAGTCACATGACACCGGGGAGCGAAAATGGCTAATTGGGACATTTTCACTTAGGGTGTACTCACTTTTGTGGCCAGCGGTTTAGACATTAATGGATGTGTGTTGAGTTATTTGAGGGGACAACAAATTTACACTGTTATACAAGCTGTACACTCACTACTTTACATTGTAGCAAAGTGTCATTTCTTCATTGTTGTCACATGAAAATATATAATAAAACATTTATAACAAAAATATATACGCACTTCTGTGAGATACTGTATGTGACCCTGGACCACAAAACCACTATACATCATCTGAAAGCAGAATAAATTAGCTTTCCTTTGAAGTGTGGTTTGTTAGGATAGGACAATATTTGGCAGAGATACAACTATTTGCAAATCTAGAATCTGAGGGAGCAAAATATCAAAATATTGAGAAAATTGTATTTAAAGTTGTCCAAATGAAGTCCGTAGCATTGCATATTAGTAATCAAAAAATAGGTTTTGATATTTTACGGTGGGATATTTACAAAATATCTTAATGGAACTTGATCTTAATATCCTAATAGTTTTTGGCATAAAAGAAAAATCGATCATTTGACCCATACAATTTATTGTTGGCTATTACTACAAACATACCCGTGCTACTCAAGACTGGTTTTGGGCTCCAGGGTCACATATTGCAGGTTTTCATGAAATCACTTACTGATCCTTTAGGTCTGTGAACTGCTTCTCAAGATTTGTCATCTCATCTAAACACTCCATTCGCCTTCTTTCACAGTCTTCATCATCCATGTCTGCAAGAACATCAGCATCATCATTATTTATTACTCTCCCACACACAACAAAAAGCTGTGTTTTTTGTTGTTCTCGTGGAGTGTCTGTCTGTTATGTTAACGTTACCTGAAGTGTCTCCATCCTCAGACGCGGTCGAGCTCACAGAGTCCTCTTCGTCGGAGCTGCTGGCCTCTTGTTCGGGATAGTCCACGTCCATTTCTTCGTGGTTATTCTCTTTTCTATCACGCGGGTGAACTGGCATTGTATTTGAAATATTTAATACAGTAAACAACCCACTGAGACGAAAACGAAGACGACACCTCCGGCCGGCGAAGAAAATCACGTTTCAAACATGGACTCATGGATGACCAATCATCAGGCTGCTAGACACGTGACTTCTTTAAACCTGTAAATTCATTGGTCAAATTCTGTTTACATAATCCGCTGCATGATGGGATCTGTAGTACTTTAATTTGAATGAGTATTTTGCAAAGGCCTACCAAAATTTCTAAAGCCTCACCACACACACACACACACACACACACACACACACACACAAATACTTTTATAGATATTCGTGTTATTTTCTGTCAGGCAACAATGCTTTAGTAGATTTAAACATACATTTACATTTACTCATTTAGCAGATGCTTTTATCCAAAGCGACTTACAAATAAGGACAACTGAAGCAATCAGAATCAACAAAAGACCAATAATAAGCAAGTGCTGTGACAAGTCTCAGCTAGCCTAACGCAATATATGTAGAAAGTTTTTTATTATTATATAATAGTTAAAAATAAAACAGATAGAAATATTATAACGTCTTTTTTGTTGTTTTTTGTGTTTGTGTTTTAATTTTATTTATTTTAATATAAAACAAATATTGAGCAATTCTTAAAGGGTCATGTTTTTTTAATAAAAAGAAACCAAATTGAAAACAAATAGAATTAGTGTTAGAGGGTCAAATAAAGATAACATACTTAAAACAAATGTAATTTAAGTTGATCATACGTCCTCTTTGAAAATATCCTGACCAGGATTTCTAAATTGCCGACAATGTCCGGGTTTGGATTTGTTTTCGTATTGTTTTAGTGCTTGCTGAAGTAATGACTGAAAAGCAGTTTGACCAATAGCGTGCAGGCATTGTACATAATCGACCAATCGTGGCATGCGAGAGGGTGGGATCTACAGAGAACGGTCACAGCAATGCAAATATGCGCACGGGTGTGTATGAGGACTGTAGAGTACAAGTCTATAGGAAAACAAAGCCAAAACTCGGACATTTTAAGCAACTGAGAAATCACGGCCAGGACATATCTGGAAAAATAAGGCTTTTAGTCAAGTGCCCTGAGATGTGAATGCGGTTAAATTGAAAAACAGCGCCTTCTAGAGGAAGAAACGTTTGTCTCAGGCACAACCTGACTGTCAACCAACAGAGAGCGCTGTCTGCAAACGTATTACATTCACAAGTCATTCATTCACATTTCTTACATTGAGACAAATCAGGCAACATGTGCACTGCTAAGTCCTCACAATGTAAACCGCCATTTTAAAGTTTCAATCAAATCAAATCAAAATCACTCACTCATTCGTTTGTTACTTATTTTCATCATGCAGCTCAAATATGATATGGCCTTATTAGAGTGATATGGAGAAGCCCACATTGGCCTTGAATATGAATTCTGAAAGTTCAAGAAGATGATAAAGATGTAGTTTTGAAGAGGCGTCAGCATGACTTGTAATAAGGGTAAATGCATGTGCAACTGCATGTGCTTAAACATGCTGACCAAAGTCAGTTCTGAACAGTTTTATTATTAGTATATTTCACTACTGTTGAAACAAATCTTGAAAGTGCATCTTTTAAATGTTAAGGAATAGATGCATTTTTGCAACATTTGAAAAGATTCACTCACATCTCGAAAGATTGACATCAACATCCAACAATGCCTTCCCAAAGTGCTTCATCTACAGGTCAGAAATCAAAGATAGAAATAAACCTGGTCAATAACGCACAAAATATTGCAAATATATGTTTCATTTTATATTTAATTTGATCACATGCAGATCATGATCTAAAGCAGTGGTTCTCAGACTGGCCCATTATTGTCCATAACAACTATTTGTTATAAGACATTTCCTCTGGCAGTTCTGCTGTAACTGAAAACATTTAATTTAACGTTAATTAATCAATATTGGTTTTGTGTTTCCAGGAAGTCTAAGAGTCTATACCCTTCAGCTAAAAAACAATAGTTATTGAGGGTGATTTAATAACATTTTACATGGGCGACAGGGAATGATCTAAAGACTTATCTAAAGATTTCTAGTCAATTCTGCATTTTGACTTGTTCAGCAAACTCCTGTCAGTATCTTCTGTCCAGCCATCAGCCTGAATGGAGGTCTTCATGCTCGCCTGTCGTGTTCATGATGACCAACAGTAAATCTTATGCTTATGTCATCTCAGGTAAACCTTAAGCACTGTACAGCATGCATGATTTATACTTATTGTCCTTCTATATCATACTGCATGATGGTTTTCTTCAGGCGGCTACTGCTCTCTTCAGCCTAAGGCTCAACCTGTGATTGAACAGGCTTCCTCATCTGTCAAGAGTGAGAGCGAGTGGAAGTGAGCACGGATGTTAGACATCAGTGATTGTGTGTTAACCATGTCTGGTGATTTGATTTGAATATCATCGTCTTCTGTAGCCCAGAGGAGACTGTTCCCAGCAGCAGCATCAGTATGCTTTCTTTATGCTGCGGCTGCTGCAAACCCAACAGAGAAAACAGTGAAAATGACCCCGAACGCTGTGAATGAGACACTCACAAAAATACATGTCTGGAGAGTGTGGACAAAGAGCCTGACATGTATCTGCAGTGTTGATGAAGTTCACTTGGATATATTAGATTTCTTATATGTCTTACATATAATACGCATGTGTGTTTGGCTCAGTGTTGTATTTTAGGATTACTGATTAACTCCTGTTGTTTGATTTGTATTTGTTATCTATTATAATTTTTAGTTATATATTATGTCCGAATTTATTATGTCTTTATAGATCTTTTATTAAGCTGTAGTTTTATTAAATTTGAGTTATTTTAATATTTCAACAAACTAAATGGAAATGAAATCATATATATTTAATGGTTTTATAAATGTGTATGTATTTGTATGTATATGTATGCGTGTGAGGTTGTTCACATTTTTTGGTGTTATGTTAGAATCATTATTATACTCTTATACCTTTTGTTCTTTAATATTTTGAATTGTTCTTAGCTTTATTTTGTATTTAAATGTTCAGGTTTGAAATGCATTTGTCATTTTTATTGCATTTCTTTATTTTTTAAATATGTATTATGTAGTATTTATACAGTTTTAGCTGTTTTTTGATTGCTTCTGTTGTCCTCATTTGTAAGTCGCTTTGGATGAAAGCGTCTGCTAAATGACTAAATATATAATATAATTATTATATGAATCTGTAGTTGCAGACCTACAGTCTTAGATTCCAGATTTGAAGTTATATATCATATTGTCCTATACTAACAGATGTATACATCTTAATAATAATAGTAAAAAAGACCCTCATGACTGTTTTTGTGGTCCAGGGTCACATATTAAAAATCTACAAAAACGGTAATGACATAGGCTAAATTACAAAATTACTAAAACTTTCATTTTAAAATAAATAAAACATCGAATTGAAACCATACAAGTAAAAAAACTACATATGTTCGGTGCAATCTCCTGTTTAGTTATTACAATATATTGCTTAATAATATAGCAGGAGATGGGTTTAGTAATCCATTGCAAAACTAAAATATTGGAATATACTGGAAAATAAAATGGAATATATTAGTATATTTCCATACATGTGTTCCTTTGGCTCAGTGGTTAGAGCATTGCGTTGGCAGCGCAAAATTCGTGGGTTTGATTCCCAGGGAACACATGTACTGATAAAAAATGTATAGCCTGAATAGTGGCACTGTAAGTCGCTTTGGATAAATTTAACATGTGCTTATATTTTTCAATACACTGCAATGTGCATGGACCATTTATGGCTATTGATATGTATACAATTGGATAACAATTAAGACATAAACCGCAATATATACATATATATACACACACATAGGCCGGTATGTGTATATATATATATATATATATATATATATATATATATATATATATTAGTACACACACATATATATTATTTAAACAAAAACTTTTATTTTGGATGCGATTAATCGAGATTAAGTGAAAGTGACATGTGGCCAAGTGTGGTGACACATACTCGGAATTCGTGCTCTGCATTTAACCCATCCAAGTGCACACATACAGCAGTGAACACACACCGTGAACACTCACTCGGAGCAGTGGGCAGCCATTTATGCTGCGGTGCCTGGGGAGCAGTTGGGGGTTCGGTGCCTTGCTCAAGGGCACCTCAGTCGTGGTATTGAGGGTGGAGAGAGCGCTGTACATTCACTCCCCCCACCTACAATCCCTAACACCCCGAGACTCAAACTCACAACCTTTCGATTATGAGTCCGACTCTCTACCATTAGGCCACGACTTCCTTAATCATTTGACAGCACTAATTAAGAAAAAAGTGTTTACCGCAAACAAATATTATATAGTGCATTGTTGTACACCCAAAGCGCTTTACAATCATGTGGGGGGTCTCTCCTCAACCACCACCACCAGTGTGCAACATCCACTTGGATGATTTGACGGCTGCCACAGGACAACGGCGCCAGTGCACTCACCACACACCAGCTACAGGTGGAGAGGAGAGAGAGTCATAGAGACAATCAAGTGTATGCTCTCACCACACACCAGCTACAGGTGGAGAGGAGAGAGTCATAGAGCCAATCAAGTGTATGCGCTCACCACGCACCAGCTACAGGTGGAGAGGAGAGAGTCATAGAGACAATCAAGTGTATGCGCTCACCACGCACCAGCTACAGGTGGAGAGGAGAGAGTCATAGAGCCAATCAAGTGTATGCGCTCACCACGCACCAGCTACAGGTGGAGAGGAGAGAGAGTCATAGAGACAATCAAGTGGATGGGGATTATTAGGAGACCATGATTGACAAGGGCCAGTGGAGGGAATTTGGCCAGGCACTACTCTTTATGAGAAGCCATAGGATTTTTAATGACCACAGAAAGTCAGGACCTCAGTTTAACATCTCATCCGAAGGACGGTGCTTTTTACAGTATAGTGTCCCTGTTACTATACTGGGGTGTTAGGACCCACACAGACCACAGGGTGAGCAACCCTGCTGGTCTCACTAACACCTCTTCCAACAGCAACCTAGTTTTCCCAGGAGGTTTCCCATCCAGGTACTGACCAGGATCAGCCCTGCTTAGCTTCAGTGGGAAACCAGTCTTGGGTTGCAGGGTGATATGGCTGCCGACAAATGACAATAGATGTCTCGGTAAAGGCATGGAAACATGATGGATAAAAAAATTAGATTTGACATACATAACTTACACGTAACACTTTACAATAAGGTTCATTAGTTAACATTAATCAATACATTAATTAATGTTAACTAACAATGAGCAATATATTTGTTACAATGTTTATTAATCTTTGTTAATGTTAATTAATAAAAATAAAATGTATATGAATGAGATTAATAAATTCATTACAAGTATTTTTCATTGTTAGTCCGTTAACTAATGTAGTTAACAAATGGAAACATATTGTTAAGTGTTACATTTATAACTACAAATATATGGATAAATATCACAATATATATTTTTCTACATACAATGCACATGTTCCTATATAATGTGATTATCTATAGTAAATATGTTCAAATACAGTACCATATTTTATCACATGAACATCTATATATTGAGTATTACTGAATATAAAATTACATACTTTAATATTCCATATACTAATATACATTTTACATATTTACATGAAAAGAGGGAATTCCTTATTATTTAATATATTGTACTATTTTAATACAATAGGTTATTGAGTATATTTTCAATATAAAGTAAATAATTTAATGTATTGATTATTAATTTACAAGGAAATATTTTCTTTGTTTCAGGGATTGTGGTGTAATATGTAAGGATTTTACCTGCGCTTGAAATAAAATAAAATATATAAAACACTGTCAAAATGCTGTTCTGATGCTGCTGTTAGGTTAGTGTGTATGTAAAGACTGAAACAAAAGGTATATTATGATATTATAATCCTGCAAAAACAGCATTTTTAATATACTGTTATGCATATACAGTTTTAGACTACTTACTTTCTTACAACCATTTAATATCCAAACAGAGCAGCTAAAACATTATATACATGCACACAATTCAATGTAAAAATTAAATCAAACAGTCGTGGTCAGAATTATTGGCACCCTTTGTAAATATGATAAAATTAAGCCTCTGAAAATAAATCTGCATTATTAATCACTAAATCACTAAAATCTAACCTTTCATTGGATAATAAGAATTTAAAATGGGGGGAAATATCATTATGACATTTTTTATTTCTCAAATACAAGTTGGACACAATTATTGGTACCCCTAGAAATTCTTATGAGTAATATTTCTCTGAAGTATATTCCCATTCTTATTCACAATTTTGATCATACCAGGGTGATTATAAACATGAAATTACCAGCCATGACTTCCTGTTTCACAGAAACATAAATAGGAGGGAAAACAAAGCCCAAATTCCCTTAATCATCCATCACAACGAGAAAAAACAAAGAATATTTTTATGACGTACAGCAAAAGATAATTGAGCTTCACAAATTAGTGAAGTGGTTTTAAGAAAAGAGCTAGAGCAGTGAAAATGTCCATTTCCACCATCAGGGCAATAATTAAGAATTTCCAATCAACATAAAATGTTATGAAACTGCCTGGAAGAGGACATGTGTCTATTTTGTCCTAATGCACGGTGAGAAGGAGAGTTTGAGAGGCTAAAGACTCTCCAAGGACCACAGCTGGAGAACTGCAGAAAATAGTTGAGTCTTGGGGTCAGAAACCCTTAGAAACAATTGTCAAACATCACCACATGTTGTTTGAGAGGGTTTCAAGAAAAATTATCCTAGCTCATCCAAAAACAAACTCCATCAAATTCAGTTATCAGACACGACTGGAACTTCAAATTACTGGCTTCTATGGTCAGATGAAACAAAAACAAAAACGATTTTTAGCAGCAAACACTTAAGATGGGTTTGGTGAACACAGGGATAAAAAGTACCCCATGTGTACAATGAAACATACTGCTGTATTATTGATGTTGTGGGCATATATTTATGCTGCAGGTCCTGGACATCTTGTTTAGACACATGGCATCATGGATTCCATCAAATACCAACAGATAAAAAAATCAATAAGTGACTGACTCTGTAAGAAATCTTGTAATGGGCCATGTTTGGATCTTCCAACCGGACAATAATCCAAACACAAACCTCAAAAACAACACAAACATTGGTCATTGAGCACAAACCCAAGCTTCTGCTATGGTCATCCCAGTCCTTTGACCTGAACCCTGTAGAACAGTGGTTCTCAAAGTCCGGACTCTGGACCCGCCTCTATTTTATATTTCGAGAGCACTAATTATATTTCCTACTTTAATAAACACATATTGTACTTGTAAATCATTTGTTTATTATGTCTTTTTGGAGATGGTCCAAAATTGCAGGCGAGATATTGAAACTTTTCCTTCATGAAAACATTTGTTGTCATCGTGATATCCAGTCAGCGTATGACGTTTGACATAATTGGGCGACATTTCACCGCTAATATGAGTATTTTTATTTGTTTATTGTTTTGTTTTGTTCTCACTTAGATTATGACGATTTGTCTTATAGCAGTGTCCAGTGTTTCCCATATATTTGTTTGTGGCGGCTCGTCAAAATATCAAAACTGACCGCCACAAATAGATTTTCCAGAAGGCTTATACTTCGGTGAATAAACTGAGCACTGCACGTTTCAAAAATAAAATGCAGCACAGGTGTTTTTATATGAATGTATCTTTGAAAAGAACCGACCGTCTTTTTCAGAAAAGCTTTGATATCGTTTTAATTTCGTCTTTCCTGTAATGGCTGATAAAGTAGCGCTGATTTGATTACAGCCGTTACTAGGGAAGCCGCTATATCTCCCAACAGCGCCTCTTGCTGGCAGATAATTAATTTGCATTTGCAAGTCTGTGGGAACACTGACAGCAAACATAAACAAAAAGCATGCTTCAGAACTGAGAAGGTGCTTAAGTTTTGAGCCTTGTTTTATTACTAAGAATTAAGCTACTAAGAATTAAGCTACTACTACTACTATTACTATATTGTGCCCCGCAATAATCATTTACTCTCTTTAATGAGATAAAGGAACCAAATCTGTATTATATATCTGTATCATGTATCAAATCTGTATCATATATCGGCCATAGACTGCCCGATTTCTAAATATCTAAATAAAAACCATTCAGATTTGGACCTTTGAATGTAGACTTTGAGAACCCCTGCTATACAAGATGAGTGAGGTGAACTGAAGAGAAGAAGCACTAACATGGAGCTGTAAATCTAAAGGGTCTGGAGTGATTCTGGATGAAGGAATGTCTCTGATCTCTTGTCAGGTGTTCTCTAACTTCATCAGGCATTATAGGAGAAACTTTACAGCTGTTAAACTGGCAAATGGATGTTTCAAAAAGTATTGAATAAAAGGGTGCCGTTAATTGTGGCTAATGTGTATTAGATAATTTTTTTATTTCATAATGATATTTCCTCCCATTTTTAGTTCTTGTAATTCAATGAAAGGTTAGAATTTTGTGATTTAAAAAAATTACAGATCAAAAGGATTAATGATGCAGATTAATTTTCACAGTCTTCTTTGATCATATTTATACCAAAGGTGCCGATAATTCTGACCACGACTATATGTACAGTATCTCACAGAAGTGAGTACACCCCTCACATTTGTGTAAATATTTTATTATATATTTTCATGTGACAACACTAAAGAAATGACACTTTGCTACAATGTAAAGTAGTGAGAGTACAGCTTGTATAACAGTGTAAATTTGCTATCCCCTCAAAATAACTTAACCCACAGCCAATAATGTTTAAACCGCTGGCCACAAAAGTGAGTACTCCCCTAAGTGAAAAAGTCAATTGGGCCCAAATTGTCAATATTTTGTTTGGCCACCATTATTTTCCAGCACAGCCTTAACCCTCTTGGGCAAGGAGTTCACCAGAGCTTCACAGGTGGCCACTGCACATGCTCTTGCCTACACTGTTACACAAGCTGTACACTCACTACTTTACATTGTAGCAAAGTGTCATTTATACAAATGTGAGGGGGTGTAATCACTTCTGTGATATACTGTATTTGATTTATCTTATGTAAGCTGTAGTATAACTATCTATGAAATCTACAGCTGTTCTTGTAGAGACCCTGTGAATGGAAAGTCTTTGTGACCTTTGCTACACACTGCATCACTTACAGCACTCACTGTAGATGTTTTCCTTCATTACAACACTTGGCAAATATGAAGACCTTTATATTGTCGTACACAAATCATCTGCTCTTGCTGACTCATAAGAAGACGTATGGCAGGCATAAACATGTGGAAAAGGCCACTAGGTTTTGTTGTGTCATGTACAGAGAATACTCAAAAAACAGCGTTCTGATCAGAGCGTCACCGATGCTCACTCAGTCTATTTTGCATCATCACACCATATTTACAGGAAACTTCTCTCCATTTTAAGAATTGAGAACCGTCTTGAACAGCTAACCACTTATGATAAATTTCATATAAAAAGTTGATGTGTAAGTGTGATGCGTGTGATGATGTGTTGTGTATGATGTGATAAAATATAGAAACAAAAACTGAAAACGTTGAAATTAAACAGGACGTTTTAGGATTTTTAATATTTTGACAAAGAAAAGTTAATGCAAAAATCAAATGCAAAAAGAAAGAAACTGATGCACATTTTCTATACAATGCTTTTCACTCAATGTGCATAATAATAATATAATAATTGCCCATTTACTTGATGCACAAAATGAAAAAGAATTAAATTGATGCATTATTTCCAATTCAACTTTTTAATCATTGTGAATAATATTAGTAATAATAATAATATTTTTTTCTAATTATTATTATTATTTACAAAAAAACAAAACCTCCCCTTCCCCATGTAGTTGACATACAAAATTAAAAATAAAAGTATACAAATTAATGTACATTTTCCATTAAAATATTTTACTCATTGTGAATAATAATAATAATAATAATTACCATTATTATTATTTACAAACAAACAAAACCTCCCCTTCCTCGTGTAGTTGACATACAAAATTAACAAAAAAAGAGCGAATTAAATGAATGTACATTTTCCAATTCAACGTTTTACGCATTTGGATAATAATAATAATAGTTGTATTATTTATTTTATAAACAACCAAAACCTCCTTCCCCATGCATTTGATGTAAAGTTGAATAAAAGACTGAATTTTATTTTATTTTCCAGTTCAACTTTTCCTCAGTGTGCATAATAATTTAATAATGATACCAATACCACTCATACTGAAGACTACTACCACTACTACCAGTACTATTACAACAAACAATAATTATTACAAACAAAACCTCTTCCTTCCTTAGTTGATGTACAAATTTAATTTAAAAAAATTAAGTGAAAATTAGCTAACCACTTATGGTTTATAATTTTTTACATTATTTTTAACATTTTTAAAATTATTTTATAAATAATAAAAACAATTTTATTTCATTGTTTATTTATGTATTCATTCATTTTAGAAAACAAAACACCTTTCTTCCTCACGAAGATATCAAAAAGTATTATTAAATGAAAGAAATGCATGCATGCAAGCCAAGCCCTTCCACACTGCGTCAGCTGACGGCACGAAAAAGCAACACAAAAGTAACGTATCATGCTACATTCCATACGGATTAAAAAATGTCATATAATGAATTACTATTAGTAACAAAACATGGTAACACAGGGCTGTTGAATGGTTGGTTGTTAGGAGGAGAAGCGTGGGTGTATCTCACACAGCAGGTTTTACGGGTTTTCCTGGTATGTGTGTACACTCTCAGACGCTCGTTGTTTATTCCTGGACTTGTGCAGAGAGTCTCAGAGACAGAAGCTGGACTGTGACTCAGTGTTCAGGCTAAGAACAGGTCTACCCCTGATTAACACAGCCCACGCGCTGCTCTTTAAAGCGTTGTCAGACTAAGAATAGTGGGTCAAACTGTCGTCCCACACCTGGACCTCCCAAAACTCCCTCCATTCAGAACACAACTACATCCTCTGCATATGCATGAAAACACAGACCGAGGCTGAAAAAGCATTTCGCACATTCAGTAACGTTACAGCAGCACCAATATGGACTGTAGCCAAATTTTCCTGTATGTGTATTCAAGTTCAAACCTGTAACAATACACGGAATGTTCTTTTGTCAACCTCCTTTCGCTGAACACCAGCTGAGGAAACAATGTTCGGAATTCATAAGCTTCAATTAAATTATGCATTTCGATTGCTTCATAACAAAGCAAGCAGAACACTACAAGGTGTGACTATCTTGACGCATGTCACGGTATCGCCATAGTGACAGAAGCGTTGTTGGTAGAAACGGTTGCTATGTTAGGCTCCTCCTTTATGCAAGCAGAGCTCCAGTGGTTTCCAGAGCAAGTGTCAGGTGAAAAACGGTACAGTAGACAGTATCACATTCATTCAAGCTTTATTTACTTGGAGTTTCCGTATCTTTTTTGGCCTGTCCATCTGTCTAGCTCTGTTTGTGTTTGAAGAGGTGGATACGAAACCAGACTGCAGTTCATGCCTTTGTTCTCTACTGAAAAGGCGGCAAATGCATATAACTGTTATTCTGTCATGCAAATAAGTGTAGATTAGTTTCACTTTAACATGATTTTTCAAAGTTGTAGCTCTATATAAAAGCATGCATTACAAGAAACTACCTTCTACTTCAAAATGTCACTTTTTACCTCAGAAATTGCTAGTATTTGACACATAATTTCACAATGAGCATTGTCAAATTTACTAGCAATTTCTGAGGTAAATTTTAAAATTCCAGTCCTTTTTGTTCAGTGTTTGAATGGTTTCAATTTGTTTTAAGTGCTGTCATGGAAAATACTAAAAAGACGGCGAAATGTGATGGTTGCCGCTAGAAAATTTGAAAGGGGAGCCCCAGAAAAAAGTGCAGGGGAATATGGTGGACCCCAAACCTGCATCATTTGGAACATCGAGGGGCCTTCCATGTGGGATGTTTTACTTCAGTTCAAACCGACTCATATTCATAGCCTATATTAATTATGAAAAAGCTTCAAAAATGTGTAGAACACTGTAAAAACAGTGAATTATAGACGGGCTCCAAGAGTATTTGAACATTCAGGTCACACTAATAATGTCTGAATCTAAGCAAGTGGCATCTGCAAGCAAACAAACATATTAGGGTTTTATTAAGTTATTTCTTTATGGGATTTTGTAATTGCATGCAAAAGTTTATCTGAATTCTGAAAGACGCCTTTCATTTTTTAAAGAAAGTCCAACAGTGTTAGATACAGAATTTGTGTCAAGGTGATTTTTAGTGAATGTCTGAACTCAGTTCCCCTGTAAGTCCCCACATGCATCCTATAACAGAATATCACATTAACCACATGTTCAACTAACATTTGCAAATCGAATAAAAATATATATATATAAATAATGAATATTGAATAGCTAACGAATAGCTTGAGACGCGTTATTTTTCTGTTGTGTTTCTTCAAAATAAATTACAATTTGGTATATTTTGTTATATAATGCAAAGATATTCACTTTTTAGGGTCACTGTACTTCAGTATGAAAACAAACAAACAAAAATAAGGTTAAAATGCTATTTATAGCTGCATATATATTTCCTGCATTATTAATAGCACCCTCCTCATGGTTTTCATTCATGAGCTCTCTTGTCATTCATTTCGCCGTGATTTTGGTTTACTGTGTACCAGGTAGATTCGAATGTGTAATAGGAAAATACAGATTTTCATTCTTACATCGCGGAGTCATCTTGAGGGAAATTCTCTAAATAAAAAGCCCGCTACGAGTTCCCCTATTGAGTGTAGAGTTAAATGGAAATCCCCCGATCTGCTGTGTGGAACCGGAGGCGCGGCTATAAAAGCGCCGTCGCGTCGCCATCTCCGCACACTTCACAGCTGACTGCGATACAGCGAGCGTCGCGATGGATGTACACAGAAGCACGATAAACTTTCAGGATTGTGATATGGATGAAATGGATATGAAAAACAGCAAAATGCAACACTCGGAGGAACGCTTCGACAGCGGCGTGGATTCGCTTAAGGAGGACGAGTATAGGAAAATTGTGGAGGAAATGGAGACTTTGCGTTTTGAAGACCCGACTGCGAATCCAAAGGGGACGTGTGAATCTTGGACACAAGAAGTCACTGAGGATGGAGATACGTAAGTGTAACTTTTTTTTTTATAATAAAATAATGCAATGCAGGTTTCCTATATAGGCTTAAAAAGTGCAGAAATTGACCCATTTAATGCAACTTGCAACAATTGTGACCAAAACCTGGAAAAGTGAAAAGTGTTGTTGATTACATTAAATGAAACAATGCATTCATTGTTAAATTACTAGGTTATTCCCTTCACTCGATAAAAAATAAACAAGTTTAATATTGTGAATTTTGTTCCAACTGAGCAATTTTGACTCCACAGCTGTAATTGTAAAGAGAAAAAACAAACACGCGTTCAATAACCTTTTAGAGAAGTTATGCAAATAGTTGAATTCTCGAAATATGGCTAAAGTGCGGAAGTAAACAAATATCGTTTTGGAACAGCGCCCAAAGTGGGAGGCGCTTGAGAAACAAAGTGCGCAGGCAGGAAAGTCCCTGGCGCGCGGCCAAGCGTAGATTATGTATCAGACGTGTGGAGCCACACTGACTGGAAATAACCTTAAAAACTCCATTCTTGCGAAACGCTCGTACTGTGTGTGTATGCTAAACCACATCCTCTGAGGTTGTTCTTAAAATATTTTCTAAAAAAACCCTCCCACATTATTTTCCAGGTATCTTCACCTTGCCATCATTCACGAGGCGGAAGATTATGCCATCCAGATTCTCAAACAGTGTCAGAACGACCCGTTCCTGAACAGACAGAACAACCAAAGACAGGTAATTGAGCTCCCACACACAACTACACACTACTGCACACAATTCACCTCAAAGTAAGAGCTGGTTATCCAAACCTGACTAACATCCTACCTCCATCTGCAGACTGCACTGCATCTCGCCGTCATCACAGAACAGCCACACATGGTGGACAGACTGCTGAAGGCCGGCTGTGATCCACGGCTGGTCGATCAGAGTGGAAACACGGCCCTCCACATCGCCTGCAAAAGAGGCTCTCTAACTTGCTTCTCAGTACTGACTCAGATTCAGACCCAGCATCTGCACTCCATTCTCAGCTTCCCTAACTACAGCGGTAAGTCATAGTTTTGAGTAAAATTGCAGCACTGTCATTCCTTTTATCACGAAAACAAGTCTCTTATCATTTTGAGTAAAAAAAAAAAGAGCATTTTTTAATATACAATACTTCTTTTTCAATTACAGGACACATGTGTCTCCATATAGCAGCCATTAACAACTACCTCTCAATGGTAGAGAGTCTGGTCCAGCTCGGGGCGGATGTAAACGCAAAGGTACGGTATAAGTTTAAAACACTCTCCAGCTTCACAAATAACTCTTATATATATGCTTGAAAGGAGAACTAATGTAAGATTTATTGCGTTTAGGAGCAGTGTAGCGGCCGTACGTCACTCCATTTGGCCGTGGACTTGCAGAACCTGGATCTGGTGCACACACTCATCACTTCGGGAGCAGATGTTAACAGTCTAACCTATGGCGGATACACGCCGTACCACCTGACCTTCGGCCGACTGAACAGCGAGATCCAGAGGCAGCTTTACAACCGGACGGCTCAGGAGCTCAGAGCCATGCCAGAGAGCGAGTCCGAGGAGAGCGATGAGGAGTGTTTGTCTGATGATGATTGTGTAAGTTTCTTTCAGAAACCTCGCCTACATCTTACATTCCTTCTCGATGTTGTGGAATTCATTTTATGTGAATATATCATTTATATTTATATATATCTTTCTCATTTATTTTAACAGATGTATGATGACATCCAGTTCTGTGGGAGATAGTCTGGCCCTCAGGACAACATTGCCCATAATGCAAAGCAGCGAAGGCTGTAGGTGCTGTCTCAAGGTCTGGGACGGGGTGCGCCATATCCCAGGACGTCAGTCCCTCGATGGGACTCCGCTCAAGTGGAAAAGAAGAGCTTAGCCCCTCAGGGGGGCATGGCAGCGGTGGTGCTGTTCAACATGGAAAGAACCCCGAAAATAGCTGGACCAAAACCTTTACCAATTTATTTGAAGCCAAAGAGTTGGGAAAATATGTATATTTTGTGAATATATAGAGAGATATATTTTTATATTTGTAAATATGTGAAATGAAACACTTGTCGAAAATGTTTATAGTCTATATATGACACTGTGAAACTATTTTAACATTAAAAACAAAAGAAGTGACATGAATTCGGAGTCGGGGTGTTTCTTGTATTGAATGTGCTGGAGTCATTTCAGAAGGCCTGGAAATTTTCTGAGTTGTGAAACTTGTGAAAGAACATGTAAACCCCTGTAGTGGTGGAATACCAGCCCATAGTGTCGGTTCAGAGGAAAGCCCTCGGTGTGTACAGTAACTATAGTTTCCTTTCTGGAACGCATGAGTCACGGAGATGTGTCACTACAGTTTGAATACAATTCATAGGGTCTGCTGAATAAGCATTATATATTCATTACTAGGATTATGTGTGTCTATATGAACAGATCATCCATAAACACATGACGGATCAGTGCAATTTATGGATTATTCAGATCGCCACCTAATTCAAAGTCATAGCGCTCTTGTTAAAAAGGCATTAATCATGTTTCTGGAGACGGATGAGCCAGGGATAATGAATTTAGGGAAATTCCATAGCTTTGTTCTCCTGACAATGAGTATAATACTTTTAAAACCATCGGAATGATTTCAACGTGACACACCACACATCACAATCATCTTCATCACTGTCACATGGTGAGAGGTGAATTCCAACTTCATATATATATATATAACATTTGAAGTGGATCAAAACCTTTCATCAAAGTTGTCCTAAAACCCAAATGTGTTCTTGTCTTAGGAAAACTTTAGTGAACTTTTGTTTTGATCCACTTCAAATGTTGACTACTGTGTATGTATGTATACGCACACACACACACACACACACACACACAACCTCTGAAGGGGATCAAAACCTTTCATCAAAATTGTCCTAAAACCTAAATGTTATTGTCTTAGGACAAATATGTATATATGTGTGCGTGTACATATATATATATATATATATATATATATATATGTTTATACATCTATATTTTTTGAAAGAAGTCTCTTTTGCTCAAAATTGATAACAAAAAATACAATTAATACAAACATTTGATCATCATCAATGTTGAAAATAGTTGTGCTGGTTAATATTTTTATGGAAACAGTGAAACATTTTTTCAGGATTCTGAATTCTGAAAAGACAATTTCTTTAAAATACGAATCCTTTGTAACATTATAAATGTCTCTACTGTCAACTTTGATCAATATAATGCATCCTTGCTGAAACCATTTATTACTTAATCGAATTATTAGTCTTATTGTTTTTTATCAAACATGTATTTGAGGATCCGATTTACTATGAGAGCTCCACAGAAATTAAAATTCATATTGTTCATATTTTCAGTTAAACCACAAAGTTGATTAGCATCTGGTTAAGGAAAAACACTTTAAACTCAGATCATCAGTGTGATTAAACTCAAAAGCACGTGTTTGACGTTCCTTGCGTGATCTCTAATCTGCCCTAATTGACTCTAGATAAGACACTCAAAGTTCACAAAGAATTCCACGCAGTGAAAAACAGGTTTGTAAAAAAGTCCTTATTGTCAAATCAGCTTGGGAAAACACAGGATGCAGCGAAAATGAAAGATGTGCATGATGGGGACTCCCCCAGTAAAACATTTACTGAGGCATTCTGCTATACGAGAAGAAAAAGAGAAAGGACGAGAGCAGGAATCTTAACAATATTTTTCTCAAAATGTATTTAATGGAACGGGGAATTTACATAAGAACAAAACCTCAGAACGGGATCCTACGCATCTCAATACTGTGTGCAGCACCCTGGAGATCTCAGTCCTTCTCAGCCAGACACACCAAATGAGTGTCCACCTCTGACTCTGACAGAATCCTGGAACAGAGCGCAGGAGCAAGTCATTTTAGGTGCCACAGCCGTGTAAAACATAATCCATGCGCTCTAATTACAACACACATCTGGCACTCGGACACGTCAAATGTGACATAAATGAGCCATGTTGCATCATTTGATGAATATCAATACTGAAGCCATCGACTGCATTTCTAGAAGTGATTTTCTGTAGAACAGAGTGCAGATGGTGAACACGGTTCTTCCACCCACCTGAATTTCGGATCCTCTGCCGTGATGACGCCTACCTCCAACTCAGATGGCTTGAAATCAATCGCTAGAACAGTTGCTAAACAAGTGACCGCCGTCTGTGGGTGGAAATCGGTTTATAAGTGCAAATCTACTAATTCAATTAAATGGAACACATAGATAATCCAGTAAAATACATATGTGATACTCTCCAAAATGGCGCTATAGGTTGACGGAGGAGATTCATTGCTGAATAAAATTATTTTGTTTTCTTTTGCATAAAAAGTATTCTCATAGCTTCTATAATTATGATTGAACCACTGATGTCACATGGACTATTTTAACAATGTCCTTACTACCTTTCTGGGCCTTGATCGTGTTAGGTTCCTTGCTGTCTATGGGAGGGACAGAGAGCTCTCGGAAGGCATAAAAATATCTTAATTTGTGCTCCGAAGATGAACGAAGGTCTTACAGATTTGGAACGACATGAAGGTGAGTAATTAATGACAGAATTGTCATTTTTGTGCGAACTATCCTTTTAAGTAGCTAGTAGTTTATTGATATAACCTTCCTTTGTTTCGTAGATTTCAAAATACATAGATTAGCAATACTGTCTACAAAGAAATTGCGTAAGAAATCAGGAAGCAAGCATATATAACCAATTATTTCTGTAATACCTTTAACTACAATGTTGAGCAAAGCAAGTTTAGAGGAAGTTGATATTTCCATTCCAAAGAACCAGTTTGGTGACTAGACAAAGATCTACTGAACACGCTTTGGTGCTGATGTGTGCAATGTTAGCAGCTGGAATTCATTTTGATGAAGCAGTATCAAATGTTCTTGAATTCTAATTGTACCTCAACTGTCTGCTCAAAGGTCCAGTCAAGTTTCTTCTTTGCTTTTTTCTCCAGGAAGCTTGTAGCCTCTGTCTGCTTGACACCTGCAGCCGTGGCCTTGAAGCCACAGTAATAACCTGCTGGGTCACACTTATACACCTGTGGCCCGAGCTCCTCATCTACACCAATTACAATCATGCCTGGAAAAGATACGACAACACAACACGACAAATAAAGGAACTTTGTACAGCAAGTTGTGCACAAACAACCAACATGCAATATTAAAGCTTGAGGCTGTACACTGTTGTACTTCTTTTAACAGGGGTTCTGCAGGATTTATGAAGGTAAATGTAACACCTTTTAAAACCAAGTAAAGGGATTTTTTATAATAAATGGAAGGGAACACAAATACTGAATGAGCGCCGGGCGGGCGCGTGCACGCGCGTCAGACAGACAGAACACAGAGGGGGACAATTAAAAGGCTATTCAGCGCAAAAATATCCATTGTGCTGAAATATCTGTTGTTGAAAGTTAAATTAAGGCTTAAAAGTCAACATGCCGTGCAAGTATTTTATGAGAGTAGAAACTGTTAATATAACAGTTATAACAGCGTATAATTCTGAATATAAATATCAGACGCTTCATAGCCACCTTATTACAAGATAAATAAATGACACATGACTGTGATAAAAGTCAACGTGTGTTCCTGCAGAAAATAACTCTTACCTGTTGGTTAACATGTGGTTTGAGTTTTCATTCGTCCTTATTATTATTACAATTTTTAATAGAGATTTAAACTATATTCACTATTACAGTGCTTAACAAATGTATAAAAACACATTTATGTAAGGTTTTTAACAAATGATGTAAGGTTTGTGCCACTGCTGCTCTAAACTAACAGCATTGGTGATTACCAAAGTAATTTTTTTGCTTTCTGTATTTGTTAGTCCTCCAATATGCATAAGCTCTTTAATAACAATAGTAGGCTATTTCTAATGCTATAATATAATTATTGCTGTTATCTATGAAAGAAACGCAGAGCACTTTATGGTGGTTTTTTTCAGATACCAAATTACAGTCAAAAACTACATAATGGCAGCAAGAATGCAAGCTGTTGCAAGGCATAGGAGGCCATTTTTTCTCTTTAATAAAAAAGTTCTCTCTTTATTATGATAGGTGGTCTAATAAATTGTTAAGTACTGTATATATGTATATCATTCAGTTCGCACGTTTTGTTTGAAAGACAATGGACAGAATGTGGAGTAGTGTGTTTTGTCAATAAAATATATATTTTTTAAATGGTTTTTTTTTTTAAATCCGATTAATCGAAATAATAAGCGGCCAACTAATCGATGATCAAAATAATCGTTAGTTGCAGCCCTAAAATGTTACTAACAGAACACTGCATAATATGTTCCTGTGGCTTAGTGGTAGAGCGTTGCATTTGCAGCGCAAAAGGTTGTGGGTTCGATTCCCAGGGAACACACATACTGAAAAAATGTATAGACTGAATGCACTGTAAGTCGCTTTGGATAAAAGCGTCTGCTAAATGTAAAATGTAATATGTCAATGTTCTCTAAATGTAAAATTAAATAACAAAATGTAACTTCCATTACTGTTTAATTAATTTCACAAAAATAACTTAAGACTCGAATACATCTGCTTCCAACCACTAAATATGGAAATAATGTTTACACACTGCAAAAAATTATGTTCTCTGTACTAAAAAAAAGAAAAAGATAAGAAAACAAAGACACTGTTCTTCTTCTCAGTCTCTTGTTTTCCAGTGCAAATGCTTAAAGATTCTCAAATCAAGATTTACTTGAGAAGCAAACCGACATAAGATAAGAACTTGTTTTCTGTGGAAAACATCAAAATGAAGTAAGAGTATGATTAAAACAAGAACAAATATCTGCCAATACGCTCAGAAAAACACATTTAATTCAAAGGAGCAACATCATTTCTGCTCCTGCTGACTGATATTGGTTCTCGTTTCAAGCATAAACTTCTCAGAATACAAGACTATATATCTTATTGTTTCATTTCAAGTAAATGTATCTTGATTTAAGGATGTTTAGATATTTGTATTGGGAAAAAAAAGATATAAATGTTTTGAAAACATGCAACATTTAATACCATGACTTTATAAATGTAAGAAGTTCTGCTCTGATTAAAGATCTTGCGAAATAAGGACTATTTTGGCACAAAAAGTAAAGAATTTGAGTGAAAAAAGAAACAAAAAATATGACATGCCCCCTTTAAACTACATTATGTGTGTGTTAATAATTCAGCAAGTGTTGACTTACAGCAGCCGAGCGGCCTCATCTCTGCATTCTGTGTATAAACCTGAGAGATGTCAGCGATCCTTTTACAAAGCATGTCTACTGGAATCTCGTAACCATACTTGTACTTCCAGTTGGCCGCCTCATAGCGAGCTCGCTGCACTTGAGATCTGCTGTCAGCTGAACGCAAAACACAAGCCATTAATGAGCGCATCAGTTCCAGCAGACATCATGAAAATCACGTGGAAGAGATCTGTACCTGTCATTCCTGACATCACGCAGCCGATGTTCTCTGTGATTCTGAATAAATGTGTGACAGTGGAAGAATCAAGCAACTTGTCCTGGAAAAAACAGATCGTCTTAGATCCCCAGAACCACTGGAACTGAACTTACCAAAGCATTAATAAAACTCACTCTTTCCACCAACATTTCTGCATGTTTCCACAACAAAAAAAGACATTCCAGGTTGGACAAATTTGAATTAAAACCAATTTGTATGTGTTGCTTTATTCGTGGGCAGGTTTTAACACAGTCAATTACAACATGGTTTATTTCTCAAGTCAGTGAAGCGGCGGGCGATTCTGAGAGATGTTTCTCAGACAAGCAGGCCTAAGTTCAGTGGGAAAAGAGTGCATGACAGCAGACTTACTGGGACTTTTTTCTGTGTGACGACTACTGCACAGTCTTTCCCCCGAACAGCAACTGATGTCAGACCACCCTGGTTTATGGCCTTGAATGCATATTCTGTAAAAAATGAATACAAGTTATTTAAAAGTTACTAGCAAACTTAGGCACATTTCTCAATAGGAATACGCTTCAACACTCAAAACGGCTTCTCATGCTGTTTGAAAGAAATATAATATTCTACCATTATGCATTAACAATCAAAACAATGTACTAACTACGTTTGCGCATTTTACAAAGAGTTTTTAGCATATACAAAATAAAATAAAATATGATCGACAAGAAAAATCCTGGTCCTTTGATTTTTTATTCATGTTTATCATTATAATATTCTTTTAATTATTAATGCTTTTGATGCACCTGATAGTACCGTTCTATTTCAAATATATATTGTTATTGCCAGGTTGTTTACATAAATTGTTCAACAAAACTGTTGTATTTTGGCGGAAACTGCGGTTTCCATGATATATATATTCTTGTAAAGAAAAACTCACCAACCAATATGTTGGTGCCTCAGCATCATATGTATCAATGCACAGCATCACTGTCGCAATAAATCAGTTACTACGCATTTATAAGGCAGCATCAGTAAATGTGTTATAAAATGATTGCATTAACATCAATGAGCCTATTCTCCATCACTCACTGTCTGCTAGTGCTAACGGTCTAGCTACCAGACTACTTGGGACTTTATATATACAAACTGGAAAACAACACACATACAGGCAGAAGACATTTTATGTGACAGAATAATAACAATATGAGTTCATATGAACTGTTGGTGTAAGAGAGAGTGAATGTGAGCAGCTCTACAGGCGACATGACTGTGCACTTAGCTCTTCTTCAAGTCAAATAAAGTCGTCCGTACTCACCTACTTGATAAAGTCTTCCTTCCGGAGAAAAGATGGTGATGTGACGGTCAAACCCCGCGCTAGAACCCCGGGACATGTTTAGAAGAAATGTCTTAGCCGTAAAATAGCACAAATGTTACAGACTAAACAGAATAGCAACATGCAGAACGAATGACCCGGAAGCAGCGGATTGTTTTTCCGGGTCATTATCGGGCTCGAACGTGTGCAGTCATTTTCTCTCTAATTAAACACTTTTGCACGTTTGAACTGTGTTTCTATGTTCACAAGACTGTTGGCCCGATCATTTATGTGTTATTTTTTAACTGTATTTGCAGGTAATATGATATTGATGAAATTAAATGTCATATAAATATCTGTACAGGTAGGGCTACTTCCACGACTGCTTTTTAGCACACTTAAATAGACTTTTAGAAAGAGCATTTTGTGAAAATGTCAAATTAAAAAGTATTACTTTAAAGTACATTTTAAATATTTTTTATGATGTCATAACACTTACTTTCATTTGTTCAGCACAAGTAGGCCTACTTATATTTTAAATATATTGTGTAATTGTATATTTTAAGTTAATATATTTTAAATGCCCTAAATTGCAGTTTGATCATTACAAATGGACATTATTTCTTTATTTTTGTTTGTTTGTTTACCATACATGCTTGTAAGTACATTTGGCAGCAGAATTTAAATATATTTTAGAGACAATAAAAGTAAATATTAAACGTAAATATAAAGTACATATAATACATATAAATGTGCATAGTACTACCAAAATGTTCAAGGTTCAAGGTTTTTTTTATGCGTCACATACTCAATTATACAGAATATAATCAGTAGTGAAATGTAAGCCAGGTCGGGTCCGCTCAGTGGACAGTGCAAAATATGTAACACAACACAAGAGAATATATATAAATATAGGTAAAAAATAAAGAGTAAAATGTGCAATAAAGTATACTGTGGACTTAATAAATAATAATATAAGCAGGGATGTGCCAGAGGAATGTGCAAACAGGTTGTACCGGTATATATATATAGCAGCAATGTGGATGATGGAGAATAGTGAATATCTTACAGTATATTAAATTGAGTCCTGTAAATGTTATTAGACAGAGTTCGAGTTTAGGAGCCTGAGGGAAGAAGCTCCTCCTAAGTCTCTCAGTTTTTGCCATCATGCTCCTGAAGCGCTTGCCAGATGGCAGTAAACAGAAAAGATGGTTAACGGGGTGATTCTTGATGATCCTTGATGAGTCCTTGATGATTTTAGCATCTCTGCTTTTACAGCATTTGAGGTAGATGTCCTGCAGAGAGGGGAGAGCAGACCCTGAGATGCGCTCAGCTAAGCGCATAATTCTCTGCAGGGCTTTGCAGTCCTGATTTCTGGCGTTACTATACCACACTGAGAACATTTTCAGGATTGCTGGTGAGACCCTGAATTTCCTCAGCTGTCGCAGGTGGTACAGTCTTTGCCTGGCTTTCTTAACCTGTGTTTGAATGTGTGTAGTCCAAGTCAGGTTCTCTAATGGTGCTTTTCCACTGCATGGTACGGTACGGTTCGGCACGGCTCGGTACGGTACGGTACAGCTCAGTTCGGGTCGGTTTGCATTTCCACCGCAGTTTAGTACCGCTATAGAGTGGGCGGGATTATTCACGCGTCGTTATAATTGCGCCGCCTCTACTGCCGTGACATCGTAAACGCGCCACAAACAAACTCACAACAAAGAAAGGAGACGGAATAGTGTTCTTCACTCTCGGCATGTGGATGTTTTTAACAGCAATGGAGAGGTCTATGAGAATGCTTGGGATTTACCCCCAGCAGCAGAGACTGGTGCAGTGCCACGGGCTGTAGATGAGGAGAGCAGGGATGTTCGTGCAGGTGTGCTGCGTTACTTGATTAGTTAACTATTCATGCATCGTGCTCTGTAAAGTGAATTATCAATAAACCTTTGAATATTTCAAAATGTACAATGTATCCTTGTTTTTTTATTTATGTGATGGTTTTTATAATTGTGGCATTAATAATTTGTCTTTTTCAAGAGGTTCATTACGTGCTCATACAATAATACATTTTTAATATAGTCTGGAGGTACACTTATTCAATCAGATTGTTTTTAATTGAAGCAAAACACAGATACAAAGGTAAAAATATAAACAGAAAACATACTCTGAAAATATAGCAAGTTTAAATGTAACGTTATATACATAAGGCTTTTTCCTTCGGCATCGCGCCATCAAGCTCTCGCTGGATCCGCTCCTCGGCTATCAACGAGAAGAACATCTGTACTTTCTCAGACAACGACACTGCTATTTTGTGGTTGATGCAAAAATGTGCGTTTGTTTAAACAGAAGTTGCGACCAATCCTTCGCTGGCTGTGCTGATTTAAATCTAGCTGGTCGGGCTGTAGAGGAGGGTCTCGTGTCGCAAGTTCAGTGACACAGTAATGACAATTCTCTCCGGCCAATCAGTGATCAGTAGAGTTTACACGTCACGTTTTGGTAGGATCGCTTGGAACCTCGGCTGAGGTGGTACTAAAAAAGTACCAGGTACCAGGTACAGTACCCAGTGGAAAACCCCCCAAAAGTGAACCGTACCGAACTGTACCGTGCCGTACCATGCAGTGGAAAAGCGCCATAAGATGTTTACACCGAGGTACTTGAAGCTGCTCACCCTCTCCACAGGGGTCCTACTGATCATAAGAGGAGTGTAGGGCCGCTGCTGTCTCTTCCTGAAGTCCACAATCAGCTCTTTAGTTTTGCTCACGTTCAGAGAGAGACAGTTGTCCTGGCACCATGATGTGAGTCTCTCTACCTCATCCAAGTATGCGGTCTCATCATTGTTGGAAATGAGGCCCAGAACCACAGTATCGTCCACAAATTTGACAATAGAAGTGGAGCTGTGAGAGGACACGCAGTCGTGTGTGTAGAGAGAGTAGAGCAGGGGGCTCAGGACACAGCCCTGTGGGGCTCCTACGTTCAGGGTGATGGAGTTTGAGGTGAATTGGCCGACTTTCACCACTTGAGGTCTGCCGGTGAGGAAATCTTGAATCCAGTCACAGAGTGAAGTGTTTAAGCCGAGGTCTGGGAGTTTAAAGCTAGCTTGATGGGGACTATAGTATTGAAAGCTGAGCTATAGTCAATGAATAGCAGCCTTACATAGAATGTTATATCAATTTAAACTATAATACAGCTTCATTTAATTTCTGTAAACCTGAAGTGTTTTTCCAGTGCTCTAAAGGGTTTGCAAAAACAAAAATATTGCTACTCTATAAAAATGTTACACTCTAAAAACCTAAAACCTATTTAAACTCTGATTAGAACTTTTAATTAACTGATTTGCAATCGATTGCACATCAGTTTACATATATATATTGTGATTGTTTTTCACACTAAGCATATTCTCAGAATAGCCGGCATTTTATAAGGAGACTTTTGGACCTTAATAATCTTATCAAAGATGATCCGACCTAAAAACAAACTTGTATCTCTTAAATACACATTTATGAATCTGATGTGAAATGTTCTTGAACCCAAACCTCTGAGGTGTTTGGCTGTCCTGACTTGGTGTTTCAGAAGATGCTGACTACACGGTTGGGAATGTTCTCGTATCTTATCTGATCTTATCTTATCTAGAGTGTTCTGTTTCAGAGAAAATGGTTCAAACTTATCTCAACTCACTTTCTTTAGGTTTTGGTATTTGATTCTTAGAAAAATAGCTCATGCAAAGACATGCATGCTTTAAGGCAAGTAGATTAGGCAAAAAAAGAAGCATTAGATGTGTATTTTTATTATTTCAGCCCAGTAATAGAGCGGTATTTTTCTCATATACAAAAGCAAAAAAGAAATGTACCAAAAGTATTTAAAGTGCAGAAATTGGTGAGAAACAGGGCCATTTCTAAAACACCTACCACACTGAAATCCCCTTGTGACCCAATTCAGCTACGAAGAGTTAAAGCGTGGGAGTATGTCAAGAGCTGTTTCCTGCTCTTTCACAGTCTTTCCACGGGTACCAGCGCAGATCGAGATGTGCGATGGTGTGAATCTGGAAGCGAGTAAATACCAGAAGACTCGTAATGGTCACTGTCCAAAATAAATCCACTAAAAATGGAAAAGGATGACTATAAATAGAGTGTGCGTGAAAAGAGATAAGTCAAAGATCAATGACATTTTTAGCAATCAACTTGAAATCACCCAAAGTAAAGTCCCTGTCACCACTTCCCATGTATTAATCTGTAATGAAAAGAGTTAATGAAGTCACTTCTGTTACAGCAAGAGATTTGTACACACAGCATTGACTACAAACTAAGATTTATAATTGGTGTTTAAGAAGTAGTTCACCCAAAAGGAGGATTTGCTTAAATATAATCATCCAAGATGTACTGTAGATAAGTTTGTTTCTTCACCTTAACAGATTTGGATAAATTTAGCATCATATCACTTTCTCACCAATGGATCCTCTGCAGTGAATCAAACAGCTTATAAAAACATCACACTGATCCACAAGTAATCCACACCACTCCAGTCCAGCAGTTATCATCTTGAGAAGAGAAAAGATGCATGTTTGTAAGAAACAAATCTTTTGTAAGAAAAGTTTTTTCACATGAAAAAAAAAGACAAAGGGATGCCCTGAGAGTTCCTTTAAACATGCAAAGTTTTACAGTTTTTTTATTGGTTTTAATGCAAACGTTTTGCGAGGGCTCTGCAGAATTGAGATTATGCCTTAAGTTGCTGCAAACATTAGCTTGAAATCGGTTGAATAGGTTTGTAAACTGAACCTCCTTTTTGATTTTCAAGGGATTTGTTTCCATCCAAGCAAAACACTGTAACTGACTTTACTCTATTACATGATCTTGACTGCACCTATGAAATATGACAAATGCTGTTATGCTTTGGTGGAGTCAAGTATGATGATACATGTTCTTTTCACTGAAAGACATTACCGAGTGGACTTGTGTCCTGACATGTTATGAATGTGACATGACAACGGGTGAATCATGAATATCCCAAAATTCCCCTCTCATAGTTAACATGAAGTCATTAATGAAGCTCTGCATGCTGCTGGAATTTTGCTGACCGTATATGGATTGTGCCAACAATAAATGTGTGGTTACTTCTTGTGTTCTATGGGAATTAAAAAAGGGAATTTAGTGGGAATATATATAATATTATAAAACAATATAAACAACATAAACAAATGCAAACATGGGACAAGTATCTTTTCAACTGTATCACATAATCAATTTTGACTCAAATCATTGCAAATAATATGTACTGTACATCATTAATCATAAAAAAACAACAAGCAACGTCAACTGAGCTCTGAAATTTATGTAAAGATTTGTTTGCAACATAATTTAATTTAGTAGTTTATTTTACATAAAAAACACTTTACATTTCTCAATATAACACTGCAATATCTATCACTCATCCTGCCAAAACCAACACCAAAACATGTATTATAAAAGTTAAACAAGGTGTCCAAATTATTTTAGCAAGGTGTAGTTAGTAAGTCTGAGAAATGTAGTGAAGGACACATAGTGTTGAATAACATTCACTCTTTTACATTTCACCAGCTTCCCTTAAAATTGTTACAGTTCCTCTTTTCTAAAATCCCCTGAACTTTCCCTCTCATGTCTGACCCAGGTGCGTGATAATGCGTATCCCAGAAAGCATGCAAGGCCGCTGAGCACTTCAGCAAAAAACAATAATATTGCTGATACAGACCTACGAATTGATCACGAGTTTGTTTAACTGTCTTTGGTGAAAGAACAAACGACAGTACTCTGCTTCCCAGAGCCGTACGAGGATATTGTGCTCCTGTCAAAGGGAGGAGATTGGCCTAGGACATGGAGTGGGAATTTACACATCTTTAATTGTTCAGCCGCTCAGGGGAATTCCCTCATGCATGTATCTATTTGCTTTTTATGACCGAGGCGTATAATATAACATGAACCAAACCTCAGCGGGCAAATGCTTTTCTACTGGTGTCAACATCTGCTACTGTTACACCTTCACACCGACAGCAAGTCTGTATTTTGATGGTTTTTGTTGAGGGCCGACTCGAAAACATACATCAAAAAGCAAAAAAGCCAACGCTTACAGCACGCTCTGCAAAATGTGTGAAAATGGGTATTTGAGTTATGGGAACGGGGCTTTTGGTCGATGCAGTGCACAATGAAGCAAAAGCATTTACCACAAATCTTTGATGTGGATATGCATATTTTCCCCCAAGACATGAAACAAGATTCTCATCTCTTTATGTTCTACATGTGACAATGTGTAAGAGGAACCGTGCTTCTGCAGGGGCTCTTTTTAAGGGTACGATCTAGTGGCGTCAGCATTACAAGCATGTACCACATTAGAGATAAGGGGAGTTCCTTTCTATCCTCTTTTAATGGTAGCAGACTTCTTTTCAATAAAGTTTCCATGAAAAAAAGTGGTGAATTCTCTGAATGAAACAACTGACTATTTTTACATGTACCCTTATGGTGCAGTTAAGGAAGTACTGCAATTAAGTGCAGTACATTTAAACAAATGCTGCCTACTTCCATACTAGTATATGAAAAACAGTACGGCAAGAGTAGTAAGTCCGAATTCATAGTAGCATGTGAGAAGTACCTGAATGACCTACTACTTCTGGCAAGATTCTTAAAGGGATAGTTCACCCCAAAATGAAAATTCTGTCATTACATTCTCACCCTCATGCTGTTCCAAATCCGTAGGAACTTCGTTTATCTTCGAAACACAAATTAAGATATTTTTTTATGAAATCCGGGAGCTTTCTGACCTTCTATAGAGAGCAATGCAACTGACACAATCAAGGCCCAGAAAGGTAGTAAGGGCATCAATAAAACAGTCCATGTGTCATCAGTGGCTCAACCTTAATTTTATGAAAGAAAACTAAAGTAATGACTTTATTCAATTTGTTTTCTTCCATGTTCACCGTGCATTCATGAGAGTACAATGATGCAAAAATATAATAAAATATCTTTATCTGTGTTCCGAAAATGAAAGAAATTCTTACAGGTTTGGAACAATTAATGACAGAAATGTCAATTTTGGGTGAACTACCCAGTGTGTGTATTTTTTGGACCCTTTTTGGGATTTTTTTCATCCCAGGAGGCCAGGGGAGATGATTTGGAAAAAATGCTGGATGGAAACACCAAGATGCACATAAATTCTGTAAAATAAGTATAAAAAACTCAATTAAGTTGGAAAAATGTCTTATTCGGTAAGAAAGAATGCACATGGAAACACAAAATTATGGATTTCTATTAATGTGCATCAAAAAAGACATGTGAATTTGAATGGGGCAGCATAAAACTGGACCAGCCAATGGGCCATCTCATTGCACAGCATCTGAAAGGCTAGTTTTGTCATTCTAAAATGCTTGACCAAAGTCTCTTCAAAGCGCTTCGTTATAATCAACTCCCAGAACTGCGTTCCCAAACAGCACGCAGGCACCGAAAATAAGATAACATGACCGTGTTTCGTCTGCGTGCTCTGAAGTTCATAATTTATTGTATACAAAAAGTATTATATACAGCGCCTTCACCTACTTCAGCAACTTTATTTTTCTTTGTGATATTTAACGCAATTGTTTTATGCGATATTGGAATTTTGCACATAAGTTTAATTCGTAACTTTGGATGGAAACATAGCTTGTTACACATTTAGTACACCCAAATGCAAATGTTACATACAATCTATTTTTTAGACACGAGTCAAGTTTTAAATCGATGTAGTACTAATTAGATATCGTGACATTAGATGCAGCTAGAATGTGTGATTTATGCTAATTATTAACATGTCTTTTTACTATTTCTGACACATTATTTCCAAACATAGTGTGGCTAATCAACATAAATAATTATTTTAGACATGATTATTCACAACTGGCCATTTCACAGAAATAGTGTTTGAAAATAGCATTTTAGAGCAAATGTATATATAAAAAAACTCACATATAATTTTGATTAAAATACATAACATGCCGTCAGATGGCATGTATCTAGCCACAAAACACACCCAAAGCTCAAATCATCTCATACCACTCTCCATTGGAAATGGATGACTTCCGATAATGAAAAGGCAGCTTCAGAGTAACTGATCATAATTAAATAAATGTAGCGCAAAGATCAGGACATTTACAGCTATGGTTTTATTGCTGGTTGGAAACATTTAGATTACATTTAGGTGTTTTAAATGTGTTGCTGACGAATTTGAAAGTCCAAAACCCTAGAAGTGAAGAACATTTATTTGCGGCCTATTACAGCTGATTTAACCAACCTGAGAATTTGGTCAGGTTGGGGTATAAACAAATATATTGCGGTATATAAGGCAGTAAAACCACCTCATGTCTTAGGGAATAATATAGGTGTGGCAAGAGGAACAATTTGTTCATCAAATAAATTACACACTTCACCTTTAAACATTGTTTAAACATTAAAGCAAAAACAAAGTCTTCCTGTTCACATGAAGCTTGCATGCTGTTGAAAGCAAAAGGTTAGACAGGAAGAGGAAATGCTGGTATGAACTTTGCTTAGTGCTGGAGAAAATGTCCCTAAATTTCCCCAACTAACAGCCCTCTATGAACGAGCTCATTTATGTCTGGAGTGATCATACCAGTCTGTATTTTTGAACACAACTTAGTAAATAGAGAGGTTTTGATGAATGCATGACGTCAACAGTTATGTAACAGAAGAAAAACATTTACACATGCAATGATATGAATCATGTGTGATTCCAAATTATGAATACAACCAAAAGTGCCTTGATGAGGGCTCCACATATCTTAAATTATATCTGTTGTACTCTGACATGCACATGATTGCGCATGATGCCTAAACCACAAACAAAAATACAGGCCTGAAATATTTCATGTTTAGCCCAACTTAAAAATACCCAAAATTTCCCCAATATGTGTTCATTATCAAAGGAAGAACCGATTCCATTTATTTTCTTTTGGCTTGCCTACTCACTCAAGCTTTGAGGTTTACACCCTTATTGTGAGGGCAGATGGGACCACTTGCCTTTGAGGTCCTCGCTCTGTGTTCATAGAGCAGGCAGTGCCTGGTGGGGACTTTCCAGAGCTCAGGGAGAAACAGCATTTTATCTGCAGTACTCTTTTCTCAAAGCATGATACAAGTAGCCTTCACATAAGCTTGTTTGGTGGTTTTAATACCCTTGCATGAAAAACTAATAAGCTTTCCATTGATGTATGGTTTGTTAGGATAGGAAAATATTTGGCTGATATAACAATTTGAAAATCTGGAATCTGAGGGTGCAATTTTTTTTTTATATGGACAACATATGGAGAAAATCACATTTAAATTTGTCCAAATGAAGTTCTTAGCAATGCATATTACTAATAAAAATGAAGTTTTTATATATTTACGGTAGGCCAAAATATCTTCATGGAACATGATTTTTGACATAAAAGAAAAATGTATAATGTTGGTCCATATAATGTGTTTTTGGCCCATGCTACTTATGACTGGTTTTGTGGTCCAGGGTCACACATAGATAGACAGATAAATCAACAGACAGATAGATAGATCCAGAAATGTTAAATAATATTAACTAGGTAGTTTCTTGTATCTCATATGCCTTGCTTCTGCATTTTCCTAAGAGATGAATGTCTGGTAATACAGTAAAGTCTAGTAATGATGAAATTGTAGAATTTGATCTGTTCTGGTTTTAGCAGCATTGCCGTTCGCAGTAATGTTACGAATGACTGGGAAAAGTCTGTGGCTCTGGTGTGCTGAATGAAGAGATCTGGGGTTTTGGGGAAAATAAGCAGGAAAGAGGATGGGTGGTGGAAATCCCCGTCAGAGCGTATCTGTGCAGGCCAGTCATGCTGTATTTGGAAGTCAGCTGCATTTTTGGACTAGCAAAGTTGTCTTTTGTTAAAACCGGTTTTTGTGGTTTCTCCTGTTTGGAATTCGGCAGATTCATTTTCAGTTGCTTCCAAACTGTCATTGTTTGCTAACGCTGTATATATATATATATATATATATATATATATATCCTAATTTGCAACAAAGTAAATCCCACATAGCTAAAATGACTGATTACACTTTACAGTCAAGTTAAATGTATTAGTTAATGCATTACGTAACATGAACTAATGATAGCTATATTTAAATGTAACCAAATAATCCTTTAGTGATCAGAATGATGGCCTTCATACAGACACGCATGATTTGAAGGGGTGGTGTAGGCCTGGACTAATATTATCAATAGGAAAGATTAGCCTATTTGCTTCAATCCAACTTCACTCAGATTCAAAAAGCATGTTTACACACATTTTATGTCTTTTTCACTAAATATTTACTAATATTGGCTAAAGAATTCACCGTATCTTCAGTGATATTATTGGGAACACATGTACTGGCACTGCACATGTCAACTTGTGTAATGTCTGAATTGGATTGCAAAGTTTAGGGCTCGTATGAACAGAACTTCAGAATCTGAAAACCCATTGGATTCATTCAGTCTGAGTGCATTTAAACATAGCTACTGAACTATTTTTGCCGCATTTAATATTCTGAGTACGTTTTAATTACAAAATATTCCTAATACATTTCTTGAACAATTATTGTTCCTAATACATTAACTAAGGTTACTAACGTAATTGCATTAGTATATGTAGAAATGAATGTATTCCAAAGTTGCAAAAAGCTAGCCTTTTTTCTCCGATGGCAACTTTGGTATCATTAAAGAAAGCTCAATAGTCATTTTGGATCATGTGCGGCTTGTAAAACAATCATGATATGATCTTGATGCCATTAAATCACTTTTACACATTTATGACCCTCAGTCACTCTATGGACAGACATGAATGTGCAGTGCAATACAATTAATTATACACACAACATTTTCTGTAACTTCCCTTATAAAATAGCTTTTTGGGGGCAGTATTCAAATATAGCTCACTCCAAAATGATTGTCATATGAAAAACGTTGTGCTCAGCACACAGTCAGTTTATTATGCAAGCATAGATTGTGAAACTAAATATTTCTTGTTGTATAACTGCTCAGCATCTAGCTTAGCATACTGTTAGCCTCCTAGCTTAACCCTTGTATGGTCTTCGTTACCTGTTTACACTTATGGTCTTTGGGGTCAATATGACCCCAAAACTTTATAGAGTAATTGTAAAAAATCTATACATTTTTAATAATACAAATAATATATCATTTTTTTTGTTTACTTCTCATCTATACATTAATGCTGTGTTTTGGGAGATATGAAGTACTTTTGTACCTATTTACTGCAAAATTCCTCAACTACACATTTAGCTTGCATGTGAAATATTAAATTTTTATGAAAAAATCATTTAAATTATGATCTAAATTTAATTTAAGTTGTTTCTGGATATTGAACTGAGTGTTAGGTGTAGAAGTGTGCCATCTGCTGGATAGAGATAAACCTCACAGGATTGCAGTTTCAGAAATAAATAGTTTTGACCAGCAGAGGCAATAGAGAGCCATTCATTTTACTAGATGTGGCTAACTGCTCTATCACAACTTTTGTGATACATTTTGTGAATTTATATATATATATAAACATTAGAAAAGACATAAAAATAAATATTCTTTCAAATAATAATTTTTGTAGTTTTGAGAGAGTGAGAGGCAGTGCATGTGTCTGTGTCTGTGTGTGTGTGTGTGTGTGTGTGTGTGTGTGTGTGTGTGTGTGTGTGTGTGTGTGTGTGTGTGTGTGTGTGTGTGTGTGTGTGCATGCATTAGGTATTGCCCTTTATATCTTTGTTCTGCATTTGTGACTGAATTTCTTTGCCAAATTCTATAAAATGCTCTGTGGCAGTCATACATGGGTGTGCTTGTTTGTGTGTGTGCTTGTTTGTGTGTGTGTTTGTGTGTGTGTGAGTGAGCATGTTTTTTCTACATCACATTTATGCCCTAGTCCCAGGCCTTCATTTCTGTGTGAAAATTGTTAGATTTATGCCAGATCTATTGATATTTTTTGACAAATAAATAAAAAAAAAAGATGAAAAATCACATTTTCCATTCATTTTCAATGTGGGGTCATATTGACCCCAATACCATAAGTGTAAAATGTTTTTTTACATACCTTCAGAACAACCGAATCAAGCCCAGTTTTTTTGTGTGTGTATAGCTAGATAATGTAGAAAAAGTCACAAAATTTTATTCCACTGAGACGAAGGGAACCATTTTTATTTATTAAGAAAAAGTCGATTGGGGTCATATAGACCCCAAGGACAGGATAAGGGGTTAATCAATGTCATATTACATTTGATTATTTGATAGGCACATGCAAATAATAAACTAAGAAAGAATACACTTTTATATATATCCATTAAATATATATGCAGAATAATTACAGTAGGCTTGAGTGGCCTAGTGCTAATGTACTATAACAGAGAACTGATAGCATACCTGCTAGGCCACCATACAAACCACAATCCTCTAGGTCAAAGTTTCCCAAACAAACTGCAGGGGGTTTGTGAGTTGACGAAAGGCTATCAATTATATTAAACTGAAAATTACAATAAATAGGGAAGCACAATAATCGTGATATAGTCTGATATGCTGGGTGTTTCAGAGAAAAGTGAGGCACTGTGTTGAGTGAACACATGAGTAGCTCGTGATTTCAGGATCTCTGAGTGGATCTGCTGACAGTAAATGCAGACTCCATCTCTGCTTGCACTGTGAGTTTTGGAATGCATTGTGTGCAAGTATCACTTTATTTACATTCACATTTACAAGATATTTGTGGACAGAAGTTTACAGGATTTCACCAATATGCCGCCAAAAACAAAATGCTTAAAGGCATAGTTCACCTAAAGATGAAAATTCTGTCATTAATTACTCACCCTCATGTCATTCCAAACCTGTAAGACCTAAGAACCTTGTTCTCCTTTGGCACACAAATGAAGATGTTTTTGATGAAATCCGAGAGCTTTCTGAATCTTCATAGACAGCAGGGGTCCAACCACGATTAAGGCCCAGAAAGGTAGTAAGGACAATGTTAAAATAGTCCATGTGACATCAGTGGTTCAATCGTAATTTTATGAAGCTACGATAATATTTTAGTTGCGCAAAAAACTAAAATAACGACTTTATTCAACAATTCTTCTCCCCGCATCACCCTGTTGCAATTTTGGAGAGTATCACATACGTAAACAACAACGTATAACCCAATAACCTAACCCTCATATCAACACAATGTGCATGTGACTCTCCAAAATGGCACCATGGCAATTTTAGTTTTTTTGCACAACAAAAGGTATTCTTGTCACATGGACTATGTTGTCGATGGTCTTGGTATCTTTCTGGATTTAGGAAACATGGTAGGAACTTTGCTGTCTATGGAGGGTCACAAAGGTCTTAGATTTCATAAAAACATCTTAATTTGAGTTCTGAAGATGAATGAAGGTCTTATGGGTTTGGAAAGACATGAGAGTGAGTAATTAATGGCAGAATTTTCATTTTTGGGTGAACTATTCCTTTAAGGATTTGACATGTTAAAAGCTTGAGAGTTTAAACATTTTAAAGTGAAGTGGGGTGACTTTATTACCTGTTTTCCTGGACATGTCCCAGCCAGGATTTCTAAATTGTGTAAAATGACCAGGTTTGGGTTTTGTTTTTCGATTGACTTGCTCTGTACTGTCCTCATAAATTATACGTATGCATATTTACATTGCTTTGAACATTCTCTCTAGACCCCACCTTCTCACATGCCACGAGTGATCGATTATGTGCAATACCTGCATGCTATTGGTCAAACTTTTGACCAAAAGTCAACTACAGGAAAAACAGGGCCTATGGTTACCATAAAAGAGCGAACCCAATAAACACAAAACACTTACTTTAAAAATATATATTTATCTGTTTACTTGCATGATATGTGACTACTAAGCAAGATCAGATAATGCAAATGTGCCATTTAACTTTTGGAATAATAACTTAAAATCTCAGTGGTTACTTCAAGTAAATATATTACGTCAAGTGTTCAGCTAACAATAATAATGTTTGGCTACCTCTGCCCAGGCCCTAGTGTGGACACGTTGGTGAAACACCGACTGCTGATTTATGCTTGTTTTTTTTGTTTTGTGCTAACTTTGGATGCTCCTCCTAGGGGTGGAGGTCTGGTATTACAGCACTGGGACGCTGTAGGAGTGGGTCTTTTAAAAGCAGCATTTGGCATCACAACCGAACTGGACAACATCCAGACAGTTGTTGGACATCAGTGTGGGATCAGGATAAGGATTTGAATAAAAGGAAGTTGCCCCTAATAATGCATGGAGGGCTAGTGGCGGTGCAGAACTATTTTCAGCCTGGGAGTCTCTGCAGAGTACATTCATGTCTATTTTTCCTAAAAATAAATAAAGAAAAGCCCAGATTCACCCACTTTTCTGCAGCTGTCTGCCGCAAAGCCACGATGGAAAAGGTGAACAATCTCTGATGTGTGCCGAGTCTAGACGGATGTAACAAATAACACAGAACCCCCCTGCTAGAAACAAAACTTTGTGAAGGGTACAATCACAGAGGATGAGGGATGCGGTGTGACCTATTTTTGGAAGTCACTATAGCTGTAGTATGATGCATTCAGGGCACCGAATACATGTATGTATAATTAAGTAACCCACAAGTGAAACTAGAAGCCACGTTTAACATTTGAAGCACAAAAAGAGACGGGCAAACATGGTAGAAAAAAGTATTGTTTTCCCACTGTAACAATACAAGAGTTTCACAATAGTTGTTAGCCCAGATAAACACCGCCATCAAGTGTTGCTAAATAGTATCATTAAGAGAATTGTGTAATCTGGGTTTTCCCACTGATTATGAACCATGACAGTGTACTTGAGCACATTTAAACTGATTTGTGCAAACTACGTGTTAGTTACACGCTATTGTGTGTAACTAACCAGAGGTAATCAAATCAGTCGCTAATCAGAATAAAAAGCAGGGATATAATCTTAACAGCAGGTTTGAAAAAGAAACTGTTGTATTTTTGAGACCATATGCTTAACCTCCCACCATTACACATGTCTTTGCACCCATGTTGAATAGATACTTTTACATGTTCTGCCTGAGATGTTTAAGAAATACACGTGGACATATTAATTCAATCACAGATGGATCCTCTGCAGTGAATGGGTACCGTCAGAATGAGAGTCCAAAGAGCTGATAAAACATTACTGTAATCCACTCCAGTCAATATAGTGAAAAGCTGCATGTTTGTAATAGATAAATTTATCATTAAGATGAATGTATTAATTCAACTTTAAACCATTGCTTCCTGCTAAAATACTCTATCCATAATATTAATTTCTCCAGTGAAAAAGTCATCTTGTCTGAGTCGGGAGAGAAATATACACATATTAAGCAGTGTACACAAGCGAAAACAGTCCAAAACAGTTGATTTTTGTTGTTGAATTATTAATGATAAAAGTCAACGGGAAATGAACTTTTTCACTGGAGGAAGTGTTATTATGGATTATAGACTCGTATTTTGTCCAGAAGTATAATGGTTTAAAGTTAAAACACCTTATTGATGGATTTGTTTCTTACATGTTTCTCAAGATGGCCTGGGTGAATACATTTTCAGCAAATCTGACCCCCCCAATTTTTTTTAAACAAACCCGCAATACAAAATTATTAGTAAATGCATAGCTTTCTGTGAATGAATGTTTGAAGTTGTGGATTGCCTTTAAAAAAGAATGTTAACCACAATTCATATTGTTCTTAATGTGTGTGTGTGTGTGTGTGTTTTAAGGTATAGCCTTACGTAGGTTATATCAATTTTTTTCAGGTGCATGTGTCTCAATCACATTTCTTCTCCACCGCTTTAAATTATCATATATTAAAATAAATAAATATTTTACCCTAAAATAAAAATAGTTCTCATTTATTATGCATCATGTAATTTCAATACCTTATGACTATTGCTTTTTTTGTACTGGTTATGCTTTCTCATTAAATGACAGTGAAAGGATACGTAGCTCTGCTGAGCTCCAAAATGACCACAAAGGTCATCATAAAGGTATTTCATAAAAGCATGATAGGTTTGTATGAGACAGTATGACATTTAAAATGCTGAATTATTCAATAATTTAAATAAAATGATTTAAAATGACTACGTAACATTAAAGATTCAAGGTTCAAGGTTCAAGGTTTCTTTATTTGTCACATGATAAATTATACAGGGTATAATCAAAAGTGAAATGTAGTAAAAAGTGAAATGTAGTTTCAGTCGTGCTAATTCAGTTTTGCAAAGATGTTCAGTAGACATTTGTAAAAAAGCATGTGTACATCTGGGACAGTGCTAGCTGGGTGTAAATAAGTGATGTAAGATTGATTATACTCGGCTCATTCTGACACCACGCGGTTAACATTGCCATCTGCTGGCTCTTTTGAAGAACACATGAAATACAACTTGTCCCATTAAATATCCTCAGTCCTACTGTTGTATGTGGTAGGCCTATCGTTAGCAGAAAAAACACTGTTTCAAGTTTATCTCCTATTACTAATAGAGTCTGCGAACGTGACATCAGCAATGCAGTGCATTTTGGACTTTAGGTCACGGGGGCCGCGGTCGATACTGTGTTGGATTAGAAATAGATGCTTTAGCTTGCTTTTTACAGCGAAAAATACGTTACGATGGTGAACGCGTGTTGTGTAATTAACTGCCATAGTCACACTCACAACTGGCATGACAGATGCAATTTAAGTTATGAGGGGTAACGTTATTTGGATACATACCTTTGTGCGAACAACCGTTTTCTGATCGTTGACACAGGAAATCTGAAGGTCCTGCACCCAGCCGTTTGTGAATAGCAAGTGGGCTTCAAGAGATTTATAGTTATTAAACTGCTCAAATGTGTATGCACTGACACCACAAACAAGGTATGAAAATACTTGAAAAAAAGCTTGTTAAGGTCATCGGACCACTCTGTGTGTTCGTACGGATCGAATTCGTTGATTATCTTGATTTTTTTCTAAGTACCGCAAGTACTGCTTTCTTGTTCAGTTTTTCTCGATATGGAATCTTACACTTAATTGACGTTCGGTCCATCATTGTTCCTGTTTATTATCGCAAATACTAATATCATGACGGCTGATGAGCATTACCTAAAACATGGCGGCGAGTAAACAGAATGCAATGCGCAGTGACGTATTTTCCCAAGCTCTATACATACAAGTTCTTTGCTTATACTCTCATTGTAGAACGTCTTTCAGCCAATCAGCTAAAATAATATTGTTGTCATGACAACAAATTGGCGCTTTCTGCTACCCTCTGTTGTCTTTTGAAAACAACATAGCGTTCCCTTTCAGTCGGTCACTCCGAGTCACGTCGGATGACCGACGAATTGGGATCTCGCCAGAGAGACCTATCCACTTCGAGTGTAACTAAACGAGCCAATGGACATTGGCATGCGATCATTGCATCCAGCTGCCGCTGATCACAGCGTGAGTATAAGAGGCAGCCGGTGCACCGCATTAATCATCCTTTCGCTTCGGAGCCGAGCGGTGGTATTCACTACTGCTCTTCCTGTCTGCGAGTGAGAAACTGAGCGAGTGCGGGCGTTACAGCACGGCAGCGGTGGTCGCGGTCTCACGGGAGAGAGAGAAAACGGTTCCCGTGAAGACAGTCACACTAGGAGTGTGCGGTGGCCAGCCCCCTGCGTGCTTCAGCACTAAGAGAGCAGATTTCTCTAAAAGAGTACACGGGTGATCGCGTCTTTTTAAAGATGTCTTATCACCCGTGCGTTTCTGGGTGCGGTCGATCTCTGGCGCCTCAGGACGGTCACGATCACTGCCTCACGTGTCTGGGCATTCAGCACGCTGAGGAAGCTTTCGTGGATGGTTCATGTTCTTCATGTGGGGACATGACCATCTCGGAGTTGCGCAATAGACTCCGCTGTGTCAAACATGGCGGAGTCCCTCTGCCTCTGCCGCGATCTGGCGTTCGTCCTGGCACAAAACGGGGCGGCACAGCATCCGGTGGAGTCAGAGGTGATCTGAGGATTACGGTGAGGGCTTCCCCAAGTGGAGGTTCTCACCCCTCAGGCACTCCGCAGCGGGGTACCGTTGGTTCGGACTGGGGCCTCTGCTGAGTGGGGTACCCCACCCGTTTCCTTCGGTGCCTCCTGATGACCAGATGTCGGTCGCTGCATCGAGGGCGAGCTCTCTCTCCGGGATGACGACTGCTGCGCTGCCCTTCGGGTGTGGTAGCGTTGTCCGAGCCAGACCCAGAGATGACGGCTATGCTTTCCCGGGGGCCGAGAACGCCGGGCTCGTGTGGAATCCTCCACCGCGTCCCGACCCTTCTAGGTTGGACGAGTGGTTTCTCGGGGGTCGCGCTGGTTTTCAGCGCCCCTCCGTGCCATTCTTTCCGGAAGTGCATGAGGAGCTTACAAGGTCATGGAAGGCACCTTTACTGCCCGAAATAAACCTTGTGGCTCCTCCCCTCACCACCCTCGATGGTGGAGCCGCTTTGGGGTACACGGGCATCCCCTCTGTGGAGCGGTCTGTGGCCATGCAGTTGTGTCCAACAGTCGCTTCCACTCTGCGGGTGAACCGTGTCTCCCCTCACGGGCCTGTAAGTACTGTCAGGCCTCACTGGCAGTGCTTATAGAGCCTGTGGGAGGCGGCTTCTGCCCTACACGCCATGGCGTTACTGCAGGTCCATCAGGCCAAAGCACTGAGAGACCTGCGAGGGTGGGCACGACCTGGCGGTTCTACATGAGCTGCGTGCTGCGACGGACCTCGCGCTCCGAGCGACGCGCACAGTCTCTGGGTCGTGCGATGTCCACGCCTTGTGGTCCAGGAGCGCCATCTCTGGCTGTGTCTCACTGACATGAAGGAGCAGGAGAAGGTACAGTTCCTGAATGCTCCCGTGTCACAGACCGGCCTTTTCGGCGACGCTGTCGAGAGCTGTGCCCAGCAGTTTTCGGCAGCACAGAAGCAGACTGAGGCGATCAAGCACATCATGCGCCGGAGGAAACCCGCTGCTGCTTCCACTCCGGCTGCAGCCCCTCAGCCTGCTCGCCGCCGTGGGCGCCCCTGTGGCCGCCCCATTCCCACGCCCGCGGCAGCAGCCTTCCACCGTGCGGCGTCGTGGAGCCGGTCACAGACAGGACTCCCAGCCCGTCAGGCCCCGCCAGACCAGGCGGCAAGCGCAAGTGCAAGAGGCCCTGAGACGGGCGACCCAGAGATGGAGAGAACTGCTCGTCGGAGATGGTGACCGCACCACTCCCTCCCCGGAGGAGGGCCGGGTGGAGAATCCTTTGTTTCGTTTTTTTGTTCCGCCCGCTGGCCCAGCAGCCAGCGGTACCCAAAACTTCAATAAAGAGCAGTTTCCTCAGTCTCTGGGTCTCAAGAGGAGGAGAGTGGTGTACCGTGCATCACGGGATCACTTCCTCCTCCTCTCGCCAGGCAGGGGGTTGCCCAAGAGCACCCCTCCTGCCCATTTGTGGAACCGGGTAAGGGCAGTAGCACTCAAGCCCCGCTACAAGTCGTCACACGCAAGCCGGGCTCCTGCGTTTCCTCCCACGAGGGAGGAATCAGGTGAGTGTTACACTACACACCCAGACCCCGCCCCCGCCATCACAGGCCAGGCCTTCACAGGCCCCGGGCCGGGTCCCTGTGTTCCACATCGCTGCCCCACCACGGGTACGTCGGTGGCTCCGTTGGTGCCGCTGGCATGGTCTCTCGGAGCCTGGCTAACGCTCCCAGTCCGTCTTGGTGGCTCCTACGGACCATCAGACTCGGCTATGCGATTCAGTTCGCCCGGCGTCCCCCAAGTTCAGGGGCATCCGGTTCACTTCAGTCAAACCCGCCGATGCTCCTGTCTTATGCGTGGAAATCGCAGTCCTACTGGCGAAGGATGCGATAGAGCTGGTCCCTCCAGCCGATATGAGGTCGGGGTTGTTCAGCCCCTACTTCATTGTGCCCAAGAAAGGTGGTGGGTTACGACCGATCTTGGATCTGCGAGTTTTGAACCGTGCACTTCACAAGCTGCCGTTCAAGATGTTGACGCAGAAACGCATTTTTGGATGCGTCCGTCCCCTAGATTGGTTTGCAGCGATCGACCTGAAGGACGCCAGCATTTCATGTCTCGATCCTCCCGCGACACAGGCCATTCCTGCGTTTCGGCGTTCGAGGACAGGCGTATCAGTACAAGGTCCTGCCCTTCGGCTGTCCCTGTCGCCTCGCGTCTTCACCAAAGTCGTGAGGCGGCCCTTGTCCCCTGAGAGAACAAGGTGTGCGATTCTCAACTACCTCGACGACTGGCTCATACTCGCACAGTCTCGCAGGCAGTTGTCTGCACACAGGGACCTGGTGCTCAAGCACCTCAGCCTGCTGGGCCTTCGGGTCAACTGGGAAAAGAGCAAACTCGTGCCAACGCAGAGGATCTCTTTTCTCGGCATGGAGTTCGATTCGGTCAACCAAACAGCACGCCTCACCCAGGAACGTGCTCAGTCAGTGCTGAACTGCTTCAAGACCTTATCAGGCAGGACGGCGGTTCCACTGAAACTCTTTCAGAGGCTCCTGGGGCATATGGCTGCAGCCGCGGTGACAGTTCCGCTCGGTCTGCTCCATATGAGACCGCTTCAGCACTGGCTCTATGGCCGAATCCCGAGGTGGGCGTGGAAACGCGGCACTTACGGGTTCAGATTACACCGGCCTGCCGCAAGACCTTCAGGCCGTGGTCAGATCCCTCGTTCCTTCGGGCAGGAGTGCCCCTGGAGCAGGTATCCAGGCATGCTGTGGTATTCACAGATGCCTCATCCACAGGCTGGGGAGCCACGCGGCACGCAGTATCAGGGGTTTGGACGGGTCCCCAACTGCATTGGCATATCAATTGCCTCGAGTTGCTAGCAATGCGCCTTGCCTGAGCCGTCTCAGAGGGCGCCTTCAGCGCAAGGCGTTCTGGTCCGTACGGACAACACTGCGACCGTTGCGTATATCAACCGGCAAGGCGGTTTGCGCTCCCGTCGCATGTATCGCAACTCGCCCGCCACCTCCTCCTCTGGAGTCAGAAGCATCTGAGGTCCCTTCGTGCCATCCCAGGAGTGTTCAATCGGGCAGCCGGCAGGCTGTCTCGAGCAGCACTTCCAGGCGGTGGAGACTCCATCCCAGGCGGTTCAGCTGATTTGGGGGTTCGGAGCTGCTCAGGTCGACCTGTTTGCATCTCGAAAACCACCCACTGCCAAGAGTTCTACTCTAACCGAGGCAACGCCGACGGATGCACTGGCACACAGCTGGCCCCGGGGCCTGCGCAAATATGCTCCCCAGTGAGCCTACTAGCACAGACACTGTGCAAGATCAGGAGGACGAGGAGCAGGTCTTGTTAGTGGCTCCATATTGGCCCAACAGGACCTGGTTCCCGGAACTCATGCTCCTCGCGACAGCCCCTCCCTGGCCAATTCCTCTGAGGAAGGATCTGCTTTCTCAGAGACGGGGCACCCTATGGCACCCGCGCCCGGACCTGTGGAAACTCCACGTATGGTCCCTGGATGGGACGCGGAGGTTCTAGCTGACCTACCCCAGGAGGTAGCACTCACTATCACTTCAGCACGGGCACCGTCCACGAGACGGGCCTATACTCTGAAGTGGAACCTGTTCGTCGAATGGTGTTCCTCCCACCAGGAGGACCCCCGGAGATGCTCGATCAGAGCTGTGCTTTCCTTCTTACAGCAAGGGTTGGAGCGTAGGCTGTCCCCTTCCACCCTTAAGGTTTATGTGGCCGCTATTTCTGCTTACCACGACCCGTCAGAGGGAAGTCGGTGGGAAGCACAATCTGGTTGTCAGGTTTCTTAGAGGGGCCAGGAGGTTGAACCTCCTAGGCCCCTCTCTACCCTCTTGGGATTTGGCTTTGGTGCTAAGAGCCCTAATAACTGCCCCCTTTGAGCCTTTGCAGTCAGTCGAGTTGAAGTTTCTATCTATGAAAACCCTACTCCTGACTGCATTGGCCTCGATCAAGAGGGTGGGGGACCTGCAGGCATTTTCGGTTGACGATTCGTGCCTTCAGTTTGGGCCGGCTGACTCCAGTGCAACACTGAGGCCCCGGCCCGGCTATGTGCCCAAGGTTCCTACCACTCCCTTCAGGGACCAGGTAGTGAATCTGCAAGCGCTGCCCCCGGAGGAGGCAGACCCAGCCCTAGCTTTGCTCTGTCCGGTACGCGCACTGCGACAGTACACGGATAGAACTCAGAGCTTTAGGACCTCAGAGCAGCTCTTTGTCTGCTACGGTGGACAGCAGAAGGGAGGGCTGTTTCAAGCAGAGGATGGCCCACTGGATAGTGGATGCTATCACCTTGGCCTATGAAGCACAAGGTGTGCCCTGCCCGCTCAGGTTGCGTGCTCACTCCACTAGGGGTGTTGCATCGCCCTGGGCGCTGGCTCGTGGCGCCCGCTAGCAGACATCTGTAGAGCTGCGGGTTGGGCGACTCCCAACACGCTCGCTAGGTTCTATAGCCCGCGTGTCCAACCGGTTTCCTCCTGTGTTCTCACCTCAAACGGGTAGTGGCACTGAGAGGCCCTGTTCAGAGTCGGCTTGCGCGCTCAACGCCTTATTCTCCAGAGAGTTCCCTAACCGGCAAACCCTGTCGAGTCCTCCAGCACCGTGCCCAGACGCGGGCGGAACGCACGGTGCCAGGCCTTTCAGCCAATGAATTCTTGAAATCTGGTGTGAGGCTAGTGCCCATATGAGTGACCCTGTTGGGATCCCATATGTGTTTTCCACGGTATGCTTATTAGAACCGTGTTCCCCAGGTAGACCATGTTCTGCCGTCTCTAATGATGCAGCCTGAGCCATCACAGAGACTTCCATGTGCATTGGGCCCTCACGGGGTTACTTCACATGAGTAATGTCACTTAACCCCTCTGGGAGGAGGTGACTTCGCAGTGTGCCTCTTCCAAGTGGAAGGGCACACTTTCCCAGTGTTATTCAAGTCCTACTGTTTGGGTTGCTCTAGGGACAGCAGTAGTCGACCTTCTCTGTGTAGCCCGGTCCTATCGCCTGCCTTATAGGAAGGATCAGGAGGTCTACACAGGGCGCTGGAAGGCAGCTCCTGTGGCGCTTTGGAGGATCCAATTCGTCCGGTCATCCGACGTGACTCGGAGTGACCGACTGAAAGGGAACGCCCCGCCGCCACAGTTGCTGTACCACCGCTGGGCGGCCGGGTCTCCGCCCGGCTCCTCAGCGAAAACATGATTACGCGGCACCGCCGCCTCTTATACTCACGCTGTGATCAGCGGCAGCTGGATGCAATGATCGCATGCCAATGTCCATTGGCTCGCTTAGTTACACTCGGTGGATAGGTCTCTGGCGAGATCCCACCCGTCGGTCATCCGACGTGACGTCTCGCTCTCCTCAGGGAACGAGGGTTACATACGTAACCGAGACGTTTTTGATTATATCATAATCGTCTTTTCTCGGTTTGCTGAAAAGTGCAGGTTTTGTCCACTCTATGTCTTATAGCCACAGAAACATCATGAGGAAAATCCACGTCTTACATATAAGAGATAAGAGTGTGCCATTAAGGTGAGATATTGTGAAAATGCACTTTAATTTGTAATGTTAGAAACCGTTGTATGTTGCAGACTTTTAGTAAAACCAGCAATGATGATTTAGAAATGTCTGTAGGTTGTACACTTAATATGACTCAAAATTGACAATATATATATATTTGTGTGTGCTTTAAAAAAAAAACACGACCTTTGGATGAACGTGGAGGCTGGAAATCAACCTGAATCCATGGGATGATTTATGTTTTTCACCCGGATGATTTTCAATTTCAGGTAACCTTGCTAACGTTACATGTACTGCGTTAGGCTAACCGAGACTTGTTATTGCACTTGCATGTTGTTGCTCTTTTGTTGGTTTTGATTGCTTCTATTGTCCTCGTTTGTAAGTCGCTTTGGATAAAAGCATCTGCTAAATGACTAAAATGTAATGTAAATGTAAGAATAAGTACCTACTTTTAGGTTGTTAGTAGAACATATAATTAACAGTATTATTTTTATTTATTTACTTTTCCCCATATTGAAATAACAAACTGAAACATTTGAATGAACGTGGAAATCAGCTTGAATCTTCATGAGATGATTTTTACTTTCAGGTAAGAAAACGTATTCATTTTATTTGTATTGAAACAACAAACTGGACCATATGAATGAAGACGGAAATCTGTCTGAATCTTTGGGATGATTTTCAGTTTCAGGTGAGAAAACTACCTATTTTAGGTTGTTAAAGAAGAATTAACACTATTGTTCTTTTTTTTGCATTGAAACAACAAACTGCATTATTAAAGGGAACAGGCCTGAATTGTTCTTTAGATGATTTTCAATTTCAGGTAGAAAGAAGTAAAAATGTTTGCTTGTTAATAGGTTTTTATGTGAAAGTCTGAAATTTGAATGATCACTAAAACGGAATACTTTGCTAAAATGTTCAGTGGACATTTAAATATGCAGTGAAGTGCATTCGTGATTTAGGATCAAAGCCAATGTCTTTGGCCAAATAGAATTGCCTAAAACTTTATAATACACCATCTGTGATGATAATCTGTCATTTGTTTTGTGTTTACGTAACATGTATTGTTGTCTACATGTAAGATTGATTATACTCGGCTCTTTCTGACACCAGACGGTTAACTTTGCCACCTGCTGGCTCTTTTGAGGAACACAGTTGTACAAAAAATTTAACTTTGTCCCATTAAATATCCTAAGTGTCTAACTGTCGTATCTGGTATCATTAATAGAAAAACAAAAACAAGAGAAACAAGCTACTTTTTGATTGTTAGTAGAACTCATAATTAACACCATTGTTCATTTTATTTTCACAAACTGCACCATTGGTGAAAACTATCCTGAATCACCCTAGGAATGATTTTCAGTTTCAGGTAAGAAAAACTACCTATTTTTTGGTCGTTAGTCGACCTCATTATTAACACAGTTGTTCATTTTATTTGTATTGAAACAACAAACTGCACCACTGGAGGAAACCGGCCTGAATCGCTCTTGGGATGATTTTCAGTTTTAAGGTAGGAAGAAATACCAATTTTAGGTTGTTAATAGAACACTAACTCTATTGTTCTTTTTATTTGTATTGAAACAACAAACTGCAACATTTGAATAAAGGTGGAAATCGGCTCGAATCTATTTTGGCATGATTTCCAATTTCAGGTAAGATTAACTACCTATTTTTAGGTTGTTAGTAGAACTCATAATTAACACTATTTTTCTTTTTTGTATTGAAACGACAAACTGCATAATTGGAGGAAATCAGCCTGAATCATTCTTAGGATGATTTACAGTTTTAAGGTATGAAGAATCAATTGTAGGTTGTTAAAAGAACTCATGATTAACACTATTGATCTTTTTAAAAAAAAAATAACATTAATGATTTTCAGTTTCTGGTGAGAAAAATACATATTTTAGGTTGTTAACAGAACTCATAATTAACACTATTTTCCTTTTGCAATTGATACATTTCAACAACAAATGGCAACATTTGGTGGGAGCTGTAAAGGTGAAGGAGGCTTGAATGGGATGATTATCAATTTCTCAAGTCATAAAACAACAGCTTATATTTTAGACTTCACAAGATGGAATGAAGTGAAGTGACATGAAGGCCAAGTCTGGTAACCCAAACTCAGAATGTATCCTCTGCATTTAACTAAGACAAATGACTGCCCTCAAGATTTGTATTTCTTATGCTATATTATTACCAAATATTGGATTCAGCTTTCTTTCATTTAGCACAGTTTAAGAGTGAATGTTGACAAAATTATCCACAAATAATATATATTTTCACTCAAAAACACTGATCAGTTAGTTCCAAAAAGAAATACAAAACTCGTGCTGATTAAAAACAAAAACAAAGACTGATTCCAATATTTGGTGGCAATATAGCATGAGAGACAACAAGAGATTTATATTTCATAAATAAAGGTTGTGTGACCAAATAAAAATATAAAGAATTATTCAAAATCGTCCCTTCATTATTAGCCATTTTATTGCCAAATTACATGCCTCGTGTGCTTGCAAAGTGATTTTTGTAATATACTGTAAATTAACCTGATGGAGTTCTGCTCATTTGGATCATGTTGTAATGAATGTCCCTGTCTGAATGAAAGCAGACTTACTCAGATGAGCAGGGTTACGCTGAGGACATGCTCAACTGGCCTTCAGTACCACACAGACATCGAGACCTTTGTTTCCCAAGACAAAACCGTATCTATCAGTGAGAGAGCACAGCTCTACCCACACAACACATACAAACCCATCCAACCGACAGGCTTCATAGAGCTTAAAGAGTGAAATTCAAGCTCTTTCCCAGCAATTTCAAGCGCTTGGTGATTTTCAAAGGTGGGGAAACTGTTATAATAAAATATAATATTTATAAACTTATAAAAAGTAAAAAAAACTGCTCAAAAGGAGACCAGTAGGGAAACTGTATGAAAGGGAGACCATTGCAAATAATGTTTAGCATGTTCTCACTGCTTCAGCAGCAAAATAAATAAATCAATAAAAAACAATTGCATTTCCATGACAATCCAAAAAGGTAAAAATATCGAGAAATAGATGTCAAAGTTACTCTCTCAGCAGCTTGACTAATTTTCTGTAATGTACTTCCAGTGTAGTATAACACAAAAGTATAGTGATATAAATGTACTTAAAATATACTTATAGTTAACTAAACCAAAATTTTCGTTACTTGAATTAAAACTGGAATACACAACACGAAAATCTGAACAGATTTTTTTAATCTGAACAGATTTTTAAAACACAAGGCATCATACACTTCATGACTTTGTAAATAGTGATAAAGGAAAACTGGGCATCATTAACTACGTGTCTGAAGATCATACACTACCAGACTTTAAAGTTGTTCCGATCACAACAAACTCATGCAGAAACGTGCACCTTGTTGCTAGGAGATGCATGACAAATGAAAACATATGTGTTCTAAAATCGGCTAAAAATATCAAACATGTTTTATATCCTCTGACTGGATCGGAGTCTGTGACCATAATACACTACGAGATTTTCTGTGGAATCTGTCAGCTGTAATCTGCAGACTAGCTCTGATTTTCCTCAACTAGCGTTACCTTTTTCAGACTGTAAAATTGGGGAAATATCGGGGCAAAAATCACGTAGTGTATTCCAGGCTTAAATAAACCAATATCAAATATAATATTAGAAACTTGTCAGTCACCTGCAGAACTTTCCACATTCATTTTTTATGATTGGCTCTCACACTAATTTACCCTGTTTAGTAAATTGGGCCCATAGTATCTCACTAAAATAACACTACTAATAAACACTAAAACATTTAAGTCACATAAGATATAATACTGTAGTATTTTATTCATGTTAAACACAAAATGGTAAAAAAATTACATTTATTAAAAAAAACATTTAATGATTCAGTACAAACAATGACAAGACAAGTATCACCAGTATATTAAATAAAACTGAAAATTCTGTGTGAGGTATGTGTCTCTGTATTGATGTAAGTCCATCAAATGCTTCATAACACTAATAACACTAATAATAATTCATACATTACAGAGTCAATTAAAAACACACAGAAATTTTCAGCGTAATTATGTTAGTGTAGTTCTATTTCTAGAAGAATTCATTTTTGGTCTGAGGCAAAAATTGGCTCATCTCCTCATTAGCACCATGATCAGTATATATAGTTTCACTGGCCCAGGATCAGTGCATTAAGGCAGTCAAAGACACAAGTTAATATTCAAAATCAGATCCTGATTATGTCTCTGTGGTAATAAGTGCTTTAAAGAATAGAGGCTAATGTTTAAACCACAATTATTTGACAAACTATACTTGTAATTAGGTGCTAGTAACAAGAGCAGGGACGTGAACTGTGTTGGGTGCAAAAGAAGGGTGAAGGTCCAGCTCATTGGTCACCTGTAATTGAGTACTGTTAGCATCAGGCTGGTTGGTCTTTGGATACTCATCTTCATCATTTTGGTGCTTTTCAAACAGGTGCTCTGCCTCTTCAGAGAGCCGTGCATCTTCATCTCTTTCTTCTTTCTGTGAAAAATCCCAACAAAAACATTATAATATGACAATTCTGATTCTTAGATATTCCGATTATACTAAGATAAAGGACTGCCATACCTCCCTCTTTGACCGGCTGTATTCGTCTATGGCATACTGGTATTTAGCTGAGGTGATGCCAAAAAGCGATGCCATTCGCTCACCGAGGTAGTCACAAGCTGAAAGATGGGACAGGCAGAAATTGACAGTTATGATCATTTTAATATGAATATTTATATGTGGCATAAGTAAGGGTGAGAAATAAGCATGTGCACAAACATCCATCAAGAATTCAAGCAAAAATGTTTATGTATTCATCTATACAGAGTCATAAAAACAACAACAAAAAAAAACTGGCTTTTTAAAGTGCTTAGTGAATCTCTGGAGTCGCAGGATTTCAAATGATTAAACAAAATCTCATGATATGGTGCTTGAACTAGACAGAATAAAACACAAAAAAGAATCATATATGTAAAATAATGTGTTTTGCATATTTGAATAAAACACGAAAACCAACATGTCATAATTATTTAACATCATCCACAATGGCCCGAGGAGGATTTCACTGCTAACTGCACAGCCACAGACACAAACGTAAATATGAAAAAAAATGATATAAAATTAATCCCCAGGCATGATTATGCACATTTCTAAGAAAAGCTAAGATTGTTTATTTTGCAGAAGCTGGCGTGGTGTTAAGATGGGGATAAAATATTGTGGATAGGTGATACAAATTTGTATTTTTTCGTATGGTATAATGTAATTGCAGTGGTTTTCAAACTTTTTTAAGAGCGAGCGTATTTTTTTAATTTTTAAATTGATGTGACCCATTTACAGTATCTCACAGAAGTGAGTAGACCCCTCACATTTTTGTAAATATTTAATTTTATCTTTTCATGTGACAACATTGAAGAAATAACACTTTGCTATAATGTAAAATGAGTGTACAGCTTGTATAACAGTGTACATTTGCTGTCCCCTTAAAATAACTCAACACACAGCCATTAATGTCTAAACCACTGGCCACAAAAGTGAGCATACCCCAAGTGAAAATGTCCAAATTGGGCTCAAAGTGTCAATATTTTCTAGCACTGCCTTAACCCTCTTGGGCATGGAGTTCACCAGAGCTTCACAGGTTTCCACTGAAGTCCTCTTTCACTCCTCCATGATGACATCACAGAGCTGGTGGATGTTAGAGACCTTGCGCTCCTCCACCTTCCGCTTGAGCGATGCCCCACAGATGCTCAATAGGGTATAGTTACCTATACGTCGGTCACTCCGAGTCACGTTGGATGACCGACGAATTGGGATCTCTCCAGAGAGACCTATCCACTTCGAGTTTAACTAAATGAGCCAATGAACATTGGCATGTAGTAATTCACATCCAGCTGCCGCTGATCACAGTGTGAGTATAAGAGGCAGCAGGTGCACCGCATTAATTCATCCTTTCACTTCGGAGCTGAGCGGTAGTGGTTGAAGCTACTGCTCTCCTTTCCACAGAAGAGTGTTCGGAAAACGAGTGCGGGCGTTACGGCGCAGCAGCGGTGGTCACGGTCGCACGGGAGAGAAAAAGATCATCTTCCTGCTGACAGCCACACCAGGCCTCTGCCGCGATCTGGCATTCGTTCCCCAAGTGGAGTTCCTCCCTCTCTAGCACTCCGCTGCCGGCGGGGGTGCAGTTGGATCGGGCTGGGACCTCTGCAGAGTGAGGTACACCACCCGTTTCCTTCGGTGCTCCCCCTGACGACCGGATGTCGATCGCTGCATCAGAGGGCGAGCTCTCTCTCTCCGGGGATGACGACTCAGCTGCGTTGCCCCCTTCGCGTGTGATAGCGTTGTCCGAGCCAGATGGCTATGTTTTCCCAGGCCGCCGAGAATGTCGGGCTTGTTTGAAATCCTCCACCGCTTCCCGATTCTTCGAGGCTGGACGAGTGGTTTCTCGGTGGAAGTCGTGCTGGTTCTCAGAGCCTCCCTCCGGTGCCATTCTCCCGGAAGTGCATGAGGAGCTTACAAGATTGTGGAAGGCACCTTTCACTGCCCGAAACAAATCTGGGAGCCCCCTCGATGGTGGAGCCGCTTTGGGGTACACGGGCATCTCCTCTGTGGAGCAGTCTGTGGCCATGCAACTGTGACCAACAGCCGCTACCACTCTGTGGGGTGATCCGTGTCTCCCCTCGCGGGCCTGTTTGTACTCGTAAGGTCTAACTGGCAGTGCTTACAGAGCCTGTGGGAGGTGGCTTCTGCCCTCCGCGCCATGGCGTTACTGCAGGTCCACCAGGCCTAAGACCTGAAAGACCTGCACAAGGGTGGTCATGACCTGGTAGTTCTACATGAACTGCGTGCTGCAATGGACCTCGCGCTTCGAGCGATGAAGGTGACCGCACAGTCTCTGGGTCGTGCGATGTCCACGCTAGTGAGCCAGGAGCGCCATCTCTGGCTGTGTCTCACTGACATGGAGCAGGAGAAGGTACAGTTCCTGAATGCTTCTGTGTCACAGACCAGCCTCTTTGGCGACGGTGTCGAGAGCAGTTCTCGGCAACACAGAGGCAGACTGTGGCGATCAGACACATCATGCACCGGAGGAAACCTGCTGCTTCCTACCCGGCTTCAGCCCCTCAGCCTTCTCGCCGCCGTGGGCACCCCCCTGCGGCTGCCTTCGCTCCCACGCTGCCACAGTAGCTGTCCACTAGGCAGCGTCGTAGAGCCGGTTGCTGTCAGGATGCCCAGCCCGTACAGGCCCCCGCCAAACCTGGCGGTAAGAGCAGGTGCAAGAGGCCCTGAGACGGGCGACCTAGAGATCGAGGAGACTGCTCGTCGGAGATGGTGAGTCACCTCTCCCTCCCCCGGGGGAGGGCCTGGTGGAGAATCTTGTTGTTGTTGTTTTGTTTTGTTCCGCCGTTGGCCTTGCAGCCAGTGGTACCCAAAACATCCGTAAAGGAGCGTTTCTCAGTCTCTGGGTCTCAAGAGGAGGACAGTGGTGAACCGTGCATCATGGGATCGCTTCCTCCTCCTTTCTCAACAGCAGGCAGCAGTGGGTTGCCCAAGAGCACTCTTCCTGCCCATTCGTGGAACTAGGCTGTAGCACTCGAGTCCCCGCTTCAAATCGTCACAGGCCAGGCCATCACAGGCCCCGGGCTGGGTCCCTGTTTTGCACCTCGCTGCCCCTCCATGGGTACGTCGGTGGTCCCGCTGGTCCCGCTGGCACGGTCTCTCTGAGACCTAACCCCCTCTGGGAGGAGGTGACTCCGCAGTGTGTAGGCATGGGACGATAACCGGTTTCAAGGTATACTGCGGTTTGGAAAAGTCACGGTTTCAAAACCACTAACATTTTCAGTTATACCGTCCCTGCGGTATGTGCAGTTTTTTTACGTGTCGTCAAAGACAGAACTCCTTCAGCTGTGTGCAGTGAAGAGCGCAGGGGTCACACGAACCCTCCCCCTCAGGTTGGTGCAGGCTGCAAGCAGTCAGTGAGAGTCGCTCTAGTGAGATTCTCCTGTGTGTATGATAATGGCTGAAGGAGATGAATCCCTGCAACTTTTTCCCCCATCGAAAATCACCAAGTCTGCCGTATGGGATTTTTTTCGGGTAGCGTAGATTAATGTTCCGCACACAACGATGTTCCATACAGATGACGTTTAAGTGCCGATCGCTAAATAAATACTTCCAGGTTGTACATAAACTATTTGTGTCATCTTCATTTCTCCCTCGATCAAGACAGAGACCCACCCGCCCGCCGTTTGTTTCAGTGTTGAAATAAATACTGTTTGGCTTGCTACCGAGGCAGATAACATGGCTAATTACACTGTTAGAGTGTTGTACGGAAAGAGACCGCGTGTGTTTGTGTGTGTGACACACTCGCGCTCTCTCTCTTTATGTATATGTGCAGGCACACATCCTCATACCTCACTGCTCCAAACTTAAAGATGAATGTGTAGAAAGTGAGCATGTCTCCAAAAACCTTCGCGTCACGAGCTTCCAGAACTCTGGACTGAACAAGAACACTCGTGTTCTGAGCGGTGAGTGGATTCCGACTCACTAAAACTCCTCTGATTGTCCATTGCGTTATAGAAATCAACAGATACAGTGCTCAGCATAAATGAGTACACCCCCTTTGAAAAGTAACATTTTAAACAATATCTCAATGAACACAAAAACATTTTCCAAAATGTTGACAAGACTAAGTTTTATATAACATCTGTTTAACTTATAACATGAAAGTAAGGTTAAAAATATAACTTAGAGAAAAAAAATGTCTGTTTTACTCAAATTAGGGTGATGCAAAAATGAGTACACCCCACTAAAAGTCTCATTTAACAAGAATTCAATCACAGGTGAGTCTAATTATTCATTACACAGGTGACAGTTGACTATAAAAGGGTGTTACTTAAAGAAAACCCCTTCCCATTTCATGCTGTCAGCAATGGCACCACATGAAAGAGAAATGTCCCAAGACCCGAGAAAGAAAATAATTTATTTACACAAGAAAGGTGAAGGCTACAAGAAGATCAGCAAAGCTTTACTTATCAGTCAGAATACTGTAGCAAAAGTGGTACAAACATTTAAAAAGATGGAACTGCAACCATCTCACAGAGACGCCCAGGTCGCCCACGGAAGTTAACACCTCATCAGGAGCGCCTTCTGATGAGAAGGGTTGAAGAAAATCGACATGCAAGTTCACTGCAGTTATCTAAAGAAGTAGAAAGCCAAACTGGGGTGACTATTTCCCGTGACACAATATGGCGTACACTGCAGAGGAATGGCATGCATGGGTGCGTCCACGAAAAGAAGCCTCTCCTAAAGCCCAGGCACAAAAAGCCCGCCTAGAGTTTGCCAGGGCCCATGCTGACAAAGATGAAGACTACTGGGACTCTATACTCTGGAGTGATGAGACCAAGATAAATGTTTTGGAACTGATGGCTTCAAAACTGCATGGCATCGCAAAGGTGAGGAATACAAAGAAAATGCATGGTGCCTACAGTGAAACATGATGGTGGCAGTGTCCTTATGTGGGCTGCATGAGTGCTGCTGGTGTCGGGAGCTGCATTTCATTGATGGCATCATGAATTCACAAATATACTGCTCTATACTGAAAGAGAAGATGCTACCATCACTCCGTGCCCTTGGTCGTCGTGCACTTTTCCAACATGACAATGATCCTAAACACACATCTAAGGCCACTGTTGGATTTCTTAAGAAGAACAGGGTGAAAGTGATTCAGTGGCCAAGTATGTCTCCTGATCTGAACCCAATCGAACACCTATGGGGAATTCTGAAGAGACAAGTTGAGCATCACTCTCCATCCAGCATCCAATCTCTAAAAGAGGTCATTCTTGAAGAATGGAAAAAGACAGATCTGGCAAAATGTCACCAACTTGTTCATTCCATGCCTAGAAGACTTGGTGCTGTCATTAAAAATCATGGAGGCCAGTACTAGATTTAGTAGTTTTTGTTGTGGGGTGTACTCATTTTTGCCTCACCCTAATTTGAGTAAAACTGAAAAATGTGTAATCTAAGTTATATTATTAACCTTACTTTCATGTTATAAGTTAAACAGATGTTATATTAAACTTAGTCTTGTCAACATTTTGGAAATGGTTTTTGTGTTCATTGAGATATTGTTTAAAATTTTACTTTTCAAAGGGGGTGTACTCATTTACGCTGAGCACTGTACGTCTCTTATTTGCTACAATGTACAACACTGCAAAACAGAGCGTAAACACAAATACACATTTGATTCTGACCTTAGGCAGCTGTCAGTTATTTTCGTTATGTTGTTTATGTTTATTTAGTTGCTTCTTTCCTGAGTCTTGAACTTGGTTACATACATATGTTTTCCTTAAATCATCCTGGCGACCCATTTCTTAAGCCTCTGGAAAACAACTGGTATAATGTATTTGTATTGTGACATAAATGTAAAAAAAAAAAAAAGAGAATATATATACACACACATACATAGACTATATGTAATTGTAGATAGGTAGTACAAATTTTCTTTTTTATTCATAAAGTCAAAAGGTTTGACAAAGATGAAAAAGTTTACACAATTTAAAACTGACATCCAAATGTATTTAGAAATAAAATCTAAGAGTGTTTTTTAACCCCGATATGTATTGTTATGCAATTTTTTATATAATATGCTTGGTCAGACATAAGGATTTGTTACAAAAGATATCAGCAAAGAAGGCAAACAAGATATATTGGCTTTAACGTGCAAACAAAATACTTCAGCATATACATTTTTGGATATCTGGAACAATTTACAAAATGACTCAAATACCGTTTTCAGTTTGTCATGCTAGTTTAAAGATCCAGTTTTCAGTTTTGAATCAGACTTACCAGATATAGTGGATGTAGCTGCTCTCCACATCTGAAACCAGACATATGGGCCCCAAGTCAGCTTGGACTAAAAAGAGTAAAAATAAAAGTTATATTCAACTCTTGTTCAGATTTTTTTTTCATTGTACAGAAAACCCCTACATTACAGGTTTTGAATGACATGAGGGTGAGTAAATGATGACAGAATGGGTGAACTGAAGGATCCTTCAGGGCTTTTGTTCAAACACACATACTGTGTCTATGGAGGACAGAAGGTCTTTCTTCACGTTCTGTGTTTTGTCTTCCTCCTCCTCATCTGTGCTGTATTCTTCCATGGTCTCCCCGCTGGAGAAATGAATAATGCGGCGTGGGGTCTTCTCTTTTCTGTCCAGATCACCAAGCTCCACACACTCATATTCCTTCTCTTTTCCAGAGCTCTGTCCACAGGCACACAGCAGATATATTACAAATAAGTCGGTTATGCACAATATGATTGACTTTTAAACTGGAATGAGGGAAGAACTGGCCAAGTGCCCTTAAAAAACAAACAAATACAAATTAATAGTACTTTTCCACAATACCACAGTAAGTATTGCGTCTAAAATTATAAATGTATATGGGTCTGCTTAAAAAATCTGTATTGCTTCAAACCATTCTGACATTTTCAATTCTTTATTTAATGTCTATTACCATATTATCTTTCCCTGTAGTAATTAACTTTTGGTGGAACAGAAAAGTTAGATAATCTGACCGGTTTGGGTTTATATGTAACAAACAATTAGTATATAATTTAATAATAATTTGTTACATTTATATAGCGCTTTTCTAGGCATTCAAATCACTTTACATAGTAGGAGATATCTCCTCATCACCACCAGTGGTGTATATATATATATATATATATATACAAAAATAAAGACGTTTAGTATTTTATTTTAGCGTTATTATGTTAGAGATGACCATGGTTTAATTCCTGGCACAACGTGAATGTATAAATTAAATCCAAAATGATAACAGTACAATAAAACAGTGCAAACTTTCATTATAATTTATTGGGTCATAAAATAAATGTAAACATATATCCGAGTTATTCAGACGTGTAATATTACGCCTGATTTAAATTAGTCAAATCTATAATTTACCTTGTCAGGGTCCATATCATGAGTGACAGTTATACTGACGCTGGATAGATAAAGGGGTATTGCTGCCATCGCTATTGTGTACAAACTCCGCTTTCCAGTGCAGCAGCATCAACCCAAAGTCCAGGCGGAGACATGTGTTCACGCCACCGCACAGCAGCAACAGCAGCCTCCAGCTCCAGGCGGTGCCGACAGGAAAGCACTATATTTGCGCCACCTAACGTTCTGGGGTGTAATTATTTTTTGCTTACAACAATTTGCCTTATTTATTTCTGTGTCTGAGGAATTCTACAGAATTGGAGCAAAGTCAGAGTTGGAAACATCTTGAATTTTTTTTTTTTACATAAATGTTGTACGTATGCAAATTGTATAATACCCAAGCTACGCATTTCTAGTAATTATGCAGTTAAGTTTCGTACTGAATTTTCAGAAAGTTCTGTTCAGAAATGTTCTCTCCCCAAATTTGTCACTATCGAAACAGTAATATATAATATAATAAGAAGGGTTATATTGACCTATTAAGATTTTGCTTGCATCTCCTTGTAAATGTATATATTTGTTTGCCGTTTTATTAAAACCTTTTCAGAGATACATCATCAATGACAATTTTAACAATATTTAATTTGAGATTTGTTGTATTTTGAATCCAATTTTTCTTTGTAAAAGGCAAAAAGTTGATCATGCTGATTTCTAAGTTAAGGATTCATTGGTTGGAATATACATTGAACCAAACAATCGTAACATCATAACATTGAGAATTCAATATACTTATTTTTTTGACAAAACACAAACATTTTTGGTAGTGACTTCACATTTTCAGTTGTGACAGTAATGTTTTGGTAGCGACCACATCTCATTACAGAATTTAAACTCTCATACCACCTAAAACATACTAAAATTTTGTTTATTTCCCCCAAATAAAGGATTATGTGTTGTCTTTGGTCACTACTGAAACAATGATGGCATGTTTCGGTCATGACTGTTATGGTAGTGACAATTTTAGATACTGTTTAACCTAGCTCAAATATACTAAAACCAGCATATGGTAAGCTAGCCAAATTCTGAACAGTGGTACACATAAAAACAATGTTATTGAATAACACCAAACAAAGTGTGCTTAATAACAGAAAAAAGGTGTTTGGAAGTGGCATTCCGTTATACAGATTTTCAGACTTTTGAACACATTTATCTCAAAATTATGGGAACTAACTATCAGTCTCAGCCAATGGTCTAAATAAAACATACACTTTTTCGATTGTGACATGAAAATGTGGGACACAAGTTTCGTAATTTACAAAGACATTTACAAAATCTATTTTTAAAAACAAGAATGGAATAAAATGCAAAAATAAAAATGTCAATAAAAATTTCATAAGTTGAAATGTAAAAATATTAGATGTATAAAATAATATTACAATAATATAATTATCTTCTTGTTCAGGATGTTGCAAACAGTAGTTATTTGTCAAAGTGTATTTGTAGTCATGTGTTTAATTATATATAATACAAAATAAACATTCCATAAAAATTCTAATAAAAGATACAACATTTCAGTACAGCTTTAAATAAAACAAAAAAATTAAGCATGACAACTAAAGTACTCAAACAACATATTTAAACTGTATTAACACTCTGGCAGAAAGTGACAAAAAAACTCATCAGGAGGCAGTTCCAGTTTTATCAGTTTTAAATTGAAAATAATTATAAACAGAAAAAACAAGCAATTTGTAGACAAAAATGCAATGCTACATTATATACTAATGACAAAATAAGCCAGCCTCTACTAAAAAAATAACAAATAACATTGGTTTTAACTGCAGGTAACACAGTCATTAACATTTCACTTCATTATTCAAGAATATTGATTTCAAGAGTTTAGTTTCCAACTCCAATAGGTTGTTGGTGCTGAAGGCCCAGTCAAGCTTAAAGAGAGAGAGAAACAAAACCACAAACACATTCATATTTTTTGTTAGATTCATATGTGCTATTAGGACATTAAAAAACCTTGACTTGGCACTAGAGATGCACCGATACTGAATTTCTCTGCCGATACCGATAGCCGATTATTTAGAGTGAAATCGGCCGATACTGATACCGATAGTTATGTACATCCACGCACCCCGTCCGCGTGCAGGCAATTTTTTGTAAAGTCCAAACACTTGTACTGCGCTTGTGTCGAACTCGCAATTCTTGCTCATCCGTGGATTAGTATGCTTTGAAAGCTGTACGGACGCGGCTGTGCACGAGATGGAACGGAACACGGAAAGTGAAGTATATCTGGGCCTTAAGATTTCTGATCACGTGAAAAGAGTGAGAGAGGAGCTTTCAATGGAAGCTCTTTGGGAGCAGAGTCTGGTTTATACTTGCCGCGTCAGCACGAGCGGCAAAAAATAAGCAAATACTGAGGAAACGATGGCGGATGGGATGGAGGATTTCGTTTTCAATTATCTTTAGTGTCGCTTTTTATTGTTAATGCCTTATTGTCATGTTAATTTTGACCGCCCCTAAATTCAACAGAGATTTGCTTCAAGCACAGTATGAGTTGCAGTCTGACACATTTTTCCGCCTCTTGATTGACAGAATATAATCGCCCTGACCCTCGGCTGATTTTGAACAACCGGTCTATAGTGAAATAAATTGCTTTAGTTGGCCGATACCGATTGTTGGCCGATTGGTGCATCTCTACTTGGCACTCTATTAGAAGGTGTTTGAACACAACAGGAAAAAATAAAGGCCTTTGTGATTACACTTAAAAATAAAAACACTTACCACTGCTGCTCAGGACCATCAATGATGTCAGGATTGTGTCCTCCATCACATCATCTGTGCTTCTGGTTAAGGATTCTATTACAACAACAAATCTACAGTTACAAGCCCAATTTTATTTTAATGTAATTTTGCCAATACCTTTCCACTACATTTCAGATGTTGCTTAATATTACAAAATATAAATTTACCCAACACTGCTTCAGTCAGCAAGTTGGATCCAACACTCTTGGTTGATCTGTTCTCATTAAAGTGGTGAATTATGTTCCTCATTTGAAACAGATGTGTTGACGGCAAAGACATGTTCAAAAAGTAGTCGTTCTTCTTCATTTGAGCGAACAGTTGCTCTGAAATCTCACTACTGACTTTGTCAGCCAGCTGAGGCACGAGGGTGAGCTTCCTCAGAACATCTCTATCTGTGCTGCCTTCAGGAAAACGGTCACACAGTATGTAATGATCAGCTGAACCCGTCACTGGGTGTCCGTGAGGATCTGTTCCTCTGTTTTCTTCATCCAGCCAGGGCAGGGACACATTCAGCTGTCCACATCTGGCCAGTTCTTTGTTAGCTTGAGTGGGTTCCACCAGGCATCCTTCAAATGGAGAGAAGGGTAACTTTTCTGGTGCCCTTAGATTGGTGTGTTTTGCAAGTGCCTGTGCAAAGTCATAAATTATGACATTAGGCATATGATGCCATGATAACAGCAAATCGGCAAAATCTTGAGGGCTTTCAGCTCGAAGATTGCATTTTATGGTGTAAACAATTCCACAGGGGCACATAATCACTCCCCAGCCTCCTAATAAAAGACAGAACAACACAGAAGAGAGAGAAAAAATGTAATAGGTTAAAGAGTTAGTTCACCCCAAATTAAAATTATGACATTAATTACTCACCCTTGTGTCATTTCAAACCCGCGAGACCTCCGTTTATCTTCGGAACACAAATTAAGATATTTTTGATGGAATCTGAGAGCTCTCTGACCCTCCATAGATAGCAAGGGTCCTTACATGATCAAGGTCCAGAAACGTAGCAAGGAGATCGGTAAAATAATCCATGTGACATCAGTGGTTCAACCATAATTTTACAAAGCTACGAGAATACTTTTTGTATGTGAAGAAAACAAAAATAACGAGTTCCTTCAACAGTTCGTCTCCTCTACGTCAGCATAGCGCCAGCGGATACTCTCCAAAATGGCGCTAGGGTGACGCGGAGGAGACGAATTTGAATAAAGTTGTTATTTTCTTTTCTTTTGCACACAAAATGTATTCTCGTAGCTTCATAAAATTATGGTTGAACCACTGATGTCACATGGATATCTTAATTTGTGTTCTAGATGAACGAAGGTCTCATGGGTTTGGAACGGCATCAGATTCCATCAATTAATATCTTAATTGTGCTGGGATGAACGAACCCTTTAATGATAAACTGAAAAGTGAGTAATTAATGACAGACTTTTTTTCTTTGGTATTAAAATACATTGGAAATATTTTAAAATACACTAAAGCTTGGAGTATGATTTTTCTTTACAAATATTTTATTCTTAACATGCATTAAATTAATAAAACCAAATGGCACAAGGTTACAATATATTTCTATTTTGTACTATTAATCAAAGAATCCTGAAAACAAAGAAATAAAAATTACGGTTTTCACAAAAATATTAAGCAACAACTGTTTTTAACATTAATAATAAGAAGAAATGTTTCTTGAAAACCAATTCATGTTTGCTGTCCCCAGAATACATTACATTTGAAAACTTATTCAAATAGAAAATAGTTTTTACTGTAATATTTCCCAATATTAGTGTGTTAATGCATTTACAATCAAATGAATGCAGTCTGTGAGAGTGAGAATAAGACACTTTCAAAATCAAAATTAAAACAACAAAAATCTTTCTGACCCAAACTTTTGAACATGCATTATTTAAAAGTATAAATATGTATTATTTAGCTATTAATACAAAAAATTATTAATTCATACATATTTTATGGGGAAATAATATTTGTTTTAACTATCTTTACCGTGTCATTAAAAGGTCAACATATCTGCATGTTGTTCACACCTACTGACTTTGATTTGGCAAATCAAATTTTTTTTATGTTAGAACCAATAATTAATTCCACAATACCACACATTTACAGGAATTGAGTTAAAACAGTAGAATACAAATTAAACTCACCAGAGGCACTCCAGATTTTTGAATAGATTTTGTCATATGTTTGCTTGGATTTCAATTCTTTGCACAATCTAAGAAGGAGATCGCTGAGATCCAGTGGAGTCCACACCGCATTCAATGCATACAGTTCTAATCACGTCATCCTGTCAAAACCAATATTATTTCATAAATGTTCATTTGAATGCAAATAATTTATTCAAAACACTGAAAGTGTTGTTATACTAATAAAGCAAACCTTCTGTTTGAAAAGTTCTTCTCTGAGTCTTTCCTCTGTAACTGTCATTTTTAAAATCTCGGATGAAGTGTGGACTTTCTCAAACTCTGTGTTTAGCACAGTGTCTGAATGCCGTGTGTTTTTGCCAATCCAAGGAGCCCAAAAGTGATAACTTGGCGGTACTGCAAATGGATTGTGTTCACCATCTAAAACAGCAGAAGAAAAAAAATCAGAAGGTGCATTCTTTCCAAAAGTTTACTATATAGTTTAATATCCACTATATGCATATACTCTCAACAAATCCTCGACAGATCATCTCTTTGGACAGTGACTCCCAGAACTCTTCCAGACTGACCTCCCCTTTAAAATTCTCTGGAGGTTTTTCAATGTCATTTTCTGAAAACATAACATGAGTATTTTACTATGACAAGAACAACATGTCAAAAAAGTATTAAAGGATTAAACTGGCAAATGAACAGCATTACAATTGTTATACCTGATAATGTTGAAGCAGTCTGTTTGTGTACACCCATGATAACCACCGGAGGATGATCGCCACAGGTGGGGCATGAATACTTGTATTCATGATCTGTGAGGGCTTCAAACTGCAAATAAGCATCCAGCATTGTGTCTGGAGGTGGAAACTCCACCCCTGTCGTAAGTTGTAAAAACTCAACTGCTCTGCTCACTGAAGTATGGACCTACAGAAAATATTGGTTGATTGCAACCTCCCCCAAAAAGTTCAAACACTTTCAACATTTAACATTTAAAAATAGCATTTGACAACTCAACACATTCATGGATCAGTGACAAAAGTATTCATGATAAGGAAAATGAATAGTCTACTTAAAAAACATAGAAATGTTGTTGAAATGTACACTTTGTATACCTTGTGACAAAGAAGTACACGTTAACACACTTTTGAAAAAAATATATACTGAAATGTGAAGTGATTGTAATATTTTCATACAATTCTTTGCATGTTATTTACAATTAAATGAAAATGTATTATAGTTACATTTTTTATTAAATACAAGTTAGTTAAAGTTAAAAGTGCTCTTTTGACCCACTTAAGTCCATCTTTATATGCAATTTCATAATTATTTCTGTTGTCTTTGTAATAGGGTTAAAGTGTAGTGCCAAATGATAAACTAAAATATTAAACGTGTATGTCATGTTTGTAAATATATTTTCTAATTACACATTTTTTATGACAAATACAATTTAGTACATTTAAAATATATACACTTTAAATGTATTATCATCCCTAAGATAAGATGATTAAAACAATTATTTAAAATGTACTTTAAAGTAAAACTCTTAATTTGATATTATTACTGTACTAGAGTGTGTTAGGAAAGTCATAAAAAGTATATTTGAGTACAAATTAAAGGCTTTTTAACTTCATATAAGTCTATTTTATTGGCTATTAAGGTTTTTTATAATCTGAAGAATACTAAAATTGCACATTTAGTAGAATTAAGTGTGCTTTTTTCTTTTAGTTTTTTACAAGGGTATCTGATATTATAACAGAATTATTGATTATAACAGATATTGATTTATTATATACTTTTTTTCTGCTTGTTTTCAGTTGGACCACGCAACTTTGAATTGGCCAAAACAAATTAAATTGGCCCTCAAATTTTCTTTGCTTAAATATTTTTAAGGAAATAATAATAAAATATTATGTCAAACTACTTAAAGGGGCCATCGGATGCAAAATGCAAAAAAATCCCCAATAAGAATGATTACTTTCTCAGATCAGGCTGTTCTGAGATTCTTGGCAGAGTGACATAGTTCTGCTCAGGCCCCTCCCACGATTGTTGATTGACACTGCTGTTTTAGCACAGACCCACACTGAGTGAGCTGGAAAAAATCTGCCATTGTTTCGACGCTGGAGCAGGTTTAGACAAAAATGTCTCCTAAGCAATTGAGGCGTTTTGTTTTGTTGCTGGATGTAATAATGAACATAGCAGTCATCATTTACTCCCGACATCTGAGCCGCTGAAGACACAGGAGATTACATTTGTCTTTGAAGGGAATGCACCCCTGATCTACCTAAAATGTGTTTATGTTCACGTGAAACATTCGCGATCCAGCCTCACCAACAGAAGTAATTTTTTTTATTTTGTATTAATCTTTGCAAAATTCCGCTAAAGTTTACAGTCTCACGAGAATGGCTCTTCACCCTGAGGAAGAGAGAGGAAGGGTGAGCAGAGCTCATTAGCATTTAAAGGGACATGCACCGAAATGGGTCGCTGTGAACAGCGCTTTTTTTGAAAGGGTAAAAAGGGTGTTGTTTTACACTACCATTGAGCAATTGTAATCAAATTATGTTATAGATTTTTGGTAACACTTTATTTTAGGGTGTCTTAACTAGTTGCTTATTAGCATGCATATTACTAGAATATTAGCCATTCATTAGTAGTAATTAAGCACATAATAATGCCTTATTCTACATGGCCTTATTCTACATCCGTAATCCTACCCAATGCCTAAACTTAACAACTACCTTACTAACTATTAATAAGCAGTAAATTAGGAATTTATTGAGGGGAAAGTCATAGTTAATAGTGAATAAGTGTTCCCTATTCTTCCGGTACTTCCGGTGGCGCTGCTGAGTTCAGACGCCTGTGAATTAGCTCCGCTCAGAACTGTGCTTTTTATGTGGGTTTTTTTACCTATTTTTTACTTCTCTTTTTGATACGTGTATCGTCTGCAATGATTATGTACGACAGAAGAACACTTTTGGACATTGGACAGCGCTACACTAACCTGATTAAGGATACTTTATCCACGGACCCAGCGTGGCCATTGGAGATACTTCGGAGCACCGAGTTGAACAATGACCACCTGAACAACCGCAGTAGGCGAAAGAAACATTGCGGGAGACACGCTGGAATACGCAACAGACTGAGGAAAAGGGCTCACAGCCCTCCTCTACCAAGTATTCTGCTCGCTAATGTCCAATCCTTGGAGAATAAGATGGACGATCTTAGAGCCAGGATTAGTTTCCAACGGGACATTAGGGACTGCAACATCTTTTGTTTGACTGAAACATGGCTCACGCCGACTGGGACATGTTCCGGGCGAGTTCATCTGACGTCAGCGAATTCACGGATGTAGCTTTAAGCTTCGTAAACACGCTAACCGAACAGGCCACTGAAACGGTAACAATAAGGACTTTTTCTAATCAGAAACCGTGGGTGGACAGATCAATCCGTGTTGTGGTTAACCATCGTACTGCCGCATACAACGCTGGTCTGTTGTCGGGAAACATGAGCGAGTACAAGGCATCGTGTTATGCTCTCCGACGTGCAATAAGAGCTGCTAAGCGTCGGTACAGAGAGAGAATTGAGTCACATTTCCAGCTCAATGACTCTCGACGCATGTGGCAGGGACTGAAGACCATCTGTTCCTCTGGAAATAACTCCTCCGCAGAGGTGAGAGCAGATCCGTTGCTTTATCCGTATAAAAATCTGTTATAATCCCTGTGCCTAAGAACAGTAAACCCTCTTGCCTGAATGACTATCGTCCAGTTGCCCTCACATCGACAGTCATGAAGGTTTTTGAGAGACTTTTAAAGAAACACATTTGCTCCTCCATTCCTGCTACTCTGGACCCTCTTCAGTTTGCCTATCGGCCAAATAGGTCTACTGATGATGCCATCTCCCAGGTACTGCACTCCTCCCTCACTCACATCGACAGCAAAAATGGCAACTATGTCAGGCTGTTATTCATTGACTATAGCTCAGCTTTCAACACTATAGTCCCCACCAAGCTAGCTGTCAAACTCTCAGACCTCGGCCTAAACACTTCACTCTGTGACTGGATTCAAGATTTCCTCACCGCCAGACCACAAGTGGTGAAAGTCGGCCAGTTCACCTCCAACTCCATCACCCTGAACATAGGAGCCCCACAGGGCTGTGTCCTGAGCCCCCTGCTCTACTCTCTCTACACACACGACTGTGTGTCCTCTCACAGCTCCACTTCTATTGTCAAATTTGCGGACGATACTGTGGTTCTGGGCCTCATTAACAACGATGACGAGGCCGCATACTTGGATGAGGTGGAGAGACTCACATCATGGTGCCAGGACAACTGTCTCTCTCTGAACGTGAGCAAAACTAAAGAGCTGATCATGGACTTCAGGAAGAGACAGCAGCGGCCCTACACCCCTCTTATGATCAGTGGGACCCCTGTGGAGAGGGTAAGCAGCTTCAAGTACCTCGGTGTAAACATCTCCGAGGACCTGACATGGACTACACACATTCAGACTCAGGTTAAGAAAGCCAGGCAAAGACTGTACCATCTGCGACAGCTGAGGAAATTCAGGGTCTCACCAGCTATCCTGAAAACTTTCTATTCAGGGGCCATAGAAAGTGTATTGACTCAGTGAATCTCAGTGTGGTATGGTAACGCCACAAACCAGGACTGCAAAGCTCTGCAGAGAGTCATGCATTTAGCTGAACACATCTCAGGGTCTGCTCTTCCCTCTCTGCAGGTCACCTACCTCAAACGCTGCAAAAGCAGAGCTGCTAAAATCATCAAAGACTCAAATCACCCCGGTAACCATCTTTTCCGTTTACTGCCATCTGGCAAGCGCTTCAGGAGCATGATGGCAAAAACTGAAAGACTGAGGAGGAGCTTCTTCCCTCAGGCCATCAGGCTCCTAAACACAAACCCAGTCTCATAATCACCTACAAGATTGTTACAGAAAATACATCCATACACTCATCACCCGTTTTTTTGTGTACATACCCTGAATAACCCGTCTGCACATCCCTTCTATTCATATCACTATTTATTAAGTCTCAGTACACTGTTTTTTTTTTGCACATCCTATTGTTTTTTGCACATCCTATTGTTTTGCACATCTTATTGTTTTGCACTTTTGTATTGCACATTTTACTCTTATTTCTCTTTTTTTTACCATATATATGCTCTTGTGTTGTGTTACTTTTATATATAATTCTTATTTTTTCTTCTGATTTGATTACATTTCACTTCTAGTTATACCCTGTATAATTTATTATGTGACAAATAAAGAAACCTTGAACCTATTCTAAAGTGTTACCAACTTTTCATTAAATGGTCATAAACCCCCTGATTCAGCACTGGTTAGTTTTCACCACAGTAAAAAAAAAAACGTAAAAAAAAAGTGGCCGTGGTCGTGTGCTGCAGAGTGGAGGGGGAAGAGGGGAGGCAGAAAATACAAATAAATGCACAGCCATTTGCACTCTGTATCAAAAACATCTATATAAGCCTTTTGTGGGGTTGTGTCAAAGAGCTGTAAAAACACGTACACTCTAAGTGGATGAATCATGTTTGTGCCAAACTCTTATTCCAAAGCAAAACAAACACTCTCCTTCGATCCATGAACGTTTCTCTCAGTTAATGTGCACGATGTCATTTCACAGTCTGAAGCATCTGTCATAGCAAATCAACACATGTTGTTGTGAATAATTAAGCGAAGCATCTTCTCATAGGATAAGAACACATATTCTCATGAATAATTTAATAGACACCGACATGTCATTGATGTACTATCGTCCTTTTCCACGTCACAAATTGTGACATCAACACGATGTAGATTTTAAACCAGGAAGATGAAAATAAGGCAAAAAAAGCTAAACATTAAAGGGTTACTCCACTTCAAAATGAAAATTTTGTCATTAATCACTTACCCCCATGTTGTTCCATAAAAGTTTTGTTTGTCTTCGGAACACAATTTAAGATATTTTGGATTAAAACCGAGAGGCTTGTGACTGTCCCATTGACTTCCAAGTAAATTACACTGTCAAGGTCCAGAAAAGCATGAAAAGCTTCACCTGAATACTCCATCTGCCATCAGTGGTTCAATCGTAACATTATGAAGCAACGAGAATATTTTTGTACGGAAATATAATAAAAATAACGACTTTATTCAACAATTAGGCACCGTAACGTCTCCTTTGCATCACCGTAGTGCCATTTTGGACACAGAAGAGTATACGCATTTTGCATCCAGGGTATAATCTCCAAAATGGCGCTATGATGACGCATCGAAAACTAGTTCCGAAGACGAACAAAGCATTTATGGGTTTGGAACGACATGGGGGTAAGTGATTATTAATGACAACATTTCAATTTTGGGGTGGAGTACCCCTTTAACCAGTTTTCTCAAACTGTTAAAATTATCAGATGCTAACATCTTAGCCTTCTATGATGTGCAACACAAACACCTCTGCTAAAATAAAAAAAAAGATTACCTGCAGAAGGTGTCTCAATATTAAACATAAGGGTATGTCAAGGATGATGTGATCATTGAAGTTATGGAGGCGATCTTTCCACTCTTGATAACGATAAAACATCCCACACTGCGGGCACTGCTTACAGTAGGTGGCGACATCTATCAATTAAAACAAGTATACATCACAAAACATTGTAGCTGAATAGCACAAAAGCATATGGACAATATAATCTACCTTTAATAATGCACCAATTGGTCAGGATTTGGGCGTTTTGTGTAATTAGAATAGGATCACGGAGGAGCACATCCCCTGGACATTCCTGACACACGGTTTCATTTGGACAAAGGTTTTGTGGGTAATCTTTGCGAGGCGATGGTACCCGCATATCTTCAGGAAGAACAGTAGGTATCTTCTTGTTCTGAAGAATGTAATTCACCATATACTTCAATCCCAGACCTTTAGGTGGATACACATGACTGTTGTCTGTAATGTCCTCTTCTTCTGAATGTGGTTTATGTGGCGATCCTCAGTTCTGAAAAGCTCTCGCTGTGTTTGAAACAGATGCCATTTGGCGACATATTTGTGCAGACATGAACGTCGCAGTTTGGTACAAGGACAGTGCCAAGAGTCTAATTTTGTGTTATATACAACCATGACACGACCCAAACAACTAAAAGACGATACATTGGGTTCAAAAACCGAAATGAACTTATTTGCTGACAAGATGCCAATCGAGGTGTGAACCGAAAGCGGTACGCAGCTACTATTAGCAAGCTGTTGCAGAGCGAGGCATTCTTTTTTCTTTTTCTCGCTGAACCATTTTCCTCTCACCATCTCGGTTAAAATGTCTTCCTCCAATGAGACTTGTTCAACCAAAGACTTGCAAAAGCTCGCTGCACTGATATGCATGCACTGGTATGATGTGATGCCGCTTCTCTGCGCAACATCTATGTTAATCTGGCACTCGTTCGATTCGCAGAGGACTCTGTTGTTTTCTCCCAACGTCTGGTATTGGACATGAAGCGGGATGCCGTGGCCGTTTACGACTTTGAGAACTGCAAATATCCCATTTGTCTCATCTATACATTGGCTTGTAAGCTGAAATGTCTCACCGATGTCCAATGCCGACTGATCTGTGTGTTTGCGCTCCATATGTTTTGGTAGGTTGTTTTTATTGATGAGGATTTTACACGATGGACATCTTTTTTTAATAACAGGCCGCACCGAAACTTTCCTGCTGCTGTGGTGGTTGATGGTGTGTCTGTGATCGTCAGAGCGGTCCTATCTGTACTGGTGGATGGGGGTGTGTATGGGATTGAAGGACGGACTCTGCTGTATCGATGATTGATGGTGTGTTTATAACTGTTGGAGAGGTCACTGGCGTACTGGTGCTTGACAGCGTTTTTGAGGCTGATTCTGAATTCGGATTATGTTTACAGACTTGTAAATGGTTTTTAAAATCGCCTCTCCTAAGAATTGTTGTTGGACAGTACATACAGTGGTAATGGAGTGATGCTCTACAACCCAGTCCACATCTGTGAATAATGAAATCTTAAAACAAACAAACAAAACCTGCATATTAGTCAAATATATTTATGCTACACATAATATATTCTTTATAATATATAAAATTGCATGTGTAAAGAAAATGTTTATACCTCCATGGACAACTGCTTTGTTACAGTGGCTTTTCAAGTGTAATTTGACTTTGTCTGGTCTGCTGGGCTTAAATATACTGGCCATACAAAAGGGACAATGAAAATTTTGCAGCATTTTGTGCATCTCTCCAACTGAGGACATTTTTGATCTTTCTGAATGGTAACATGTCTCTGCCAAGAAAAGAAAAACAGATTTAAGATGACATAGAATAGAGCACCCATTAAAGAGATAGTTCACTCAAACATGAAAATCTGTCATCACTCAGCCTCTTGTGTTTCCCATAACCCATATTTAATTTCTCTTGAATGGTTAACACAAATGAAGATGTTGTTAATGTAGGTAATGAAGGTATTCAAAACTATGATGCTTCAAAGGTTCATAAAGAGTTTGAATCGAGTGTTTCAATCACAGTTTTCTAAAAAAGACACAAGTGCTTCAGGATTTTATTTACATTTAAAACATTAATCAATGCACATACATAGAGCAAGAGCACAGAATATTTAAGAAGCTCAAACATGCTCGTGTCACATGCGAGAATCTATGTGCACTGATCAATGTTTATATGTCAAGGAATGGACTTTGAATGGAATGACAGAAATAATTCAAATTTCATTAAAAATCTCTATCTGTGTTTTAAAGATAAACAAGAGTTTTTTTTCCTTCTTGGTTTGGAATGACATAAGGGTGAGTAAATGGTGACAAGTTTTATTTTTGGATGAACTATTTTACTTTAAAAGGTCTGTCTTTCTTTTTTAAATTGAGTTAACATCTCATACATAATATATTTTATCTTATTCAGCAGCAAAGATGCCTTAATAGATTTAAGATCTGTATTGAGATTAAAATATTCATAAAAGATCATTAAATCAGTGGAAAATAGTCAACCATTTGGAACAGTTGACATGAATTTTGCTTTGTGTATATGATAATAATTTAATTTACATAAACAATTAATTACCTGTCTAATTAATTGAGTTTTACAATTTTATCTGTACCAAATTCTATTTTCCATTATTTTCTGGATTCCATATTAATGGTTCCATTAAATTTTAATAATCAAAAGCATCTCCAATTAATTTATTCTATATTTCATTTTTTTTCACTTTTTCAGAAATACTGCATTTACATTTTTCTCCTAAATTCTGGTAAATAATATTTCTGGTAAATGAGAACACGTGGGTATGTTTTGGACTATGAGATGGAAACTTGCTTCTTGCGCTCTGTTGCACTTTACTTTTGTTTTAAAAAAGGATTTCATATAATTTTGTATTTAATTTCGTATAATAAAATATTCTTAAGTAAAATTGTAGATTTTTTTTGTGGGAAATTAATTGTTTAGCTTAATCGATAAATTAGTCAATAGATTAATCGAAATAAAAATAGTTGTTAGTGGCAGCTCTACTTTAGTGTTTGATTCATTTGATTACTTTGTTAACTTGCATAACTTAGCACGCACTCACCCACAAGAGTTGCCAATTTTAGGATTTTCTCATCAAATTTAGCTACTTTCTCATTGTTGCCACGACTTGTATTGATTTTTTTATTGAGCTATTATAGCTATGCTTGAATAAAACTAGTGATTTTTGGGAGATTTTTTACTTGGCCACACCCTGCCGTAGGCCCATGACCTCTCACGTTTGCTCTCAATCATGCCAAAGAGTCTACGTAGTGAACACACATCTACACCTGCCATTTACATATGATATGATGACACACACAACCATTTCATTATAAGCATCAAGATGGTGGAGAAAAAAATATGAATACATCAGGGCACCAACTACTCAGTGCATGAACATCTTGTTTAAACCACAGACACAAAAGTTATACCACAATTCATGCACAATCATGTCAACCAGGCACTGAGAGACACAGTGAATAATCGTGTCATGTGTGCTGGGATGCAGTATTTTGCACTTACTTTGTAGCAATAGAGTGTGTTGACTGAAATAAGTTTGTATGGATATAGGTTTTGTTTTTGGGGAATCATAATATCTCTTATCTGTTGTTGAGCAGGGCAGGGATGCACTTTACATGAAACAAATGCCCAACATTGTGTCTTTTGATCATTTCCATCATGTTTAATGTGCTTGTAGATCGCATGAAGAATTTACTAATTCAAATGTGTTGTAAGCATTTCTTAATTCCACTTCAGAATTTTTTGTTATACTTCATCTTTATATTTTGTATACTGTCATCATTTGTAAAGTGTATATATATATATATACATTTACCAAATTTACCTGCATTTACTTCATATTTGGCGATTTTCTTGTGAAAAATTGAGACTTTTGAGGGTGGTTCTAGAGGTTTTCTGAGGGAGGGGTTTGGCAACATTGGCACCCACACAGAGACGGAGAGAGAGAGAGATGCGTGCATATGTCTTGCAAGAGATGCAGAATGTGTCTAGAAGCTTTAAAAACACACATTTACTACAGGATCTGCATCGAAAAAGTTTCATATAATCAAGAAGGATTCATTTCCGTGATTCAGCACTGGTCGCGTACAAATCAACACAGAACCGCACTCTCCAGGCCACCTTTTCCAGCAAACCCTGTTGTGCACCAAACGCACTGTTGTTCACCGATAATGTTAAAATGAATAAAACATCACAAAAGCACCAACTTACCGTCGTCCCCGCCATAATTCTGCGCTTTTTAGACACCCTGTCCGGAGATCGCTGGCCTAGCCCTGCTGTCCTGAATTTGCAGCAAAATGGCTGCAGCATTTCGTCGTTTCCGGTGTATTCACGCTCAGAGGCGTCTGGCTGCTTGGCAACCAGGGTTCGAAGTCAACAACAGAAGCAGGACACGCCAGTAAGTGTTTTCTGTTTAATGTTACAGACATGTGTCTTCTCTTCTGCTTCAATGTGTGGAGCGTTTAATGGTGAACATGTTTGAAACGTCTACGCAGGAGACTCCGTCATTAGTTGTATAACTTCAGAAGCGTCGCCTTTGAAATAGAAGTGTAGGCTACTCCTAACATTAATTGTACATAACATGCAATGGAGTGCTTGACAATATTGCTTTTAGTATGCACTTTAGTATGGGTTGTCATCTTACCCTACTATTTTTAAAAGTATGCTTCTCAAAAATGATATGGCCACTTTTGAGAAGCACGTGCAATTATTCTTATGTTGGTAAAACATAGCCTACTAACATACTAATTTGCCCAAATTATTTATATGGCACAGATAGTAAGAGTACGTTAAGTTGGTAGGCTATACTAGTAACGTACGCAATCCTAAACTCAGACAATCCAGCCTCACAACTAGAGAAAACAAACATTTGAATTTGAATCTGAGATAACAGAGAAACACATATTTTGACAACTTCCCCATGTGTGACAACTAATAACAAAATTATCCTTAATGTCTAATTTTGTTTATTCTATATTGTACTACATTAGGATGGTGCATGTTCCAAAAGTGAGCTAAGACAGCATCTTTTTTTGGTGTCCTGTTGCTCTTCCTCTTGACCCATGGTTCATTTGATTTATTTATTTTTCAGGTAAAGGTAAAAGACCATGCGTCGCTCAACTGCCAAATCACGGGGCGATAAAGGCCGCACTGATTCTGTCCCAGGAATTGCTGCTTCGGTCCAGCTTGTTGAGACCGTGGACATCGTCCCAGGCCGCCTCACAGAGTCTACCTGGACCAGCATGCTCTCCCAGGAGGACGGTGAGGAGGTGGTGGTGGATATTATAGCAGAACTGATGGAAGGAGTGATGGACAGATGCTATCAGGTGTATTTACAAAGACAGGTGAGCAGAACATTCATAGAATTAATGTTAATATATGTATTTTGCTTTGAAAAAGTGAATTCCATATGCTTGTATGCTACTTTTGGCTGTTTTATGTATTATAGGATCGGTTATGCCATGTTATGGGTAAACAGGTTACAGAGTGTAATCATCCAGACAGTATACTAGTGTGATATTATTATAGTTTTTATCAATATTTTGAATGTTTTTTTTAATTTATTGAAATTTTAAAGTTTTAGTCGTTTTTTAGTCCGTTTTATTATTTATTTATTATTTATTTTGTAATAAATATAACTGCATGTTTGTCATTTTTATTTCAGTTATAGTTTTAGTTAGCTGTGATGGATTGAAGTACCATGGATTGTATTGTTTTTTTAACAACATACCCATTTTTCAGCTGACAAAACATCTTTCCAAAAGACTTTAATTAGACACAAACTCAATTTTGACAGTTTTGACATTTACGTGATCTAGGACTTCTTTACAGCATAGGCCATTAAAGGCTGTAAGCCTATAACTCACAGCCTCATTCTCATCCATGTAAAGTTCAATATGGCGTCTCTACTGATTAAGGTCTAAAGGTTTAGAGTATATGAATAGCTTACTAACAATGGAAAAGTTTTGAGGCATTCATTTAGCTCATACACAAACTTTCTATCCTCCAACCAGTTGATACCCTTCTCGATGTGGTGGGCACAAAATAACCTGGTGGAGACGCTAGAATGTCTTCTCCTGAGGAGAGATGAAGGGGATGATCCAGAACATGAACTCTTTTGGCAAGAGGATCAGAACCTCAGCCCTGTGTGATTGATTGTTGGGCTGAAGGATCTGTACCTGTGCTTCATGCTGCTCAGGAATAGCACACGGTAAGAAAAGGTGGGATGTAGACAGTAGGGGGTCAAGGCAGTGAAATTCTCTGACTCTATGATGACTTTCTTAACATGTTATATCTTAGCTTTATATGACATCCCAAATAGTCTAACGTGAAAAGACTGGTGGACCAGACAGAGGTTTGTTATGACTGAAACCAAATTCCTGTTGCTCACAAACATTGTTAACCCAGAAATTAAATTAAATATTTATTCTGTATATTAATATGTAATAATGTGGATCATGGATCATGTGACACTGAAGACTGCAGTAAAGACGCTGAAAATTCAGCTTTACGTCACAGGAATAAAGTAGATTTTAAAGTATTTTAAAACAGAAAACTGTTTTAAATAATATCAACAAAATACAAACTTAAAAAGTTTATTGTGGTAGGTACTGACTGCACATAATGTCTCAACAGAACTACTCCACCTTCAACCTGCTACCGCTCAATGTCAATAGAGTGATGATACCGAATTATTCATGAAAACTGGAGAAACCGGACTTCCTTAAAACTCCAAATATAAGCAAAGGAAGCAAGTCCCTGTTCCTCTTACAGTATAATTGCCTCTATTGCTTGCCAAGTTTAGTCCTAATTCACTTAAGAACTTAAACAATAACTTAATTTGGATCTCTCAGCCTCAAAACACTGACTCATCAAACACAGTTTGGGCCTGAGGTGAGGAAACTCATGAACTGATGTGTGAACCAAGGCTGGGGAAAAAAAGTAATCTTACCCTACTATAAATGATGAGAAAATAAAATAATAACATGTACTGGAGCTTCCCTCTGCGGACAATGTAAAGACATTTCTGCACTATTTTTTTATTGAGTAAATTATTGAATTTTTCTGTGACTGTTGTGGCAGTAATACACAATTAGACCTGATTCATCTTCAACATCTCTGTTATTCATACCTGTAATTTAATGAATATATGAATGAATCCACCCAATATTACTGCCAACTTAATTTGGTGCTATGCCAAATTAATATAATTAATATTTGTTTGCATTTTTTTTTCATCCAGCCTGTTAAAAAACAAGGACTGGTCATTTTTCTGCAAGGATATTATCCATTAATTTTATAGACATTTCCATTAACCATAAATAAAACACAGGTAAAACATCTACATGGAAATTAATTCATATTACTACTGTATATCATGCCCTATTTTTATGGATTTTGACTGTCTACACTAATCCAGACAAAATACATAACGCACCATCACCTAAGTACTCTTCTGTTTTAATGAGCAATTCTATATCCGTTTCCATTCATGATACTGACTCTTAAAGTGGAGGAGTAATGCAATCAACAGGCACAACAGTTGTCATGGGAACCTCACTGGAACTCAGAGAAAATAAATCAGTTTTTATATACAGGCTTCTGTGAAAAGATAAAAGTATCTCCAGGGACTCATTAATATTCAGTAAACAAAATCATATTTATTACATCCTCACACTGTGGTTTAAGAAGTGTGGTGAAATGTGTATATGCTAAAAGCAAAAACTGCTTTTAAGTTGTTTTGACTCATCTGAAAGACTTCTGTATATTTGTAAATGGAGCCTATTGCTGTTCCAGTCCCAGAAATCCAGATGAAAGGAACATTGGTCTAAAGGTTTCAAAAGCCTTGCTTAGCTAGCCTCAGATCTCATCTAAAATTCCCAGTGTACACCAGTGAGGTTGATATATTAAAAACACTTGCAAAATTAATATAGCATTTTTACTAAAAACAGTTACAAATCTTACAAGCCCTCAAAATTCTCTAGAGTTACAAAGTGAAGGAGGAAATCGATACAGTATAATAATTATTTAAGATATGTTATTGCTTTGATGCATTCTTTCATTTGTGGGACAATATTTTTAACTTTACAACAATGCTTGGGGCAACATGAGGCAAATTTAACATTCTGACTCATTTTATTAAATCCAATATTATGATAATATCAGGTTTTATTGTGTAAATATTTCAGTATTTTAGGTACTATTACATGCATCCATTTCTTTTCCAAAAGATGTTATCAGGGGAAAATGTATAATTGCTCCCAGTCTTTCCTCCTTTCAATCTGTTTTTTTAAAACTAACTATAATATATATATATTAGACAATTACCACTCCAACTGGATCCACAATAATTCATAATTTCCACCACAAGATGTCGCTGCAATACCATAAACAGTCCATAAACAGTTTTAAACTGACAACATGGAAACTGCTCATTAGTTCAGCTGTGGAAAAACAACCTCATGATTATTAACTGCATGATCGTTTTATACCTGATTGAATGACACAAACTGACTGGTTCTAGATGAAGTCAGTTTGCTTTAACATTTGCACAAAACAAGCAACATCAGTATGAATGCTGTAAGCTCATGAATATTCAAGGCCTGTGGGGACTGGAGCGTTCTTGGAAATGGAAACATTGGGTTGGAAAAACATAACCCGCCTTTTCTTTTCAGCGATTAAAGACATTCAAGTGAACTAAATAAAGTGCATCACTGTTAGAAGCTCCTCCAGTCTTTATGCTGATAGACTTAATGTATCAATCGTGAGTCTATCACCACACAGGCCTAAAATTAAATGCTAGAAAAGTTCCAGCCAAAATAAATGGAGTGACTCACAAATGCTGGTTTCGTGTCAGTGCAAGGATGATATGAGATTAGAAGAATTTGGGGTAAAATCAAAAAGACATTCATGTAGACTGTGATGTCAGCATTGAGACTCTGATCCACGGCTGCTGTCTTCCTTGCCCATCGGTTGCCAAAAATAAGAATGAAGTACAAATGTAAAATGCTTTTATTCCTCCTGTGAGAGCAAAATTAGAGCCAGGGGGCCTATTAATGTGAGTTTGCTAAAGACGTCTACGAGACCTCCCGCTGTTTTATTCTGTTCCCGAAGAATAAAAAAGAAGTTCCAACGCATCTAAAGAACAAGCGTGGCATACTGATGAGTATTTAAAGGTCTGTGTGTGCTCAGCCATACCTGCGTTGTTCCGATCATTACACTCTCTCGTGACCTGATTTTCTTGCTGGTTTACACTTCTTTTCAACTCGCAGTCCTCAGCGGTACCAAAATGGTTTGGAAATGCCTTTTTCTGCACTGCGGGGATCTTTTAAAAACTCGTTTCCTTATTTTACCCCATCAAACTCTCAGACGTGTGAGTTTACGAACGGTTTTTAACCAGTTTCATTTTTGATTCTCTCAGCGGGGGCTTTAAAGGGCATCAAATAAACGTTTTAGATCACATCTCAGCTTTGGATGTGTAAATGCCCAATGATAACAATCACGTTTTGATCTGATACTGGCCATGCATCACTTATCCACAATTTGGGGTCACATTTATGTTCTCAGGTAACAGATTTAGGTTATACAATTGTTTGTATATTACAAATATATTGTGGGATAACTGTTTTGAAATGTTTCTGGAATTGTCCAGTTTTTTTGTCATGATTATAACTTTATTTAAAGGTTACAAAAGCATTCTACTAACTTTTTTTTTACCCAAAGTATAATGTTATTTGAGAGTTGATTTTTAAAGGTTCACCCAAAACTGAAAATTCTGTCATCATTTACTTAGCCTCATGTCTTTTCAAACCGGTATTAATTTCTTTCCTCAACACAACAGAAGATATTTTGAAGAATGTTGATAACCAAACAGTTGACAGTAGGCATTGACTTCCGCAGTAATTTTTTTGATACTATAGAAGTCAATGGCTACCGTCAACAGTGTTGGGAGAAACAAGTTATATGTAACAGAGTTACATAATCTCATTACAAAATAAATGTAACTAACTGTTACTGAGAAAATTACAGTTGCTTAAGAAATTGTTAACGGTTACAAAAGGGGTTAAGAAAAGTAATCAATTGTAATCAGTTATATTATTTTAATGTAACTTATTACATTTCAAAGTAAGCTTCATGACCATCAACTGTTTGGTTACCAACGTTCTTCAAAATATCTTCTTTTGTGTTCAACGTTTTTGGGTGAACCATCCCTTTAATATTACAATAATGCTAACATGTTCTTGTCATGATTATAATATTATTTAAAGATTACAAAAACATTCCTTAATTACATAAGGACATTATTTGAATGTTGTTCTAATAAGATTTTCTCTCACCGTTTGAGAACATTCATCAAGTTCATAAGGACGTTCTGAAAAAGTTGATCTCAGAACGTTTTGTCAGTGTTTTGTGTTAGGACAAAACATTTAAAGAAATGTTTGTGGAACGTTCTTATAACCTTGTTAATTGATGTTGTCATAACATTGACAACATTAATTAATAAAGTTATAGGAATGTTCCACAAACATTACTTTAGAATGTTTTGTCCTGACATCTATAACTTTTAAAAGCATTAGTGAATGTTGTGAGAACTTTCCCCATCGGCTGGGTTAAAGAAGAGACTTTTGAGGGAGATTTCCTTAAACCGACGTCTTTGCTTGAAACATCCCCGTCAAGGCGAATCACGTGTAGGTGGACAAGGAGATTTCTGCTGGTAGTGCATGACGAGGCAGACGCGATGTTTATTGTGTCTTGTCACTGCTGCCATACATACAGTATCTTTTCTCTCTATTGGCCCTTTGTGGAGGTTCAGGTGCGGCCGCGGCAGACAGCCTGACCTTCACGTCTCCCATGCTGACAAGCATAGTATGCCTCTTTTTCATTCTAGTCATGGGCACTTTTATTTGAATGTGTCTATTTGCATTTTTAAAGCCTCTCCAAGACCTGACAGCGCAAACCCCCACTGTGTTAATCTACACTCCCTCACAAATATCTAAAAAATGATTAGTTACCTGAGGAGCACAGCTGAAGAGCCAAAAGCATTCCAGCACTAACATCCAGAGATGTCATTCTTTTTAAGAGATGCCAGCTGGCGAGCCATTTAAAAACCACTTCCTTCTGTAAATGTAAGTGTAGAGGCTGTACAAAACATTTCTGCGATGGATCGATTACCTTTTTAGAAAATCCTTCACCCAACAAGAAAAATCTGCTTTTAGAGGCAAATGTTACTCACAGTCAGAAAGAAAGTAGAAAAATATTAATATTAAGGTGTTAAAAGCTTTCAAAATACCATCAGATAAGCCTAAAAATAATTTGTATACTTATCTGTTCTCTTGAATTCATGTTAACTCTTGATCATCTTTGTCGGTTGAAAATCACATTCTATTGAGTTATTGTGGCTTTGTCTTTTATCTCCATGGTAACCTTTACCTGTTTTCTTTGTGTGGTAATATACTGCTTATTACATTACCACTGCAGTTTATAGCCTTTATTCTTCCCTCATTCACCTCAGACTACAGCAAAACCCTTTTATCAATAGAAGGTTGTCAAACAGAAAATCAGTTATTCTTTGGCAGCCTTGCCGTAATCAATGAATGAGATACTGAACGCGGTGAGATGGCAAACACAACTATGATTTGATTTCTTCATAAATCAAATCATTGATTTGTAGTGCGGTCGTTAAAGATTTGACATTTTCTTTGAAAGCCTGTGTGATTTATGTATGAAACAGAACTGCAAAAATAAAGACTTCAAAATGGTCACCCTGAACACTTCCCCTGTCAGTTTTTTTTTTTTTTTTTTTTTTTTACAGAGACAAATTATTAATTATTGTTAACTAACACTATTTCTTTAAATTTAATTAAATTGGGCTTAATACAAATATATAAATATTTGATCAATACATATGTCACGGTCGTGCTGCGGGTAGGACACGGGAGACGAGAGGTAAAAGGAATAATGGGAATTTAATGACGGAACACAGGATACATAACCACATAGACGAGTTGACGGACCAAGACTCAGGGAAAACTCAGGGCTTATGAACACATAACAATTACAGGAAACAGCATCAGGTGAGGAGCAAATCAAACACAGATGGGGATGAATTAACTAATGACAGGAAACAGGAAGGACCATATAAGGGTGTGGAAACACAAGGAAAAGGAAGACAAAGTCTGACATTACCCCCCCCTTCCAATAGGCGCGTCCCGCGCCGTACGACATCGAAAGGGGAGGGGGGGTGGGCACTCTGGAGGCCTCAAGGACCTGGAGACCGGACAGGTGACCTCCAGGGCGGTGCCGCCCGGGACCCATGGCGGATCGGGGGACTCAGGCGGCCACGGCGGATCCGGGGACTCAGGCGACCAAGGCGGATCCGGGGACTCAGGCGGCCACGGCGGATCCGGGGACTCAGGCGGCCACGGCGGATCCGGCGGCCATGGCGGATCAGGCGGCCATGGCGGATCAGGCGGGCGGATCCGGGATTCCGGCGGACATGGCGGAGCAGGGTGCTCGGGCGGCCATGGCGGAGCAGGGTGCTCGGCGGCCATGGCGGAGCAGGGTGCTCGGGCGGCCATGGAGGGTAGCCAAAATTTTCTTGGGAAGCTCCCATCCCAGGCGCCGGGAAGCGCAGAAGGGGCGCTGGACGGGACCGGCGGAGGCCAAGGGGAGCTGGACGGGACCAGCGGAGGTAAAGGTGAGCTGGACAGGACCAGCGGAGACAAAGGTGAGCTGGACGGAACCAGCGGAGGCCAAGGGGAGCTGGATGGGACCAGCGGAGGCAAAGGTGAGCTGGACGGGACCAGCGGAGGCAAAGGTGAGCTGGACGGGACCAGCGGAGGCCCAGGTGAGCTGGACGGGACCAGCGGAGGCCAAGGTGAGCTGGACGGGACCAGCGGAGGCAAAAGTGAGCTGGACGGGACCAGCGGAGGCCCAGGTGAGCTGGACGGGACCAGCGTGGGCCAAGGTGAGCTGGATGGGACCAACTCTTGGGGGCGCTCTGGAAGCGCAGACTTTCGTGGGCGCCAGCGCTGACTCGCGGGCATTCGGGTCGCGCGGAGTCTCGGGGGCGCTCGGGAAGCGCAGAAGGGGCGCTGGACGGGACCAGCTGAGGCCAAGGTGAGCTGGACGGGACCAGCGGAAGCCCAGGTGAGCTGGACGGGACCAGCGGAGGCCAAGGTGAGCTGGACGGGACCAGCGGAGGTAAAAGCGAGCTGGACGGGACCAGCGGAGGCCCAGGTGAGCTGGACGGGACCAGCATGGGCCAAGGTGAGCTGGACGGGACCAGCGGAGGCAATGGTGAGCTGGACGGGACCAGCGGAGGCAAAGGTGAGCTGGACGGGACCAGCGGAGGCCCAGGTGAGCTGGACGGGACCAGCGTGGGCCAAGGTGAGCTGGATGGGACCAACTCTTGGGGGCGCTCTGGAAGCGCAGACTTTCGTGGGCGCTCGGGTGGCGCTGACTCTCGTGGGCGCTGGGTGGCGCTGACTCGTGGGCGCCGGGTGGCGCTGACTCGTGGGCGCTCGGGTGGCGCTGACTCGTGGGCGCTGGGTGGCGCTGACTCTTGTGGGCGCCGGGTGGCGCTGACTCGTGGGCGCTGGGTGGCGCTGACTCGTGGGTGCTCTGGAGTGCTGGACGGAACCAGCGGGAAACTTGAGAGCAGCGAGGAGCAGGCACGAGGGCGCTGGCGGAGGAGCAGGCACCGGAGGGCGCTGGCGGGAGCAGGCACCGGAGGGCGGCGAGAGCAGGCACCGGAGGGCTGGCGAGGAGCAGGCACCGGAGGGCGCTGGCGAGGAGCAGGCACCGGAGGGCGCTGGCGAGGAGCAGGCACCGGAGGGCGCTGGCGAGGAGCAGGCACCGGAGGGCGCTGGCGAGGAGCAGGCACCGGAGGGCGCTGGCGAGGAGCAGGCTCCGGAGGGCGCTGGCGAGGAGCAGGCACCGGAGGGCGCTGGCGAGGAGTAGGCTCTGGGGCTGGGCTCCAATCCATCCCCTCGTATGTCACCAACAAGCCCAGGGGCACATGAGCCTCGGGAGGTGGGCTTGCGGTGACTGGCGGACTCACGTGAGCCGCGAACGGCCGCTGACTTCCCGCGAACGGCGGGCTTACGCGAGCCGCGAACGGCCGCTGACTTCCCGCGAACAGCGGGCTTACGTGAGCCGCGAACGGCCGCTGACTTCCCGCGAACGGCGGGCTGGGCGAGCCGCGGGCGGCGTCGAAAGAACCCCGCGAACGGCAGACCAGGATCAGCTGCGGGCGGCGGGCGCCCTCCATCTCTTTTGGGTCCGCTAATCTGTCACGGTCGTCTGCGGGTAGGACACGGGAGGCAGAGGTAAAAGGAATAATGGGAATTTAATGACGGAACACAGGATACATAACCACATGACGAGTTGACGGACCAAGACTCAGGGAAAACTCAGGGCTTATGAACACATAACAATTACAGGAAACAGCATCAGGTGAGGAGCAAATCAAACACAGATGGGGATGAATTAACTAATGACAGGAAACAGGAAGGACCATATAAGGGTGTGGAAACACAAGGAAAAGGAAGACAAAGTCTGACAACATATTTGTATAATTTTTTTACAAATATATTTTCTAAATATAATGTTACATTCGCAATAACCAAAAATAAAACTAACTATTAGTAAAGTACTAAAAATGAAAATTGACAATGTAAAAATAAAAAGTTAACATAACAGCATCATTTATTTATATAGCATTTTTCATACATAAAATGTAACTCAAAGTGCTTCACAAGCAAAAAACAAATATTAAAAATACTATATTAATATAAAATAAAGCCCAGAATGATTCAACAAGTAAACAAATATAAACAAATACAGAAGAAAAAAAAGAAAATAAGGCACAAATGATACAATAAAACAATGTAAATTTACACACACTTCACACACTATTATACTCATAAGCTACTTTAAAATATATATTTTAACCCGACTTTTAAAAATATACATTCTAGTGGACTCTCACACTTCTTTTGGTAGACTGTTCCAGATTTATGGAGGCAATCTGGATTTCATAATTCTGCATAGGCCTAATGACGAAAGTGGAACCACCAAATCGCTTAAGATTTACTGTGTATTGTGCCAAAAGACCAGTGTTATAGAAGATCGTAACATTCTGTTAGGAATATATTTAGACAAACAGTCAGAAATGTAAGATGGTGCCAGATTATGCAATGTTTTACAGACTAATAAAATAGTTAAAAAAATCAAACCTTTGATGAACTGGTAACCAACGTAATTCAGTTGAAACCGGTGAAATATGTTCTGACTTCTTTAAATGTATTAATACTCTGGCCGCTGCATTTTTCCACAATTGTAACTAACTATAGAATCCTTTGGTAAGCCAGCATACATAGCACTACTACAATCAAGTCGAGAGAAGATAAATGCATGGTCAGTTTTATCTTCATTCAGTTTGATAAAATTTGCATTTATCCATTTTACAATGCTAGACAGACTGTTTGACAACCTCCATATTACAACAGTGTCTCTGGGATTAACCAAAATATATAATTGTATGTCATTAGCATAAAAAAATATAATTCATGTCGAATTTCTGAATTATGCTGCCTAAAGGAAGCATATATAATGAAAATAAAACTGGGCCAAGGATTGATCCTTGTGGAACACCATATAATATGTCATTGTTCTTTGATGTATAATCACCTATATTCACAAAAAAGTTCCTTTTTGTAATATATACATTTTGAACCAATTTAAAACATTACCTGAGAGACCTATACTGTCTGTATTTATTCTCAGACCATTTACTACCTTTAATATGCTCTTTCAGTATTATGACCTTGTCTGAAACCTCACTGATATTTCTCCCGAATACTATTTTCATCCAAAAATTAATTAAGCTGTTGCAATACAACTTTTTCTAAGATCTTAATTAAAAATGAAATATTCAAAATTGGAGTATAGTTATTAAGGAGAGATCAGTCCAAGTTTCTTTTCTTTAGAAGCGATTTCACAATAGCACTTTTAAAAGCATTAGGCAAAAATGCCTGTCTCAAGTGAATAATTTCCTATGTCCAGGCTAATTTAAAATATGAATAGATATATAAATAATACTAAAATAACACTGAGCCACAGTTGCTGTGTTGGGATGCTCAAAGAAACAGAGCAATGTTTTGACAGCAGCACAGCCACCAATGGCTTACTTACAATATTTGTCTTTGTCAGAGATGGCAAAAGTACTCAGTTGCCGTACTCAAGTAGAAGTACAGATACTTGTGTTAAAAAATACTCTGGTAAAAGTAGAAGTACTGATTTAACTTCTTTACTCAAGTAAAAGTAACAAAGTACAGGCTTGGAAATGTACTTAAAGTATAAAAGTAAAAGTAGCCTTGCGAATGACAACCATTTTTTATGTAAAGCTACCTGGACCACACAAAGGTTACTAGAGTGCAAGCAGAGAAACATAAGTGGACATGGAAAAAAGGCTCTTTATATGACATTGCCTACATTTTGTGCTATAAAAGTTTAGAGAAATTACAAATTCAATGTGCATTGTATTAAATTCTTTATTGATATGCAAATAGACATCCAGCAATAGAAAAATGGCATGTGATGTATGCCCTCAAATCTGTAGATGTGTATGGATTTGTCCTGAATCCCTTCAAGAACTTGGGAGCAACTAGAGTATACAGACCTTCTGTATAGTGTAACGTGTCATAAGTTAATTGTGTATAGGACAGATATACACACCTTCATAAATTCCAACCGTTTGAAAATGAGTGCGGTACCAAGCAAAAAGCCAAAAACGTACCATCTCTCCATTTCCATGCGGAGTGGGAGGAATAAATTTTTTTTCACATGTCCTTTTCTAAATGCATTTGTCTGATCTGCCAAAGTATTGCTATTTCAAATAAAGGAAACGTTGAGAGACATTTTCGGACACTTCATAAAAATTATAAGAACGATTTTCCTGCAAGAAGCGAGCTTAGAAGAACAAAGGTTAGAGAACTGAAATTAACGTTAACTGGTTAATTATGCTAACTTTACCGCCATCAAGCCGCAATGATTTCCCGCGAATGAATGCCGCCGAATCTGTTGAGTCGTCTTGTAGTGGTGCGTCAAGTGCAACGTATAATCCCATCCAATTAGATTGAATTCAGTATTGATGACGCGAAATAATAACGGTAACTCCACTGAAATTATTTGAAACTAAAGTAACGAGACAATTTTGTAAAATGTAAGGAGTAGAAAGTACCGATATTCGTGTTAAAATGTAATGAGTAAAAGTAAAAAGTCGACACAAAAATAAATAGTAAAGTAAAGTAAAAATATCTGAAAAATCTACTTAAGTACAGTAACGAAGTATTTGTACTTCGTTACTTCCCATCTCTGGTCTTTGTATATTAAACTGAGATAAGAGAGAAGAAAGTATTTAAAACCACCTTTATTTTCTCTTGTAAAATAATCCTTTGCATATAAGTTTTTTCTAATTGCTTCTAATGTTCCTTCAGCCATCCAATTCAGTTAACTGTCTTATGAAATATAATGTTATGGCACAATTTATACAATCCTTTCACCGAAATGTCATTATAGTCCTTTTAAGAATGAGTCTTTCTTGTTTGTTTGTTGTTTGTTATGCTGGCTACTGTTAAACATGTTAAGGTGTACAACTACATTATACGAACAGAAAACACATTAACATTCTTGTCAGCAACATTTATCACAGAATAAAGGTGGTAAAAGACAGAACAGTGGCTTTGTTTGGAATAACTACCATGTTATGCTGCGTTCCAGATGACTCGAAGGTCTGATTTTTCCCACCTCCTGCTTGGAAATAATGTCTATGATGCCGCTTGAAGTCAGATATCCAACCTGTGAACTCGGGCAGATCGATCAACCCCAACTTCAGCAAACCGCTTATTTGACGTCACTACATCCAACGGGCGTAGTGTGAGCTACCCCGTGTTATACTTAAAAACATTACACATTAAGTTGAAGAAATGAAACCTTAAGTTTTACTTTTCGTCATCTGTTTTCAAAGCAAACGGCAGCAGTTTATGTCCAATTTTTTTCAGTTTTTGCCATAATTGACACGAAAACACAAAATTCTCCCACTGTGTCATAGTGACATCATGAGGTAAATATGTTAACGTGACGTGTGATTGACTCGATCTCACTGAGGTTTGAAGTGGGACATTTCAACTCAGGTGTTTCCACTTCCGATCTCATCTGGAACGTGGCACTACTTATGCTGCATTCACACCATATCATAATTAGGCTATGGTGATTTTGAGATGACAACATGTGACGCTCTACATAGAGCTGTTCACACCCTTGGATTCGAACCTGGAACTATGGCACTATCAATGCCTAAGCATAACGCTTAATGAACCTGAGGTGGTCAGGTAGTACAAGTCGTAGCTCTCAGGAAAGCTCCCAGCTCACAAGTTGTAATTACAAGTTCTACGCGGATGTGAATGCTTTTTACAAGTTGATGTCTCGTATTAATGGCAATTACGATATGGCGTGAATGCACCTTTACTAGCATATTGCTGCTGTGTAGGCTATTGTATGCAAACTGTGAACATGTTTACACTTCCACACTTGACCTTGCATTACCATTTTTCTTGACAGCCATTCAAAAAATGTGCTATATGTTCTGCCAATACACTAGTTTTGCTCTTAATTTTCATTCAATCCTAGTCTTATATTGTGCCACCAAAAAAGAAGGAATATTTTGAGAGACACCAAGACATGCTGCTCAATAGTTCCACTTTTTCTTTGAGTCAGATTGATGAGATGATACCGCAGTCTCAAGTTCCAGATGTCAGAGAGAAGTGCATTAACCTGCAGTTTCACTCAAAAACTCAATACTAGCTTGACAGTATAGTCTGCTTGACAATGATTCAAGGTAGCGCAGGGATGTGTAAATGCCCTAAAGTGACTGGGAGACAGACTAGACTTACTGGATTTCAAAGCTCCCTTGGGGTTTTCACCAGTTGTTATCCTCCCGTTCCCTTCCGTCTCGCTCTGTTCAGAAAGCCAGAGAGCAGATGGTGCCCTCCAAAGTCCCTCTTAATCATGAGCAGGTGGAGAGTGTTCTGTGTGTCCAGACCAGATTTTATTAGAGGTTTCAACAGCATCTGTACATCCTTACATTAAAGCTGTTTTATGGAAGACTGTGTCTTTCATCTCCCAATAACCCATATTTATTGGATCATAAAATGTTACGGGATGGTAATTTGTGGTTGTAAAGACAGATTTACAAAGTGTGCACAGGACACTCTTTGGTGGACCAAAAATATGCATCAGTAATATATTAAGATAATGGGCTGAACAGACCATCTCAACAGCTAATCTTGAAGAATCAGTCGGATACTCTGCCTTTACTTCTGAATGATTATGATTGTCTATTTTATTGAACTGCGACACTGGAAAATAAATCTGCTCTTATGTTTATTTTGAATGTTTCATATGCATAAACCATCCATTTAAACTTGGCAAGAGTGAGCAATGGGGAAAACAAATGTCTCATTATTTGATTTGTAGGCTGTTTGTTGTCTAACCAAACAGATAAAATAAAAAGCACAATAAATCTTCTGATTTATAAATTATATTTAATCACAACATTCTTAGTCCTGGAGATGTCTTGGCATATTATGGAGCTTATGCAAATATAATATTAAATATTCATAAGAAAAATGCCCTTTCAGCCATTTTTTATAAAAGATGTGCCATTTTAGACATCAAGTGAAACAAAATGGCAGCCAGTATAAAAACAATCGTCCTTCAGAATCAATCCACAGGCTGCATGTGGACACACCTGTGACTCATCAAATGTTAACATTGGCATTTAAGGCACTCTAACTAGTATCACTGGAACTTCAGAGGTGATTTGTCCACACATTGTAGTGCTGGTAGCAGGAATGGCTTTTTCATGATAGTAATTTTTAGCTCTTCAGGTTTAATGGTCATAATCATAAGCAGTCCTGAATGACTTTATGACCGTGTTAAAGAGACTTAAATGTTTAGTTTTTTTTTCACTTAAGGGAATAGGTTTAATAAATCAAACCTGTTAGAATTAAAGGGGTCCTTGTGACATTACTATATAATGTGATTATAATGTATATATTTTCATATTGTCACGGGGTGAAGTATCACACGACAAGGATTGAGTGATAAATGCCCGGAGGGTGGATTTATTGTGGCCAGAGGGTAGTGCAAACCAGAGGGAAAATCTACAAGGGTGCTCCGGTGCGGGTAGTGCTCTCTTCCTCCTTCTCCAGTGCAGTGAGTCCGTGCTGTGCTTCAGTGGGTGCTGCTCGGTCACACGCTGCTATCTGTGGGACAAATGAGATGGCAAGTAAGTGCTTAGTCTCATGGAGAAGTCTCCCCATGTGCTGGGTTTGCGTGGCTTATGTAGCCATCCCATGATGAGCCGCAGGTGTGACCGATCAGCCTGTGATTATGTCGGGCAGGTGTTCCTCGCCTGTTTCCAGGGTGACGCTGATGAGCTTCGGGACACTCGTCACACTCCCCAAGCATCGTCCTGGTCCTGTTGGCACAATGAGACAGTAGGGGAAAATTAGGGGGTGGGTGCGGAGTGACTCCTGACAGACCTGTAAAAGCTGCCCAGATCCGTGAGAGACCGTCGGCGTTGGCGTTCGCGGCTCCAGCCCGAAGACGCACAACAAAGTGGAAGTCCTGGAGCGCGAGGAACCATCGGGTCACCCTGGCATTGGTGTCCTTGGCTCGAGCCATCCACTGAAGGGGTGCGTGGTCAGTGACCAGGGTGAAGTTCCGGCCAAGGAGGTAGTAGCGCAGCTCCAGGACTGCCCATTTGACGGCCAGGGCCTCCTTTTCCACCGCAGCGTAATTCCTCTCGTCTGGGATCAGCTTTCTGTTGATATAAATGACAGGATGCTCCTCACCTTCCTGGATCTGTGACAGGACAGCTCCCAGTCCCGTGTCGGAGGCATCCGTCTGCAGCAGGAAGGGGCAGCTAAAGTTAGGGGCTCTGAGTACTGGCACCGAGGTGAGGTCCCCTTTTACCCGCTCGAAGGCTTCTTCTGCCGCTGGTGTCCACTGTATTTTCTCCAGCTGCCCCTTCCTGGTCAAGTCTGTCATGGAGGCGGTTAAAGAGGAGAAGTTAGGGATGAAGCAGCGATAGTACCCCGCCAACCCTAAGAAGGCTCGTACCTGGGTTTTGGTCTCGGGTCTCGGGGTGGTGCGTACCGCTTCCACCTTCTTCTCCTGTGGCCGAATGAGACCTCGTCCGACTTGGAAACCCAGGTACTTTGCCTCGGAGAGTGCAAGGTGGCATTTGCGAGGGTTGGCGGTGAGCTCAGCCCTCCAGAGCTCCGAGAGCACCCTCCGTAGCCGGTCCAGGTGGTCTTCCCATGCCTCGGAATGGATCACGACGTCGTCGAGATACGCGGCGGCGTATGACTGATGGGGCCGTAGCAGGATGTCCATCATCCGCTGGAACATGGCGGGTGCCCCGTTTAGGCCGAAGGGAAGGGTCCGGTACTGCCAGTGGCCACTAGAGGTGGAAAAAGCAGTCTTAGGTTTGGCATTTTCAGAGAGGGGTACCTGCCAGTAGCCTTTAGTGAGGTCCAATGTCGAGATATACCGGGCCCTTACCAGCAGCTCATCCACCCGAGGCATGGGGTATCCGTCGAACTCAGAGACTTCATTGAGGCGGCGGAAGTCATTGCAGAAACAGAGGGTGCCGTCCGGTTTCGGGACCATCACGATTGGGCTGGACCACGGGCTGCGTGACGGTTCTATCACCCCTAACTTCAGCATTTGTTGTACTTCCTCCTCAATAGCTTGCAGACGAGCCTCAGGGACGCGGTAGGGCCACTTCCTGACAATGACCCCTGGAGGCGTCCAGATGTCATGCTGCAGGACGTTGGTCTGCCCGGGAAGAGACGAGAACACATCAGAAAACTGACCGATCAGGTGCTGCAGCTCCCCCTTTTGGGCGGCCGAGAGATTGGGGTTAATGTCCACCACCACGGGATCAGAGGTGGCAAGGGCTGCGAGCTGGTCTCTAGACCCCACCCACTTCTTCAGAAGGTTGATGTGGTAAAGTTGCTCGGCTCTTCTCCTTCCTGGCTGACGTACACGGTAAGTAACCGGCCCAATCTTCTCTAGCACCGTGTAGGGCCCCTGCCAGGTGGCCAGGAACTTACAAGCGGCGTTGGGGACTAGAACCATAACTCGGTCTCCGGCTTGGAACTCCCGTGGTTGGGCCGGCCGGTTGTAGTGGCGCTGTTGAGCCTGCTGCGCTTTACTCAGATGCTCCTGGACTAATGGCATGACCCGGTCAATCCTTTCCCTCATCTGTTTCACATGCTCGATCACTGAGCGATGGGCTGCCGGCGGTTGCTCCCAAGCCTCCTTCCGCTTTGCCGCATCCAGGAGGCCACGGGGTTGCCGGCCAAAGAGGAGCTCGAAGGAGGTGAAACGGTCACTCTGCGAGCGGGGACTTGTCGTGTATCCCCGTGGACACATGTGATGGGGAGGAAGGTTTTATACTCCATGCGGGGAGAGAGGAGGTGAGACTGCACCAGGCTGACAGCACTGCCGGAATCCAGGATGGCCCGAAACGGCTTGCCGTTAATCTTCACGTCCACTTCGGGAGCCCCAGCGGTTAGGTCGCGGTGCACAATGCATCCTGCCAGCCAGGTCCGGGCGGGAGCCGTGGGAGCCTCCGTCGGCATGGGCTCGTCTCGCGGAGAGGGAGGCCCCGTCCTGCTCAGTGGTCGCTGGGTGTTTTCCGGCGTGCGTCGCTCCTGGACCACCCTCCGGGGAAATGGCGGCGCTCGCTCCCCAGCATCCCGCTGTTGGGCTGCATCTGCCAGCTCTATCGCCTCCACGAGCTCCGAGGTAGTGGTTGGGCTCCTCATTCCAACCGCCTGGCGGTGAGAACGGGGAAGGGCTCGGAGAAAACGATCTACCACCACCCGTTCGGCCACCTGACTGGCCGATAGAGACCCCTCCAGTAGCCAGTGTTGCGCGAGTCACATGAGTTTGGCGGCCTGGGCACGGGCTGGCAGACGGGGCTTATATTCCCACTCATGGAAATACTGAGCGGCACAGATGGGTGATAGGCCGAGGCGGGCTAAGATCTCCTTCTTGACCTCCACATACTGACTGGCAGAGGCGGCGGGAAGAGCGAAGTAGGCACGCTGAGCTTCACCCGTCAGCAGGGGAGCCAGCGCCCATGCCCAGTCGTCCGGATGCCATCCTTCAGAAGTTGCTGTTGTTTCAAACATCTGCAAATATGCTTCCACATCATCGTGAGGGGTCATTTTGGGGAGCAGTTTAGCGGCTTGCACTCGGGGGTCCGGCAGCGGAACGCGTTGAGCGGCGGCAGTACGAAGCTCTGCAAGCCCCTGCTCCATCTCTCCTTGACGGGTGGCGAGGTGCTCAACGATCTATTGCTGCCGGATGCTAACCTCAGTGAGCCGCTGGAGGATTTCGTCCATGTTGTGGGGGAGGAGCGCTCGCCTGGGACAATCAAAACCAAAAAAACAACAAAAACAAATGTCAGGTGAAGAAGATCGTTTGTTGGTGATTCTTCACTAGTGCTATGCCCGTATTCTCCACCAGTGTCACGGGGTGAAGAATCACACGACAAGGATTGAGTGATAAATGCCCGGAGGGTGGATTTATTGTGGCCAGAGGGTAGTGCAAAGCAGAGGGAAAATCCACAAGGGTGCTCCGGTGCGGGTAGTGCTCTCTTCCTCCTTCTCCAGTGCAGTGAGTCCGTGCTGTGCTTCAGTGGGTGCTGCTCGGTCACACGCTGCTATCTGTGGGAGAAATGAGATGGCAAGTAAGTGCTTAGTCTCATGGAGAAGTCTCCCCATGTGCTGGGTTTGCGTGGCTTATGTAGCCATCCCATGATGAGCCGCAGGTGTGACCGATCAGCCTGTGATTATGTCGGGCAGGTGTTCCTCGCCTGTTTCCAGGGCGACGCTGATGAGCTTCGGGACACTCGTCACAATATGAATAGTGCATTCTTGCACACATCTATTTTTTTGTCTGCATAGAGACTGAAACATAAGATATCAGTGTATTTATGCATCTAAAACAAATACTTTATGAACAGCTTTAGAGATTAACAAATGTTTATATATATTTTCAGACAAAAAAACTTATAGACAAAAATATTAGGCATGTTCCATATTATACATCCCTAATCCTACCCAATACCTAATATTAACAACTACCTACTGTTAATAAGAAGCAAATTAGGAGTTTATTGAGGCAAAAGTTGTAGCTAATGATTTGTTAATACCGAGAATTGGACCTTAAAATAAAGTGTGACCATGAATAGTGTAGCCACTTTCAAACAAAGCAGTTTTCTGTTGGTCAATGTGGCAAATTTACATGACCAACTTGAACAGGAGTGAAATCTGCGTGGGGAACTTTTTTACCCACACATGATATTCACAATGTTTATATTCATATAAAAATGACTGGATTTTGCACCCAAAATTTCACAGAGCCGCAGTAAATGTTACCTCCCTTTAAATATGTGTTTTACATGCCTTCAATATGTTGATATTGTACATGTCAAACATACAAAGCCTACTTGCATATGATACTAAGACAATGTCCTAATGTAAATACAAGGTTTTAATAAGCTTCTTTGTCTGCTTACGATATAAAACTTCTGACTTTCTTCTTCTCTTTCATTGGACATTAATTCAGAGCAGCTGGACAGGATGTTAAACCTCAAGCAGGGCTTCAAGCAGTTTTTGGAGACTTGAAACGGCTTGATAGAATGGAGTTTTGTTTGAAAAACCATTGAAGATAGTTAATTTCCTTTTTATCTTGGAAGAGAAGAAAAATAATTGCCATCTCTTCTCTTTTCTTAAAGATTGGAGAAGAGGAGGCAGCTTTTTTGAGCATCCTCCAGAAAGAAGTAGGACACTGTCTGGGAGGAAGCCGGAGAATAAGGGAGAGAAAATAAAGGAATCTTGGTTATTAAGATCACAGATAAAACCCTCCTGGTGGAAAAATACAGAAAGACACATATTAGGTTCCTAATCAACCATCTGCAAAGCAGCAGATTAAAATAGTGCTGTGATTGTATTAAAGTCTGCAGGGCTCTCAGTCCACAAGAATCACAGAGAAAGGACATCTGTGACCAAAGCAGATGGTAAATGCTGATCCATGAGGAGCATTTCCCTAAGACGAGTGCCTGTCCTCCCACATACAGTATACATTCCTCATAAACCTCAGTTCTCCATTTGTCTGGGTTTTCCAGATCTGGAATTATGTATTAATGGGAGATGAGTCAGAGATGGGTCAGTTATTCTCTGACACTGAACATACCTTGGGAAATTTCCAAAAGGTCTTTCTAAAAGCAGTTTAAATACAACTGCTTTGGTGTGATGTGACACTAGAAGGGAAATGATTCTCGAAACGATTCCTTTCCCATTCTGAGCTCTTTACCAGTGACCAGACTGACAGATGGGCCCTGAAAATGACCTGGTATTAATTTTCTTAAATCCTTTTTGATGTGCAACATTGTTGAAATAAGGTTTTTAAATCAGTAATTTAATGCAAACAAGATGGTACTGTAATGAATCGCAGACGTTTGTTTCAAAGAAGTGACTTAAAGCATCAGGTATGTAATGCGGATAACAAGAATCAGTGCACAGTGAAGGAAGCCTGTGTCTCTTTGTGTTTCATTAGAGATGTACTGGACCATCAGAAATGGTATTACTTTTTGGATGCCATAGTATTAACCATGAAATGAAGGGTTTAAATTTAGTAACTGAAGAGTTTTGGTGTAATGACAATCATTATAATAAATGTTTCCTATGTTACAGTAAATTCAAAAAGTAATTTGGAGAGTTAGTAATGACACATCCATTACTGTGGTACTGAGAAAAGTGAACTGTATAGAAAATTATGTTTATAAAAGGTCCAATATGACCTTCCATTAAAGATGAAGAAAAATAAATTACGGCACGCACACACACACACACACACACACACACACACACACAGGTGGTTAATAATTTTTCCTTTATTAAAAGTAAATTTACATATTTGTTTATCTTATGCTGAAAGCCCATTTCTACTTGCATTTGTCTCTTGTTGAGTGCTAATTTTAGACCCTTTTTACACACAACTAAACTTTTGAATTTAAAATTTCTAAATGTAACACAAAATAAATACTTGGAGGCATCCATATATTTCATTCTTCAACAGTTTCTTATAATAAAGGAATTTAGGAGGAGCTGTATTGAATTTTGCTCTTCTCTCTCTTTACACCCAGTTACTTGTGGTTGGATTGAAGGGCAGATCTCATTTGGTCGATAACACATTATCACCCGCAGGCCTTGTGCTTCTAACATTGACTTGAGATTAAAGTGGTGGTTTTACAGCCTGTTTCCCACTGAGTTTTATGTACATGTCTCCCTCTCCCACCCGATACCCTCCATGTGGTGAATGTGTCTTCCTGGGGGTGGGGGTGTATTAAAGTGTCTCTGGAAGAATTTGTGTATGAAGAAACTCAGGTTACCAGGGCCCAGAGAGTTCATGGACAGTGACTGACACATTCAAGCCTAATGATTTAACCAGGAGTGTAACTCCACGGTCAGGTCTTATCTCCACATAAGTGGATTTATCCGAGATCATGCCCCATAAAAGAGAGAGAAGTTAAATTGAGAACATGTGAATGTGACAACAGTCCCTGGTCAGTCTGCAATTGCAATTGAGGAATGGCTTGATATTTTATCTTATTTTTAAAGTATGTCTTTTATTAGGTGGGAAGTTAATGGTGGTAACAGGTTACAGCTGTTTGGTGACCCTCTTAAAGGGGCAGTTCACCCAAAATCGAAAACTCTGTCATCATTTACTCAGCCTCACATTGTTATACAACCTGTGTCTTAAAAAAGAATTCAACAAAGAGCGATGTTGTGATGAAGACCAATGGCTGTCAAGCTCCAGAAATGACCTAAAACCATCATAAAAGTGTTTAATCTGATTTTCTTTCAAAGTCAAACAATAGCTTTGTGTGAGAAACACACTGAAATTTAAGTAGCTATAACTTCTGGATAGTTTTTGTATGTGATGTATGTAATCATTTAGCCCAAAATCCTCACACAGGAAGTGGCTGGAGCTCAACTTCCTCTGAGGCTGCCACGTGGCGGTATTATTCCACTTAACACTCTTACAGACTGTCTCAGCGCTCCACAATCTGCATAACTATGTCACTAAGCTCTTCAGATTTATTTAGCGTGGACATTAATCCACATTCACACCAAAAGCTGCTCTGCTGTCATTGTGAGGCTTCCAGATGGAAAAGAAAATGGATTAAATCATTTGTTGTACTGAAATGAAGGACAATTAAGATTTGTTTCCCATATCTGTATCCTCAACAAAGCTCCAGTATTAGTTTAATGTGCGCCACCCAATTCATTACACAGAAAATGTTCAGTTAAAACACTCCAACTCTTAAATGCTCTTAAAACAAAAATAGTAACAGCAAATGATGACAGCACAAATCAATCTTTTCTAGTTTAATTATGACAGCTTATTATGTGATGCGATTGTGAAAGCAGTAAAGTGATATATAAAAGATTTTAAAAAGCATTCCGTCTTTCGGATGAGACGTTAAACCGAGGTCCTGACTCTCTGTGGTCATAAAAAATTCCATGGCACTTCTCGTAAAGAGTAGGGTGTAACCCCGGTGTCCTGGCCAAATTCCCACCACTGGCCCTTGTCAATCATGGCCTCCTAATAATCCCCATCCACTTGATTGGCTCTATCTCTCTCTCTCCTCTCCATCTGTAGCTGGTGTGTGGTGAGCGTACTGGCGCTGTTGTCCTGTGGCAGCTATCGCATCATCCAAGTGGATGCTGCACACTGGTGGTGGTTGAGGAGAGACCCCCCCACATGATTGTAAAGCGCTTTGGGTGTACAACAATACACAAAAAGCGCTATATAAATGCATCATTCATTCATTCATTCATACTCTGTGGTTGACCAGCTCTGAATGTTTTTTACGATAAAAACAATCGTTCACATATAATAAATAATATACAAATATACAGAAAACAATCGATATAATCTTAAATAATCATCCATATAATAAATACTATGGAATTTGAAAAATATGGACTACAGCCATACACAATTGCATGAATAATGGTATTTCAATTATATTTGATCCACTGCCGGAAATGGGTGCCGTCAGAATGTTCTTAATAAAGCTTTACACTTTAAAATACAGTAATAGATGGACTGGGGTCGTGTGGATTACTGTGATGTTTGTATCAGCTGTTTGGGCTCTCGTTGGCGGCACCCATTCACTGCAGAGGATTCATCGGTGAGCAAGTGATTTAATGATACATTTCTCCAGATCTGTTCTGATGGAGAAACAAACTCATCTACATCTTGACTGGTCTGAAGGGCAGTACATTTTCAGAAAATGTACAGTTTTGGGTGAAATATTCCTTTAAGAAATGGTGGGTAAAGATGACAGAATGTAAGTTCTAGGAAAAGTCGATAAGTGAAATTTACAGTGAAATTATCTACTGTTAACCGCACTATCAAGATACTGACATACATCCACCCAGATTTTTCATTCCTGGCCCCCATTTTTACACAGTGATCATTTTATTTTGTCTATTTTAACTTAGCTTTAATGCTAGCATCTACTGTGTATGCTTGTCAGCAAATCAGTTAATACAGCTATGCATGCATTACATCATCTAATTAATAATTATGAGCCGGATCATAAGTTTTATAATGTGTCGCCACACTTTTCCGATCTCACGCCCCTGCATATAAATCTCTTATATCGTATTTACAGATGCAGCAAGAGGCAGAAAGCATGGCGTTCTTGTATTCTCTGCATCTTCTCTCTGAGATTTACATCGACTGTCTGGATGTACATCTGTCATTAAGCGCTGGTGTCCTCAAGAGACTCCTGTGTGCTAAACCATCTGTTCTCTGTCATCCTCAGGGCCTTCACCCCTTCCCTCCACCTCACCGTAATAAATATCAAATGCTTGAGGCAAGCGCCGCTGAATAACAATGAGAAAACGCAAAGATTTATTATATGTATAGAATTGCGAAATTCAGCCATGAAATTTTGATGTGAAAGATAGATGATTTGTGAAGATGTATTTTTGGATCACGCTTACTGGCTTTTTATGAGGTTCTGTGCCACCGCAGAACGGCTCTTTAATAATTAATGACTGACTTTTTTTATTCCTAACCTCTCAGCCTCATCCGTTTCTGTCTTTGAAGGATCTTCAGATTCGCTTTTATCAATGCAGATATAGCATTAACAGCAGTGTCATTAATCTTTCACTAGCTTTTACATCACACTCAAAAACTGTTGAACATTTATTGAAATCATGCCATAACTTTAGTTTGAATTTTGCTGAAGGTCTTTTTTTTTTTGGCTGGTAGGGGAGTAAAGAAGATGCAAAATATGAGTAATAGTACTTCACGTCTGTATTTTAGTGCTATTTCGAGAAGTTTACTGCTACTATAAGTACTATAAGGGGTAAAAAGCAAGTAAGGGAAAAATTCAGGTTTAATGCACCTTCGATTTTAAATCTTCAATTGTATTTCATAGGTCAGCATGTCTCTTATAATCACTACGGCTATATTTGTTTGATCAAAAATGCAGTAAAAAACTGTAATATTCCGAAATATCCTAACAATTTTAAACTGTTTCTATTTTAATATATTAAAATGTTGCATTTATTGTTCAGACAATCCTTCATTATTGCCTTTCTTTTTTAATTATTATAAATGTTTTGCAGCTTAATATTTCTGTCAAAACTGATCCTTTTTTCATGATTCTTTGATTTATATAAATGTAAAAAATATTCAGTCACTTTTTATGAATTTAATGCACCCTTGCTGAATACAATTTCTTCCTGATTTCAGAGCTTTGAACAGTAGTGCATATGATGGATGCTCTTGATCATTTTATAAAGTATTCCATGCTTAAGCATACTAAACTGTAACATAACTACTGTACACAATCAAAAGTTTACGAGATTAAAAGATTTACTTTAAGAAAATACAGTGAAAAAATTAAGAGAAATGACCAGGTGCTTATTGGAATGAACATGTTTTTTGTTTGTTTCACTTTCTAATGTGCTTTCTTGTTCTCATTCATGTGCAACTTTTATTTTGAGTTATTGTTGCTAGTTCATGTAATGTTCATGTTCATTGTTTCTCCTTTGATTGTTCTCACGCATAGATATATTAATAATGCCGCATTCAGCAGCCGTACTTCCTCTGAATCTCCAACAACTTTGTGAGGCTTTAACTGGTTGAAAAATCAGCCAGATTACGGAGGCTTTCCTGGACAAGCCAGTCCAGCCAAACATGATTATCTGTTCCAGGAAATGATTCTTGTTTACCTCTTGTGTTGTCTGGCACTGGGAACAGAATCACCGGTCTGTAATAAAACCAATTAAACATTTTAAGCATTGATTTTATAAATGTAGCTCAATAGTTTGCATGTCTTATGCTGGTACTCTGCCCGACCAAAATATATACCAATCATACATTAAAGGAAACAAAAAACTGAGATTTTGAAAGATGAGTAAAGTGAATTGAGTAAAACGTTGAATGATGAATTTCATTAAATTCGTGCCTTGCTATCTAGCAGACAGCTAATGTCTGAGAGGATGGAGGGAAGGAGATAAAACGATATGTAAGAATAATATGAAAACATTCTCTGGTTCTTCAAAGCCAATGAAACAGCTGTATGATCTTGCACTCTCTGTTCAGCTCAGTTCCCTATTCTTAAAATGTGAAAGTGGAATTGAGAAACCTCTGTGAAAAGCGGGATGGGTCGGCCAGGTCCCAGACTCCTCTTTTATACCTTGATATCACCAAAGATAAAAGATCTTGGCTTTCATCTCCTCTCCTTTTGTATTCATTACACACGAAAGTGCTTCAGTTTTGTTCGCCCTCAGCAGCTCTGTGATGCAAAAATGACACAGAAGCCTCCTGGTATCAGAAAATCCTCTCCCATTGTACCGTGTAAATTATTCTGGGCTTGTTTTAGCTCTTTTGCAGAATTACTAGCAAAAGAATCATTACTCTCCATAAAGCTTTTTTCATTCTGAAGGGTAATTAGACTCCAACAATGGCTGTTCAATTTAAATGTTCATCTTTAGATATGGATCTTATTCTATCTTTTAATAAGATACATTTTTTTTTTACATTAGCATGATGATTTTTAGCATAGTTTTTGCACCTGAAAAAATTACAGTTAGGATTATTATGCTGGCATTAGTTATTCATAGTGCCTTGGAATGCAATTTCGATTCTTCGACAGTACCATTCATATACAGTGGAGATCAAAATTAGAGAGCCTACAATTTCCTAAACTTCAAGGTCACTTTTTAGTCCTATTTGATGTTGAGGAGTAAAAGCACATTTTTAAGCATATTTCATGAGTTTAAAATATTTTGAAGCACAGCATAAAAAACTTTAGATTATTTAAAAAAGTACTATGATCAAAATTAGAGAACACTTACAAATACCTTCAAGTTATTGGTGTTAATTTTGCACCTGGTGCTAATTTCCTTAATTATTTGACAAACCAACTGGCAGCCTAATTTTCCAGTTTTCACTGACTTTGCAAGATGGTGAGCCATTCTAAAGTGACTGAAACCCTCTGATAGCAAATTGTCCAGATGAAGGCCAATAGCAGATATTGCAAGAGAAGCTGGTCATTCCAAATCTGTGATTTCTCGAATTTTGCATCTTTACAATGTCACTAATTCATTCAAGTCCCCCCAAAAGGCCAGCTGTCCACAAAGACAAATGCATGAGAGGACAGGATAATGCAGACAATCTCAGTGGGGAACCGGTTCAACACTGCAGCTGGAATTGCTTGCCTGTTCAGTTCTGAACAGGGTAAGTGTCTTGGCATACAGTGTCTTGATGTTTAAGTGAATTTGGATTGAAAGGCCTCTCATCAAACCTCTCATCAGCAGAAAGAATCAAAAGGCAAGACTAACCTGAGCAGCATGTTGTGTAGACAGAGGAGAACTGGTGCAGAGTTTACTTCAGTGATGAGAGCAAGTTGAATTTATTTGGGTCTGATGGGAAACATTATGTTTGTTATCAAACTGGGGAAAGACTGAACACCAAGTGTGTAAAGAAGTTAGTGAATGGTGGAGGAGGAAGTGTCATGTTTGGGGGATGAACTTCTTATACAGAAACATTGCAGAGTGAATTAAAATGTTTATCAAAACCTCCTTCAGCAACATGCCGTTCATTCCCTGCATTCATTGCCCAATCAGTCAGCAATCCATTGAAATAATAAAATGTCCAGGCCAGAGTCCTAATCTAACCCTGATTGAAAATCTCTGTAAAATCCTTGAAGACAAAGTTATGGCTAAGAAACCCACTACAGTCACCAAACTGAAGAGACTGGAAGAAGAGTGGCCCAAGATCACACCAGAGCAGTGCGAGAAACTAGTCATGTCCTGCGGCCGCAGATGCCCTGAAATCATTCAAAGCAAGGACCTCTACACTTCCTCCTAATTTTGACTGCTGTAACCTTCAAAAATTATAGCTGTAATCTTTCTTAGTACTACAATCATTGCTGTTCTCTAATTTGGATCACTGTGTTTTCCACAAAATAAAGGGTTTTTGTTAAAATGCCTTGGCTATATTATAAAACACTGTTCTACTAGCATGGTATAGCCACAAATAAAATTCCCCTCAATTTTGAACAACGGAGATTACATTTTTTTTTCTGAAAAAATCAAGTGTTCATACATTGTTCTCTAATTTTGATCTGCACGATAGATCAGATATGTGTACCTCAGTCTGCTCATCTGAGTAACAGCACTGCTTACACGTCCCTTGTGTCACAACCATACACTCGGTTTCTCTTGTTTCATACAAAAGCAACTGGAGCCATCCAACACAATCTCATGAGAATTCATAGCTAATTTACACTTTGCTGAATTGGTGGCTAATTTGGAGGAATTTGTACAATCTCTTTCAGACGTTTTTGTAAAATATGCTTAGGCTCTACTGATGGTTTAGGAGTGGACCTTTATGCTTTTTTCTAAAAATCATAATTTTGTTTGCATACAAAATCTCATACAATACTTATTTTTAAGTATTTTAATGTGAAAAATGTGAAAATTAGATCTGTTGTTTTAACAAACCCCCAAAGTCAAAAGGTACGTAAAATCACACAAAATGGCACATTTTGCTGGCAAATAATCAGCTCTGGTTGTTTATTTACATATACTTCGGACATTGTAGCAATACAAAGCTGGTTGAAAATTAGTGAACATACCCTTTAATATTTTATAAGGGAATTAGCATTCTCTTCACACTATGATAATACTATCAAAATGACTTGAGTAGCTCTAGCTCAACCACAGAAAACTCCATACACTAAATATTTTCTTATTTTCTGACAAGTAACAAGCGTAAAGAACTAAAAAAAAAAAAAAAAATCACATGTGTGCACCAGACTTAAAGTGACAGATTAGAGATGTGTGTGTATTTTTATTTTCTCATATGATAATTCTAGGTGGCAGATGCAGCAGAACGTAAAACTGCAGTCACTGTGAAGCATCCCACTGGTCGTTACTGACAGAACGGTTTCTCCTCTCTGTCTTTAGAAACAAGAGTAGAGCGGGAGTGTGGGAGCCGCTGATTTGATGAGTGATCTCTTCATTCTGACTGACACAGAGCCAGAGTTAACAGTGCCCACACACAAGTATCAAACAAAGTTGAAACGCTCTGTCTTCTTGTTTCTCGTTTTCCTCTCCACACAGCTCAGAAGTGCTACAACACAGTTCCTCAGTCAGGGAAAGACTGTCAGGCTACACCCACCACCCAAATTCACTTATTACAGCCCACTGTCTGAAGAAACGCTTTGTCTCATGGGACACAGGGGCAATATTATTTGAACTATGCATTGTCTGTTTGAATAAAAAGCTCAACGTTAAATGTTCCATACCCATATACACTACTGTTCAATTTGGATTTAATATTCAATAATTAATAATACATTAATTCTGAGTGTTATGGATGGACTCCAGGAGACAATGAGGGATGGTAAAGGTAAGTAAATGCTGTATTTTTCTTCAATTCTACTTGCATTTCACTACTGATTATACTTGTATGATTGTGTATGTGACGAATAATAAAGAACCTTGAACCTTGAAGTATATTTATTAATAGAAAAGGTGAATGATCAGGAGCTTGAGTCCAGCGTTATACTAATGAGATCCGACGATTGACTGAGGAGAGGTGTGTGCTTAAGTAGCGTGAGGTGATGAGGATCAGATGAGGTGCAGGTGTGCTTGATTGAGGCTCAGGTGAAGACAGGTGCGGGCGTGTGATGACAAGGATTGGTTGGGATGGAGGACAGACAGACGAATACGTAACACTGAGGAAATTAATTCAATTGATCTAAAGTGACAGTAAAAACATTTACCTTCTATTTCAAATAAATTGTCCTTTGAAATTTTGCATTTGTAAAAGAACATTGAAACTATAATGCTTTCCAGAATAATATCAAGCAGCATAAGTGTTTTCAACATAATAATAAGAAATGTAGAAAGCAACAAATTATCAGAATGATTTCTGAAGGATCATTTTACACTGAAGACTGTATAATGATGATGAAAAATTGGCTTTGTATAGGCTTCAGTATAGGGACCAATTCTCACTATTAACTAGTTGCTTATTAGCATGCCTATAAATGGTTGTTTATTGGCTGTTTATTAGTGCTTAAAGCACCTATTCTGCACAACCATATTCTATATCCCTAATATATCCTACCCAATACCGGAATTTAAAAACTACCTTACCAACTATTAATACGCAGTAAAATATGAGTTTATTGTTCAAAAGCCATGGTTAATGGTTTGGTAACTTCGAGAATTGGACTTTAAAATAAAGTGTGACAGCTTTGTCAATTAATTACATTAATCAATTCCAATAATTACATTATATATATATATATATATTAGTGGTGGGCCGTTATCGGCGTTAACGTGCTGCGTTAACGTGAGACTCTTATCGGCGATAAAAAAAATATCGCTGTTAATCTATTCTCAAAGTTGGGTTGGGAGCTGGGTCTATACTACGCAAGCTATGATGACTTTCACCCTGATATTTTAGCGCGGATGTATACCTAGCCGAATTGCACTGTAGGGGGCGAGAACGAGTCTTCGAACTAGAGGCTCGCAGTCCGTGATGAACAGATTGTTAACGGCTGGTCTGTGTGGTAATACAATCGGGCAGGACATCCAAACACTCACCTATCATTCATCAACCTCAAATATGGCTTTTCATCTGAAAGATGTATGTAGTAACAACTTTACATGGCCGCTCAATATGATGTTAATCTGAGAAATGTGCGCTATTGAAGTGTTTGTGTGGAAGCCGTTGCTGCAGGACAGGCTCCGTGCACTCACTTGCTCTTAAAATCTCCGTCAGTCTTGGTCATACAGATAAAAGTAGCCTAATACATCTTTCGAATCTGTAAAGACTCTACGTTTATTTGTGTGCACTCAGAATAACAACGAAACGTTGCGCTTTTAAGCAAACAGGATGCGCTTTAGGTCTCATGTGAACTTGAGCGAGAAACTTCGAAACTCGAATATATCTAAAATACAGTACATAGAAAAATATATCTATAGAGAGTGAAATGTCTAAAAAATAAAAATAGAAGACGTGTGTTAGCATGGATGATTTACATGAAATTTAATCTGTGCAACACTGTGCATAATAAGATGGCTTTCAGTTCAATATAATAACAAAAACGTCATTTTGGGTTTTATTCAACTAATAAGGTGGGCACGCTGTGATCTGTACTATATTTTACAGTAATTGACAGTTATCAAAAAAAAAAACAACAACACGGAGTGGGAGGGAATGGGAGTCATTCTTCCGGGAGTGGAACGGATTTTCCTCCAGTTTTTTTCGTGGGATTGGGACGGGAAGAGATTAAAGTTTGTGATGCATTTTGGAAACAGGAGATGAGCCCCTGGTCTAATGTGCCACCTGGCTTGAGAAACCCGTTCTCAAAGACTTACTTTTTGTCATTATTTGGGTAGCACACATATTCTGAATGCCTTCGCAGAATTCAAATGAGCCATTTTAATCTAGATTAAAAATTAATCTATGCCCACCTCTAATATATATATATATATATATATATATATATATATATATAAATAGAAAACAGTAACTTAAAATTGTAATACTATTTCACAGTATTAGTATTTTTAAATTTTTGATTAATTAAATGCAGCCCTGCTGGATAAAAATATGGAAGCTTGTTTCCAGTATACAAAATAAAAAGGAAAGGGCAACTCTTATCTCTCAACTGAGTTTATATCTCACTTTTTGTTTATTGCAATTGCAAGATATTTCAAAATTCAGATTTTTCTGTGAGATGTAAAGTCAGAATTCCCAGATATAAACTTGCAATTATGAGAAAACGTCAGAATTGTGAGCTAGAAAGTTGCAATTACCTTTTTTAATTTTGTTTTATTCTGTAGCGCAGACTAAAAACAGAATTGTGAGATGTGATTGAGTGAAAACATCAGAACTGCTAGATTTATAATTACAGCAGTTATTGCGAAGAAAATAAATGACAACTACGTTTTTATCTCACAATTCTGAATTAAAAATTCTAAAATGTGAGATTAAAGTCGCAATTACTTTTTTTAGGACTGCTTTCAACAAAACAAAAACACCAAACAAAACAAAACTAAACAATTTTAAAACTCACACTTCTCTCATCATTTACATACACTTATGTTATTGCAAACTGTACTACTTACTTTTGTACAGTTATTTATTTTATTTTACTATTTATTTGTCTAAACAGTATGAGTCATTGAGATCATTTTTTTAACCCCTCTGACTTTAATTCTATGGGGAAAAATAGTTGAAACATTCTTAAAACAAAACTAAACTAAACTAAACAAATCAAATCCTAACAAAAATCTAAACAAAATAATACAACAAAAACATTTTGTGTTCTGCAGAAAACAGAAAGTCAAACAGGTTTAGAATGACAGTTTGAAATTTTTATATTTAGTTAAAAGCACATTACAATTCAAATATTCTGATTCATTAGTTGAAAACGCACAGCTGACTGGGTCTTTTCTCCACTCTAGCACGTTCGAATTTCCCAGGTGTGAGAGTGAGAAGCTGCTGCCAACTGAAACAATGCTGTGAACACATTGAAAACTGCACATGCTCACAGCAATTCCAGAGCTTTTAAATGGAGTTCAGTCACAATTCACCATCTGTGTGCCTGATCTCGTGGGCATGTAGACCTACTGCTATCATCTGTTTGATCATGTTCTACTGACTCTGCACACCTGCTGCTGACAATCCTCTTCAAATAGACTGTAATAATGTAGCATAATTAGAATGTGTCTTACAATGAGCCATGCAGACCATGTCACAATTCAAAAGCTTCAACAACGCAGTTTGGTTGTCGAACATGCGGTGTGTTCATGTCTTGCAGCGCATATATCCATATTACATTACAGCAGTAATAACTTGTTTGAAAGAGACAAAATAAATCAAGGATGTAGGTGGATTTAACTACTGGTAGAGACATTTGAATGTGCAAAAGCATAATTTGCTGCATCTAGAACACATAATTTTAATGATCTCTTTTAAAAAGGCAGGTTCTTGCACAGCTTTTAATTTTATACAGTTTAAAATTAAATTCATTTATATTTTTATTTCATTAAAATATTTACAATAATTTAATTTTAAAATGTATTTATTGTTTTAATGATTAATGTAACGCATTTTCGAACTTGACAGTTCCAGTCCTCATTCACTTTCACAGAAAAGAGTGGTCAGTATATTTTTCAAAATCTTCTGCAGGTTTGGAACAATTTGAGATAGTAAATTAACTTTTATTATTGGATGCACCATTGCTTTTAAACTTTCAGAGAGAGCACCTGAAGCTCATTTCAATGTGCTGGCGATTTTTCCTTCAGTAGAGCCCTCACAAAATGTTTTTTCCCAGATGTTCATTTGGCCCTCACTGGCAAAAAGCAAACATTATACACTTTGACAGTTCCATTGGTTCATCCAAAACTTTCAACATTTTTCATTAGGTGATTTTTGAAGGAAGTAATGGGCCGACATTTAGCTAAAATGAGAGATGATGAAGAGAACAGAGAACAATCTGATATTTTATGACAGTCTAAATGTATTTAAGATCTATAAAAGTTAACTTTATGAAAACTTGGCAAAAGTTGAACTATATGATACTTATTTATCTCAGTTTGTTGTAATAGTTTTTAAATTAAGTCTGGTTTTGGAGACATTATCAGCAATTTTTTTACTTTTGGTTCCCCTTAAGATTTTAAGAAAAATGTGTAGAAGACCAAGAGTCCAAACTCTGTAGACCGTTCCATTGCAACAGCGGCACCCAGCAGCAGCCCAGTGTTTCCGCCATTATGGGGTGAAGAATGTAGTAGTCCACTAGATTCTAACTGTCGCTATGGCAAATATCAGCTGCTTTGTTTAAAAAAAAACGTGCATTAAAGCTGAAATACAGCCTGAACGATGACAACAATCACTAGACTACTGTTCAACAAATCCGTTTAATAGTTTATTTTGCAGACTATATATTAAAGTCTTACCTATTTCAAGTTCAAGTTTTAGCGTTATAAACACTGAATAAATAACAACATATTAAATTAATGATAGAACAATTTGGAATGTTGGAAAATAAATATAGGCTATAACAGATATAACAGCTTGACAGTAAACTTCTATTAATGCTCGTTAAATGAAGACTGTTCAAAAAATCAAAAAACATTTTTTTATGAAAACTCCCCCCCCACACGTACAGCCACTTTCTCCAAAGTTGTTTAATTATTTAATTATGACAGACACAGCGATTGTATCATGTTCTAGAGATCATCATGTTTGTAGTGTGTTCAGGGGATTAAACATACAATATATATATTCAGACCTACTGGAGTAATAGTAAATAATAATATAGTAAGTAATTGCAAATGTGTAAAGTTGCATAAGCTCATTCTAACTTAGTGTCATATCGATATAAATCATTATTATGTTTTCTATGGTTAGGACCTGCAGTTCCTTAAATGATTTATAAACATCACTTAACTAAAAACAGTTAAGTTAGCAGGTGCATAAGACAGCGATAGGTCCCACTTCAAAACACACAATATATTTACACTTTTGTGAATAATTACCTGTCAGTGTCTTTGAGAAAACCATGAAAGGCAAGATTTTTACTGTCACATTGATAGTTTTTTGCAGTGGATTGCCCAACATTGCGCTCTTTTATTCTCCTTTGACTTTTCTTTGGTTGTTATTGGCTGTTACTCAAAAAGCATCAGAGTTTCGCCTCTTGCTCTTCTATACTCTTTGTTTTAAAGTGCCACTATCATGCCTTTTTGAATATAACCTTTCATCCAGTCTGTCATGAAGCAGTATGTGAACATAAACTTTCAGGAAAGTTGCGACAGTGCACGATAAATAAAGTTATTGTCTATCCAATAAAAGAGTCCTTTCGCAATCGCCTAAGCGGTTCTCAATTCCAGTCCTCGCGCCCCACCTCTCTGCATATTTCGTATGTTACTCTTATCGCTTCAGATGTTTGTTCTATTCAAACGCAAGTGCCCTGCGAAGTGGACATCACAGGATATTCCGCCATGATTCCAGTTCGAAGTGAACGTATATATTCCATTCAAAGTGCATATAAGTGTGCAAGACGTGAATTAAAATTGTATATATTTACAGAGGTATATGATGTCACACTCGTCCATGCGTGAAGACATTACGCAGCGCAAATCCATGAATGAATGTTCCAAAATAAAGTAAACTTCAGCGGATTTCCCCTGCTCAGGGACTAGGGAGCAATGGACCCTGTGTAGGGAGCATGTCAATCGAAACACAGTTCATGCATGAAGTGCACTTCTAACAAGCTGATTATCTGAATCAGGTGTGTCAACAAAGAGAGACATGCAAAATATGCAGAGCGGGGGGGGCGCGAGGACTGGAATTGAGAACCTTTGGCCCCTAAACCAGTGGGCTTCAAACTTGTTCCTGGGGACCCACAGCTCTGCACATTTCACATGTCTCCCTAATTTACACACCTGATTCAGATCATCAGGAAAGAGCTCCATGAACTCAAATGTGTGTCAGATAAGGGAGACATGCAAAATGTGCAGAGAAGTAGGTCCCGAGGAATAGGATTGAAAATCACTGGCCTAAACGAGTCGTCAGGAATTATAATCTTATTCTGTTATGGCTGTATGTCACGAAGTAATACATTTGCATAATGTCCGCTGGTAGACCAATCATAAAGGACTGCGCCATCTGACCAATCACAGCAGTGAAAGGCGGGGTTTAGAGAGACTGATTCTTTAGGAATCATTTAGAAATGAGTTAAAACTAAAGCTATTTTTTGAGAAAACCAAAGTGTTTTTTTGACCTTGGATGCATGTAAACCTGTTTTAGGACACTCAAAAAAACAATATTAGCAAACTTAAAAATTGAATAATAGGGGCACTTTAAGTAATGTTTTAACCTTTCAATGAACAAATTAAATACTAGTTATAAAATAAAAAGCGTCTGCTAAATGAATACATGTAAATGTAAATGTATGAATGTCTTTGTTCTGCTGAACACAAATTAAGACATTCTGAAGAATGTGGCTAAACAGAGCATTTCTGGGGCACCATTGACTTCCATAGTATTTTTCTTTTCCTACTATGGAAGTCAATGTGACCCAAAACAGCCCCAAAACAGCCTGGTTACAACATTTCTTCAAAATATCTTCCTTTGTGTTCGGTAGAACAAAGACATTCTTACAGGTTTGGAACTACTTAAGGGTGAGTAAATGATGACAGCATTTTCATTTTTGGGTGAACTGTGCCTTTAATCACACATCACTTTATTTTAATATTAATAGAATTGGATCCAGTATGATTCTGAAAGAATACTCTGCTGTTGCTGTAGTAACGAAACTCCTGTGCATCTGACTGACAGATAAACTGCACACTCTTATTTCAGTGTTGTTTTTTATTTCAGCTAACAGTTTGATTTGTACATTCAGTTGAACAACATTCATTTAAAGTCAAAGACTGTCCACCTCAGGATGCGGTTCCAAATCCTGCAGCACCACGAGTGCCACATACATAGTTTACCAAAATAACAAAAAAACATCACATTATATTTGTCCCAAATTATTGTTGATGTTCATGAATTTATCCTAGGCTGAAATGTTATGTATCTTTCCGCACAACGTATGTCTTTCTGTCCGTATGCTTTATAAATGGAGCTAATAATAGCCATATATCACACTTTCTCTTTCCACCATTTGCTCTACAGGTATTTTGTCAAACAAACACCACTTCAGTTCAAATTCATCAATGCAACTTTGTTCATTTCTGAAGTGGGCTTTTATATTAACTGTTTTAGACTGCTGTCTTGAATTGGGTGCAATACCTGTGAGTTCTAATCGCGGCTGTGCTTCTCGTCCGGTGTGTGACTACATTCCACACATGTATTAAATGTCCATCCTTGAGAGCGCACATTTTTTTAACTTGTTAGGTAATATCAATAATATGACGTTTCATATGCATCTGAAATGGCAAAAACATATACACATATTTAATTATTTGATCAAAATATTGCTAGGGACAGTTTGGTAGTGGCTGGATATTGGTATAGGGACACAACCCCAGCGCCCCTAATTATACGCCCCTGTTACTTACAAACTATGTATTTCTCACTTATGTGTGATTAAAGGACTAATGAAAAAAAGAAAGAAAGAAAATTAGCTGAAATATTATTTTCCCTCAGCAATATGCAGATGGGTTAGTTTCTTCATCAGACCAGATTTGGAAATATTTAGCATTACTTCACTTGCTCACTAATGAATCCTCTGCTGTGAATAGGTGCCGTCAGAATAAACGCTCAAACTGCTGATGAAACGATCACAATAATCCACAAATAATCCACTGCAGTCCATCAATTAATGTCTTGTGAAGTGCATGATTATAAAAACAGTGTCCTTCATTAAGACTAACTTTAAACCATAGCATTGCTTTCTCCAGTGAAAAAGTTGTCTCGTCTTAAATATGCACCGTTTGCAAACAAAAACTGTACAAAACAGCTCTAAACAAATATGTCAGTGACTTTTGATGTGAGAGGACAACAGAGGATGGATTTTTCACTGGAGGGACCGTTATTATGAGTTATGGACTTGTATTTTGGCCAAGCTAAGTGATGGTTTAAAGCTATGATCAAGTGATGTAATGCTAAATCGAATTTTGGTCTGAATCATTTTTGGGTGAACATTCCGGTAATTTACTTACAACTTTAGGGTCTTTAAAACAGGCAATATTTCAAATACAATTTCTAAAGTTCTTTAACAGTTTTACACATGTTGCGGTGTTGTAACAAGGCAGTCTCTAAGGCAAACGTATGTTTGATCTGAAATATTGATCTTTAATCCATACTATCGATGTCACCTTACTGTTAGGGTGCATAGAGTAGGACTGTTGTGTTCAATAGTGTGAGGTTGAACCGCATGAATCTCACTTTCATCTAAACCAGCTGAGCATATTGATTTACACATCTTTTCTTTGAGGCGCCGCCTATGATTTAAATCAAACTTCGCTTATCAACACATACATAAAACATGTGCATATACACCTATAAACACTCGCACATACATATAAACTCGATGCGTGGATATATGCATGGAAGTTTATATGTATGTGCGAGTGTTTATAGGTATATATGCATGGATCGAGTCTATATGTTTGTGCGAGTGTTTATAGGTTTATATGCATGGAAGTTTATATCTATGTGCGAGTGTTTATAGGTATATATGCATGGATCGAGTCTATATGTTTGTGCGAGTGTTTATAGGTTTATATGCATGGAAGTTTATATGTATGTGCGAGTGTTTATAGGTGTATATGCATGTAAGTTTCTATGTATGTGCGAGTGTTTATAGGTGTATGCACGTGTTTTATGTATGTGTTGATAAGCGATGTTTGATTTAAATCCTAGGCGGCGCCTCATACTCTTCACAAAGCGCTTGGTCATTTGTCATGTTTTTATAGTTTGATTTTCTGCAATAATCCATGTTTTATTAGATTTATGTGCTGTGTCAAAGTCAAAATTTGTTGTTTTGGAGCTAAACAGCCCATATCGTGATTAATTTTCATTATAAGATCATCAACATTTCTCCTTTTGTGTTCCACAAATGAAAAAGTTATGTATCGGTTTGGAATGAGATGAAGGTTAGTAAATGATGACATTACTCCACAATCATGCTGATTATCACGCTTCAGTACCATCATATGAGTGTGGTTAACCTTGAGACCTCAAGGCTAATGTTCTCAGTGACACTGAATATAAATGCTTATTAAAAACAGCCATGACAAGCCAACCCGCAGCCAAAGTCCCTGATGTCACGTCCAGGCTTAGCGCGGCACAGTCACCTGTCAGAGGAAATTACCGGCCTGTCAGCTGCCCTTCTGGATGGCAGCTTGGATCTCATGCTGGGGGCGACCGGCCGTCCCTCTCTGCCGCTTCATGCAGGAATTATGTGGCCTGCAACAACAACAACAACAACAATACTCATACACATGGTCTTCCATAGACACAGAAAAGAACAAAACCATGTCTGACAAATGTAAGAGACGTAATTTGTTGATTTGTTCTATTTTATTTAATCAGTGTTGGGGAAATTTACTGTTAAAAGTAATGCATTAGAATATTGTGTTACTCCCTAAAAAGTAACTAATAACGTTATTGGAAAGTAATGCGTTATGTTACTTTTGCGTTAATTTCGCGTAATTTTTGAATATGAGCAGGGCTTGATTGCTTTTAATATAAGTTCTATTTATAGCAAATGTAAAAGCCCTTTCACACCAAAACATGTAATGAATAAACCTCAGACTGAAGGAAAAGTAAATTCACGTCTGTACAGCAGATCACAGGAGAGGAAGGTTCAACACTCTTCAGCAATAAAAAAACTATGAAGCACAATTGTTAGTTTATCTAAAGTCATTATCTAAAGTCAACATATTTAATTATTGCTGGTTTGCGTCAAATTCTGAGTTTGCATTTCACTGTTTTAATTTATTTTTTATGACTACTAAATCTGTTTTTTTTGCGAGTGGGATGAATTAATGTACATTCACATTTAGTATAGAACTACAGTAACATCATATTCACAGACAACGCCTCTGTACTTCCGATTTCTCTCAAAATGGGGACAGAAGAGCTGTCAGTCAATAAATGGGGTAAAAATAAACCTGTGTTACTTTTTTGAAAAAGTAATTCAGATATTTTCTTGTAAATTAAAAAGTAATGAGTGCATAAACCTAAGCAGATTAAACACAATGGCAAAGTGAAAAACAATAATTATTTGCAAATAGATCAAATGCCACGAGCAGCATGAGATTTATTAAGTTTCCTATTATAACTCATCAAATATTGAGAAGGTGTCAGATATGACACAAACCGCTAATGAGTTTATCCCAGGAGCACATACATAGCAGCAGACTCACATTTGCAGCTTCCTGTTCGCTGTCTAACACGTCTGTTGCCAGTGGCCTTTTCTTATGATGTAGGCTGGAAAAGAAACAGGAGACTAAATTAATGGGAAAAGAATGGAACACTGATATTCTGAATTAATATGCATTACGTATAATAAGTGGTGCGTGCGGGTCAAGCCAATGGCAGGAATGCATTAACAGTGATTATTCATTTAACCCAGAGATCACCCATTAACCTGGGTTTGATACTACTCAGATATTTGCTCTTAAGAATTAATTGAGTATGTGTGTGTTTTTGGTTATGTTTTTCTCTATGATTTTGTTATGTTAAATTCTTTCGACAGGAGATACAGCTGCTCAAGTGCATTACCCTCATACCCTCATCCAGCGCCTGTGCTCTTCGCTGATGAAAAGGCCATGGTGGCCTACTCAGCCATGGCAAAGTGGATGTATGTGCTTTTTCTTCTGTCTATATTGATTCAGTCAAACTCTCATCCACTTACATTATAGCAGATGTTATAACCTCAGATGGACAACAAAGACCAAGAACTGCGGTTGGATATTAGGCTGGAAAATAATATTACACATCTGTTTGCTAAAGAAAAGAAATAAGAATGCTATGTTTTAGATATTTTCATTTGACATTTATTTAAAAATGACACATTCATTTAATTTAGCATTGGAAATGTGTTAAGAAAACACATATCAAATATTAATTAGAAGTTATAAGAACGTTCTATAAACATTAAGTATGCTTTGTCCTAACAATTACATTTTTAAATGTTAGTGGAAGTTAGCTGTGTTTGTCCATTCAAATGGATTTTACACTCCCATCCCACTCACACTCCCGATGAAATACGGAAGGAGGGTCTTGATGAAGGGTCTTTTTGATACCTAATCATATCTATTACCAGGTTAAAGCAGGGACAACATATAGTCTATACAAACTTATCTATAAGTGTAAATATATTAGGCATGTTAACAGTCCCTGCTGAAAAAAAACAATAGAACCCTACCCAAAACACAATAGAAAATGTATTGGGTTTAATGTTTATAATTGGAATTGTATTGGTTTTAACGGAAACTATAATGGTGACTACTGGTATGTGATGGATTCTATTGGTGGGATGTTAAATCCTATTGGGAAAATGCCCAAAACACACTACAAAAAGGAATTTTGTAATGTTTTTACTGGCAAAAGCTAATGGTTTATAATGGTATTTTAATGAAAACCATTGAGAATTATGTGATGGTTTCTATTGGGCTTCTATTGTTTGCAGAAATAAGCTTTTACAACATGCTAAACATGCTAACAATGTGCTATAACATGCTAACAGCATGCTGAAACATGTTAGAATCATGCAAGCAACAAATGCTAAAACATGCTAAAACTCCTTAACAACTGTTTTTGCATAATTACTGCATTACTAATAATTGCATAATTAGGCACTACATTTCAATCTGAGCTTTACTATGTAGTAGGCCTATTGAAAAACTTTAACATTTTCAGTGAACATATCAAAACATGAACAACGTGCCATTGCAACCACAGCAACTTCTCTGCTTTGCATTTTTGTACTCACCGAATTCAACGGGTCTGAGTGCACTGGATTTACTGGGTATGATTTGGGTATGAATTGCAAGTGTCCAGCAGTAATCCTGTAAAGTCTGTCTGTGATTGAGGCACAGAGATGGGTAAGAGGTTGGGTCTCCCACCAGTGATGAGACGGGAATTGAGGATTATTGGAGGATAATGTCGAGAGATTGAGCAGCTGAAGATGTTTGACTCTGCCTGTGGCTGCTTTACTTCATTAGCTCCCATAGACACACAAACCCTTGCTGGGATCGTTCAGAGAGGAAACTCACATAGCTAGCTTCCCAGTATGGCTCATTAAAGGAGACCAAGATCGTCTGTCACTACATTGGGTCATTCTTAGGAAACGCTGCTTACGTGTCCCCATTACTTCATTATAATTCACATGATACCAAACTTCATCACTTAAAACGTAAAATAAATGTTTCATTTATTTAAAATAGGATTTATTTTCAACATAATATCATTTGCATTTCCATATTCATCACTACATTTTTGCTTTATTAAAGATAAAATATGCTTTCACTGTCTTTGCAATTACATCATGATTGTGAATGTGATATTGCTTTTACACAACAGTTCATTGAACAAGAAATTGATAATATAACTTGCATTTTAGAGCTACTTTTTATAGTTTTTGCTCTATCAATAAACTAGTTCCAGACTATGCCACAGCAAAAACACTGCAACAACAAACAACACACCATGGTGCGATTACATTTCTGAATGATTAAGCTCATTTCACTACTGAATAAAAAAAAAGTAAAATCAAGGTAATTGTGACTTTTTATCTCGCAATTCTGACCTTTTTCTCAGAATTGCATGATACTATGTCTTAAGACATGTTCCAAAACATATTAGCAATTTTAAAACAAGCTAGACACATTGAAACTGCATAGCACCACTTTAGCATTCATCTATGAGCAACCATCTAATAAAACCTTCACAATCCACATCGATTCAAAGCAGCTTTACAGAAAAACATGATTTTAATGTTTATAATTTATTCCTTGTAGTCACATTTAGCAGATTAAAAAGCTCTCTATAAGCTAGTTTTAGCCTTAACACATGTATTGTCTTTTCACTTTAACATATTGTAGTTTGTAGTACAATAAATTAAATATTTCTAGTTTGAATAGTCGAATTTCGAATATTCGTCAAATTTAAAATAAATATCCACATTCGAATGCAAAACGCTGCATTGGCTGAAAAACTAAATTCTAATTTTTACTAAAATATTATAAAAATTTGAACTATATTCGAATTTAAAAGGCAAAAATTCAGTTAGAAAAAAACAGTATTTTGGCTTCTCTCCTGAGGCCACAACAGGGCGCATCCAGCAAAATATTACCAAATGCACGTTTCTTCAAAGTCTCAAAGATATGAGCAAAAATGCAAATCTCTGTATTTTTTGGCTGATTTGCGGTATATGGTACATATCTCAGCATTTTGTATTGGGATTAAACAAATAAATAAAGTGAATATAACCATGTAGGCATATATAATGTGCAAAAATGGTTAACATTCTAACATTTTGATCTAAAAACAAAAAGAATGCTTTTAAAGCAAAGTTAAATTTACTAAACTAAACAAAAAAAAAAAGCACAGACTAAGCTAATTGGGCTTTGGGCTCTTGTGTGAGACGCAAGTGCAAAGATGATAGATGTCCATCTAGAAAATGCAATAAATATGCGTTCTGTGTGAACGGCTTGGTTTCAGTTTTGAGGTAAACAACATCTTCTCCCCATTGATGTACTCTTTAAAAAAAAAGCATTAAAATGCAACGACACTTCGTCATCGCATTTTGTGTGCCAACGGCCTGACAGAGACCTAAAATTCGAATGCAGCATTTTGCATTCGAATGTGGATTTTTATTTTAAATTCAATGAATATTCGACATATTTTTCCTACAACTGTGCGGGAAAGCCACAACCCTCTTAACACTGAATACTAGTAATATATGGTTTATATAAACAGTAAGAGTAGTATATTGTTCTTAATTTAGCCAGTGTTTGTGAATAAATCAGTTGATTAAATGATTCAAAATACTTGTTTATAAAAAACAGAAACTTGTTTTGTTCTTCAATAAACCAGTGTATTTTGAGCAAATCAGTTGAATGATGGATTCAGTGACACACTCATAAAGACAGCCCCTTGTCGCCAACTATTGGCTAACTGCTGTATCCTGCAGAAATGTGTTATTAGCCTAATACATTCCTTTTATTTTACTTAGGTGCAGTTTTAAATACACTTTCTTTTGATGAGTTTATAATTAGCGCTGCAGGCTGCTTCTCCCATTTTGCTGAGGTGACTCCCTGTGGCTCCTGGGAACCTGACGTTTCGGTTCTAGTAAACCTGTGCTGCCCTACGATGCAGATTTCCTATTTTCTGCTTCACTGAACTGGTGACTGGGCACAAATAATCTAAAGACCATAATTTAGTCAGTGATACATTTACCCACTTTGTTTGTGTCCCCACATGATAGGTGTGTTTTATAAGGATTCTTTCATTCCATTTTTAGGTTCAGTCTTTTGCATTCCGCAGGATTTTGAATTTCCCTTGGTGCACATGTTTGTTTTATGTATTTCTTCTCTTGTAAGTCCATTGATGTAAGGCCCTTTAAGGCACCTCCATGCTTGAATCTAAAGCCCCAGGATACAGCGGAGGATACTGTTGTTTTTCAGTCTTTCTCTCCCTCCTACAGAATTTTCAGTGGTGGAAATTGTTTGTTCAAATGGAAATCCAGCCAAATAAAACCCCCCAACTGCTTAGTTCTATATTTATTTAATGCACATGTTCTCCAGTGTACAACATCAGATCATTCTCTCTTTAATACAAAATCAAAACAATGTGGAAACATTGGAAATAAATAATTGGGCTGCTTTTCAATTTTATTAGAAAACTACTTATGTGTGCCAGCCCAGCAGTGTTTACAATTTTTCATTCAGACACTTTATTGCATCCTAACTAAGTACCACAGGACTATAATCTAACAATTTATGACATATATAGGAAAATCAAATCACAGTTGGTTATATTGTTGTTGCTCTGGCTGCATGCTTTTGCTTCTTGGAAATGTAAAGCAAACCAGTCAGATGCACACAGGATCTTGACATGAAATTCTGCACAGCGGAGCAGCTGGGACATTCATTTGACAGTTAGGATGCTGCATCTTGCTTGCACATGAATACAGAACATGCTTTTTTTATGGGTGCACTGCCCACGAGGTGGGACACATGGAGCATATGCTTCTGTTAGGCAGTTATTTTTATGTCCAACTGAAATTGAATGCTTGTTTTCATACTTTATTACATTTCCAAGGCAAAATTAAGCACTTGTTACTGCTGAATGTACTTTCAAAGTACAAGGTACATATAGTACTATATTCAAAAGTCCGGGATCAGTAAACAAGTCAGAATTTATTTGTTAAAAAGTACAGTAAAAGCAGTAATATTGTAAACTAGAGCTGATTTGATGCTCAATAATAATTTCTTCTTATTATCAGTGTTGAAAACAGTTCATATTTTTTTACAACAATATGATGCTGAATAAATATAGTACATGCTGAATAACAGTATTATTTAATAATACAAATGTTTTTTATATATATTTAAAAACTTTTGAATGGTAAGAATTAAATTGTATTAAATTAGAAAGATGCAACATAGATGCATTCTCATAAATTTTTTTGGAACTCACTGCATTTCCGAAGAATGAGGATGTGTTCAGCAGGGGATGTCATAAATTCAATGCAAATTACTTGTCAATTATTTCCACTCCAGTATTCTCAACATATGCTCCTATTTTCACTTCCTTTTAAAATAATGAGGACAAAATTCACGAAGCCATAATTTACAAAAGACTGTCACTTAAAATGCATAAGAACTAACAGTGTGGAAAGGTGCAGATGGCTTTTATGTCAATTGCTTTAATTGTTACGAGCATGATTCTGCTTTTAAATTTTATGATGTAATTTAAACCAAACTGTTAGCAGGAGCATGACATGAGCAACGTTATGAAACAGAGGTCTCATATGCTAAAGCACAGTGAACAAAACAAATATGAAAACATTTGACAAAACTAATGCTCAATTGATTGTATAAAATGTATTTTTCTGTGTTATCTTGAAAGGCTAATCTATAAATTATAAAATAAATATTAAGAAAACATTTGAAACTCAGAAAACTTAGAATACAATTCTCAGTATGCGGAACTATTTTACGTTTCTTTTGTTTTTTGTTACTTCATAAAGACTCGCTGTTCTTAAACAAATGCGGTTGAGTCACCCACCAGTGATCATTTGAGGCCAAACTTGTCTAAAGAGATCGATAACTTAAGTCTTAGAAAAGCTTAAAACATCCGCAGGCAAGGACACAGCACAAGTAGCATAGTTTTTTTTATCTAAAAAACAACAACAACACATTGAAAGAGCTTTGACAACACTCTGGAATCAATAAACAAGCCTTGTTTATCTCGCTGCTGTATAGTCATGTAGAAAGAACTAGTACTGCTCTCAGACAACCTTGAAGAACCATTTCTGGATGAAGAGATTGTTCTAAACCACAAACTATGAAGCTGTGACTTAAAAACAAGAATTTATTCCTCCCAGTTTCTGTCCTCTTGATGAATGAGTTATTATTTAAATATGAAGCTTCATTTTAAGGTTACACTCAGTTTTACTGAGAGTTTAATAATCAGCAAAAGATTAAAGTCATATTAAATGTCTCATTTCATTTTTCACATGCAAGCATTGAACTCATAGTGTAAAATATATGAAGACTCCACAGTATTTGATGTTTTCCATTAATAACTTTGACTTCAAGGTCAGACATTAAGTCATTTTAATATAATCATGGATTTACAGAGAGATGCGGTTTCCATTTCCCCCAGTTTTTATTTAAATAAAAAAATATCATGAACTAAACAAAATGTTTATTGCAGCGACCTGTCACTGCCCCTTAATAAATTCCTAGAAAATTGCTGAGAAACAAATCTCTCAGCTGACATGGCAAGAAATATAAACAAAATCTGCAGAGCCAAGTAAAAAAACAAAAAAAAAGGTTTGGAAACTTGTGCCACGGTCAGTGATACAGTATTGCTTCTTCTAATTGTCTAAGCTGACAGCTGACTGCACCGTGACTTTTCATACTGGATAATAAATATTTCTGCATGGTTCTGTTTGTGGATGATATGGTTAATCATCTCCAGCAAAAGATGACAGACATAATGATAATCACATCAATATATGATTTTACTTAATTATACAGAAGGATAATACATATTATTGCCTTTTCATGCAGAAAATTAATAGCCTACATATTTATATTCTGGTAAACATCAGTTTACTGCAGACACAAATAAAACTGTGAGTCATTCAGCCTTGGAACTCTCACTGAGACGCTGAAATATTTATCTCTTAAATAATTTATTTCAACAGCAGTGCATCTCAGCTGTTGTACTTGTCTGATAAAATGGAATTACAATGTTTTTTTGCCTTCTTGTACAGCCTCTCACTATCAGTTTGCAGCCAATTTCTTTTATGACAGTTAAAAAAATAAAACTAAACATTGTTTTATTTTAACGAGTGTGCATGTAATTAAATCCCTACAAACAATCAACGCAAAGAAAAGGACGAGGCTTCATTTTTAGCGATTTATTTCATTACTCAATTTGGTATTAGATGTGCTTAAGGGTGAAGTGTGTCTTTCTGTACCACCACACATAACTGCAAAAATAACAATTGTTTTAAGCCCGTTTCACCCCTCCTATTGTTAATGGAAATTAATATTACCCTAAACTTATAGTTGAGTCAAATTGAAACAAAACAATAAGAAAAGTAATAAGAATAAAGAACAATATAAAAAACAAGTAATAACAAAGAAGAAAAAGTAAAACACACACACAAAAAACAAACAAACAAACAAACAAACAAACAAACAAACAAACAAACAAACAAACCAATATACAAAAACATGAATGAAGTATTGAACAACAAAACAAAAAAAACAAAACAAAGCAAAACAATCAAAACAAGAATGGAGAACAAAGAACAAACAATAAGAACAACAATATAAACAAACAAAAAAGCAAAACACACAAAAACAAGAAAAACAAAACAGAATAAAACAAATCAAATGTGAAAAGATTTAGATTATCAGAATTATCGTAAATACGAGCTTCCTAGTCAGAGTGTGAACGGCCTTAGAGAGGCCTTATATGGCCAATTTCCCACTAGGAAACTGGTATTTGCTATGATTCCGATAGCATGAATGCAGCATTAAATTTGGGTATAAATCGCACGATTTAAAGCACATTTTACATCCAGCCTATACAACCGGGTGTACGTCCAGCTGGTGTAACCAGCCCCTAGACTTTTAATGGAGGTCTTATGGGTATGACATCAGAGTGAGCAAATTACGACAGAAAAACTATTTTATGCTCAATGATTTGGGCTCCAAAATTGCTTCATTTAATCAAACTTCTAATATATCTAAATGTGAATGTTGTTGATCTGAGTAAACATCAGATGCCAGTAATTCTAACGGTATGTGTATGTGGTGTTCCTGTGGCTCAGTGGTAGAGCATTGCGTTAGCAGGGCAAAGGTTGTGGGTTCAATTCCCAGGGAACACACATACTGACAAAATGTATAACCTGAATGCACTGTAAGTCGCTTTGGATAAAAGCGTCTGATAAATGTAAATGTAACGGTATGTATCTATATTTTCTGAAGAAAATGTGAGTGGTGGTTGCCGTGGCAAAACTCGGCACTAGGCACTAATAGTAATCCTAATCGTTTTAGCATCATGTTAACAACATGCTAATTTTGTTAGCATTATGCTAAACAATATAATTAGCATGTTGTTTGCATAAAGTTAACACACTTACCCAGTGCTGGGTAAATATTGGACAGAACACATGCTGGGTTGTTTTCAACCAACAGTGGAGTTAAATGTTTAACCCAACCTTCTGGGCAGTAACCCAACTGCTGGGTCTGAACAACCCAATCACTGGGTTCACCCATATTTGACCTAGCGCTGGGTTGTATTTAACCCAGCATTTTTTAGAGTGCATTATTAGCATATTGTTAACATGATGCTTACATGTTTTAGCAAGATGATAATATGTTTTCCACTATGCTAATATAGTTAACATGTCATTAGCATGATGTTAGCATGCTATTATCACATCTCAGCACTTAGGTAGGCGATCCTGGCTTGTGTTAACAGGTTCTTAACTTGTTTTAGCACTTAGCTAAGCAATGCTAGCATTATATAGCATAGCCTATTGTTAGAATGATGCTATTGGATTTTGACATTTTTTATAATATTTTAGTAATTACCTATACTTTTTCCATGTTTTAGAACTTAGCTAATCACTATTTACATGTAGCTATTCACTGCTAGCACGTGCAGCATGTTGTGAGTCCTATTTGCTAGTGAGTCCTATTTGACTTTGCTAGTCAAAATAACAAATTCCCATTTATCTACTATGTTCTGATGCACATATATAGGTCTTGCTAAATGGTTGCTAGGGTACTCTGTTTGATTTCTAGGGAGTGGCTTGGCAGTTGCCAATAATGATACTTCAAAGGCTGCTTGCCAGTATGAATGATATAAATCAACACCGTTGTCTCTATGACGTTCAGATTTGAAGATATGCCTGTTAAGGTTTGGGTTGCTAGGGTGTGGCTAGGAAGTGGAGAAGTTGATTCACAATTAGCTGTTTGCTGCCTCGAGTCAAAGGAGGCAACATCGTCTCTATGTCACTGTGATCCAAAAATGTCCATCTCGGCTTTAATAATGGAAGTCTAAGAGATCAGTTGCTACGCTGCTCTAAATGGTTGCTAGGGCATGGTTTCACAATGATCGTGAGAGACTGGTTAAAAATTTAAAATGAGTAAAATGAGCCCACCCCCCATGTCTCTATGACATTGTGATGCAGAATTATGTTCAATGCAAAATTCCAAAGTAAATTACCGTAGTAGGAAAAACACGAGCTTAGATGCTGTTTTATGGGCCGTCCCCTCACCATAGTGTATCTATGGCCTAACTTTGGAGGGCTCTTGGGTACAAATTATAACCCCTTGCAAGGTATGTTCTCGCACAGCTTGCCAACCTTTTCCAATGTGGTGACCCACATGTTTCTACGAAATTCGACCCATCAAATTAGGCCGCAATGCAAAGTCTATCAGATTTTTGGGACGATTTTTTACTCGCTGTACGATCATCGTTCGCCCGATCACTTACAAAAGTAATAGCACACCTCTCCTAACTAAGCCACACGATTTGACATCCCTTTCATGGGTCTATGACAAATGGTGCAGGACGAACGGAATCTATAAAAACCTTCCCATGATTTCCAAACAGAATAGTAATAGTGATGCTTTGCCTTTGGCAAGCACCGCTAATAAACAAACAAAAAAAAACATGTGTGACCAGTTATATGTTTAGAGATAAATTTAATTCCAAACTTCACTCTTGTTTTGACAGAGGGTATTAGGTGTGAGTGTTAATAATTAACTTCCTACTGTTTGGGTCTTGGGGGACAAAAAAAAAAGAGAAATATTTTGATGTCTGAAAAAATGCTAATTAAAGAAATCAGCATGTTTGTGTTTTCAAGCCATTGGTCTGCCCTGACAGTCTGAATTTACAGCTCAGCCAGGGCTAATAGTGCCAGCGCCGCATCTGGGGAAAAGCAGGCATGAAACGACAGTGCAAACGCTAATGAATTGTGCATCCCTCTCCAGCACGAGGGAGACCAATCACACACTTTCCATTTCACACCAAATACAAGAGAGGATCCTTCATCAGACCTGAACTCTTCAGTGACTCGTTCCACAGCCTTTCTGTGACACACTCTAAAGTTTTAAACTCAAATACGACTGTGCTGCTCCACTTACAATTTGTTAGCCGTCAGATTCCAGCACCAATAACTCTACAATTCATCTGGACTGCTGAAGAGAACTGGGCCAAAATGCAAATCTGATTTCTGTTTGTCTTTCGCACCATTCCTTATTTAATTCCAAAACAACAAAAAGGGCTTATTTTTTATTTTGTTATCTTAATGAGGGCATTTTAAATAATATAAATATAGTACAATAATGATATAAAAACAAAGAATGCTGTGCATCTAGTTCAAATGCTTCAGTTGAATCAATCAAGGCAATGACTACGTAATAAAATGTTTCAGATAAATCTGAACATGCTTTTAGCGATACCTCACTGGACATTTCCCTTTGAAAGTGTTGCAAAACGTGCAAGAAGCAATGCAATATAATTTTGCAGAAATGTTGCCACAGGCACATTGTTTCCCTGACACATTTTTGCCCCATATTTTAAAAAGTATTTTTGTTTAACTTTTGACTTCTGATATAGTCACACTTTATTATCAGAACAAATTGCAACTGTATTTGATTTGCTGATAATGAGCATTTTCAAACGTTGTCACTCTATTGCAAATAATATTTTCTTCACATTAGAGAGCAAAGAAATTAGAGAGCAAGCAGCTGCCTGATGAAAGTATAAATCACTAGAGGCAGTAGGAGGATCTGTCTGAAAAAATAAACCGACTGTTTCAGTAATGCTTATGGGGCTTCCTCCCACTTGGACCATTTTTAATTCGCTCATAGGTTAATTAAAATGAGATTTCCTCTTCTACAGCCCATTTGGATCAAGAACTGCAGACTACAGTTAGACAAATCAGCGGGATTACCTCCAGGTTGTTAAAGATGAATTAGTATCCCAAACATTAGGTGGCTTACGATACTTTGTATGGTGCCATACAATATTCTTTTTTTTTAGAAAATTCTGATTTAATGAGGCGCTCTCAGGTTTGTTATAACAAATCTGGGGCCATATGTATAAAGCCGCGCAGAGTAAAAATGTTGTCCTAAGTGTGTCAAAATTCTAAGAATGACGTAATTTTACACTTACTCCTAGTTAAGAATAAGAGTGATTCATAAAGGTTCCTAAGTGTTAAGACTAGGTCCTAATTCCCAAATTATTTAAGAGAGATGAAGAGGTCTCCTAACCTAGTTAGGAGTAACAAGATGGCAGCAAAGGGAGGAGACAAACACTTTCCAGCGAAAATATGACATGTCGGACTCATTTTGGACTTATTTTGGACTTTTGTTTTTTGTTACTGACAAAGAAAGAAATGTAATAACCTCTTCCACTCAACAAGTCAACGTTCTAACTGAAGAAATGAAAGTAGTAATTACATATTTTTTGGATGGAAAATTGGAAAAATGCAGCAATGCACCAGTGATGACACATATTGTGGCACTAACCCCACCAAACTAGTCACCCACTAAAAAGTCACTAAATCTTGTGACAAATCACTAAATTGGCAACTTTGGTACACTGACTACAACATAAGTTATTTACATTGCATTGGTCCTCTTGTTTTTGCATGTGTTCAGAATTTCTTTGTATGACAGCATGGCCAAAAATTATGACCAGACAATTTTGCATGTTTCATTGCATTACTATCACAAATAAAACAACTGACTCCAAGCAACTGTGCAATATGCTTACAAAAACTTGAACCTTTAAATTTTTTAATTAAGGGTGAAGTTTTCAAATTTCCTAGGCCGGACATCACATTGGCCGCTACTTTATGGCAGTTTATTTACTTTTCAACTGACTGCCAAACCATATTGCAAGCCACTTTTATGAGGATTGTGGGCTTTCCTGGAGTTGTTGGAGCTAGAGGTCTTCACGGAGGACCCGAGACCAGAGGACCCGGAACCCGACTACTTCGTGTCCTGGGTCTATTTAACATTGTGTGTAATAACCGAGTTGATCGGAGAGAACCGCACCGGCGAGTGATCAGTGTCAGTCAGCTTGTGTGTCTTTTGTAACTTGCAGTTTTTAAAATTAGGATGAAAAAAGTGTGAGCGGGAAATACGGTAAAAAAAACCAGGTTATCTCAGCTGCCAGAAGCAGAGTTTATGTAGTAGGCCTACTGCAAGCGGATCATGGATTCCTTCATGAGTGATGTGTAAAAAGCTGAAACAAAACTGAAAAAGAGACGCACCTGTTATTAAACAGGCACGCAGTAAAGTGTAACGCACTTCTTGTTCTGTGTGTTACACTTTACCCCGCAACTTGTTATTGACTTAATAGCAGTTTGCTGTGCAATATGTTCTGATCGGGTGCAGTTGGGTCTGTGACTTCCCAGCCGGGTTCGTGTCCAACTTTTAAGGCATTTCTCGGGTCGACACGGGTTGGGGCACCAAATTTTTGGACCTGTGAAGACCTCTAGTTGGAGCCATTGATGGAACTCATGCAGGGCCGGAGTGGGACTCATTTTCAGCCCTGGAGTTTCATGCCTTAGACGGGCCCACATTGTTTTTTTTTTTTTTAACTAGCATTTTCAGTGCCGCCTTTGCGCTTTCTATTATCCACTTTTTCCTATTTTTTTTTGCTTGCATAACTCTTTTTTTTTTTTTTTGAAAGGTTCTGCTAAGCCCAATAGAAGCCATCACATAAATTCTAATGCTTTCCATTAATATACCAATATGAACCATTAGCTTTTTCAAGTAAAACCATTACAAAATTCCTTTTTGCAGTGTGTGTTTTGGGCATTTTCCCAATAGGATTTAACATCCCACCAATATAATTCATCACATACCAGTCGACACCATTATAGTTTCCATTAAAACCAATACAATTCCCATTATAACCATTAAATCCATTACATTTTCTATTGTGTTTTGGGAAGGGTTCTATTGTTTTTTTCAGCAAGGCCGTCAGGGGAGTCATTACGTTGTCATTGCCAATTAACTTAACATTTTAATTAACTTAAAATAAGGGGCAGTTGTGATTCTTTAGCTTTAATTCCTTAATAAAATAGTGTTTATTCTTGTAGAAAATAAGTGTTTATTCTTTAAGAAATGAGGGACATAACAAGGGATGCTCCAAATATTTGTACTGTACCATAACATAGGCTGTCTGCCTGCAGTTAAAAAGTTATCAGAAATAAGCAAAATGGTTTTGTTTAACCTATTTATGAGCAATTATTCTGAAAATAATTTTATTGGCCTGAGTAAATTGTACCATTATAGAATTGTGACTTCACAAGCATAGTAATTTAGTGAAAATACTGCGAAATGACAAATGGTATGAAATTTGAAAGCGTAACAACTGAAGGGCTATGAAACATCAGTCAATCAAGCGTTTTTCTTATATGGCACTTAAAGTTTTGAACTAAAATATTATTGTAACCATATAGCCTTTGAATGAATGGAAATGAAAAAAAAAAAATTAAGGAAACCTTAAGGAGTGTGTTACTTAAGAGTAATTACTAAGAGAGTGTGGGCTGCTTCTGGTGCTTGGATTTGTACTTCAATAATGAGGTCCGAATTTAAGAATATGCTAGAATTGAATTTTTTTAATGTATTTTTCTCTGTCTCTAACAGGATTGACTTACAATGAAAGACGTCTTCTCTCAGGTAGACTGGATGTTTTCCTGCCTTGCTGGATGTTGTGCTCATGATTAATAAGTTGTTTTCATTCGCCCTAACTGATTTGACAAAATCAAAATGAGGATAGTGAAAGTGAATTGCCATCAGCGCGAGTCCTGCTGAGGATTCCGATTGGTCTTAAAGCCTTCCCAAAAGGCTATGTTCACAATAAAACAAAGACTTGCACAAAAATAATGATTAATTATCGATTGATAATTTGTTCTTGATAGGGTGGTTAAAATAATAATATGGGCTGCGAGAAAATAATAAATAAAAAGAGTGGGGCTGTTATGCAGGCAGTCTAGGGACAACACATCATTGCTCCAACTGTAAACGAGGAGACATACCTATAGAAAACAAAGCATCAGTAATATTGTGATCATTTTGCAACAATGCAAAGCATTTAAAAATACATTTAAATATTAAAACATTTCAGTGTCTAAATGGTTAAATGATTGTTGTTGAGCTGCTGTGACTTTACATGAGCAGGCTCACTATTGGCTGATTCAGAGGTTAAGGTCAGCCATTTTGTGTTGACATCATTATAGTCCTTAGTTCACAATACTTAAGTGTCACCTCAGTCAAAACTTAAGAATCAGCCTTAGACTTTACTGAAAGTTGCCCTTAGCTTCTTTATAAAAGTCCTACTTTTAATTAAGATATTTTTTGACACTTAAGTCAGAGCTAAAGACTATTCTTAAGAGCATTTCTGAGAAGTTTTATACACACAGTCCCTGGTCCTTAATTGATGACATGTGGGACGGCAGAAGTGCTTCATCTGTCTTCTTTTATAGGACCCTGAAATAGTGCCAACATTATTAAACACAGCAGAAATGCTCCTGACAGACTTGTGACACAGTTTCAACTCCACCAGAGGAAAATTAGTCTTTTTAAACTTTAACTCTTCTCTAACTCTTTAAAGAACTCATGAAATGAAAGGGCCTTGTCAGTTGATCAGCTGTTGCTTGGGTACAGGACATTTTATCTCACTTGTAAAATTTAAATGGGTTAAAAAAAACATGAATGTACATTCTTTAATGCTTTTAAAACAGTTGTAGTTATTTCCATGCACTTAATAGCAACCTTTGCATCATTACCCAGTCCAGCTCAACAAAAAAACAAAACAAAACAAAACAAAACCTATTTAGGACAACAGGTTTGGAAAAAGGAAATCAAAATATAATATAACATAAAATAAAATAACCCTAAATAGGATGAGCGGAGAACAAATGAAAGAAAACGTCTCAGGTTACATATGTAACCTGAGACGTTCTCGAAGGAACTTCTACACGTCCTCTAGAGGGCGCTATGGGAACGCTTATGCCAACGCCGCCATGCTGAGGAAAGAGTGTCCAAAAGCTGGATTCCTAAGTCACAGACTCGAGGAACACCATCCCTGCCCAGCAGAACTAGGGTCAAAAACCCCTCTTCAGGCAAGCTCAAAGCTCGCCATCATAGACTAGCTCACCAGAGTATGGCTCTCGGAGTGAAGGTCTCAGAAAAGCGACTCCAGATTGAGAGGAGACTTCTACACTCAACGCTATATACAGCTAGTGAGGCTCAAGAAAGAGCATGCACATAGTACTGCCTAAGTTGAGCTCTGGAGAGTGGAGGCTTCAGCAGAATTACTCTCTTAAACGAGAGAAAGCCTGGCAACACTCAATCCGAGTAGAGGAGCTCTTAAGAGTGGAGGCCTCAGCATAACGACTCTCTAAAGTGAGAGGAGGCCTGGCTACACTCAACATCAGAAGCAGTTAGTGAGGCTCAAAACGGCCTACATAGACCTATCACTGCCAGAGACGGAGCTTTGAAGAGTGGAGGCTTCATCAGAACGACTCTCTAATGAGAGGGAAGCCTAAAAACACTCAACCCTGTTTGAGGGGCTCTTAAGAGTGGAGGTCTCAGCATAACAAATCTCTAAAGCGAGAGGAGACCTGACAACACTCAGCGCTACAGACAGCTAGCGAGGCTCACAATAGAGCCTGCATACTAACAGTGCCGTCTAAGCGGAGCTCTGGAGAGTGGAGGCTTCAGCAGAATGACTCTCTTAAATGAGAGGAAGCCTAGCAACACTCAATCCGAGTAGGGGAGCTCTTAAGAGTGGAGGCCTCAGCATGATGACTCTCTAGAGCGAGAGGAGGCCTGGCTACACTCAACATCAGCGGCAGTTAGTGAGGCTCAAAAAGGCCTACATACACCTATCACTGCCAGAGACGGAGCTCTGAAGAGTGGAGGCATCAGCAGAACGGCTCTCTAATGAGAGGGAAGCCTAACAACACTCAACCCTGGTTGCGGGTCTCTTAAGAGTGGAGGTCTCAGCATAACGACTCTCTAAAGCGAGAGGAGACCTGACTACACTCAGCGCTACAGAAAGTTAGCGAGGCTCACAATAGAGCCTACATACTAATAGTGCTGTCTAAGCGGAGCTTTGGAGAGCGGAGGCTTCAGCAGAATGACTCTCTTAAATGAGAGGAAGCCTAGCAACACTCAATCCTGAGAAGCTCTTAAGAGAGGGAGTCTCAGCATAACGACTCTCTAAAATGAGAGGAGACTTGACTGTACTCAGCGCTACAGACAGCTAGCGAGGCTCACAATAGAGCCTACATACTAATAGTGCTGCCTCAACGGAGCTCTGGAGAGCAGAGACTTCAGCAAAATTACTCTCTTAAATGAGAGGAAGCCTAACAACACTCGATCCAGGTTAAAAAATACACTTATTTTTATTAATTTTTTGGCTCGCAAGCGCCTCTAGGGGCATCGACGCATATCCGTGCTCGCACCTCCCTTCGATGTCAGCATAATTAGCATGCTTATACCGATGGATGCGGTCTGAATATGGTTTATCCCATGCCTACATGATCTCACTATGAAGATCTGGAGTGAATAGGAGGCTCACAGGAGCTGGGAGGTTATGTTCAGAGAGAAATCGCTCATCAAGTCTACTGCGAGCCACTCCCCCTTTTCGTGCCTCCACTGTAGGGCTTCATAACCTCCAGCAGCTCTACATCGTGGGGCAGACAAGCTGAGAAGGCTCAGAAATATCCTCTCCGCCTTCATCAGCCCACCATGAGCCAGCAAAGCACTTCCTGCTGGATCAGAAGATGTAACAGACAATACATCTTCCTCCCGCAGTTTACTCTCGTCAGCCACTGTGGAGCGCGAGATGAAAAAATTCCTCTCTCAAACTCGTTCGCAAGCTCCGTCTGCGATTGCCGCTATTCTCTCGAGAAAAGGGACGAACGAGAGCGGAGCTTTTCCCAAAGAAAAAGGCTCACAATGAACGCACTCCATTCCCTCGAGAACAGAGCGTGATGCTTTTTCCGCGGTGTCAGAAACACTGACACGGATCGGCACACCTCCTAAAGCGTTCATAATACTCACACTTCAGAAACAAAGTCCCCTGAAGACAAAAAAGAGGATGACGTGTTCCACAGGCACCCTTTTATGCCCGCAGACGCTCATTTGCTTACGTCATTGGCTTCCACCTGCAATGTCAAGTGCATTGTGTGTTTTTATTCATGCTTCAGAGACCGGTCACGCTAAAGGCGCTCCTATAGTGCCCTCTAGAAGACGCAGTGTAAAAGTTCCCTTCGGAAGGGAACGAAATAAAATAAAACACCACCACATGGACAAACAATTTGGAAAATATAATACAATAATAAAAACAATTTTTTAAGATTTTCAAAAAATTTATATGGTTTTTAAAATAATAAGAAACATATTCAGTCAAGCTTTTTATTTTTTATTTATACAATTAATGTCACCAAATGGAATGTAAAGACAAAAAACAAAACAAACAACAAATTCCCTTATCCCTATATGTTTTTGTGCAAGGTTGGTTAAGATGCTTTATTAATAAAGCGCTATGCCGCAACCTACAATTGGTTTAGTTATATTAGTCTCTGCATATTAAATTAAGTAGGTTCAAATATACAGACCACCTTTCTACCAAGAGAATCCTGACGCTGTAAAACTATTGGAAAACAAAGAAGGGCTGTCTGAATAATCCATAAGACAACACAGCACGTTCTCATTCTCAAATGAAGAAGATAAAACAGAGGCTGGGGGGTGACGCTGTGTAGTGAGAAACACTATTTCTTATTGACCTTCATGCATTGTGTCTCTCATTATGCTGGAGTTGTGGATTTTCTTCTGATCGATATGGGGAGACTGAATCTTTAATCTTCTTTGTAAGCTATAACTGTCTGTGAAACAGAAGACTGCACTGCTATTAGAGCCCTAATCAATGACCAGTCAATAGACGAATGTTTATTTGGTTAGAAATAAATGGAAAAGTCATTGCATTTAGTTCATGCCAAAGGCTCATATAATTGCCATTTTGTTTGTATAAATTAATCTATTTAGATATTGATTCAGTGATATGAAATCATATTTGTAATTTGATTTTAACTGTCCATTTAAATGAGCATTCCATCTTGTAAGTAACCACTCCATAAATTCACTTTAAATTATAGTAACATGAACTGATATTTATACCTAAAAAGCAACCCAGGCTCATTGCGTCGGGTACATTTCGCTGCACTTTTTAGATGACACATCCACAAAAGGCGCTATAAACTATTACACGCTGAACATAAGGATTTATTAAACAACACAATGTCATGAAAAAATGTGGCTGTGGATACAAAATAGTTGCAAAATAATATAACATTGCTCACGTTTCAAGGCAGTTTCAAAGTGAAGTTTCCAGTGTCTGGTGCTTTCTATGAAATTAAAAAATGTAAGCCTGAAGGACGTGATTAGCCAGATCAGTTGTGTTTAATTAAGGTTGAAGATACACTCTGCAGGGCTGTGACGCTCCAAGAATTCAGTATGACACCCCTGACCTACACTAAAACTTAAACCTAACAATAGTGTGAAAAAGGTCAAAGATTAAATATATTTTCGGAAGCAACCATGCCATTTTAGGCATAGGCTAGGCATTTTAGCTTTCATTTAGCAAAATGTTGAGCTCTTGAAGTACCGTAACTCGTGTTTTTTGGGACTCATACACAAGTGCTAAATATCACAAGTACAATGCTGTACCAGGTGGGCTGCTGAGCAAGTTTACTATATCAGTAAATCCCAACCTGGTCTCATAAAAATGTATACCTCTGTGCACTTTTCAGCGAGACCGTTTTTTACGTACTTTCAAATATCCAGGGACCGTTGCTAAAAATGTATGTTCTATCATGTTGGAAATATGCCCTAAACCAAACCCAACCCTAAACCTACCCGATAGTCCTGACAAATGCAAAACCGATATAAAAATATGACCGATATATTTGAACTTCCTTATATGCAGATTTTAACTGTTTTGTCAATCCGTAGTTACACTGGATTCGAACCGGAGCTCCTCAACTCTCAAGTACGTCTCGGTACTCCGTGAGCTACCGAATAAACCTACTGTCTATGAAAACCCATAGATATGAAGCTGGATATGTGCGATGCAAATGTTCAAAAGTATCAGTTTTCAAATCTCCCAGCATATTAATATTGTTTTGAAGTTGTAACATGATATTCTTCAAGTAATTGTGCAAAAAGGACACTTTTCGAAATCGAAACTCTGTACATTTGTGTGAAAAGGAATAAAAGGTGTCTTTTTTTAGTTTTACAGCCTCTAGTGTTCATTTATTTTGGAAACTGCAGGGATATGTACTTATTGGTACGAATTTTGCATCTTGCTGAAAAGTGCACCCATGTACATAAATGCCATGAGACCAGGTAGGTAAATCCATAAATATGGAGATGGATTTGTGATACAAATGTTAAAATATGTACATTTACAGATCATGCTCTATGGTAAAAGTCTTTTAAGATCAAAACGGTATTTTGCAAGGAATCTGCCGCTGTAATCATAATTAGTGTGAAAAGTAACAAAAGTCGTTTTTTTTACCGTACATTGATGAAACGTTGAGTTGAGAAAGTGCACATGCATACATCTGCCTTTAGTTATCAAAATGAATAAGTATACTGTTGAACATGATGTGCAATAAAGACAACTCAAAGCAGGACTAATTCACACTGATTCAATAAGAATCTCTCACAATCTCTTGTTTCTCAAAACTTTAAAAATTACTGTTCCTGAATCTCACACTCAGTATGTATTATAATATACACAGAGGAGCCAACATGTGCAGAGGTGTCAGTGACAGGAGAGAGAAATGGCGGGCAACAGAAAGAGGGCAGCGAGAAGAGCAGCTCATGGCAGCTCTGATTGATGGGGCTTGTTAGGAGGCCCAACTGTTAGCTAAGTGACAATGACAGCTGGAAAAGGCTTCCATTACCAGTTTTAAGATATGGCTAAAATCTCCATCATCCATAGAAACAGATGTTGATAACCCAAGGCGAGAGTTTTGTCAGTGGCGATGACAGTTGCAGGATGTGACACATTTTCATCAGACTGAGGGGGCTACAATCCAGACACTAATGTTTACAGTCAGCACGGCAGAAACATCGGAAAGCATTTAGCACACAAGAGGTTGTACCAGGTCCTTATAGATTTGTGCAATACGTGCTTTGCATGTAGAACAAGGCTGAAGAGAAATGAGAACTCAGCAGCATTCAGCTCAGTCTGCATGCATGAGTTCTCCACACCTCAGGACACGACATCCATTAGCGCAGTGACCAGTGCCACTCACACCGGAAAATCGACACCCATTAGGAATGCTATTTTTTGTGCCCCGCTTATACAGCAAATATCCTTCACATACTCTTAATTATGTTGTAACATTTACATTTACTTTTGCATTGATTTTCATCAAAGCATTCACTTTATATTACTCTCTGTTATGTGTAACTTCTTGTTAAGATCTTCTAAGCTCACTCAGTTCTTGAGTTTCATGTGTTGGAAGTGGGGAAAAAAGGGCAAGCAAAGAGATATGAGTGACTTTGACAAAGGCCAGATAGTGATGGCTGGATGACTGGGTCAAAGCATCTCCAAAACAACTAGTCTTAAAAGGTGTTGACAGTATAAAGTGGTTAGTACCTGCCAAAAGTGTTATAAGGGAGGGACAACCAGTGAACTGTCATCGGGGTCATTTGGTGCCCATTACAATGAATGAATATTGGCTTATACTCTATATTTTGTCTCTGTTTTTATTCAGAAGCAACAATGACCCAGAGAAAAGGACAAATACTGTTGTCAGGCACAGCACATCCACCCAAATGAGGCACTCTTCGTTTGATTTAGCGAGCATTTCCCCAACATCAATATGTCTGAGAGCTTCTGGAGAGTTGTTGTTTATCTTTCACTTCATTAAAAAGGCCACAATTTAGAAGTACTTCAGTCCAATATCCAGATTCTCCAAGAATATTTATTTTGGGAAATCATCCACATAGATAATCAATGCTTAAAAATATCATGATATCTCAGTCAGAAAGCTCAGGGCCCAACATGATGAGGATGCAACACATCCATTTCAATCACAGAAAGGTGAAAGAGAATGTGAGGAAGAGATATTGTAATTGATTTGTAAGAAATGTTGATATCAATACAGATTCTGGGAAATGTTGATTGTGACTCTTCAGGCTATTTTTTAGATCAGTTGCATCAGTGGCAAATGAAAGTTTGTCAAATATTTACATGAATGCTTCATATTCTGTTATTATTACAAAACACAAATTACACATTTATATGTTGCTTGTCAGTGGGTTTTATTTTCTAATAAAAACTAATGCAATTGTTCATCATTTTTCAAATCTCTTTAGTCACAATAATAAGGAAAAGTGCAGTGAAGTTATATTGGGATGGTCTGAGGTCTAAGATAAGATAAGATAAGATAAGATAAGATAAGGAAATATTCAAGACAAGCGGTGCCTAGTGAGCAATCGGCAAGTGTCATTGATTCTTGTGCTTCAGTCTGTTCCCTTCTCAGTGGTCAAATAGCACAGAAACATTAGCTATCACTTTGTTGTATACCCTTTTGCTCTGTTCCAAAAGTTTTTCATCACCTGAACAGAAACTGAAGATTGTGACCATAGGTGTAAAACTCATAAGAAAGGGTCTGAAGGGACAGACAGAGTAGTTTCTGCAAAATGGTGATGAAAACCTCCATCAAATGTAGAATCTTGGCTACTTCCTTATGCAGTGGACATACATATTAAACAACACATGCCAGCAATCTGCTGAGAGTTTTTTCTCCCCACAAACAAGTTCAGGGCATCCAAACTATATGCTTTGAGGAGAACATTCCTCTAGGATTGTTGTTGTTGTTGTTATTATGGATTCAAAAAAAGTGTTTCTTGCTTGAGTAATTATTCACTTCTGAAAAATGTAAAGGTATTCATCGCCCTCTAGATTGGTTCTTTCTTCAGCTGAGCTCATTTCGTTCCCACATGGGCCTGACGTACTTTGGCACTGACAGCTCCATCTGTTCCAAAACTGTGCCCAGGCTTGACTAAGTTTCATCTTTCTTTCTATTATCGTTTAGGCGCAAACCAACAAAACACCTGCTTATCAGTTGGAGATTGTAGGATATATTTTATTTCTTTAATGTAATTTACTAACACACTGATTATATCAGATTAGAATTGTATAACATTTTTTTTTTTGCTAAAACATCCCAGTGATCATTATTCATTTAAAAATAGAAATGCTATAGCATTTTCATAGCATATATATTCATATATATTTTAAAGCTGACATGCTGTGGGGCATGGAACAAGGCATGGGGTTTGTCCCATGCTTCAAGAATAAGTGAATCAACAGCCAGAGATACAAATCTCTGATTGGATGCCACAAACCAAAAATGTGGAGAGGCTCGCATACAGAACCCTGTGGAACTTTCAACTGATCAAACCTGATAGTGACGCAGAATCAACGGGGAAATCGCATGGCGGCGGGATATGCTTTTACATCAATGAGAGGTGGTGTACAGATGTAAAAGTGTTAAAAAAGATGGGCTTTTCTAATCTAGAATCGCTCTTCATCAGCTGTAAGCCATTCTACTCACCGCAGGAGTTCTGTTCGTTCATTTTTGTGAGTGTCTATATTCCTCCGCAAGCGCACATGAGCTCAGCTTTACAGAAACTTGTTGATCTGATCACAGACACAGAACAACAACACCCTAACTATGTTTTAATCATTCTTGGGGACTTTAATAAAGTAAATCTCATCCTAGAAACAAGATACCTTATTCCTTAATAAGATTAATTTGTATGTATGGGGATAAATACTCTGCATAAATAATAGGTTTGTGTTGTGTTTAACTCATATAAAAGCCTTCACATATTAAAGGTTGGTATTAATTATTCATTATTAAAGCTGTGTTTTACTAATAGTTATTTCAGTAAAACTTCAAGGAAGTTTTCAGCAGTATGTTTTAACCAGCAGCAGTATGTAACAACATGTCCTCCAGAGATCCTTCATACATTTTCAATGGACTGTGAATGAGCTTGCTATCGTTCTCTGCACTCTCTGTCTCACTTCCCTTTCTTGCTTTCTGGCATTACTAAAGAGTCTGTCTGGAGAGCAGTCCTCGTGTGTATTATAGCAGGAAGCTTTGAGCTCAATGAAACGCTCATTATAAAGGCCCTTCAGCAGGACACACCTAACACAGGCGCATCTCTATAATTCCTACATGGCTCTTCAGATATGCATGGACAATGGCTAAAATGATAATGGGCTACAATTGGGGGTCAAGTGTTTGAACTTATATTTCACAGATCAGCTTAGTGGGATGCATCCAGATATGTGTGTTGCCTTTTAAAGTGCAGTTTTAACATTTTACTTAAGTAACAAAATTATTCAAAGAAAATATGATTTACTCATACCAGCTTAGCTGTTAACAGGCAATAATGGAAATGTTTCAAACTAAGTTTTATGAGGCATCTGTCAATTTTCCTTGCCTAATCCTGCAAGATGGACCTGGTGATTGCGCATAAAAAGACACAATCCTCAGTACATTTGTACATTTATAGTTGCATGCTGAATGCTTGCTCTGATTCGGGTGCAGGAATGAAACAGCAACACAGGATTCAGAGCAGCAACACAACAGATTAATAACACAAATAATTTAAAGTAAGTTGTATTGTCAACACAAAATTGCAAAAACCAAAGCAGAATAAACTTCTGCACATCTCTTGAACAACACAAAGCAGTGATGTTTCATACTGTATACTTAATTAAACTAATTTAATTAATGAATTTGTGTGTTGAACCGGTTGAGTAAATGATTCACTGACTCATTCATACTTGTTTTGTTCCTGAAACTAATCTTTTGGAGGAATTGTTGAAAATCCTGACCATGAACGCACAGACTGTGAATGCAATCCAGACATTTACCATGTTGTCATTGTCATGTGACCTACAGCATCATTAGCGATACTTCACTGCTGTTCGCAAATCCTCTCCCAATGGCCTTTTTATATACTAGTTGGGAAGTATGCATTATCGGATGTAGACACTGTCATACCTGCAGCCATTCTCATACTGTCTGATTGTATATCAGCACTCATTGAGTGCAAATTCGAGAATGTAGCTAACTCTTGTATCATCAAATATATAGTTCAGTTAGCTAATAGTCGTCAACACCCTGAGATCTTCTATGGTTTCAAATGTCTGGCTGTAAACCAGTCACAAAGACATAGGCAGTAGTAGGCAGACATAGACAGTAGTAATAGGGGGAAGACAGGAAACAAGAGAAACATTTTAACTTGGTTAAAGATTAGATATCACAATAAAACAGTGGATGGATTTGCATAGCCCAGAGTTGAGTGTCCCATTTTCTACTTCTCTCCCCAGCCAATGCATGCCATTATCTGTGTTTAAGGTTCCACAGCTGGTTGGCGGTGGTACAGCCTCCAGTGTTCGGTCCCACATACAAGAAACGAGTGGCCCAAATTTGTTTGTGGTGTGTGGTATGTGTCAAGGGATGCTTTAGGCATCTAAGGAGGACTTGTCATAGAAACCTATCTTTAGAGACATCACAAATAGGGGCATTTTCAAGCCATGGCCAAAAAGAAGGATTTCACTCAGATAAACACAATTTCCTCAAAATGGTTCTAGGGTGAAATATCTTTAAATATCTCAATTATTTTCAACTAACAAGTCCTTTGGGATGAACCAAGGAACATCATAAATTATAGTATCATCTAGAAATAAGATTTTGCATGATATAAAAATGAAAACATGCTCATGGGAGGCACAAATGAGACTAACTTCTTCCCTCTACACCAGGGGTCGGCAACCTTTTCGGCATGACGTGCCATTTTTCATTTTTCTGGTTAACCACTGTGCCCCAGCACAGTGTACCCCCCCCCAACGTTCAAACTTTTCTTGAACAACAGCTATACAGTGCGACCATACTGAACACCACTGTGTGTGTGGGAGACTAGGCCAATATATTAAAACGTTCAGTTTAATCACAGCTCTATCTTAATTCACACACACCACTCGCACACAGAGATCAGAGATCACATTCAGAAGCTCATAAACGTCTTGCCAGTGCTGCCACGCGACTTTCATTAATCGATACTGAATCGCTACTTTATATTTCTCAGCAATGAGGGGGTAAAATTGTTGTATTTTAAGTAACTAAACTCAGCTTTATTGTTTGTAGAGAGAGATGGACGCTTACAATTATCACATCTCTCTCTCTCTCTCTCTCTCTCAAAATGGCCATATTCGAGAAAAAAAAAATTCAAGTAGTTTGCATCACTGGATTTACTGTGCATCTGTGAATGATAAACCCTGCCTACTTTGATTTGATTGGCCATCTCAGTCATTTTGACATTGACGAGCGCTCGCTGAGGCGTTGATCTGAAGCACCTTATGTGCAGCGATCACGTGCACCTCCATAGACTAGCGCAAGTTAATTCTAACAATTGAATAGTATTTATGGCTCCTAACAGGCTGTGTGATTATGAGACGTTATTACATTAAAATGTACATCAGCATGCAGTTTTCCCTATTGCTCACGTGCCAGCGATTATCCCTCTGCGTGCAACTTTTAGCTTTGATTTGCTCAGTGTGAGAGAGATCGATATTGGTATGCTGCTAGGAAGAGCTAAACACTTCAGATGGGAAGATACTTTTGTGTTGTGCTATATGAATAGCCATTCCACTCATCTTATTAAACATTTGGATGAGGGCAGGCATGCATATTGCTTGCTCAGATTTTAGTCAGACATTCAGGCAAACATTGAAGCATGAACTGAACCCAGGGGCCTACAATGGGGAGGAGCCTACTGGCTGCACGGAAGTAATGTTTTTTTAAGTAATTATTTTTACATATGGGAGTTTACAGCAGTGACAGCTGCATTCTATAACCTACATTAATTTCTTTGTTGTGTCGAATATATGTGAGATATGTGACCCTGGACCACAAAACTAGTCACATATGTGAATTTACATAATCTGAAAGCTGAATAAATGAGCTCAAACCATTGATGTATGGTTTGTTACAATAGGACAATATTTGGCCGAGATACAACTATTTGAAAATCTGGAATCTGAGGGTGTGAAAAAATTCAAATATTGAGAAAATCGCCTATAAAGTTGTCCAAATGAAGTTGTTAGCAATGCATATTACTAGTATTATATTATTACTAGTAGGACATTTTCAAAATATCTTCATGGAACGTAATCTTTACTTAATGTCCTAATGATTTTTGGCATAATTAGTATTTTTTTTCTGACCCATGCAATGTATTTTTGGCTATTGCTACAAATATACCCCAGCGACTTAAGGCTGGTTTTGTGGTCCATGGTCACATATTGTGAAGAATGCTGGTGACCAAACAATTACTGGTAACCACTGACTATAGAAAAAATGGCAACTTTTTATCTAACAATTCTGACTTTTTTTCTCAAAATTGTAGGATACAAACTCGAACTTGCAATTGCGAGAAATTAAGTCAGAATTGTGGGTATAATAATATAATCTCGCAAAAGCAGTTTTTTTTCCTTTCCGATTCTGGCTTCTTTTCCTGAAATTCTGACTTTTTTCTATGCAAGAATAAGTCAGAATTATGAGATAACATGTCGCAAATACACTTACATTTATCAGACGCTTTTATCCAAAGCGACTTACAATTGCATTTAGGTTATACATTTTTCATTAGTATGTGTGTTCCCTGGGAATCGAACCCACAACCTTTTGCGCTGCTGACGCAATGCTCTACCACTGAGCCACACAGGAACACCTTTTTCATTTTTATTTAATGACAGTAACAAGCTCCCATAGATTTTCTTTTGTGGTCAACAGAAAAAAAAACCATACAGATTCATACAGATTTGGAGCATGAGGCTGAGTAAATGATGACAAAAATTTAAATTTTGGGGTGAACTGTCCCTTTAAAAATGAAGGTAAATTTGAAAGTTGAGCCTCAACATTTTGTCATTACAAATGTGATAAGATGTCACTTTTTTCATGTCGCCATTGTTGTTGTTACATCCATAAAGACAGTGTACTGTAAGTGGCAATGTGAACAGGATATTTTGACACTCAAATTCTTAAATAATTCTCAAAACAGGCCTTGATAAAAAAACAAATCAATCAATCAATCAATCAATCAATCAATCAATCAATCAATCAATCAATCAATCAATCAAATGCCTATTGAGAGTGACATTCTCCAAAATGTTATTTTAGTGACATTAAAATTTTAGCTTAAAAAACAAACAAACAAAAAAACAAGAAATAACAGTTTCTAATGTTATGCTATTTTAATTTATCTATGCACAGCACAAATTCATAAGCAAAAACATACATTTTTAATACACTATTCTAGCTTCCAGCCATCCACGTGGAAAACTCAGGGATGGCTTTTTTTTTCTCCATTCCATGTGGAATTACCTTTAAAATCACTTACAATGACAGGAGCCTGTTATGGTATGAATAACATAGTTAATATATAGGCCTATTGAATAACAATATTCGTGTTCCATGACATTTACATGGTACTAAAATAAAAAACAAAACTTTTACTGGGGAGCTTCAAACAGGTCCAAACGGAATCTTTAGAGCACATTTTAAAAAGTTAAAGCTGTACTTTGCTAAATATTAAAGATAAACAAAAAATTTTAAACTTGAAAAGAACATCCAAAAATCCAAATTAAATGGCATCTTTTATTCTTTATACGAGAGTATTTAGAAAAGAGACCTGAGAAAACAGATTGAAAAACACTATTTTTTTACAATATAATTTATTATGTATTAAATAGGATCTGCTCATAAAAACAAAAACAAACTGTGAATAAAATTCTTACTGACCCTAAATGGTGCTGTTATGATTCAATATGCTTTTAATGGCATGCATTACTAAACAATATGTTATTTTGTACTGTGCCACATTGTCCGCTTGTGCCACGCTGTTGGCCATTAAAAACTTTGACACATTTATACGAGTTTATTGTGATACCAGAACATCTATGTAAGCTCTGGCAACAGTGATCACTCAGTATACCAAGGGCAAAGTGTGTGTTCCATTAAATAAGAGCCTCTCCTGGACATTGTGTCCCTCTCTTGTCTTCATTCTCCACCACACCATGTCTAGACAGTCTATTCAGAAACATATCTACCTAGACGACTAGCCCAATGCAGAAGATAAATTACAACTGTCTGGGAGCTAGTTAGGGTGAAAAGGGAAGTATGAATGTAACAATGGCACTGTCTCAATTTTACTTCCAGCCAAGGCTGGGCACAGAGCTACATTTCAGATGAACCCGAGCAGAATTCTGTATAACTCATTAAACATTTACTGGAGCTGCAGGAATTGTAAAATGAGCGTGCAATTTTATACATCTATTCTGGTTACATAATATAATTCTTCTTATGTTCCATTAGTCCTTAAGTTTTGCATATTCTCTCTGATCATATTAAAACAAGACCCTTGGTATGGTCAGTGGAATATATTAGGTGGTAACTAGATATGGGTGGTATTGCCAAGATATTTAAAGTTTGACAAAGGAAAGATTGTGCTTTCTTACCTCAGTTTACTAAAAGGAGCTGAATAGAGAAGCAGCATACATACTAATACACTATTTTTGTATCCATTCAGAGGTGGACTTGCTGGTGTATTTCAGATCAATGTCCTGCTGCATAACCCAAGTGCGCTTGAGCTTGAGGTCACAAACTGACAGCTGGACATTCTCCTTCAGGATTTTCTGATAGAGTGCAGAATTCATGGTTCCATCAATTATGGCAAGTCGTCCAGGTCCTGAAGCTGCAAAGCAGCCCCAAACCATCACACTATCCCCACCATGTTTGACAGTTGGGATTATGTTCTGTTTTATGAAATCATGTGTTGGTTTTACGCCAGATGTAATGGGGCACACACCTTGCCGGCCACTCTTGGTAGGCGAGCCACTCTTGGGAAGTTTTCTCCATTTTTGGCTCTGACCATGGTTCCCTGGAGTCCCAATGCCTTAGAAATGGCTTTATAACCCTTTCCAGACTGATACATGTCAACTATTTTGTTTCTCATCTGTTCTTGAATTTCGTTAGATCGCATGATGTGTTGCTCTTTAAGCATGCTTCACTTTGGCAGACAGGTACTATTTAAGTGATTTATTGATTCAACAGGTCTGGCAGTAATCAGGCCTGGTTGTGGCTAGTGAAATTTAACTCAGCTTTCTAAAATAACGTGGTTAATAACAGTTCTTTCACAAATTTAACAGGAGGGGGCAATGCATTTTTCTTTTTTGTTGATGGGTGCCAGCGGCAGACACACTGAAAAAAAGATACAAAATGTATAAAGTAAGTGGTTGCAAACACTTTATTTTAGCTAAATTTTGCCTAAATAACTAAATACAAATGTTGAAAGTCAACCTAATTTCTTTGTTTTAAATGTAGATAAAATAAATTGATTGCAGCCACTTAACTTCAAAACATTTATGTGAAAATTACACTCCGCAAAAAATAATTTCTTAACATGAAAATCAGCAATAACACGTAGGCTTATAGATATTTTTTTTAACTCTAATTGATCAATTTCATGAGACATTTGTTTGTATAAATTGTTCAGATTTCTTTTTTAAATATGCATTCAAATACTTATTCATGTTTATTTCATGATGAAAATATTAAAGAGGAAAATATCATTGATTCACAGCTTGAACTGAGGCGAATATAGTTAATTCACTACAAATAAAAAAACACGCAAAACACATTTATTGTTTGTATTCGATCTCAAAATTTACAGAAAGATGAGACTTTGTGTTATAATAAAAAAAAACAAAGCTTATTGCGATTATTGGGTGGCTGGCGTGCAATGAATAGACTTGAAAATGTTAAATATAATTTCCAAGCATTTACACCGTAATTAAAACAGCTTGTGAATAGTCACGTAACAGTATTTACTTCATAAAAATCAACAAGTTAAACCTATAATTGTGTAGTTGCTTATATTTTCAGATTTTATTAATCTGTTCTTCTGAATACCTTAAAATGTAAAAGATTTGCTGCAACACAATTTTGTCTGATGTGATATGTTAAGCCTATTTTATTTTTTAATCCATGCAGCAAAGGCTTTAAAAACAGCTTTGAAATTACTTTATTGCATTCCGAATGCTTTTAAATAACTTTTCATGATCAATTTTATTGGAAGCCTAGCTTGAATGTAAAACATTGTCGTGAATTCGTTGTATTCCCATTTGTAAAATAGCTAGCCTAATTAATTATTGTAGGCTAACCCGATATAAAAAAGTCTGATCAATTCATAATGAATGGCATTGCTGTTCAGTCGACAGAGATACGGGACACATAGAGCTACTAACTGCTGAAATGTTTGCGAGGCAAATCTCAGGTCTGAGCGGTACTCTCATGGTACGCACAGTGCGTAGTGCCATCAGTCACTGCACCGAGGAAACAATTCTTACTCGGACCGAAGAACGGTGAGCTGGTGATGTGCAAATGCGTGAACAAATGCCTGAGGCTACGGATTAAAATGTTGTAATAATGATGTAAATAATGTTTTATTGACTTTCATGTGCTGGTGGCGACCGACTTATTTTATGAACTACCAAGGACCACGGTTTCAGCTAAAAATGTCTTGGTCACACTTTATATTAGGTGGCCTTAATATAACTGCAATGTACTTACATCAAAAAATAAGTACAATGTACTTATTGTGTTCATACTGTATTTCAAAATACTATTGCTGCTATTGAGGTGGGATACGGGTAAGGTTAGGGACAGGTTTGGTGGTATGGGTAGGCTTAAGTGTGGGTTAAGGTGTAAGGCAGGGGTCAGCAAGTAGGTTTGGCATCGGGCCAAAAACTAATTTCGCCACTAGATGGCAGGCCAGAACATAGTCAAAGGATAATTTAAGATATTATTTGACTCCGCGCTCACTGATATCAGAAACCCCGCTCTGCTTATTGGAACAATAGCGTGCAAACCTTTTTCCTACCACATGACAAGCTTGACAATTGCAGGTTTTTGCAATGCAAATTTTGTTTGTGATGAAAATAACAGTACGTTTTCGTCAGTTATTTTACCTACGGATCAATGCATTTCTCACAGATTTTCTGCTCATCCGAAATCGGATATCGATGAAGTAGCACTGTAAGATTTCATTTGTTTGAATGCATTACAGAAAGAGCGATTGCATGTGAATAAGTGTTGTAGTAAATCATGCTTTCAGCTGAAAATATTTAGAAGGAAAAAATTAATTCCCTTAGAACTATAACTTCCCGCTCATGTCTATTGCAGTCATCATAGACTTCACATTCTTTCTGATTTGAGTGATCCTTTTCTCTCTAGCTAGCTAAATATGTTTAATGCGTGAATTCTGTTTAAATATGCAGTTAGTCTATATTATGGGTATTTGGCCTTGAATTGAACTCGTGATTGAGTGGTTGTGGAACGCTCTCAGAGCGAGTGAAAACCACAACGTTCCAACTTTTAAAAAATCTGCTCCTCACTCCATTCAGAATCGCATCGCTCATACTCTGATTGTGAGTAATTGTTGCTTTCATGACAGATCTATTTCAGAACCAGTCGCTATCAAAATAATCTGTCTAGGCGCAGGACAGAAATTATTGCTGGCAGGCCAGTTTTGGCCCGCTGGCCGCCTGTTGCTGACCACGGGTGTAAGCGATCGGTCAACAGTGTAATTACAGAAATTAATTACAGATTTAATTACATATATGTATTTTTAAAAATATAACTACAATGTAAAAGCATGTATGTACACACTAAATGCATTGCATCAAATTATTAATTTAAATGTAAGTACATAGTAGTTAAGGCCACCTAATATAAAGTGGGACCAATTTCTTGGTTCTACTGAAGAATAAAAAAGTCACCTACATCTTGGATGGCCTAAGGGTGAGTAAATGAACAACAATCTTATCTTTTAATACCCTTTGCTTTGCTATACAAGGAATTATCAGTCAAAGTTTACTGGGGTTTGTTCAAGGACTAAATTGAAATTTGCATTGTGAAAATCGCTACAAAAATAAAATCTGAAATGAATATTGAATAGAAGAACCACCAGCCCACTCAGTCGACAACATTCACTGTGAGCAAAGATTTCAACAACGAGGATCAAAATAAAATAAAATAGTTAAATGAAATGTCCTAGTTTCCATTGTAACCGAAGCTCATATAGGTTTAAGTTACTTTTTATTCTTTCTCAAGGTCATAAGAGTAACTTTGAATAAAGGATTTATTTTAACTCATTCAGTCTGAATCTTACTCCACTGTGAGAAATGGCCACCGTTCTCGATCAACTACATAAGTGTTTGTTAGCATAGGGTTTTCCCATTCATCCCTATATGAATCTACTAACGGATTGCTTAACAACAGAGCAGATTTTGGAATGTAAAAGTTTAAATAAAAGGTGAGAAAGGTGCACTTCTATGAGAGTGCTATTTTTGCAAGGTTTCATTGTGGCAGTTGCCATGGTGAGGTGTTGCAAGAACTCTTAGAAACAGTATTATGTTCAACACGATCAATGTGACAGGTTTGAATATTTCTGTTGAACGGGTCCATAATTCCCTGAGTGGGCCATGTACACGCTTCAAAGCGGTTGCACACAGGAAAATCACACATATATACTCATGATACACACTCAACACAGCAAATAAACATTTGTGCAAAATGGCTCTCATGTAGTACCATTTCATATACGATCAGGGAAAATGCCTAGCTAATGCAAAACTAAAGTAATTCTCATTTCACTTAAAACTATTCCTTAAACATTTTTTTATAGCTCCCAGTAGACTGTGATATTTACCAACACTCACACATCTTTCCTGCAGCTTCTGCTTCGATTCAACAGAACTTGTTTTAAATCATCCAAAATGACCAAACATTTCATTTGTTTTTTCATAATCACTCAGATTTCAAAAACATTCAAACCTTGAGATAGATCTCACAGTAATGATTGCTTATAACGACTTCTCCTTAGAAAGACAGTACTCTTGACACTTTAAAGCTGAAGATACTGTAAAAATACTAATACATAGATGAATCAGTGAGATGTGCAGAAAATGAATGTGGGACTTTGGGGTCTCGACTAGATGTGCTGAATTAATGTGCTGGAAAATTGAGGTCAAAGGGGAATCCAAGAGCAATTAAAAACTGTTTAAAGAGAGAAGATTTTGAAGAGACTCTTGGGCCCTTGGACCTACCACTATTACCGTATCACTGACCAAATCACGTGCTTATATAAATACTTGATGATTAAAACGTGACTTTACATAATTCCATTATTTCTCAGAACCAGAGAATAAATGCTGAGAATAAATGCCTTCTGGATAAGGAGAAATCCAGTGATGTCCTCTTACATAATCTCGCATACTGTACATATATATACAGTATATGTATGTGTATGCAGGCGTAGTATAAGAAAATGTGTTTATACTCTAATCAGAATATTTGTCTGTCCAAAATTAAGATGAAATGCGATTATTTTACAGACAAATCTCACAGTATGCAAAACTATAGAGTTTTGTGGCCTTCCAGAGGAAGAATAGAACATATAATAGGCATTTAATAATAATACAAGTAATAATAATAATACTTTTTCAGCCTTTATATTCTTGCAGCAGAAATATGAGATTAAAATTGCAACGGCAATATTATTGATTTTTTTTTAACTACAATATATGAAAAATAATGGCAATTTGATTGAATGCATAATTTATTTTATAGCATCTCTAGTGGAATTACAATAACCTTTATGTGTATATTTATTAACTATATAAAGTTGAAAATTGAAATAATAGTTCTAAAAACAATCTTAAAACAACAAAAACTTAAAAGTTAGCTTTCTTTATTATTGATCGACTTTAGGGTAAGTGGGGGAAAACGCCTTAAGGACTGTAATTATTTCTGTAAAACAAATGTTAAATGCGTTCAGAAAAGTTATCATAGTTTTAGTGACACTGACATAAATTATAAACCAAGTATGAAAAATGTCCAGAGTTTTCATGTTATTAGATTTTTTACAAAAAAATAATTTGTAACAAGGGGGCAACACATGCATGGGTGGGGTAAAATGCCTAGGGTGAGTCTGATAAAGCAATTGGCTTTAAACATTTATGGCAAAATCAGAATACATGCAGTATTAGCTTAAAATAAAAAAGAATATAATGAACAATTATGGATTACAAAATTATAATAGTCTATTTAAAAAAAAAAAATTGTTAGCTCGAGATTCGTTTGAGTGGTTATGAATTAATTAATGTAACGCATTTGTCCGTGTTTCACGCCACCCTGAATCGCGCTCGAGAAACATGATCTCTTCTGCGGCTTGCTATGCTTTCAACTCGTTTTTTTTGTCTCGAGCAAGAGACTTTACGACATTCACGTTACATGATTTGACAGATTTTTACGTAGAAAGGGCGACAGCGCCGCATTACAATAAATTATCATTCATGTTTTCATAGCCGCTGGCCAAATTCAAAACGAAACTAAAATTAAAACATCTTTGAGAGCAAGGGGGCCCTCTAGTGTTTCGGGGGCCCTACGCAGCTTGCATATTCTGCGTATAGGGAGGATCGGCTCTGACTACAGTAATTGCCCATTGCCCCTTCTTACCCCACTGATTATGTTTGAGAAACAAATTGTCATTCTCATTAAATAACACGTACTCCCTATATACAGGCCATACTGTTCTTATATCAAATATAACTGATGTTCTACAAAACAACAAGCTTTAAAACTTTTCCTTACTGCTGAAAATGTGAGAATTTACTGTGAAATCCATTTTCTCTCCGGTACATCACCAGTGCAAGCTTCATCGTGAAAAATTCTACATCACCACATCAGGTTTTTATGGCTTGTATAAAATGATATAGGAGACTAGAGGTCATACTCAAGGATAAAAATTATCCTAATGGTTCCCCTGTCTAGTAAAGTTGGAAGATTTGATTTACAAGATGTTTGCTGTTCATTCTCAACTATCTGTGAGGTTGTTGATTTTGTACATAAAAATAATGCCTCTTAGTGAGATATCTATGGTGTCCCTGTAGTGTACAACACAACGAAATCTCCTCAGCACAACGGAAACAAGCCGCAACACAACGAAATCTTCACAACACAATGAAAACAACCATAAAATCTCCACAACACAACGGAAACAAGCCGCAACACAATGAAATCTTCTCAACACAATGAAAACAATTATACAATCTCCATAACACAACGGAAACAAGATGCAACACAACAAAATCTTCACAACATAATGAAAACAACCATAAAATCTCCGCAACACAACGAAATTAGCACAACACAACTGAAACAAGCCACAACACAACAGAAACCAGCTGCAACACAAATAAAATTAGCAAAACACAACAGAAACAAGCCGCAAAAAATTAGCACACAATGGAAACCAGCTGCATCTCAACAAAATTAGCAAAAGACAACAGAAACAAGCAGCAAAAAATTTGCACAACACAACGGAAACAAGCTGAAACACACCGAAATGAGCAAAACACAACAGAAGCAAGCTGCAACAAATTAGCAGAACACAATAAAAACAAGCCGCAACACAGCAGAATTAGCTAAACACAACAGAAACAAGTCACAACAAATTAGCACAACACAATGGAAACAAGCTGCAACACAATGAAATGAGCAAAACACAACAGAAACAAGCTACAAAACAGTGAAATTAGAACAACACAATGAAATTAGTCCTATGCGTTGTGTTGCGGAGATTTCATCGTGTTGTGGGGATTTTGCTGTGTTGTGCACTACTGGGCCACCGTAGATATCTGATGATTTCAAGATTCAAGATTTGTATTCGTCACATACACAGTTATTCAGAATATAACCAGCAGTGAAATGTAAGTCAGGTCCGCTCCATGGACAGTGCAATTAAATGGAATACAAACACAAGAGAATATAAGTTAATATAGGTATGAAAAAAAAAAGTACAAAATAAGAATAAAAAATACAAATAATAAAATATAAAATAAAATGTGCAATAAAATAAAATGTGCAGGACAGTATACTGTAGACTAAATATTAACATAAGCAGGAATGTGCACGAATAATGTGCAAACAGGTTGTACAGGATATTTACATAGCAGCAATTCGAATGGTAGAGAATAATGAATATGTTACTGATTATTAAATGGATTCATGTTGATGTTATGAGACTAAGTTTGAGTTTGAATTTAGGAGCCTGATGGCCTGGGGGAAGAATATCCTACTAAGTCTCTCAGTCTTTGCCATCATGCTACGGAAGCGCTTGCCAGATGGCAGCAAAATGAAGAGACAGTGACCAGGGTGATTTGAGTCCTTGATGATTTTTGACAGCTCTGCTTTTGCAGCGTTTGAGGTAGATGTCCTGCAGAGAGGGGAGAGCAGACCCTGAGATGCGCTCAGCTAAGCGCACAACTCTCTGCATGGTTTTGCAGTCCTGACTGGAGACGTTTCCAAACCACACTGAGATACACTGAGTCAATACATTTTCTATGGTCCCTCAATAGAAAGTTTCCAGGATTGCTTGCGAGACCCTGAATTTCCTCAGCTGTCGCAGATGGAACAGTTTTTGCCTGGCTTTCTTAACCTGTGTTTGAATTGTGTAGTCCAAGTCAGATCCTCTGTGATTTTTACACCAAGGTACTTGAAGCTGCTCACTCTCTCCACAGGGGTCCCACTGATCATAAGAGGAGTGTAGGGCCGCTGCTGTCTCTTCCTGAAGTCCACAATCAGCTCTTTAGTTTTGCTCACATTCAGAGAGAGAGAGAGACAGATTTCCTGGCACCATGATGTAAGTCTCTCTACCTCATCCAAGTATGCGGTCTCATTGTTGTTGGAAATGAGGCCCAGAACCACAGTATCATCAGCAAATTTGATGATAGAAGTGGAGCTGTGAGAGGACACGCAGTCGTGTGTAGAGAGAGTAGAGCAGGGGACTCAGGACACAACTCTGTGGGGCTCCTACGTTCAGGGTGATGGAGTTTGAGGTGAATTGGCCGACTTTCACCACTTGAGGTCTGCCGGTGAGGAAGACTTGAATCCAATCGCAGAGTGAAGAGTTTAGGCAGAGGTCTGTGAGTTTAAAAGTAGTAGTAGTAGTAGTAGTAGCCCTTTATTGTCACTAGTACAAGTACCAGCGAAATTAGCCATCAACCTGTCCATACATACACAACATACATATGACAACGGGGTAGACAGAACAGGAGACAGGGTATTTAGAAAATACAGCTTATAACATGAGGAGAGAGAGGAGGAAAAAAAAATTTTTAACCCCCAGACTATGCTCCATTTGGAGTACAGTCTGAGAACAGAAAAAAAAACACCTCAGCACAAAAGCACATATACCATAAACACATGACATTGCAACAGGGGGAAACATATCCAGCTCTGGCAAGCAGCCATCCGGTCCAGTGCCATGCGGCGCCGGTCTCAGACCTGCTCGCCCTAGTGGCGGTACAAAGCATTTCAGAGGCAGTTGAATGGGGGAGGGGAGTAATGTCTGTAATGGGGGAAGGGAGCAAGAGAGTCTTCACTGCATCGCTCTCTCAGGGTGGTGAAACCAGACGGCCTTGGCCAAGGCGCTGGTACGGGGAGCCAGAAAGATAAGATTAAGTTGTTATGACTTTTGGGGCTTAACAGCTGCAAAATTTCCACAGCTCATTCTCTTTGTCCATTCTGATCTCTGAAATCACCAAATTTCACTTCCAAAGCAGCGAGTTTCATCATGATGGTATCCATATTCCGGTTTATAGTCTCAGTCTCATTGCTGACCGCTCTTCCCACAGCTTCAATCAAAACGGGCAGCCTTGTGAGACTTTGAACAGCTGTTCCCGTCTTCTGAATTTTTCGATAACCCAGGGTAAAGCCTAATCCAATCAGCAGAATACCTGTTATCATGGTGCGAAAAGGTAGATATCTTCAGCGTCCTCCACGGAAAGAGCCGCCAGACATACGATTTGCCACCTCTCCCACGCATCCCTCGTATATCCGCCGCGAACGTCCCGTCAGGACAAACAGGTTCCCAGAACCCAGACTTCTCGTTGAGAAGATGGTGTCAATCGCTGAGAGACCAGTTGATCAAATCCATAATTTTCTAGTTTGGAGAGCCGTGCAGAAGGAGTCTCTTCAATAGATGAGACGACAGCAGAAGCCAGCAGGGAGGAAAAAGGGTAGGGCGGGAGTGAAATCTAAGCGACTACCTCTGTTGACAGCCAAACGAGAAAAGCTAGCTTGATGGGGACTATAGTATTGAAAGCTGAGCTATAGTCAATGAATAGCAGCCTGACATAGTTCCCATTTTGCTGTCAATGTGTGTGAGGGAAGAGTGCAGGACGTGAGAGATGGCAGCATCAGTAGATCTATTTGGGCGATAGGCAAACTGAAGAGGGTCCAAAGTAACAGGGATGGAGGAGCAAATGTAGTTATTTACAAGTCTCTCAAAAAACTTCATGACTATTGATGTTAGGGCAACTGGAAGATAGTCATTAAGGCAAGAGGGTTTATTGTTCTTAGGCACAGGGGTGATGATAGATTTTTTTAAAGAAGGTGGGAACCACAGAGGTAGCAAGGGGCTCATTAAAGATTGAAGTAAACAAACCAGCAATCTGATCAGCGTAGGACCTCAGAACACAACCAGTATTTTCATCAGGTCCGGCTGCTTTCCTGACGTTCACTCTCTTTAGTTCCCTCTGAGCCTCGTCCTCCAACACGGGGGTTACATGATCATCACTGCTCTGCCTGCTGTTTCCTGACACACTGATCGGTAGAGTCGCGCTGCAGCCATTGCATTCAAAGAGGCCGTAGAAGGTGTTTAACTCGTCGGCCAGCAACGGATCTGCTCTCACCTCTGCGGAGGATTTATTTCCAAAGGCGCAGATGGTCCTCAGTGCCTGCCACATGCATCGAGATTCATTGAGCTGAAATTGAGACTCAATTCTCTCCCTGTAACGGAGTTTGGCGGTTCTTACTGCACATCGGAGAGCATAGCATGATGCTTTGTACTCGCTCATATTTCCATACAAAAGAGCCTCATTGTATGCGTTTGTTAACCTTTTTTTATATTCCGATGTGAGGAAAATGATGGCATGGTCTGATTTGCCAAAAGCCGGTAGATAGTGGGCTTTGTAGGCATTCTTAAACTGAGAGTAGCAATGATCCTCTAGTTGGACAGGATACATGTTGATAAAAGTTCGGCATAACCTGCCTAAGGTTGGCTTTGTTAAAGTCCCTCGCGATGATAAAGGCAGCGTCAGGGTATTTTTAATGTAGCCGCTGAGCACATCGTGGAGCTTAGACAAAGCCAAGCCAGTGTTTGCCTGTGGTGGAATGTAAACAGTAGTAACAATAATGGATAGATGTTCCAGATGAAGCGAGCAAGAGCGTGATAGAGTGGAGGTATTCCTGTGATCACAACATTTCTTGTTAATCATGAAACACACTCCTCCACCTTTGGATTTACTGGCTATGGCTGTTCTGTCCATTCGTAAAACAGAAAAGTTATCAGACGGTGTTACAGCAGTTTCCGGGTCCGAGGTTGTGGGCCATGTTTCAAAGGATGTTACAGTCCCTTGTGTCCCATTGTAAACTTATTTTGACTCTAAGATCGTCCATCTTATTCTCCAAGGATTGGACATTAGCGAGCAGGATACTCGGTAGAGGAGCACTCTGAGCCCTTTTACCCAGTCTGTTGCGAATCCCAGCGCATTTCTTGATCCGTTGCCTTGGGGGGGTTATTCAAGTGGGCAGTGTTCTCCTCCGCGTTCCAAAGAATCTCGAGTGACCACGATGGATTGGAGGATAAAGTGTCCTGAAACAGGTTAGTGTAGCAGTGTCCAATGTCCAAAAGTGTTCCTTTGTCATTTGTGATCAGTGCAGACATTATGTGTGGAAAAAGAGAAAGCAAAAAGTTTTTAAAAAGTAAATAAATGCATCTAAGCAGAGCTACCTGGACGGCTTCTGAACACAGCGGCACCATCTTTAACTTTCCCTTTAATGTTCTCTGCTTGCATGGCTAAACGAGTGCATAAGTGTGTTTATTTAAAAAAGACTACGTCAATTTATATTGTTAAATTGTGTAAATTATAAAAATAATTGTGTTAACTTACATAATTATTACATTTTGTAAGTTAATTCAGGTCATATATATATATATGACCTGAATTAACTGAAATAAAAGCAGAATATAAATGTTCTTTCTCCGTTTTCTGAACTACACAGCACAGCGAGAGCACATGTCACACGAACATATAACCGCGATAAGCGCGTGCTTCTGACACTGCGCACAGCTGAAGTCAACCACACACACATCACAATGAAAATATCGACCTTAGAAATAACGAACAGCAACACTGAGATAACGCCGATGTATATGGCGAACCCCCTTCATAATGCATACACAAGAATTCTTATTTAATTTAACCTGTTTCATCTCCGTTACAATCAGTGTCTTCAGCGAATACAAATGCTCTAAACTGTTTTGCTCTAGCTGTATAAACACAGATGCATTTAGCATTTAGGTGCTAAAATCGTGCAGTGTGTTTTGGGCTTAAGTGTTTGGTCTCTTTTTGCTTTCCTGGCAACAGCTCTCAAGCTGTATGAACTCCACAAACTTGTGTAAATTCAGATGATCATGTTCAAATTTCATACTCAAAATATTAAAATGTTCCCAGTTTTCTCAGTGGCAATAGTGTCCTCAAAGCACATTATCAATCTCAGTGATGTTCTCAGTCTCTGTGAGATCCTATATGTATATTAAACCTATTGGAAAGTGCTGACTTTAGTTTTCATGGTAATAACAGTCCTCTGCGCTGTTACTGTAGGCACTATGTAAAGTTTGAGAACTAGTTAGAGGCAGATTCAGGCAGTTTGCTGAGTTTGCAAATGAAGGCAAAAGCAACAGAGAACAATCTGTCTAAATCAAGCTTTATGTGATTTTAAAAATAAACTTTGGACATTGTCCAACCGTGAAGTTCACATTGCACTGATTCTCAGTTACAAAAACAAAAAAAACAAATGACCATAGGACTAATAGTATATAACCTTTAAGACTACACAGGTTATTTTATGCAAACATTTCCAAAATGTTTACCAATCTCAGATGATTAAGTACTAGATGATTAAGATAATGACTAGACCTTCAAAATATTTTTCATGTTTTTATATAAATATTATTTTACTGGAATAGATGCAGATACATACAAAATGAACAGTTATTCATTAATCTATTCATTCATAATTCATAAAGAATTGCGATTGGGTCAGGTTAAAGTGTGTGTGTTCCCCCTCCCCAGTCAGAGTCGAGCTAACATCTTAGCGGTTGTGCGAAACGTGATTTAAAAAAGAGAAAATATCATAACACTTAGCCATTTAAATTGTGACTGAAAAGTACTGCATTCACGATTATCAAAAAGTATTTAGGAGCCCCTGTGCGACTAACCCGATCAGAATATTTGTGTTTGAGCTCAGAGGAGCTTCAAAGATATGGCGTGTAAATAGTGTCAAATCTCGCGCACATTAACAAGAAGCGAGCACATGATATGAGCGCACAGAACAGTATCCGCGCACACAAAACCATCTTTGCAAGGTAGCATTTCTGTACCGCAAGCGTACAGAACAATCCGCATGCAAAACTGCAAGAACCGTGCTGTGTAGCGCTCGCTAGACCCTCTCTAGGCTCTCTCTCAACTGCTCAACCAGTGTTGCCAACTTTTTTCAATGGAAAGTAGCTAAAGCCAGTTTGAAAAGTCGCTAAATGTTGCCAGATGACGGCATACGCTAATTAGCATATTCATGATGTTATCACGTCGTATTGCCTTTTACATTTGTTTGCCTCTCTGTGCTCACATGCTGTATTGTAATTTAGCCAAATTCTCAATAAAACTGTTTTCATTTATATAATTTACTGTTTCTGTTGTCAGTCAATTGGATAAATATGAAATAGTGACTGAAGTGTGGCCCTTTAAGAATACATAACCAGCTCTCCCTTCCAAGATGTTAATCTGCAAAAAAAAATCAAATAGACATAACATAAGCAAAGACAATTCCTGTGCCGTGTTTTTGGCTATATTTGCATGTAAAATTAGAGAAGCAACATCATCTATTTTAACTGAAAGTGCTGCTCCTCTCTGCCACTCGCTGAACAGAGCAGAGAGAGAGCGAGAGAGAGGAAGGTGTGTGCACGCTGTGAAAGCAAGATCTTGCTCTCGTGCGGTAGTGCCAGCGAGAGACTCTCAGTCAAAGAGACTCGCTAAGGTTTGTCCAAGAAGTTGCTAGATTTGTCGCTAGTCGCTTTTTTAGAAAAAAGTCGCTAGGGGTGTCTGAAAAGTTGCTAAATCTTGCAACAATGTCGCTAAATTGGCAACACTGTGCTCAACCCCTGCTCGCTGGTCAAGTGGTTGGTCATTTTCTACACATACCGCTTGTTAAGTCATGATCTTAGAAATTGTTTTTTTATAAATAATTAATCATGTGTAGGCAACAATGCAACACCAATGCGTACATATTTGCATTAATATATATAGGCTATAACAGTGAGGGAGATGCCTTTACAGACAGAAACATCTCTGTGTCATGGATAGACCGTTAACCCGTCGATCTGAATGTGTGTGTTTGTGTGTGTGTGTGTGTGTGTGGGGGGGGGGGGCTACCATAGAGCATAGCACTAAACACAGCGCATTGAGGGTAAGAAATGTTTTATTATTTTATTATATATTTTATTTTATTATTTTATTATATAAAAAATTATTATTATTATTATATGTAGCCTGTGTGTGTGTGTGTCTGTTCTGTTAATTGGATGCAATTTCAAAAAATATTTACAGGTGAAACAATATGACATCTGAATCTATTTTGCTTGAAAATGCACTACTTTGATACAAATGCATTTTTATCTGTTATTTGTCCAAAATATTGTATTTCTGATGAAACCTATCTGTATTCAAGTGGTGATAAAACATGAAGATAGAATAACATAATTTTTGTTTTGTTTAAAAGCAAAGGCTTGGTTCTTTATTTTGATATATAATATGTTCATATATTCATAGTAGAAAATATTCTGGGGGCTGTCAAATTTAGGTAAAATTCATCATAAATGCTGGCGGTGCCTGGCAACTTTTTTTTTAAATGCTGGCGGGGAAAGAGTTAAGGGAGTTTGCAAATGTGATATTAAATTAACACAACAGTTCAAGTTAATATTAAGTGACATACAATGTATGACTTTAACAATATTGCCTGATTTTGCTGGATTTTTTTAAACGAAAATAGTTTCAAACAGTCACAGCTGGCCTCCCCATTCAAACACAGCGGTGTTACATTTATGAATGAACTGCATTTTTAAACAAATCTGTGAGTCTTATTTTTTAAAGTGACATTTCAGTAATTTAAATCATTTAAATCAAACAATATTCTGTATTAAATATTTTATATTCAAAACATCAATCTCACAACATTGTTATGCATTTAAAACATGCATGCCACCTCTGAGCCTCTGTAAATGTCTGTACGTTTACCTACATGCCACTTTTGTGTTCTTCTGTTCCACCGTTGTAGTGAAAACTGATTTTGTTCATATTGATTTATTTTGATTAGTAACTTATTATTATTCTACCTCTTCTTATTCTATTTGTTTATTACACATTTTGGAAAAGCTTATACATATTGATTTTTGAATTTGACATAATTACTAGGGGTGTAAATCGGATGGTTCGTCACGATTTGATCCGATACCGATTCTCATATCCAGCGATATGATATTTGCTGATATCTCAAAACATTCTACAATACGATTCGATTCAATTCGATTTAGGAGTATATCGATCGATATATCGATATTATCATATTATATACCTATTTTAAACAACCATCTACATTTTTATTAACTCACAAATGCAACCAAAATATATAACATGAACATAAATCTAAAAATGCTACTATGCTACAGTGCTAAAAATCTTTTCTACAGATAACCAAATTACAAGCAATAGCAGACAATAAATACAATAGAAGACACAAGTTCAATAAACAGTGCTTTTCAGGTTTTTCAGCTCAGTCTATAATACATTTTCAGGTATGCTACAGAAATGTAATAATCAAATGTAAAATAGCTGCACAGTCTTCACTGTATAAATTAAATAGCCTGTAAATGAATACTTTTTGATGTTACAACGTTTATTTAGTCAGGAGCAGTGAGCACTTGTATTTTTCTTTGAAAGCATTAGATTTATTATTAGTTTTCTTTCACTTTAAGAATAAAAGCACAGATTTCAAATACTGATACACATGCCTTTTTTCTCCACTGTTTACATTAAGACATATTCTTTTCTTAACCTACTGTTTACAAGGATATTAGCCAAAACATGCATTTTGATATAGCTTTGTCTGAATTTATTCATCCATGCTCAAAAAAGCAGAGGAGAGCCCAATTTAGTATTCGCGCAGTTGACGCGGCTGTCTGTGTGCGTGCGGTTCAGATGTGTGAGTGTAAGCGCTTCAGATGTGTGCGTAAGCGCTTCAGATGTGCGTGTGCTTAAGCGCTTCAGATGTGCGTGCGTGACTGTTCCGCCAACAATCCCGAGTGTCTTTTATGCTCGCCTTGTGCCTTTGGGCAGTCCTTATATCGAGTCCTGATACGAGAGATTGAACGAGAATGCACGCGTCGGTGGTAATGCATAGACGGACATTATATGAAAATGTGGACAGTGCCAAAAGGTTACGTACGTAACCCCGCTCCCTGATGGAGGGAACGGAGATGTTATGTTGTGACAACATAGGGGATTTACCTGGAAGCCCCGAACATCTCTGACTAAAGAGAAAACGCCACGAAATTGGCTAGGGATTTTGCATACCTGAGCCACTCCCGTGCATACGGGTATAAAAGGCGACAGGTGCATCCACTCGTGGGTTTTACGCTGAGGAGCCGAGATGAGTCCCTGGCAACCAGCGATGGTTCAAGATTGTGGCATGGGAAATAACGTCTCCGTTCCTCCATCAGGGGAACGGGGTTACGTCGTAACCTAGGCGTTCCCTATCTGTCGGTCACTACGAGTTATGTCGTGGCGACATAGGGGTCTATGGAGCGCCACAAGCTGAACCCCGTCACAACCTTGTGGCATGCAGATGTTGACAAGCGAGTGCGTGACAGACAAATGCCATGCAAGAGGTTGCAACCTTCCTACCGCTCCAGCGCAAATTCGCTAACCTTGGTGCCCACCGGGACCACTGAGTACATCGCTGCTGGAGATAGCCGCTGTTCCTTTCCCCACGGAATCGGAAGGGATTTCGACCTTCAGTGAAAGACAGCTTCAGGTCTTTCCTATTTGTTGTTACAGCTTGTCGTAATGGCAGGGAAGCGAGCCTTCCAGAGAAGGGCGCTACGGAGGCCACATCCTGCCTGAAGGGAGGTAACATGTGGAGACACTGATATGGACTGGCCCAGGCTTGGGGCAGTACTACATATGACTGGACTCTGGGGCAGATCCTACCTAGGAGTAGGGAGGAGGGCTGCCAGCAGAACCTGACAGAAGCTCTGTCACAGGGAAGACACGGGTTTACCGTGAGGGAAACCTTACCGTGGAAGAATACACATATGGGATTACCCGAAGAATCAGGCCATACGAACACCTAGCCCAGTACAGGGGCTGACCGAGACCAGGCGAGCTAACACCAGTACTGGGCCTGGCGTCAGACTGCTCCACCCAGTCTGACTGCCGGGGGTGCTTGGAGGATTCCACCAGGGTTCACCGTCCGGGGAACTGAACTGGGGGAGAAAAAGGCGCTCGTATCCCCGGGTCAGGGGGAATGGCGCAGCAAGCGTGACACCAACCAGTTCTTCCCGGCCATTACTTACTCAACACACGGGAAGAAACTGGCTCAACGCGGAGACTGTAGAATCTTGCGAAGGTGTTCGGTGTCGCCCAGCCCGCAGCTCTGCAGATGTCTGCCAAAGAGGCGCTGTACGCCAATGCATGGGAGGAGGCAACACTCCTGGTGGAGTGAGCCCTCACCCCCAGGGGGTACGGCTCGCCTTGCGACTGGTACGCCAAGGCGACGGCCTCCACTATCCAGTGGGCCAACCTCTGTTGTATGTAGCAATCCGAGTGGCGTGACTGCAGCTGCGGATGCCATATGCCCCAGGAGCCCCAGTTTCAGTGGTACCACATTTCTGCCTCTGAAGGAACTCAGGCAGTTCAGCACTGCTTGGGCACGTTCATCCGTGAGGCGTGCCGTCATACTCACCGAGTCTAACTCCACACCGAGAAAGAGATTCTCTGCACAGGAGAGCTTGCTCTTTTCCCAGTTGACCCAAGCCCCAACTGGCTGAGGTGCCGGGCACCAAGTCCTGTGATCGCCCAACTGCTCTCTGGATTGGGCTAGGATAAGCCAATCGTCGAGGTAGTTGAGGATCCTGATGACTACTTCCCGTAATGGGGTAAGGGTGCCCTCTACAACCTTCGTGAACACACAGGGAGACAGGGAGAGCCCGAAGGGGAGGACCCTGTACTGCCATGCCCGACCTTCGAACGTAAACCGTAGAAACGGTCTGTGTCACGGAAGGATCGAAACGTGAAAGTAAGCGTCCTTCAGGTCGATCGCTGCAAACCAATCCTGGGGCTGAATGCATTTAATCATGCACCTGTGCGTCAGCATCTTGAACGGGAGCTTGTGCAAAGCCCGGTTCAAGACTCGCAGATCCAGGATTGGCCGAAGGCCACCACCTTTCTTGGGTATGATGAAGTAAGGGCTGTAAAACCTCTGCCTCATCTCGGCTGGAGGGACCGGCTCGATTGCATCCTTTGCCAGGAGGACAGCAATCTCCTCGCGCAAGACAGGGGCATTCTGGACTGCCACAGACGTCTTAAGAACGCCGTTGAACTTGGGAGGTCGCCTGGCGAACTGAATCGCGTAGCCGAGTCGAATTGTGTGCGTGAGCCAGCCTCCAGATGCTGTGCAAGCGGCTCCAACGGCACAATCGACGTACCTGTGGTGGTGCAGCGAAAGGGAGTAGGGGTGGATGGTACAGAAGGCAGTGCGTTCTGAGGCATCCTCACCGAACTCCCTTGGTGCCGAACGGTATTGGCCAGAGGTGCGTGGGGAGGAATGTCGTCCCCGAACTTTACTCTCTTGGCTACTGGCAAAATGGGTCGTGGGCGAGAGTGAGGAGGCAGGGCGTCGCACACTGTCGTCCCATGGACCTGAGAACCCGGAGGAAAAGGAAATTGCTCTTTCTTTGAGAAGGTGGGTACCGCTGGCCCTTGGACCAGCGGCGGAACAGAAACAAAACGAAACAGAAGATTCTCCTCCCGGCCTTCCACCGCTGTTCTCGCCGTCTCCTGAGACTCCAACATCTCCGGGTTTCCCGCGTCAGGGCCACTTCGTTGACTTCCTGGACGACTTGAGGCCTGGCTGGGACGCGGGGGGCGCCGCTCTCCTGCGAGAGGCTCGACGCACCGGCCTATGTGTCGATTCGGCCTGGGGCGGAGCAGCTCTGGAGGACGCAGGAGGGTGCCCACGGTGACGGGCAGACTGAGGCCTGGCCCCGGGGGCAGCGGTGGAAGGTGCATCACGCCGGGGCAGGATGTGCTGGATCGCCTCGGTCTGCTGCTGTACCGTCGAGAACTGCTGGGCAAAGCCCTCGACGGTGTCGCCGAACAGCCCTGCCTGGGAGATGGGGGCGTTGAGAAAGCGTGCCTTGTCGATGTCTTTCATCTCTGCCAGGTTGAGCCATGGTGGACATCGCCTTCCCGAGGGACCGCGCCATGACTTTCGTCGCTCGTAGAGCGAAGTCAGTCGCCGTGCGCAGCTCCTGTATCAACCCCGGGTCGGTACTACCCTCGTGCACCTGTTTGAGCGCCTTGGCTTGGTGAACGTGCAGGATAGCCATGGCGTGCAGGGCGGAGGCTGCCTGGCCCGCAGCACTGTAAGCTTTGGCCGCGAGAGCGGCTGTCAGCTTACAGGCCTTGGACGGGAGACGAGGACGGTTCCTCCAAGTGGCGGCATTTTTTGGGCACAAGTGCACCTCGACCGCTCTCTCCACCTGGGGAATGCCCGCGAACCCCCTGGCCACTCCGCCGTCGAGGGTAGTGAGGACGGAGGAGGCGGACGAGCGGCTTCTGGCCGTGAAAGGGGACATCCACGACTTCGTCAGCTCCTCATGCACCTCCGGGAAGAAAGGCACCGGAGTAGAGCGTGGTTGTGAGCCACGCACCGCTGCGAGAAACCAATCGTCCAGCTGCGAGGGCACGGGACTGGGCGGTCTGTTGACCTCCAGCCCAATACTCACAGCTGCCCGGGCAAGCATGGCCGTCAGCTCCAGGTCCGGTGCGGCGGTGGCGACAACACCCGATGGGGGCAGCCCCACTGCACCTTCATCCTCGGAGGACGTGAACCCATCCCCCGATGCTGCAATCGACATCCTATCCACAGATGGCGCACCGAATGAAATGCTGGGCGCCCCGTGGGACGGACCAGCGAAATCACCCGGGAACCGGACGAGATGTTCGCTGCGTGAGGAGTAAGAGGTCCGTGGGGATGTACCCGGCGGAGAGGCTCTTACAGTAACCCTCAGATCTCCCAGAGCATCAGCCGGCGATCCTCTGCTCGAGCCAGAGAGATCAGCATGGGTGGCGGCAGAGGGTGCCAATCCTTTCATAAAGGAAAGGTGAAATCGCAGCGAAATCATGCTCATACGCCCACAACAGACGCATGAGTCATCCACGAACGCAGCTTCAGCGTGTCGGAGGCCCAGACACTGAAGACAACGATCGTGTCCGTCATCCGCAGACAGGAAACGACCGCAACCAGAAGGACACGGACGAAACGGCATCTTGAAAAAGACGCGATCGTCCGTGATTTGCGCTTTTAGAATTTGCTTTCTTAGTTGAAGTGCCCAGGGGAATCGCTGATGAGAGGGACTCCGCTGATCGCACCGTTACGCCAACCGGGAGCAAAACAAAGATGAACGGCTTTGTGGAGATCAGCACTCTTCTCATCCACTCAGCTCCGAAGCAAAAATCTAATGAGTGGATGCACCTGTCGCCCTTTTATACCCGTATGCATGGGGAGTGGCTCAGGTATGCAAAATCCACTAGCCAATTTCATTGCCGTTTTCTCTTTAGTCAGAGATGTTCGGGGCTTCCAGGTAAATCCCCTAAAACGAGTTATGTCATGACGACATAACTCGTAGTGACCGACAGATAGGGAACGGTGCCTTTTTATAGACAGATATCAATATTTAACTTGTGGCATCGATGCATCTCATCATCATACATTGTGTCGATATATCGATGAATCGTTACACCCCTAATAATTACATACTTTTAATACAAGTATAATTGTATTAAATTGTATAATTGTATAACTATAATGCTCCTGTAAATCACTTTAAGGAGTCAAATATTACCTTGTAATGGGAAGGCAAATTTTTTTATTGATCAGAATGTACTCCTGAATTTTTGACAGTGCACTGTGTTAATCCGGGCCTGTGACCTACAGCAACTTGCATAACATTTTATGAGACATAACCCCCCTCCCCACTAAAACAGAACTATAAAACATCCATCAAAGCTAAATGACAATTATTTACACATCCTCACAAGTCTATTCAAATGCAAAGTATACTTTAGCATACTTAAGGAGTACTTATTACAGACATAACTTAGCTTCATGATAATTACAATTAAATTAATAATTATAGTTATAGCTTAAATTAAAGTTACATTTTTTATTATAGTTTACATTTATATTAAATATTTATATTAAATATATTCAGTTTGTGTGAATTTTATTAAAACTTACATAATGTATTTCAATATATGTTTATTCACATATTTGTAATGATGATGTTGCAATTTAGTACATTTAAAACGTATTAACTTTAAATGTAATATCAAATAACACTGATCTGTTAAATTTGTAATCCAGTTTCAATTTGAGTTAGCACAGTATGTTATACAACACATCAAAATAAGTGTACTCCTTGGCAAACTATTTTTCAACCACATATTATATTTTAAACCATTGTTAAGTAACAATTTGCTTTGACAATATTACAAAGTTCACTTATTTATATTATATTATTAATTATATTTTTATAGTTTTTTAAATACACTTTTATGATCTGAAGCACACCGCAGCCACAATGCTCCCCACTGGTACACTCAAAAGGCAGATACAAGCAAAGAAGCCAATAATACCTGGAGAAAGCTATTTGCTAGCATTTACATTAATCTCAATGACACTCTTAAGTCCAAATTCAAAATCTTACAACAAATTTTGAAAGGTCATCTATGAAGAAAAACCATTTGCCCCCAAATTATGTATGGCAGCAGAGGTTAAATAGGCCATCCAAACGCTGACCTCTCATGAACATTTCACTTACATAACCACAAGGGGGCACTCTTATCATATACTACTTGTTTTGTGTGCGGGATCATGCAGATTGATGTTTGCAGCCTCTGGATGCACCTCACATGCTCACACACTGGTAATTGCTTCCACCCCCCCTCTCTCTCTTAGTGCATCGCCCGGTCTGTCGTTCTCTCTTGCGTGCGCATGCACAAGTAGCTCTCTGCGTCTTGCTGTACTATGCTCCTGTCAACAGGACAGTGAACTAGGCACACTGGAAACATACTAATGTAGGTCATACCAAGCAGAATGCGGTTTTCAAACCCTTTTTGTCCATATGCCACATAAACATAGGTTCTGGAATAAGAGCCAGTTGAAGCGTTTGATAAATCTATATGTCATCAGCCACTTTGCTTGATTTAATAATGACAAGTTTACAACCTGGCCCTCATGGTCTCTGCTATTTGTTTAGAATATTGCACTGCATCTAGTTTCATACGCAAAGAGAATCTGCACTTACAGTAGCCATCTTAATGGCATAGCAGAAAACATGCCTATTTAATTATTCAGAGAGAGGGTGGAAAATCAAATAAAATCAAAGTGATTTTCACAATATACATTGTTTCAAAGCAGCTTCATGAAAAAATATAAAATGTAACATTAAAACGTTAACATTTCACACATTAATGAGATGTTAATGATCAGATACAATATGGTTTATTTGAAAAACATTAAATTGTGACTCTTTTATAAGCTTACTTTCCACCGGGTCAAAACCCGGGAGTGTGAAAAGTGTATAGTTTTATTTTAATGCAATAGGAGGGTTAAATTAAAAACAATAAAAATTTAACGTATGACCCCTTTAATAGCATTATTTAATGTGTTGTTGATCACTGCAAAGTACATCTTATCCTTTTAATAGCATTAATAAATACAGAAGGGCTAATTAGAGATGTCTTAAAAATGGTTAAAAAAACTAATGGGTCATGTCTAAGACTGTGGGAATACAGATTCCTCTCAATATTTAGCATACAGGAAAACAGTGAAAGCAAGACATTTTTAGTAGTGAAAGCTTTACATTTAGCAGACTCTTTCATCCAATGCGATTCACATACATTGAAGGAATAGTCCCTTTGGAACCTGGGGTTAAGTGCCACTGTGATCACGCATGGGTGATTTGAACCAGGAACCTTTTGGTTGTCAGCCCAGAATGATCGCAATTAGGTTACACCACACCATGGTAGGCATCCAAATAGATATCCTCATCACTGACTGCCATACATATAACTGTTTTTAAAATCTCATCTAGGTATTGAGAAGCAGCCAAAAATGGTGCTCTATCTGAGTCAGAAAGTTACAGTGAAGAGCATGGATGATGGCTGCAATTTGGCCACCAGTGGGACAGCATCGCATGGCTTCTGTGCTCTAGTTAGCCCTTCGATCACTCGCTGCACGACTCCACTCCAGTCCCTTTTCTTCCTCAGGCCAGGAGCAGAGAAATGTGGGAGGGTGGGCCGAACTCTGCAAGATTGAAGGCCATTAGTACAGACACCCACAGCTATCTGAATCGGGCCAAAAAAGCAGGCTCAGTTCCTGAGTGAATGACTTCCATGGCACCCTAGAGCCTCCAAAGATGTGCAAATGAGGCCTTTGAGTGCATGAGGATAGGAACCATGAGAGCTACTGAAGCAATGCGGCAACATTTAAAGAATTCAAAGAACAGAGTAATAGCAAAGGAAATGTTATTGCCTCACTTTGAAGGTTGTCGCTGTATGTTATTTTATAATCAGGTAGCTCACATAAAGCTTAGCTCCTATAAAAGTTAGGAGTTATAAAATTGAATAAAAAATTCATCCAAAAAATGGCTAGTTACTAGTTACTTTTTTGTCACAATGTCACTATGACTAATGATTTGAAATTCAAAAATTCCTGTCAATTTTCATAACCGTTGTTGTGCGCACTTGACGTTGACAACGCAGCAAGCTAACTTCATTGGAACACAGAGAAGCCCACACAATAAAGCGGCTGGAAATACAGCCATTATTTGAATTTTGTAAGAAGAAAGGATGACATAAACATCAATGTCACATGCAAATTTTGTTAGAACTAACACATTGCATACTGCGAATCCCAGCTTGTTTGGTTGGTTCTACTTTCTTGAGCCTTGTTGCAGATTTTACTATGTTAATGCTTTATTAAATAACAGAATTTGTTTAAAATATTGTGACTTGTCAGTTTGAGCCAGCTGTACTTTCCATTTATTTCTACTTTTATAGATTCAGAGGCTGCAAAAAATATCCAATTACCAAGTATTTGGAGTGTAATGGTAAATGTAACTAGAAGTGTAACAAGTTAATCACTGTTGGCTGGGAGTAATATGTAATAATATTACTTTTGAAAGGAGTAATGTAATATATACATTTTTTGAGCGTCTAGCCCAACACTGGTGTTTAGTGATGCTTTACTGTTTTGTCTCCAACTAACAATGTTTTTTTTCTTCATATTTTTAATGATGTTGTTTCAACCAAACCACATTTGTAGTGGTGTTTTAGTAAATTGGCTCCAACCTAGCAGTGTTTTAATTGATGTTTAACATTTTGGCTTCAACCTTGATATGACTTGAATACATAAATTAGTGTAGATTAACACTTGGTTTTAACTGATAACTTGAAGTATTAATTCCATTTATCAAACGCTAACATGATTGGCTTTACTCACATTACCAGGGAATTTCACTCATCTCATTCCAGAGATTTCACACAGATAACCTTCAGGCATTAGCGACTTAGTTAATGAACCATTTTAATTATCTCAGGTCATATCATCTAATTCCTCTCACTTGTATAATTTATATGCAACTCTATTTTCCCTGCTAGTAATTAACATTACATTAAAGATATTAGTTTAAGAATAATGTGGAGTAATTAAACAGGCTTATTTGATAAATGCACTTACTAGACTAGCCATTTTGCTCAGTTTTCAATGTCCTCTGCATGAATAGTGTACAGTACATTTGAATGAATGTCAGTAATTAGTGTGCTTTAACATTAGTCTGCATAACCCTTTGTATTTCAAAAACAAAAACTGGCAGCACTCAAATATTCTTTAAAACAATGCTCCACTTAATTGGACATTAACTTAGTGCAGCATCATTTCTGAAATGGCATTACTGACAGAAGGATATAAATATTTTGGTGAGGTTACTCAACCTACAATAGTTACATTACAGTTCCTGTTCAATGCTGTTGCATGCTGTAAAATGATGCTAATTTATGCAAATGTTACCTGCCAGATCTACACGCAAACTTCGCTAACACTTTAGTATAGGCACCAATTCTCACTATTTACTTGTTGCTTATTAGCGTGCCTATTAATAACATATTTGCTGTTTATTATTACTTAAAAAGCACATATTTTGCATGACAATATTCTACATCCTTAATCCTATCCAATACCTAAACTTAACAACTACCTTACTAACTATTAATAAACAACAAATTAGAAGTTTATTGAGGCAAAAGTCGTAGTTAATGTTTTTTTATAGTCCGAATTGGACCTTAAAATAAAGTGTGACCCAAGCTTCCAATTATAGCTGAACATACATGTACATGTTGGATATGATGTTTATCTGTCTGATTGTGTGCCTCTGTGCAATTAATCTAAACAGACTGTGTAAATTACTTAAACTGCCATTCTGGTGAGGGTTCTTCACATTTGTTACACATGCTATTGTGTAATAAGGCACAAAAGGCCTAAAATACCCCTTTTAGAAAGTATTTTGATTTAATATTGATGGTGAAACATATTTTTTTAATAATATTTGATTAAAGGCTAGAGGGATGCTTTACCCCAATTGAGAACAAATGCATTGTTTTGCTTTCAGCCTAATCATGATTTTGGAGGTGTTTTAGTGTTTTGGCATCAACCTATTGGTGGTGTTTTGGCTCCAAACTTAGTGGCCGTTTAAAGTTTTGGCCCAGATGTACATGCGTTTTAGCTTCAATATAATATATATTTTTTTTTGAGTTTTAGATAGTGTTCAACAATGTTTTTGGAATAGTCTGAGTGCTGTTCACAAACCTACCAGTGTTATTTTTTGTGGTATTTTGGCTTCAACCTAACAGTATTTTTGGTGGCATTTTACGGTTTGGAACCAAAATGAGAGTGTTTTTTAGTGGCAGCTATACTTTATTTTAAGAACCAATTATCAATATTAACTAGTTGTTAATAGCATGTATACTACTAGTTTATTAGTACTTATAAAGCACATATTAATGCCTTATTCTACAGGACCATATTTTACATCCCTTAATCCTAAGCTTAACAACTACTATTAATAAGCAGCAAATTAGGAGTTTGTTTGTTAAAAATAGTTAATAGTGGAAATGTAGCCTATTCCCTATTCAAAAAAGTTACTGTGACAGTTTGGTATTTTGGCCTATCAGTGTTTTGTATTTTTGTTTTTATTAGTGTTTTGGTTCTAACCTAACAGCCTAGTTCATGGTGTTTTAGTGTTTTAGTGTTTTGTCTCCAAAATAAGTGTTTTTCTTCTATCTAACAGCTTTTTTGGTGGTGCCTTTTCAGTTGGAGTTTATAGATCCAAAGGTCTTTTATGGATAGTGAGAAAACTGTTGATTGAATGACTATAAATAAAACATAAATCAATTCACTTTAGATCTCAAATTAGATCTCAAATTGGATCTTTTGTCATTATTTGCGATAAAATCCTTGATAAGGTTTTTATTATAAAATGATGGTGGTTTTAGTCACTATTTAGAGCTTTAGAAGAAAATAATATCGAAAGAGCCTTTTACTTTTACTCTTCCTTTAGCAGTTTTTTTTAAAACTAGTTTCACATTTGTATGCGTGACAAAACCTTCTTAACCTGGTCACAAATGATAAATAACTAAAGACGTGTTTCAGGTTGCGCCTACAAGAGATTACTATGGTATGAACAGAGAATAAATCAGTAATCCCTTCTCAATCTGTGTACCCCTGTTGTTCATGATACCGCTTTAACATCATTCAGTCTAGTAGAAATTGGGCTGTATGTGAGCAGCAAATCTTCTTGCTGGTCTGTTCACAGCTGTCGCATAACCCGTCAAGCACATCCAGAACGCTGCTGTGTTGTATTCAGCCTCTGTAAATTCTCATCACGCTTTTGCTCACATCTCTGCACTGACCTCCCGAAGCTGCCACAATCAAATATGTTGGTGGTGACATTATTGGCAATGTCTTGGTCAAGCTCCTCTATCTCTCCTCTGTTTTATTCTTTACACTTCTGTAGCTTCGTCCTTCAGTGGATCAACACGCAGTGATTTTTAACACATCTTTTCAGGATGACATTCTCAGGATACGAGCAAACATAAAAACGAATGTGATTGTTCCATTTTTGCTTTTGTTTTAATTTGTTTATCTTAACAAATCTGTTTCATTGTTTCCTGAAATTTGAGATTCTTCAACACCAAGTGCCAGATTGTGAGGAGGTTAAGACATTTTACTCTTGCTGTCCTTGAGAGAGACATGATAAGGCAAAGGTCGGAGGATATAACTGGCAGTCAGTATATAATCAGTCACCGCTGACTCTCTGTTCCTATTTTGAAGGTTCAGTAAAAGGTTGAAGGGTCAAGTTTAGAGCTCTGTAAGAAGCTGAGATAGATGATCTTTTAGATACCAGTTTCAGAGATGTAAATCCTCAATATGTGAGAAAGGCAGACTTGCCTACCTTTGAAAATTTTGTTGAGTACCATCAGTTTAACGGGACCGGACACGGGGCTTTGTGTGTGTGTGTGGGGGGGGTTGGGGCACTTGTTCATAAATTCCTAGATCAGTGGCGGAGGCAGAAAGTGGTTGATGGGTGGGCCTCTGAAAGAGTGGGTGGGCCTGAATAATTTGCATCACCCGGCTCAATAATAATAATAAAGAAACAAAGAAAAAGAAAAAACGATGGACAGGTCCGAAATGCATTTGATTACAACCAGATGTCGCAAAAGACTTCAGGAGGTGGTTGCACGCATTCCAGAAACAACTGGATAAGTGATCTGGTTGTTGAAAAAGATATACATTTTTACCACTGCGCTACTGCAACATGCAGATACGACCTGCCATGGACGAACCTCTCTAGACGTGCATACAGCCAGGCAGTGGTGCATGGGGCCTGGAGAAGTGGGTATAGGATTAATTTCTGAATGTAAAAACCTGCTTCTTTTCATTTTTAAGGTATTGTTTTGTTATAATATACTGATTTCAAATTACTAATCAATAATAATTATTATCTTACCACTCTGCGCACCTCCTCTGACATGTTTTTGCATATAAACAGGCAACATCTGGGTCGGGGAGACGGAGCAACGGTCCTTAAGGTCCTTGGGTATAGACTACGCAAAGCCTGTTTCCGCCACTGAATGAAAAATCAAAAAATGTTATTGACAATCTCAAACAATTATGAGAACATATATCAAATTTTTCCCCTCAAAACTGAGTTTTTATCTCGCAATTGTGACTTTATAAATCATATTTCTGACTTTATAACTTGCAATTGTGAGTTTATATCTCACAATTCTGACTTTTTAACTTGCAGTTGCGAGTTTATATCTCACAATTCTGTGGAAAAAAAGGTCAGAATTGTGAGATAAAAAGTCGCAATAACATTTTATTATTATTTTTTTATTCAGTGGTGAAACGGGCTTCCATACAAATCCGACTGATAACACGCCTTATACCTGATACCCTTCACTACACAACTGCAGCCAGGGGTTTAAAATACATTCACCTTAATTAAAAGTATTGAGACTCGAGAGTAAATTCTCTCACCAGTGATGGCACTCATATTCATATTAGTTTTGAAGAGACACATTTATGTGGCCATTTGTACAAGGAACAGTTTTAACTAATCGGATCGCTATCCCATCAGTATAAACTCACAAGAGCATGCCTGGTTACAGCCCCCAATAACATCTCAGAGCCATTTCTCTGCTGCTTTACACTAACAGCTAAACCCTTTATTAAAATTATGAAACTAGAAAACCTTCAAAGAGGGATCCCTTAATAATAAGCTGCCATTCACTTCGGTTCATCACGATCTCACAATGTTCCCTTATAGGCTAATCTACATTAATCTCTCTACACATTTACTCTTATTTACATCGTGTCTATACTTTGTTGGTTATAATGGGAAGATTTGCGAACATGCATTCGCCAATATTCTATTATTTTGCAGTTTGTACATGCCGGAAAATCCCTTGCTCACATAAATTTCAATGCAAATACTACATATACCGTATTACCCGGAGGGCCAGACTAAAAACTACCCATATAACCTTACCTCTAATGACTGTTGTCTGTTCGAAACAAGTCAAGTTGTTTGGGTTTTGAATCGAAGACGGTAATAATTTCGTCGTAATCCAAATTTTCTGTTAGTAGCCAATAAATGGCTGTTTTATATAAACATTCAGTGGAGTTACTAGTTGGAATCTGGACAGTGCTATCGGCGCGAAGAATGTAACATCATTCTGGCGCAACGTAACAGAGGGTTATTAATAATAATTCTTAAAATAATAATAATTATTATATAGACTAGTTTTAATGAAACACAGCACAAACATAAATTACATTTAACGTAATTAATAAATAAAAAATTAAACTTCTAAATTGTATTCTTAAAAAAAATGTATTTCCATCGATCTGACTGGGTGGGCAAGCTATCAATCTGGCCCACCCAGGCCCAACCGTGGCTCCGCCCCTGTCCTAGATAGCTACGTTATTACCAAAATCGCAAGCTTTAATGTCAAATAGTTAAATATTAGCAGGTCTGTACTTTAACCGTTTTCCGTTAGGTTAGGACTCTGATGGCTTGGTACAAGTGAGTGTTTTATATTTGTATCTTTTTTATTTATTGCAAAAAAAAAAAAAACTTTAAAAACTCGGTTTGTCATTACTGTCTTTTTCATTCATACTGGACCCCAGAGGGTACCCTCCCACAAACACTCCACATATTCACCACAGGAAATTCCTAATATGGACAAAGACATCCAGGTATCGCTGTGCCTGAATAAAAATAATATAGAAACGCTTAAACTGATCATACAAGACATTAAACATTCAGCTACAACAATGTATAGTTTATCTGGGTTCTTCAAGCCATCTTGGGTAATTTTCATAATAACTATGTATATAATTATTAGTCTCTTTTTAACGATAGGCTGTACACATTTGTCAATCCTCCCACTTGCTATTTGGGAAATGAACCCAGCCCTCTGATTTGTTGAACTCTTCTTCTTTCGCGGTTGCTTAATTTGAGTAGCATGTGTGGACGTAGGCGTCACAAGGTTTTTGCATAGTTTGGAGTGATAAATCGTACCAGCGTATTTTGAGGTCAAAATGTGCATCCGCTACACAAAATGCATGCAGCTTGGCAGGTCTGGAAAGGTTAAGATGAGTTGTCAGTAAATTAATTGGCCAGTTGATTTGAGCTACTGTATCGAAGGTTATCATTATACACAATAAGAAAACTCTAACTGCAACTATATTTCAGGCCTATTGAAACTAGACCATTGAAAGGACACATACTATAAATAATTGAGCTCTCTGAGAGTTCTTTTAGGATTATTACCCTTTGCAGAAAAGAGAATAGGGATAGAGCCTATGGGCATGGGCCAGGCTGGCCATCTTTATACCGTCCTTGCTCACTGTGGGAGTGAAATCAACCATTTAACCACAACGGAAGGATCTACCACTACACAAATGAGAGAGTTTAAGCCTTGTACTACTTCAGTGGAGCACCAAAATGAGAAAATAATGAGCATCCATCAATCCAATGCAGTGTTGCTTCAGGGAGATGCTGAGGGCAGTTTTTAATCCTCTGAACGTGTGGCTTGAAAAACTCCCACAGCGGTATAATCTACAGTTTTTTATCTCACAGAAGACCTCAGGGGAGTCTGTGGAGAAAAGAGAGGAAATCAAGTATGTTCGAGATGAAAATAACATTTTCACTCGAGTTTCTGAGAACTCCATTGTATTTGTACAGATTTTGTCCTCTTTGATTTCTGCCCTAATTCCTAGAAACACCAAATTTGGTAGTATAGCCCCAAATCCACCCCACTACTCAGGAGCACACACACACACACACACACACACACACACACACACACACACACACACACACACACACACACACACACACACACACACACACACACACACACACACATCTGACCATAAGTGGTGCTATAATAAGCACTTCTACTTCTGAGTTTTTGCTCATATCTCTGCATCCATAAATTCATATTTCCCCTGACTCTCTAGTAGAACAAAATTTATATTTATGATTGATTTCATTACATTGCAACTATTCAACTATTTTTTGATTTCTGAAATAAATGTCTTTGTCATGTACAGTATATAAACCTGGTTCCCTCAGTAGGTAACAAGATGTTGCATCAGGAGAGACACAATAGGAACACCATAGCATCACTGTTGGCGCACTTGAGTGAACTTCACACAATTGTGACTTCATAACACACAATTGTGATTTAATATCACGTAATTCTGACTTTATAACCAGAAATAGCAAGTTTATACCATGCAATTCGGAGAAAAAATAGTTAGAATTGCGAGAAATAAAGTCAGAATTGACTTTAGAGACAAAAGTTGCAATTACCTTTTTTATTTAGCTTCCATAATATTATTTATATTTAAAAACTATTAAAATAAAATACAAGCGACATTTGAGGTATATTAAATTATTATAATGAATGTCATGTTATGTTCACAACAGTAAAAACATATCATATTTTGATCAACAAATTAAATTAAATGAAATTAATTAAAATGGGAATATAGTTTCAGATATAAACTGATTTATGTGTTTTTATATATACAGTCTACTCCACACACACACACACACACACACACACACACACACACACACACACACACACACACACACACACACACACACACACACACACACACACACACACACACACACACACACACACACACACACACACACACACACACACATCTGACCATAAGTGGTGCTATAATAAGCACTTCTACTATGTAAACTACTATGTTGGTTTTATGGTTTACGGGACTCTCCATAGGCGTAATGGTTTTATACTGTACAAACTGTATGTACTATTGCCCTACACCTACCCTACACCTAAACTTAGCCTCACAGGAGACGGTGCATTTCTACTTTCCCCCCAAAAAACGCACACTGTATGATTTATAAGCATTTTAAATTATGGGGACACTGAAAATGTCCTCATAAATCACCTTCTCCTTGTAATACCTATGTCATACCCATGTCATTATACAAATTTGTGTCCTCATAAACCACATAAACATGCCACACACAAACACACACACACACACACACACACACACACACACACACACACACACACACACACACACACACACACACACACACACACACACACACACACACGTTAGTTTTATGGTTTATGGGGAATCTCCATAGGCGTAATGGTTTTATACTGTACAAACTGTATGTGCTATTGCCCCACACCTACCCTACTCCTAAACTTAGCCCTCACAGGAGACAGTGCATTTCTAATTTCCCCCCCAAAATCACTCTGTATAATTTATAAGCATTTTGAAATATGGGGACACTGAAAATGTCCTCATAAATCACCTTCTCCTAGTAATACCTATGTCATTATGCACATTTGTGTCTTTAAAAAACACATACACTTGTGCGCACACACACACACACACGCACGCACGCACACACGCACGCACACATTTATTTATATTCATTTTATATATAAATTACATTTTTATATTTTTGACTATATTTAGTAGTATAATTATATAATTATATTGATAATATATTTTTGCTATTTACTTATAACCTTATTTCATCATTTCGGGACATTGACATTCTGGAAAAGTTCATTAATGCAGTAATTTCTTTATATAAAAAACGTTAAATGAATATAAATTCTTCAAACATTATACATATGATGAAAAATACTTTGGTACAAACAAACAAATTAACCGATAAATATATTAAATGAATAGGCTTTAGAGGGTTAAGTTTGGAGTTAATTGTGGTGCTGGTGTTCAAGGACAGCTTTATACCCAACAAAAGCCTTTCTTCTGGCACAGACACCCACAGCACATCAGGTTTGCTGTCACTGTGTGCCAGCACATGCACTTCGTGGATCTGTATTACAATTTTAACTTCAGGACACATGCTCCCCTGAATGATGCACTTTTCCGTAAATAAGTAGTCTTCTTGTATGAAAACTCAAAAAGGAAATGCAGCATCCCTAGGGATAATTTAAAAACTATTAAGTAATTAATGATGACATCAATCATTTATACATCTTCCTTTAGCCCATCTACACCTGTAATAGATCCTTGCAATTGTTCAGGAAAATGGGCACGATGGGTTTGTAAACCCCCGAGGGCTTCATTACTCCATAATTATTGTCACTTCATAGTTAATGGAAAGGGCTGACATATTTATTTCACTCATTCATAGTGGTAACTATTTTTTCATCATAATTGTATCTCAGAATGCTGGGTCGGTAATTAGGCAGTATATAATAAAATTCCCTGATGTATGTGTTGTATACAGACACACACACACTAAATGCTACTTCACAGTCACAGGATAAGTCAAATTAAATTACCTTCATTTATATATTACGAAATGCATCAACTCTATTTCTGTAATGTTCACTTACTACACAAAAGCCAATTTTATGAATGAAACAGGTTTATAAAATCTCCAAGCCATTTCCTGAGAACATCAAAATGTGTAAACTCATCATGGATGATGTACGTGCTGATGATAAAACCTAAAACTATAAATGCATATACATTTTTAAATATATACAGTACATATACACATATAGCCTAATGGTGAGAGAGTCGGACTCGTAACCCAAAGGTTGCGAGTTAGAGTCTCAGGTCCGGCATGGATTTTAGGTGGGAGGAGTGAATGTACAGCGCTCTCTCCACCTTCAACACCACGACTGAGGTGCCCTTGAGCAAGGCACCAAATCCCCAACTTCTCCCCGGGCACAGCAGCATAAATGGCTTCCTACTGCTCCCAGAGTGTGTTCACGGTGTGTGTGTTCACTGCTGTGTGTGTGCTCTATGGTTGGGTTGAATACAGAGCACAAATTCTGATTATGGGTAACCATACTTGGCCACATGTCACTTTCACTTTCATATTAAATATAATATATATACAAATTAAATGTATCATACATAATGAATATTAGGTAACACTTTATTTTAAGGTGTCATTGTTACAGATGTTACATGTACTTACTATTATAATAATGAATTATGCATAATTGAATGCAAGTAACCCTAAGCCAAAACCTAATCCTAACCATATATTAAGTCTGTAGTTAATAAATATTACTCAGTACTTAAACGTATAATTACACTGTAACAAGGACAACTTAAAATAATCAACAATTATCATATTAAATTGATCTTATTTTTTTATGTATTTTATGATACGTTATGCTCACAACAAAAATAATTCTATTGAAGTCACCATATTTGATTTACAAGAGAGAGAGAGAGAGAGAGAGAGAGTTCAGATAATGATCAAATAATATGGGTGATTAAATAAATAAATACATATTTACAATCTGTCGGTCTGTCTGTGTGTGTATATGTATAGGAAAAATGAATGCAAGAATGAATGAGTTAATCTTTAATGCATGAAAGTTGCTTTTGATTTGTATTTTTTCCAAATGTAAAAAAACAAACATAAAAAAAAATATAGCGCTGAAAATGAAATATGTTTCAATCTCTTTTGGATAGTAATTGTGCTAAGGTGTTTGAATTTGCTCTTTCTAATAAAAGTCTAAGTTAAAAAATATATATAACTTTAGTCTCTGTCACTATGGTTACATTCATTTTTCACAGGCATCTTGAGAACAGAAAAGCAGCATGATTATTGTGTTCATACAGTATTTGTGCAGTTCCAGTAAGCTGCTGTATGAACACAACACTTCAAGAGCTTCTAAATGGAGAAGTTTGTCAATCCCAGACACTGACTGTGTTTATCCAGAATCCTTTGGTTGTGTTCACAATGGAGTTGAGCAGTCATTACCTCATCCATGGCATTACGCTGCTTTAAACGTTTACCTTAGAGACATGTGCCACAGTAAGTTTGTTAAAACCACGTTTTTTATTGGCTTGTTTTTTTGTTTTTTTTACACAGTTAAATATGCCTAAAGAAGAATTTCTCAGGGGGAGTCATTCACTATGGTATTAACCATTAAATCACACACTTGTGAATCAGTGACTACTTAAAATTTGCCGTCTTGTCCCAAGCAGTACACCAGCTTTCAAATTAATTACTGTGATTCAATATTTATCTAAAAATGACAATTGCAGCTATGATGAATGGCCATGGTATGTTTAATGGTGTAGGAGAACATAAATATATATGCTGTAGACTGTGGCTGTTCTCTGTGGTTACACTGATTAATAAGGCTGTTATTCTGGCCCTGGTGGGCTTTGGGCAGAGCTGTAAATCAGAAGCCTAAATTATTGGTCACTTTGCAGTGCAGGAAATAACATTTGCTGTATAAAACTGTAAATGTACGTTTACAGCAAGCGACTAATAGAGAGCCTTAACTTTAAAATGCCCCATTGGTGGTAATTTATGAGTTTTCTGTTAAAGGAAGAGATCCCCTTTAGTTATATAATGATCACAGTGTTATTGCAAACACATTCAGACAGTTTTGTTGTCAGTGGATAATAGCCAACACAAAGGCCTTGTCTTGTATAATATGCATGGTGCTCTAAAGGTGAAATTTTCACATGCTTCACTGTTTTCTATGTTTGCATTAAAAAATATATATAAAACACATTGCTTCTATTTTGTTTGGTCGTGAAAAGAGGGTTCTAACAGGCCAAAATAGTATTCTATAAGGAAACATGGCTTGTAACAAAATTATAAATCTATATGTGTTACGTGTATGTGTCTGTTTAGTTTCCTGTTTGCTCTTTTTTGGTTCTGTTCATGTTCTCATTAGTTCATTTGTCTAATTATCATTCAGTTCACCTGTGTTCACTAATCATCTTGTTTGCTCCTTAGTTTGTATGTCTTTATAAGCCTTTAGTTTCTAGAGTTTCAGTGTCCTGTCTTAATTGTAATATTGTTTGGTTACGTTGCTTCTCTGTACCATTTATCATTGAAAGCACCTTACTTGAATTCCCGCTTACTGTGTTCTTCAAAGAGAAGTAACATTACAATACTGTGTATTTCTAAGATGCATATTGTTTTATAGGGTTTACTCTAGACTTTTTTTCTCACAATTCTGTCATTTTTCTTCAGAACTGCGAGAAGTAAACTGGGAATCGTGTCTTATAAACACAGAATTGAAAGATAAATCCGTCATCCTGAGAAGAAAATTCAGAGATACAAAGTTGCAGATACCTTTGCAACGCAATTACCTTTTTTATTTTCTCTTCTATTGAGTCTGTGAGATGTAAACTCAGAATTATGAGAAATGAAAGTACGAATTGCAAGCTATAGACTCTTGCAGGGAAAAAGTCAGAATTCTGAGTTTATGTCTCAATTCTAAGACATGAAAATAAGTTGAAAAAAATAATCTGATTATTATTAGTTAATGTGACTTTGGTGTTTTTAACCCTTTTGGAATCCTGTAAAATTAGCCTAAAACACCTAAAAACGACATACCCAAAGTAAATTGCATGCTTTTCTTGGACCATTTGGATTATATGCATGGTTTTGGTCTCTTTTGAAAGGTGACACTCTGAGGTTTGTTTCTCAACAGTCAGAATCACTGTAAGTACTGATATTTAGTAATAGCACTTTGATCACACTGAAGACTTTTTTTTTTTTTTTTTTAAATAGAAGCCTGCAGATGACTATAGCTGGGAGCTATGAGCTGGAAAATACAATGGGATAACACATTGAAGCCTTATCAAGCCAAAATTTCACATTTGATAAACAATATATTAGAAAATTAGTGTTTTACTTACGTTAATCTAAGTTTATGTCTAGGCGCTTCCCAAAAAATGACACTTGGAGACTCCAAATGTCCCTTTGTAACCAACATACAGCATAAAATGCTGTAATTCTTGAATGCTTTAATGCACAGTCATAATTTTGGGCTCTAATGAAAGGTTACACTTAGAGCTATTCAGTTTCTCATCCAGATTCACTGTCAATAATTGCCGACACAAAGTAACTGAAGCAAAACACATCATTATAGTGTTCTATAATCATTCTATCGCATCATTATACTATTCATTTTTCCTTCTGTGTTATTCCTATGTATGTCTGCACTATCATGCATGTCTGCACTATGTCTGTACTTTCTTCTGCACTGGAAGCTCTAAATGCCTTGTGTGTGTAACCATACTTGTAATAAAGCACTTCTGATTCTGATTATAGTGTTTTTGACTATTTTTTGCTGTCATCATGTCCCTTAGTATATGTCTTTTTTTCTGACTGGCTCCCAGACTTCATTCGATTCAATGTCAGACGATTGTCTGTGATATAAAAAAGTTAGAAGTTAGCAGGAATACATCAAAACACAAACACGTATAAAACACACACACATGTTGGTTTTTATGGTTTACGGGGACTCTCAATAGGCGTAATGGTTTTTATACTGTACAAACTGAATTATCTATTGCCCTACACCTACTGTCAGGAGAGATGAGGTCGAGGACTCAAATGCAGAGGTTTTCAGGTTTTAATATAATAAAATGAAACAAATGAACAACAAAAACCACCCCGAAGGGGAAAAACAAGCAGGCAGGCAGGCAGGCAGGCAGGCAGAGGACTGGAGCACAGTCAAACATTTAACTCACATGAGACACACGAAGACAACGGATCAGCACAGGACTGCAGACACAAGGAGACTATAGGGGAGACAAACGAGGGTAACGATGGAGACACAGCTGGAGCCACTGAAACAATGATTAAGTAACAAGATGGGAGGGGACAGACAATCGACATGGGAGCACATGGCACCAAACAAACAACAAGCCATGTGCTCAACACACAGAGACATCTGGTGGCCAGCCTGGGCACACCAGCAGGACCGTGACATAACCCCCCCTTTAAGGAGCGGATCCCAGACGCTCCACACACACTAAACAGAAAAATGTCTAGGAGGGAGATGGGCCAGGCCCGTGGAGTGGAAGAGGCCTGGAGCAATGGGCACACAGGGGTGCCAGGGTGGGCTGGCCCTGGAGCGGGCTCTGTGGGTTCCCAGACCGAGCGGGGTCCAGGACCGGAGTGGACTGCATGGGCTCCCAGACCGGAGCGGGCTCTGGAGCGGAGTCTGTGTGCTCCCTGACTAGAACGGGCTCTGGAGCGGACTGCGTGGGCTCCCGGAACGGAGCGGGCTCTGGAGCGGACTGCATTGGCTCCCGGAACGGAGCGGGCTCTGGAGCGGACTGGGTGGGCTCCCGGAACGGAGGCGAACCGCGTGGGCTCCCGGAATGGAGCGGACTGCGGCTCCCGGAACGGAGCGGGCTCTGTCGGCTCGGTCGGAGCGGGCTCTGGAGCGGACTCTGTCGGCTCACGGGGCGGAGCGGCTCTGAGCGGACTGCGTGGGCTCCCGGAACGGAGCGGACTGCGTGGGCTCCCGGATCGGAGCAGGCTCTGGAGCGGAATACGTGGGCTCCCGGACCGGAGTGGGGTCCTGGACTGGAGCGGACTCCGTGGGCTCCTGGATCGGAGCGGGCTCTGGAGCGGACTCTGTGGGCTCCCGGATCGGAGCCGATCGCGTGATCCCGGACCGGAGCGGAATGCGGCTCCCGGACCGGAGCGGAATGCGTGGGCTCCGGATCGGAGCGGAATGCGTGGGCTCCCGGAGCGGAGCGAATGCGTGGCTCCCGGAGCGGAGCGGAATGCGTGGCTCCCGGACCGAGCGGAATGCGTGGGCTCCCGGACCGAGCGGGAATGCGTGGGCTCCCGGACCGAGCGGAATGCGTGCTCCCGGACCGGAGCGAATCGTGGGCTCCCGGATCGGAGCGGGCTCTGGAGCGGACTCCTTGGGCTCCCGGATCGGAGCGGGCTCTGGAGCGGACTCCGTGGGCTCTCGGATCGGAGCGGGCTCTGGAGCGGAATACGTGGGCTCCCGGATCGGAGCGGGCTCTGGAGCAGACTCCGTGGGCTCCCGGATCGGAGCGGGCTCTGGAGCTGAGTGGGCTCTCTCCACCATGGCCTCCAGGACCACCGGGCTGGGTTTCGTTGGAGAAAAGTCGGCTGCCCGGTACCGACCTCATGGGTGAATCCTCCAACTTACGCACCAGCCTCGGCATCCCGGGTGCGCTGCAGCTTTGACGGCCGCCATTAGGGGCACTGCAGCTCCATCTGCCGCCACTGGAGGAGCTGCAGCCTTGTCGCCCACCACCTGAGGCACACCAGCCACCTTAGCTGGGGAACGTGCCAAAGCCTCGACGAATTCCCAAATGTGAGGTGGTCCAGCCCACTCATCCTCCACCAGCTGAGGGGCTCATCAAGGCGCTGTTGAAAAGGTCCTTGAGGGCCTCATCATTGTAGCCTAGCCCCTCAGCTGCACCACTGAACTCCACGGCAAAACTCCTCACGTCATTGCCCTGCTGACGGCAGGAGCTCAGGGCCTTGTACTGGAGGATGCGTTGGTATAGGGGGCTGGAGATAGTGTCGGGTGGTGGGCGACCCAAACCCCTCCTCTGCTGAGTCCTCATCTTGGCTGATCCGTTCTGTCAGGAGAGATGAGGTCGAGGACTCAAATGCAGAGGTTTTCAGGTTTTAATATAATAAAATGAAACAAATGAACAACAAAAACCACCCCGAAGGGGAAAAACAAGCAGGCAGGCAGGCAGGCAGGCAGGCAGAGGACTGGAGCACAGTCAAACATTTAACTCACATGAGACACACGAAAGACAACGGATCAGCACAGGACTGCAGACACAAGGAGACTATATAGGGAGACAAACGAGGGTAACGATGGAGACACAGCTGGAGCCACTGAAACAATGATTAAGTAACAAGATGGGAGGGGACAGGCAATCGACATGGGAGCACATGGCACCAAACAAACAACAAGCCATGTGCTCAACACACAGAGACATCTGGTGGCCAGCCTGGGCACACCAGCAGGACCGTGACACCTACACCTAAACTTAGCCCTCACAGGAGACTGTGTATTTCCCCCAAAAAACTCACTCTGTATGATTTATATGTGTTTTGAATTATGGGGACACTGAAAATGTCCTCATAAATAACCTTCTCCTTGTAATAACTATGTCATACCCATGTCATTATACACATTTGTGTCCTCATAAACCACATAACATGCGCGCCGCACACAAACAAACTCACACCGGATGTTAGCAGAAAGATTTCAAAACATACACATGCATCAACATATACTGTAAAATATGAATAAGACACATCATTATATGTGTAATATATATAAATATAATTATATAATGTAATAAAACACTTACTTTTTGAAAGTAAAAGTCGCCTCCAAAAAAGTATCCTTCATCTAAAAACATCCACTCTTCTTCAATGGATGACATTTTACATTTACATTTAGTCATTTTGCAGACGCTTTTATCGAAGCGACTTACAATTGGGGAATACATAAAGAGATTAATCTTGAAGAGGCAAACAGACAGAGGAAGTGCCCCTAACACCAAGTCTTAGGCATTGTTCAAATAAATACAAGCTAGCAAGGGAAGGAGAGAAAGGTAAAGAGAAAGATGAAGAAAACTTTTTTTTTATGATGATGAAGTCAAGTAGTGTTGAAAGAGATGAGTTTTCAGTTGTTGCTTGAAGATTGACAGGGATCCAGCATTCCGGATGGGGGTGGGAAGATCATTCCACCAGCCAGGAATGGTGAAAGAGAATGTTCTGGAGAGTGATTTTGAGCCTCTCTGTGATGGTACCACGAGGCGTCTCTCACTAGCAGATCTTAGACTTCTGGAAGGGATGAAACATCACTCTCTTCGTCAAAAATGTCATACTGAGCACATTGTTCAACAACTTCTTAGTGCAAAAAGTGAGTTTTTCTCATTCTTGTTCTTTATAATTAGACTATACTGATCGTTTATCTGTAAACTCTCCCGGAGCGCATGTTTATGCACTCGATGTGTGGGTGACTGTGATCTCTGTACACACACTTTAGAGAAAGCTAACTTGAGCCGACCCCCTAATGCATCAAATCCAACTGTTCAGAAGCTCATTGGCTATCAGATACGACAGTCATTTGCAGACTCTAGTGCAACTGGATTGATATACTGTCCATCAAAATAGGGCGGCCCCATCTCCAATGCTGGACGCTTTTGGCTACCACTGAATGTAGACCCCTCTAAGATGCTCCTATTGGCTCAAATAAGGTGTCCATCAAATGAACAGAATTTAGCGGTCATTTCGACATAAAAAAATCTTCAATGTTTACATGTGAACATGCTACATTATAGAAAACGCAGAAGAATTGATAGCTGCGTCGGTTAATTTGAAATGATACTTCTACATTCCGTGGATGTTTATCAACAAATGCATGTGTTATGGACTAATATTGCACTGAATTGGATAGCCTGGACCCTTTACATTGTAACAACGGCATTTATGTTGAAATGTTATGAATCAGTGGACTATCAGGAGGCTTCATAGGTGAGTTCCTTCAGTTTTGTTGTTGTTTATTTAGTTGTTGGTGGTCTGAAAAATACACTGATTGTACCTGCTGTGTTGATTGTATCTTGATTTGCATCGTTCGAATCATTAGAATTTCAGCTTTCCAAGGATATATGACATGTTCAGTTTTTTGTTTTTTGAGTTTTTGTGTCTGACGACTTTACCCCTAACACCACTAGGTGTCCCGAGGTGTTCGTAACATTCGTAAAAATAATCATATTAATGTTGATGATTTATACATGTCTTAATAGTAAAAAGCCACGAGAGAGTGTGTTAAAGTGATTTTAACACGTTTAAAGGGATAATTCATGGAAAGATGTAGATTCTGTCATTTACTCTCCAAACCTGACTATGACATTGTTTCTTCTGGGGAACACACCCACCCACACACACACCCACACACCCACACGCACACACACACACACACACACACACACACACACACACACACGCACGCACGCACGCACGCACGCACGCACGCACGCATGCACCACGCACGCACACACACACACACACACTATATATACACACAATATATATGTTATAATTACATTTTGTGTGAACTGTTCCTTATGCAAACTATGCCTTTTTCTGTAAAATAACAGAAAAATATTGCAACGGTTTAATGATATACAGTGGTAATAACTAATGACCCCACAGAAGCTGAGCCATAACAACTGAGTTATTAGATTACCATTCTCAAATGTTTGATATACAGGATAGAATAACATACAGTTAACATACCAACAAACAGTAAAATAAACTGTAATAAAGTAGAAGGTTCACAAATCCAACCAGGGACGAGTTAATGAACAAAATAAATCATATTGTCATTCATATGGTATTCATTTGCTAATTTTACCCCTTTTCCATGTATTTTGTGGTTTTCCGTCCAAAGTTCTGCCAACAGATCCCCCCCCCCCCCCAATTCAAAAGTCTGAGAATTGCACGCAATATAGTGTGCTTACATATAGCATTTCATATGAATTGGTTAAAAGACAAGACAGATATTTTGAAGTGCAGTCCAAGAGAAAGTTATTTGATAGCAGAAGATCATAAATTGCAATGATTACAGCATTTTTTTTTTTTACTTCAGAAAACCCCAATTACAGTAAAGCTTGGTTTTCTCTGGAGGACTTTCATTTAACTTTATTACGTATTTTGTCTAAATTAGGCTGTTTCTGACAGCAGCTAGTGCTGAAGTTATGCAGGTGTGTTAATGAGCTGTGTTCTTTTGCAATGAACAAAGAAAAACACATGCTACTTGGCATATGCATTATCATTTTTATTTCCTCTTTGACTCCTAATAAGCTAAAGTTATGTTGATTTCAATAAACTAAAATCATTTTGCATTTATTTTATCAGTGTATGTGCTTTTATGAGAGGACACTGGAGGTCAGTGGTGGTATCTGACGTCATACGACAACAGGGGTGTTGCCAACTCAGGCTTCATAATGTGTAATGTCTACATTTTAGTCATGCTTAAATATATATGATCCTTAAGTATATATGATTTCCACCAAATGTTGACCTGGTCAAGAACCACGGAAAAGCATGGCACATAGACTTGAAAGTTAAAAGTAGCTTGTAATTGAACAGTGAAGCCCAGCTGTTCATGAAGAAACTGGAGCCAAACCCAAAACCCCTGAAAAAATATATAAAATATCCATATATATGAGGAAAGCACTCTATCCTCTATAGTGGCAGCAGGCAACACTTTAAACCTAAACTGGAAGATAAAAGATGCCACAGGAACTGTACATTTTCCTAAAGTAAAGCCTAATCTATATGCTGTGTGGAGCAGGCAGTTAATTAAGACTACAAAAAAAAAAAATAACTATAGATAGAGATACCTTAGGTCCAATTTAATAGAACCTGCATCAACCCCCTCCCTCACATATAAAATGTTCCTCCTGATTTACAGATATCTTTAAAAAAATAACTAGAAATGTGTCCTAAGCAACCACACAGTGCTTTGGCTTTGTAAAAAGTACAATAATTTAATTATAAAATATAATAAAACAATAATGTATGTCCTAATTAACCAAAGTATTATTATTTGTATTTGTTTATAAAGTTTTTGATGGTGGAAATGAGCAAATATTAACATGAAAATTCATCAAACATTCTGTAATCATTTACTCCCTCATTTATTTATTGTTTTTACCTCTATAAGTTACTTTTTTTTGTGGAACATAAAAGAAGATATTTTTAAAATATAAAAAGTCAATGATATCCCATGTTGGTTAACCCGCACACAATAAAACCTAATTGGTCAAAATTCCCACTTCAAGTTACATCAGATTTTACATTACAATTATTTTCCATTTAAGTTCCAGCATTCAGTTTTTTTTTTCATGTAGCAAATATATATCGATAAAAAAAAATCATAAATCGAACGTACTATTTTTTTCATTCTTATGATATATACTTTATTTTCAGCAGTCGCCAATGTTGGAGACTGTTTCTACATGCACACTGTTTGTGCACTTAACCTGACTATCCTTTGAGCTAATGCTTTATTGATTTATGTAATGAACAATATCAGCATAAAATATATCTTCAGCCACATAAATCAGCTTATTACTGGAAATGCATTTTCTAATTAGCACAACAGTTTATTAGAGAGATTTTCTTTTGTATTTGGCATTTGAAAACATGAGCGATATTTTGATTGGTTTGTCTGCCAACAAGTTGAGCTCCTCTCCCTTCTCTTCCCCTCACTCTGCTCAATCTCATCAAATCCAAACACACTGAAGTGTTGCTTCTTGAAAAGGGTAAAGCAGAAATGATGTTTGACAGCTATCACATGTCTGTGAGTGATCTGACATACTGCGGAAAGAGAAAACCTGATGACATGAATGACTGCAGTTAATTTAACTCTTACCGATGTGATGAAAGGTGTTCACAGCAAACATGTCATTAGCTTTTCAGCAAACGTCAGAAGACAGTAAATAAAAATCATGTCAATAGGAGTCCCACAGACAATTTGGCTTTTCTGGACTGCTGTACTTTGTTTCCCATTCTTGTTTCCATGCATTCACAATGAACAGCCAATAAAATTTCAATTTTGCAAAATAAGAAATCAAATAAAAGCGTGTAAAAGCACAATAACAGTAGTCCACAAGACTATATTGCAAGTCATGCTATAGCTTTGTGTGAAGTACAGACAGAAACTGAGTATTTTTAATTAATCTTAATATCTGGTTCACAAAATAATTCTAAATCCTTCATTCAGAAATTGGACTAATCCCTTTTTCTGGTTTATTAAAAATTATTAGTGAATAACAGCTTTAAATTTGTACAGAAATATAATTTGGACCCTTTCTACAACATGGCAGAAATACAATTAAATATTTTCTCAATTTTTAAACAAACAGTTGTTAAAGGGACAGTTCACCCAAAAATGAAAACATTAATTACTCAGCCTCATGTTGTTCCAAACCCATAAGACCTTCGTTCATCTTTGGAACAAAAATTCATATATTTTTTTATGAAACCTGAGAGCTTTCTGAACCTGCATAGACAGGAATGCAACTGACACGTTCAAGGCCCAAAAAGGTAGCAAGGACATCATTAAAATAGTCCATGTGACATCAGTGGTTTAACCATAACTTTATAAAGCTACGATAATATTTTGTGCGCAAATAAAATAAAATTACTTTATTCAACAGTTTCTTCCATGTCAGTCTTCTACGTGCGTTAATGAAGTTTTTTTTTCTTCTTTTAAATAAGAGTTTCCACTCCTATTTTGTGATCTATGTCTGAAGTGCAACATTTACTACACCTGGTCATCAGTTTGTTCAGGTCAAGCTTATATATCTGCCCACAGGAAGACTTCATGTCCTTCTTGTAGTGTTGCCTCCTTTATTTTACACTTTCTTTTCAGTCCTCATTCTGAAACACTGCAATATTTGCTAAGAACCTGTTCTGGAGGGAGTGTAACTGATACAGAAAGGGCAGTTAATGATGCACATAAGACATTGGGCCGAGACATAGACCTTGGGAAGACTTCTAGAAGTCTCTGGTATTGGTATTGAAGGTCTGATTGATGATGTATTAAAGGTTGCAATCTAATTACATGAAATTATTTACTGCTTACAACAAGACTTTCAAGCATAATATAATTGGTAGGACAATGCATAATGAGCAGAGTGAAATAAAGGCTTTTAAAGACTTCAGTCCAAGCCAAAAATGCCAATTGAATCAAAGTAAGATGCTTTTTTTACACAGATGACAATTTGGAGATTTCAAGATACGTTTTATTTATCATTTCAGTTTACTGAATCACCTCTCAATGTCTTGTTTGTCATAAAGGCATTTCAACGTATTGATGTCAAACCTAATTTCCTGTGTTCTGTGTAAAAACGTACCATGACATTTTGCCTTAATGACTGAAACTTTTAGCTGATGTTTGGTCTGACTTGGTGAAATTTACATTTACACCAACAACATTGAGGTGTTGACCTTATTGACCTATTCATTTATTTTGTTATCAACTTGCCCCAGGCTTTATATTTTGATTAATTGTTAATGTGGTTGTGTGTCTGTTTATATCAGCAAGCATTAATACATTGCAAGGTCAGAAAGACATGTATGCGTATCATAAATTTGCTGGTCACAGAGCTTATTTTTCTTGAGGGAACCAGGTTGATGCAAACTTTTGAGTTGGCCAAAAATAAAAATAAAATACACAATAAAAAACAAAATAAGTCCTCATTAAGCTGAGATACATAATTTGACTGAAAAACATACATACTACTTTGACTTTAAAATTGGTATTTTAAATCTACTTTTTTTATCTGAATATTTGGAATTTGAGAATATTTATTGAACTGATGAAATGACACGCCAATGAATGGGGACAGTAGAGGGTCCAATGTCCTATAATTGAAGTACAGCTAATGTCAACCTGTCCTCTTTTATCGTACCACCCCTGTGGGATATGTCACCATGTACCAGTTTTCCAGGAAGCACTGTTCTCTTTTGCCATTCTTGGAAGCCAAATGCGGGAAGTGTGAGAGGCTGACACCACCTGCAGTCTCTCATTCACCATGTTCTCTCCCCAGCATACAGGGTGTTTGACAATGAATTACTTGCTCTGAATTAGAATGCTCTACTGGAGTTGACGCATCTCAGACATCTGAACCAACATAATTTTCCGTCTGTGAAAATGGAGTAACAATGTGTAAACTGTTGAATTAGAGTAGTCTATTGACAATACATGAAAAAGGTGCTGAAATTGATATGTATGGTAGAGCAGTTTCAATAATATTTTACCTGATCCTTCATGTATACCGTGTATTTTTTCTTCAGTATTCTTTTTCACTAAAAGCTACAAGTCACATCTTACTATGCCAGGCCACTCTAAAAGCACTTACTAGGAGTGTTACAACATAATTTTTAATGCACAAGATCCATCTCAATCATGACTCAAGAGGCTCATGATATCTTCTTGGTTTCCTGATCTCTAAGCTCTTGTTCAATCTCTTAAATGTCAGCGGGTTGAAAATGAAGCACCAAAGACTTCTAAAATCACCTTGTAAAAACTTGTTTCAGCTGTCCTCTCTCCTCTCAGATGTTGTGGAATGGCTACTTTATGAAGCACAATCTCTATGACCTTCATTTGACTGGGTTTAAAGAGAGAGAGAGAGAGAGAGAAACAACTCCCTCTGAAAAAAAACAGTCATACAAAAGATCTCCAAAAAGTGAGAAATGTGACAAATGCTGAACCTTCTACAATTTTTTTTGCACAGAGGCCCTTTGCTGAAGTGTGCCCTTTCTGTACCACAAATGGAATTCCCAATGGAATTCCACAAATAACTTTTTCAAACGGGTTACCTTAATATTCCTGTCTTCCATTGGTTGGTCAAACAGATTTCACTATTACACACTAACCCAAAAAATACACACTTTATTGTTAAACAGCAAAAATAATCAGGGGACAGGCTTGTTCTTTTTAGCCATTCAGAAAACTTGGTTCCTTACCTGTCAATCACTGTGCTTGTTTAAGTTTGTTGACATGGAATTGGTTAACATGCTGTCGCAGGGTGAATGAGAACACAGACTTGTATAGGCTGGAAAGTTTCCCAGAGGGTGATTTATTTACCCACACTGCTCACACATGCTTAGGTGAATGGTGCTCGGTGCAATGATCCACATGGTGTCCGTGGGGTGACGTGTGGTGGTGAATTTCACTCTCCTGGGGTGCAGTCAGACTCTATGCGAAAGAAAGATAAACAGGCATTAGTTCCACCAGCAGCTCGGTGGCCGACCTCTTTGTGTGCCTCTTCTCCTGGCTTTTATAGCCGGTGAGTAAGAGCTCCAGGTGAGCTACTCATCCCGCACAGATGCTGCTGTTGTGTGATCATTGTGGAAGAGGCGTTTCCAGGGCGATGCTGATCTGGAACCGGGATACGCACCACAATGTCTTAAGAGGGAGCAAAATATTACACGTTTCAAGGAGCAAACTATTACTAATGAAATATTTATTTCCGTAAAAATATTTTTCTCTCTTCTGTAGAAATCAGGGAATACACTTTATTGTATTTACCATTATGGACAAAATGAAAATGGGAATCAACTTGTGAACTGAAAAGCTCAATGCATTATTGATAATGGCTAAGTGTAGAAGAGTCGGCTCTGCTAATATCATTTTATATTTCAATTTTGTGTTATTGTCGTTTAAACATTAACGAAGAAAAGCTTCACATTCCTGCACATTTCAGTTGACTTAAAACTTAAATTGTGACACAGCCTTGCATGATCACTAAATCCCAAAAGACTGTGATTTTAACCAATTTGTACATAAAATATATCAGTGCAAGCACAAAGCTTTCTTTTGATTCACAGATCACAGTGGTAGTCAGTATTCTTCTTCAGTCTTCATAGTAATGGTTAATTGAAAATAAAATGTGCCCTTTGATCCATCTTTTGAAACCTGAATATGGCTGACAATGCAATAAAAAAGTCAAATCACAGCCCTACAATACAGCGGACATAGACCTAAGAATAGCTATTTAAAATGAGGTGGGTGGTTCCTTTTCTAAAAAGCTCGATTTTTTTTTTCATAATTATGAGTAGCATTTCCATGTGCTCCATCTATAATGTAAAATGTGCTTGTTAGCCTGTAGGTTATTGTGTGTGCCCATGGCTGTGAATGTGTATCCTAACACCTTGTCATAATGCTGGTTATAGGTGATTATGACACTGGTAAAGATGTGAATGCGGTTGGTTAACGAGTGTAATTTTTCCGTTTAAACCCAAGCCAGGAAAGACACCTTATGAATGGTACTTCAGGTGCCATTTAAAAGGCCTCACATTTGTTTCTAATTCCCTCCAAAACCTTGAAAAAGTGAAAAAACAAACAGAACAAAACATGTTTCACAGTCCATCTTATTAAAGTTAGCAGTTTCTTAGATGGGTGTCATTGTTAAGTGCATGGTGACTGCTGTGCAGGGCTCAAATGAGCCACATTGTATCACTTCAGTTCAGCTTTATTTATCTGGCACGTTTAACAATAGAAATAAAAGAAAGCAGTTTTACAGGTTGTCAGGCATTAAACTCCCAGTATGTGAGCACATGGAAACTGTTGCAACCCCCCAAAAAACTGTTAAACATGAAAAAATGTGTTTAAAGGTTTTATCCTCATGAAAAAAAGGTTTATTCTTAAAGAAATGGTTATACAATTCAGAAAATATGTTGGAAATATGAACATGGAAATAAAATCATGTGCCCTCACATGAGATAAAAGACTACAGATTGCTTGTCATTCTCCTGTTCAGTATGAATGGCTCATTGAGTCACTGATTCACCTGTCTTGTTTAAAGTTTTTTTCAGTACTTTGACCAAATAAGGTGGCCATTTTAAATGTGATTTATGAACAAAACTAAGCTGAATTGAATTAAAATAAAGCGATCAACACTCGGAAAAGACAGTAAATGGGGTGCGGGAATGTAATTAAAAAGTGACAATTTTTCTTTTTTTTACCTTTTTAACTTTCTTAGTCATGCCAGGGAATATTGAACAAATATTGGGTCAGGTAAAGGTCATTGTCTCAATTCATTTTCTCTTTCATTTAGTTCACAAAGATAATTTGAGCATTTGGGTGCAAAACACAGCAGTAAGCTTTAGATGTGGAGTATTTTGTTTTTCACCGTATTATGTGAAATGCTTTCTAAATCACCTGTAACATTCAATATTTTGCATTGCCTTCAACTTTCAGAATGAGAAAACGTATTACCATTAATTCATCTTGATGACCACATGTTCCTGAAGCTTAAAGATAATTCTGTCATCATTTACTCACCGTCAAGATGTTCCATACATTTCCAGTTCCTTTCTTCTGTTAAACGCAAAATGAACTATTTTGAAGAAGAAGAAACAGAATGGCTACCGTCAACTGTTAAGTTACCAACATTCTTCAAAATATCTTCTTTTGTGTTCAACAGAAGAAATAAATGAATACAGGTTTGGAACAACCTGAGGGTGAATAAATGACAATTTTAATTCTTGGGGGAACTATCCCTTTAAATAACTCATACTTACACAAATGTTTAAAGTATATTTTGGAATGAGTTAGTGCTTTGTTCAAACCTCTCTAATATGAGTAATGGTAATAGGGATGTTTGCAAGAACCAATAAAACCAACTTTGTTGTGATGGGAATAAGTGCTCAGCTCAGATTTAGTAATGTTAAGTGCTGTCCTTATGTGGCCAACCTGCTACTTTAAAATCCTCTGGATCCCCTGCTGTTCATTTGAGCGTGCACCGAACCTAATCATATGCACTTCTCATTTATCAAACTGACTCTTAAATGTCTTCAGCCTCCATAAACCTGAATATTTGCTCTCATAGGGCCAATCTGCTATTGTGGGAAGTAAAAATTTCAGTAAGTGGGGAATATGATTGTTTGCTACTATTTTAGCATTTCTCTGTATGCAGGACAACATTTTTCACTAGAGAAAATCTAACTCATCTTTCTTTCTCTTGCCTATTAAGATCATGGCAAAATAGTTTATATGTGTCCTACAGAGCTGTTTTTTCTCTTTCATAATTAATCTCTCTCTCTTGTAAATGTCCTGACATGAAACCGTATCTTAACTAAGGTTATTCTCATTAACTAAAATGGTAAGCTAGTGAAAAATAAAATTGTGTTAAATAAATAAGTTTGTAAAATTACAAACGAACTCCGTTTTTTTTACATTTGAATAAAATGAAAACTAAAAGACTTTTAAATAACATGAGTCAATATTGTATTCACAATAGAACATAGAAGGTTGCAACCTCTTGCATGGCATTTGTCTGTCACGCACTCGCTTGTCAACGTCTGCATGCCACAAGGTTGTGACGGGGTTCAGCTTGTGGCGCTTTCCATAGGACCCCTGTGTCGTCACGACATAACTCGTAGTGACCGACAGATAGGGAACGTCTAGGTTACGTACGTAACCCCCCTTCCCTGATGGAGGGAACGGAGACATTATGTCCCCATGCCACAATCTTGAACCACAATCATGCCACAATCTTGTCTCGGCTCCTCATCGTAAAACCTAATCAGTGGACGCACCTGTCGCCCTTTTATACCCATATGCATGGGGAGTGGCTCAGGTATGCAAGATCCACTAGCCAATTTCATTGCCGTTTTCTCTTAAGTCAGAGATGATCGGGGCTTCCAAGTAAATCCCCTATGTCGTCACGACATAACTCGTAGTGACCGACAGATAGGGAACCTATATCACTCAAGAATGGGACCAAAATTCCAACACCAAAACTCCAGAAACTAATAACCTCGATGCCTTGACGTCTTCAAACTCTTTTTAAAAGAAGAGGAGATGCTACACCATGGTAAACATGTCCCTGTCCCAACCCTTTTGAGGCCTGTAGCAGGCATTCACATTTGACATGAGCTCCATTTGTGCATACAATTGTAAAATTTCTCAGTTTAAACATTTGTCATGTTAGCTATGTTCTATTGTGAATAAAACATTGACTTGTGATTTGAAATTCTTTTAGTTTTAATTTTATTTAAATCCCAACATTTCTGGAATTTGAGTTGTAAAACAAACTAAACTGTAATCATAAATGTGGCATAGAATATAAAAACAGTGTAAGTATATATATTTATAGAGAAAAGTATGGTGGCCGAGAGAGCTCAACGTGCTGCAACTTCAGAAAACACCTGCAAATAGAAAAAGCACCAGCAAATCATGAAACCATCTTCATCAATTTGACAGCAGGTGCTGCAAATGCTCACAACACATAAAGAAACGCACTGCAAATGCTCACAACACAACCAAATAAAGAATTTCATTTGCAGCGCGTTTCTCTGTTTGGTTGTGTTGTGAGCATTTTCAGTGCATTTATTTAATTGGTTGTGTTGTGAGCATTTGCAGCAAGTGTTGTCAAATTAAAGTTGTTTTCTTAATTTGCAGGTGTTTTTTTCTATTTGCAGTGCGTTTCTTTATTTAGTTGTAACTCACAATTAAACTCGACAGAGTAAGCTTCCTAATAATTTGGGGCCCAATGAAATACATTTTATTTTTCCCTAAATACAAATTTATCATAAAAAAATGTTGTCTAAGGAAATTAATTAAACTTAAATCATAAAATAAATAAATCTGTTAAAATGTAATTAAATTTAAATATAGCAATACGTTTACAAAATAACATTCCAAACTAAAACATGGATGAAAAAAATCTTAATTTTATGATATTGTTATTATTATAACCTTTGATAAAGACATTTATGCAACACTAATACATTTCTGTCATAATTTATTTAAATGTTTTCTTTTCTTTAATTTAAATTTTCTTTAATATAAACCAAAATTTCATTTTACTTAATAGCATCATTGCTGTTGTCATGTTAATTTCCACTATATGCGTTTAATCCATATTTGAATAAATAGATAACATGTAATATTAACATATATATTTATTTTTTATTACTACTTTTAAACAATTTGTTATTAAATTGTTAAAAATGCTCTGTTGTTTTGACTCCTGTTCAGCTAATTGTGCGTACCTGTCTTAAACTGACTGCACAGTGTACAGTTATTATCCTGATTTTGCCCTGCAATATCTTTCCTCATAGGCTAAAACTGGACGTATTGGGCTACTTAGTGTGACATGCTCACTGGTATCTAATTAAATGCCTTTTTGTTGAATATTAACCTTTGACAAATTCTGACAATGTCATGAAATCCCTGCTGTATGAGCTCTCCTACCGCGGCCTTCTAATGAAGAACCAAAAGTAGCACGACAAGTGAGTTTGAGACACTATACAATCATGATGGATACACCCTGTAGGGTTTAACTTTCAGCGCCGCCATAACCAATATCTGTACTTTTGTATGCCACTATACACGTAAACCAAATGTCATGCTGAGTGTGGTCCTTTCACTGACAGCCTTGAATGGCCAGCACATCCAAGCACAGGATGATGTGAGCCTCCTGTGTTTATATGCTGCATGTTTGTGTGGGTTACTCTTTCCTTTCAGGATCATACAATTTTTTAATTCGCTTTTGTACAATTTTCACAAGCAATTGGTACATTTTCAAAACTCTTAGTACTAACATCACAACAGATCATCAAAAGTGCACTTTTTTTCAAACATTTCAGCATATTTTCAATTTTCTTAGTACAATGCACACAATCACAAAGTATCCTTTTCACTACATAAAATAATTGTTTCATCTATATCAATGTTTTATTCACAGTAACTGCTTTTCATAATGCTCTTACTATCAAACTTTTAATTTGCATGTCTTCTCATTCAGTTTCATACATTTGTCTATTATTTAATCTAACTCATCTTAATGGTTAATCAGTGAATCATTTGGTGCAGCTATAGATATCTATATATAGATTCAATAGATATAGTTTCTAACAAACTTGTTTGCAATTTAGGGGCAGGCTGGTTAGGTAAAGCCCTAGTTATGGGAACAAAATGTTCCTCAAAGATGGCGATATCTGAAATCCTTTTCCTTTTGGGAGACTTTTTTTCTATTTTTAAGAATAGGGTTAGTGTAGGGGGATATAATATACAGTTTGTACAGTATGCTATAAAACCCATTACTCCTATGAAATGTCATCATTATGATAGGAATACCTGTGTGTGTGTGTGTGTGTGTATGTGTGTGTACCCAAAAATTGGTACCCAGAAGTGAGCAAAACCTGACAAAATCACACACACGCACACATGCACACACGCACACACACACACACACACACACACCCTTTGAGGATGTCCTCATTTGTAAAACTGTGTTTTGTAATTTGTGAACATACAGCAGGATACAAGGGAGAGGAACTGATCAGAGATGTATCAGAAGAAGTGAGACAGATGGCATCAAATACAGCATTTTACATTACGCCATGTGATACTGTATATAGAGGCATTACCATGGTAGAGACTGCACATTGCTTTAATTCATCTGAAAATTGCAGTTACAGTGTGGATCCAGTCATATGTCATACTGCATTGACAGTAAACTCTGTCTAGCACCAAACCTAATGGTCATGTCATATCTTCATCACACCTTTTGATTCAGTAACACACTGTATAAATACTTTTACAAAATATTTTCGTTTTTATGCGAGCTATGCAAGCTAGGTAATGTAAGTGTATTTTCTAACATGACAGTTATTGCCCCTATTACTGTAATTATTTAGCAACAAAGGTAATTTGAAACATGTATCTTTGCATTCTTTGCTCTTGAATTAACTGAATGTAAGTTAAAAGAAGATCTTACTGTTGTGCTTTGGTGATTAAACCAAATGTTCTCTATACATATCACAATGATCTTGTATTCTGAAACAATGATTAAGTGGAATGAAAATATGCGCAACTACAATGAAATCATGAGATCAGGTTTTGAAAGTATGACTAGTGGTGTTTCAAGTGTGATCAGTTTAAAGTTTTGTACTAAGAGTTTTTTAAAGGTGCCATAGAATGAAAAACTGTCTTTACCTTGGCATAGTTAAATAATGACACTGGAAATGACATACAGTGAGCCTCAGACACCATAGTTTCCTCCTTCTTATGTAAATCTCGTGATTGAAAAAGACCTCTGAAATACAGGCGAGTCAGAACATAACACCGACTGTGATCCAACAGTCAGGATCACTACGCCCCATCATTCCATAAACCCACCCTTGTTCTAGGCAAGCGCCAGCTGAACCATCAGAAGTTCTGCAGGTGTTGTAAATAAACAAGCTCGGACAACAGCGAAAATGGCAGATCATGGAAATAAATGTAATGTTCCAGGTTGTGCAGGGGATGTGAAGTGCAGGGATGGGTTGATGTCTTTATTCAGAAAGGCACGGAAAGCAAATAACGCATTTTAATAAAGTAATGCGAGCCACTATAAGGACATGGTTAGCTCCTTCTTAGCTGTAGCCTGTTAGTACATACGATTTTACTTCACATAAACAGAATAAGGAGAGATGAGGATGATGGCGAATGATTCACAGATCCTGAGCATCACTGACAAGGGTCTGATCTTGTGAAATGCGTGGTAAGTACTGTTGCTCCATAATATAAACAGAATTTGTGCATCTTGAAAGTGAAACTATAACGCGATCGACTGATCGTTCAAAAGCAGTTTAGATGCCTCGCGCATTAATAACTGCTGCCTGATGCCTGCATGTATATACAGTATAATTACCCGGCGATATAACTGCGAGAGAAAGTATTTAAATATATATTTTCCTCCCGATGTATCCTTCTTGCTGATGAGTGGCACTGTGAAACAGCTAATCAGAGCAGAACTCAACATTAAGGAGCTCTGTGAAACAGCCAATCAGAACAGAGCTCATTATTATTCATGACCCTGCAAAATAAGCCAATAACAGACTGTTTCATTCTAGGGAGAAATCATAGGGTTGTAATGTAAAATCGTTTCTGGAGATTTTTTTGCCCTTACCTAAGCCACATAGCTTCTATGTAGATATCAGAGAACAATTTTAAATACTGTATCACTGCATTCTATGGCACCTTTAAGTGTACACCTTACTTGTGAAAATAGTACCCCCCCCCAAAAAAAAAACGTAACACCTATACCAGAACATCACTAATTTCTCTCAAAATGCAGGAAAACCGATTAAAGATTATCAATAAATGACTGTTTGTGTGGCTCTGGAGATTCATTACCGAATTAATTTAGCAAAAGAGATAAATACATAAAGAAGCCATGAAATGTCCAATCGCAATAGATAAAAATTTATGAAATGTGCCTGTACTAACATTACAGCATATACATTATAGCATGACTATTTTTTATCGTGGATGATAAAAATATCTCCACGATCTGCTTTTGAAGAAATATCGTAGTATTGTGCGCACATTTTTTCTGATTACATACAACCAAAGTACACGCACTAAAAAGCCTGTCAAACAGCGCCTGATTATTGAACTAAATTATCTTTCACGCCAATACTGTCAAAACCCACAAGGTTTACATATAGACTCAGTTGGTTATGTCTACAGTGAAAGTAAACAGTTGAAAAAAACAGATACATGCCTGTATAATGACAAGTGCAGCTCTTGAAGGGACAGTACTATACATGCTGCCGCTTGTCATTAAAGGGATTATACACTCACCGGCCACTTTATACGGTACACCTGTTCAATTACTTTGTAACACAAATTGCTAATCAGCCAATCACATGACAGAAACTCAATGCATTTAGGCATCTAGATGTGGTGAAGACAACTTGCTGAAGTTCAAACCGAGATTCAGAATGGGGAAGAAAGGGATTTAAGTGACTTTAAACGTGGAATGGTTGTTTATGCCTGATGGGCTGGTCTGAGTATTTAAAAACTGCTTATCTACTGGGATTTTCACGCACAACCATCACTAGGGTTTACAGAGAATGATCCGGAAAAGAGAAAATATCCAGTGAGCGGCAGTTGTGGACGGAAATGCCTTGTTGATGTAAGAGGTCAGAGGGGAATAGGCAGACTAGTTAGAGATGATAGAAAAATAACAGCAACTTAAATAACTCATTACAACCGAGGTATTGCAGAATACCATCTTTGAACGCACAACACGCCGAACCCTGAAGCAGATGGGCTACAGCAGCAGAAGACCACACCGGGTGCCGCTCTTGTCAGCTAAGAACAGGAAACGGAGGCAACAATTCGCACAGGCTTACCAAAATTGGACAAGATTGGAAGATTGGAAAAACGTTGCCTGGTCTGATGAGTCTCGATTTCTGCTGCGACATTCAGATGGTAGGGTCAGAATTTGGCATAAAGAACATGAACGCATGGATCCATCCTGCCTTGTCTCAATGGTTCAGGCTGGTGGTAGTGGTGTAATGTGTGGGGGATATTTTCTTGGCACACTTTGTGTTTTTAGTACCAATTGAACATCATTTAAATGCCACAGTCTACCTGAGTATTGTTGCTGACCATGTCTATCCCTTTATGACTACAGTGTACTCATCTTCTGATGGCTATTTTCAGCAGGATAATGCACCATTTCACAGAGCTCAAATCATCTCAGACTGGTTTCTTGAACATGACAATGAGTTCACTTTACTCAAATGGCCTCCACAATCACCATTTCACGAGTTCACACTTACTTAATAATGAACTGAATAAATGGTATGCGTATTTGGCGTGCTGTCCGAGGAGAGGGCTCCGAGCTCGGTAGTAGTTCCCGAGCCCGTGGTACTCCCCTTGCCCGGGGAGAGGGGTCCGAGCTTGGCCTGGACCCAAAAGCTCCCCCCCTACCCCTTGCTGGGGTGAAACGGACTGGGAGTGAGGAGTTGGGGTGGTGGAGGGATTTCTGGAAGACTAGAGATAATGGAGGTAAGGCTGCTTGATTATTTATAGAGGTTCTCTCTAGCGTTTATTGGATAGGGGATGTGATTACTGATTATGAATTGGCTGTGTTAATTATCCGCGCGTGCTCCTCCCGAAACTTGTTTATAAAACATCACTTCACGAGTTCACACTTACTTAATAATGAACTGAATAAATGGTATGCGTATTTGGCGTGCTGTCCGAGGAGAGGGCTCCGAGCTCGGTAGTAGTTCCCGAGCCCGGGGTACTCCCCTTGCCCGGGGAGAGGGGTCCGAGCTCGGCATTTGGCCCGGACCCAAAAGCTCCCCAAAAAATGCTTATCGTGGGACAGCAGCCAAATGATGACTAAGAGACCCCCCAAAAATTGCATGGCTTTAGGGCTGATGGGATGCTGGACCCCGTTTGTTATGATGCTGCGGCATCTTGGAGGAAGGAGCGGCTTCTGCTGAAGTGTACTGGCGTGGCGGTGTGGGGAGAGGAGGGAGGATGTGAGGGTAGATACTGCTGCGGCAGTGGGGAAATAAATATGGTGCTCCTGTGGGAGCAAACACTGCTGCGGCAGTGGGGAGGTATTGATGGAGCTCCTGCGGGAGCGGGCACTGCTGCGGCAGAGAAAGCTCCTGCGGGAGCAGACACTGCTGCGGCAGTGGGGAAATATGGATTGCGCTCCTGCGGGCAGACACTGCTGCGGCAGTGGGGAAATATAGATAGCGCTCCTGCGAGCGGACACTGCTGCGGCAGTGGGGAGATATTGATGGAGCTCCTGCGAGGCAGACACTGCTGCGGCAGTGGGGAAATATAGATAGCGCTCCTGCGAGCAGACACTGCTGCAGCAGTGGGGAAATACAGGTAGCGCTCATGGGGAGCAGTCACTACTGCGGTAGTGAGGAAATACAGGTAGCGCTCCTGCGGAAAGCAGACACTGCTGGGGCAGTGGGGAAATGTGAAAGCTCCTGCGAGGCAGGCACTGCTGCGGCAGTGGGAAGAAATGGAGAGAGCTCCTGCGGGAGGACACTACTGCGGTAGTGGGGAAATAGATAGTGCTCCTGCGAGCAGTCACTGCTGGGGCAGTGGGGAAATAGAGAAGATTCCTGTTGGAGCAGGCACTGCTGCGGCAGTGGGGAAAAATAGGGAAGGTTCCTGCTAGAGCAGGCACTACTGCGGTAGTGAAGAAAACAGCTGGGGGGGGGATTCCTATGGTGGCGTGGGGTTGTTGGGAAGGAGAGGGAAGGGGAAGAGGCTCCTGCTGGGGCGAGCACTGCTGCGGCAGTGAGGAAATAGAGGGAGGGGGTTGAAGGGGAGGGACGGAGGAAAGGCTCCTGCTGGAGCTAGCACTGCTGCGGCAGTGAGGAAATTTAGGAAGCGCTCCTGCGAGCAGACACTGCTGGGGCAGTGAGGAAATCTGGTAGCACTCCTGAGGGAGCATTCACTACAGCGGCAGTGAGGAAATACAGGTAGCGCTCCTGAGCGGTCACTGCTGCTGACAGTGGAAATAGAGAGAGAGCTCCTGCGGAGGCGGACACTACTGCGGTAGTGGGGACAAAACAGGAGGTGCTCCTGCGAGCGGTCACTGCTGGGGCAGTGGGGAAATATAGAAGGATCCTGCTGGGGCAGGCACTACTGAGTGGGGAATATAGAAGGTTCCTGCATGAGCAGGCACTACTGCGGTAGTGAAGAAGAAGGCTGGTAGGGAGGGGCCGGGAGGCGGAAAGGCTCCTGCTGGGCGAGCACTGCTGCGGCAGTGAGGAATATATAGATAGCGCTCCTGCGGGCAGACACTGCTGTGGCAGTGGGGAAATACAGATAGTGCTCCTGAGGGGAGCGGTCACTACTGCGGTAGTGATGAAATACAGATAGCTCCTGCTGGAGCAGTCACTGCTGCGGCGAGGGAAATACAGAAAAGGCTCCTTCGGGAGTAGACACCGCTGCGGCAGTGGGGAAATACAGAGAAAGCTCCTGCGGGAGGCGGGCACTGCTGCGGCAGTGGGAAAACAGTTGGGGGTGTGTGGGAGGGGGGGTGGGTGAGGGTGATGGAGGAGAGGGTTGCTATGGGGTTTCGGAGGAGTATTCTAAAGGGGTGGCGATTAGGGTCTGGTGGGCTTCCTTGATGTGGGAGTGGTCTGATCGAATGTAGCTTTTGAAAGCCTCTGACGACCAGCGACCGAGTTCTTGGATCTGCTGTTGGGAAAGGCCTTTGTGGGCCGCTGTGGTTGCTGCGCCTATTCGGAATGAATGGCTGGAAAAGTTTCCGGCTGGGGTATCTGACAGGTGCAGAACTGCCTTGAGGTGCTTTTGGAATCAGAAGCGAGTGACGGGGCGGTTGTAATCGTCTGTGAAAAGGGGGTCGGATGGGAGTTTGGACTGTGATTTCCTTAAGTGGAGGAAAGCTAGGAGGGTTTGGTAAGGTAATATGGGTGATTGGAGGTTGAAAATGTAAATTAAGTGGCCTTTCTTTGTTTGGTCTGTCTTACTTTGCTTAATGGTGTAAGAAATGGTTTCGTCGTCCAGCACCGCTAGATCTGAGATAGTGGGGTGGATGGCTGGGTCGAAACTGGATGAGATGGCGAGCTCAGAGCATCTGAGGAAGCCAAAGAAGGCCAGGATAAACATGGCGTCGAGTGTGCGGGTGGTGTGGATAGAATGGTAGCCTTCTTTACCCCACAGAAAGGCTGCGATGACTATGGGATAGAGCTCGAATAGAGCAGAGGATGCTGATGACTGTGGTAGATTGGATAGCTGGCAGGGCCAAGTGGATGCGAACCAGCGTCCTTGGTAATATCCCCCATAGCCGATGGAGGGGGCGGCGTCGGTGAATAATTGGATGTCTACTGGAGAAGAAATCAAGTTCTTATAAAAGAAGGATAATCCGTTCCAACGTTTGAAAAAGGATATCCATAGGCTGAGCTCGTTGCAGCATGAGTCGGTTAGGGCTATTTGATCTTCTAGGGCATGGGTGGAAGATACGAGAGTGAGGAGATGTGAGATGAAGGGGCGGCCTTGTGGGATGATGCGCATCGCGAAATTTAAATGGCCGAGAGCGGATGACGGTTCGCGTTTGGAACAGGTTGGGTTTGCTGCGAGAGTGGATGCTACCAAAATCATCCTGTCGATTTTTTTTCCTTGGGTAGAGAAGCTTGGAATTTTTGTGAATCCAAGTTGATACCCAAAAAATTCGATAGAAGTGCTGGGGCCCGCGATTTTATCTTGGGCGAGGGGAATTCCGAGTTCTGAAAAGACTTTTTGGGTTGTCAAGAGGTGCGCGGCTGGGATGGAATCGGGTGGCGAGATGATCGAAAAATCGTCTAAAAGATGGACCAGATAGGGTATGTGGTAATTGTTTGAGAGGATCCAACAAATTGCTTCTGATAACATGTCAAAAATTTTGGGGCTGCTTCTACAACCGAAGGTGAGGCGGACGGAAAAATAAAAATTTTCCTGCCAGTGGATGCCGAATAAGTGCCAAAAGTTTGGGTGGATGGGCATTACTTTAAAGGCGGACGTGATGTCGACTTTGGCTAGCCAAGCTCCGCGACCTGCGTCTTTGATCAGGGTGATGGCTTGGTCGATGTCGTGGTAGTGGAGAGAAAACTCTTCGAGCGGGATGAAGCTGTTAATGCTTGGGAATGGGGAATTATGTGGTGATGAAAGATCGATTATGAGGCGTTTTTTACCTGAACATTTTCTGGTAGCTACGCCGATGGGGCTGACGCGGAAGATGTTGAAAGGGGGGACGGGGAAGGGGCCGATCATGAAGTTTGCTTCTATTTCTTTTTTAATTAGGATATCGACTGTTTCGGGTTCGGTGAGTGCGGACTGGAGATTGGGGCAGATGAGGCTTTCGGAGGGGAGGTTTCCCACGCTGGGGAGGAAGCCGTGTGAGAGACCTGGCAGTAAGTATTTAGTAAATTGCGGGTCAGGGTGATGGACTAATTCAGAAGATAGGCGAAAAATATTTACGGGAGTCGATAAGTATCTAACTGCGTGGAAGAGAGGGGGAATGGCGGGTGTTTGGGTCAATGATTGGGGTAAGTTTGAGCCTGAAAGGGCTTGGTGAACGGAGAGAGGAGGGGGAAAGGGGAAAGGCGGGCGCCGGGGCTTGCGCTGATGGAGTAGGGCTGGCCGTAAGAGGCGGAGCTGCGGGCCATGGGTAGGGGAGGGGTTCGTTGATCCGCGGCTGCGTGTAGCTGTTTGCCGCTGACGGAGGTGTGCTTGTTCTGGTGAGGCGGCTTGTGGAGGCGAAGGCTGGCTCTTCGCTGGGCTGAGTTGCGAGCTGGCGCTCGGTGGAAGCTCGAGGAAGGTGGGGGCTGAGGGCTGGGGCATCCGGGGCGCGGCCCAGGCTGGCCGAGGGCCTGCTGCTGCGGTTCGGTGGCCGGAGGCCGGTCCTTGAGGGAGTGAAGATTGGGCCGGGCCGCGAGTAGGGTGATTTGCGGCTCTTGCTCGCTGTGGTCGCTGATTTGAGTGGAGGGGAGGAATTTGGAAGTTCCCCGGACTGGAGAGAATTGTAGAGGGCGAGGAGATCTGATTTGCTTGAACGTCGTGGGATAATGACGCCGGCGCTGGTGAGAACCTGGCGGAGTCCTGCCACGGTCTAATTCTCTGCTGATGGAGCGTGTGAGAAGACTGACGTGTAGGAGGAGGCTGGAGAAGGTGGTTGCAGCCTTGGAGGCGAGGGTGAAGGTGGGCTGCGGCGCTTGGAGGCGTTAGCCGCGGTGGTACGGGAAGGCCGGCGGCCCCGTATTGCAGCCGCGGGCTCGATTGAGTTGTCCTGCGGAGCGCTGGTGCTTTGGACGGCGGCGGGCGGATCCGATGAGTCGGTAAGACTTTCGTCATGGAAAACTTCGATCCCTGACATGATTCGGCAGTTGAGTGTACCAACGCTGGAAGACTAGAGATAATGGAGGTAAGGCTGCTTGATTATTTATAGAGGTTCTCTCTAGCGTTTATTGGATAGGGGATGTGATTACTGATTATGAATTGGCTGTGTTAATTATCCGCGCGTGCTCCTCCCGAAACTTGTTTATAAAACATCACATCTCAGTCCAATAGAGCACCTTTGGGATGTGGTGGGAAGGGAGATTTACATCATGGATGTGCAGCTGACAAATCCGCAGCAACTGCGTGATGCTATCATGTCAATATGGACCAAAATATCTAAGGAATGTTTCCAACACCTTGTTGAATCTATGCCACGAAGAATTAAGGCAGTTCTGTAGGCAAAAGGGGGTCCAACCCGGCACTAGCAAGGTGTACCCAATAAAGTGGCCAGTGTAATCCAGTGTAATCTCAAATCCATTTAATACAGTAATTAAAGGGATTACCCTATAGTTCACCAAACATTTTATTTCTGTCATTATTTACTCTCACATCTTGTCCCAAACCTGTATTAATTTCTTTCTTGTGCTGAACACAGAAGAATATATTTTGAAGTATGTGGGTAATAGATATTTACATTTACATTTAGCAGACACTTTTACTCAAAGCGACTTCCAAATGAGGACAATGGAAGCAATCCAAATCAACAAAAGAGCAATATGTGCTGAATATAAGTGTTATGACAGGTTTCAGTTAGCTTAACACAATACACGTACCCTGTTTTTAATTTTTTTATTATATAATAAATAAAAAGAAAACAGATAGAATAGAAAAAGAATAGAGCAAGCTAGTGTTAGAGGCTTTTTTGTTGCTTTTTGTTAATTGTATAATAAATAAAAGAAAACAAATATATAAAATACAAAAAGAATAGAGATGCAAAAGTTAGTTTATTTTTAAAGTAAACAAACAGTTAGTACATGAATAGAGTGCAAGTTTAAAAGTTTTAATTTTATCTTTAAGATTAGAATTAGAATAGAGAGTGCTGGAGTTAGAAGGTCAAGTAAAGATAAAATAAATGTAAAGAAATGCGTTTTAGCCGATTCTTGAAGATGGCTAAGGACTCAGCTTCTTGGATTGAGTTGGGCTCAGAATATGTTTTTACTACTTTTTTCTTCTTCTATAAAAGGATGTATTGTGTATAGTTTTGTATAGTTGGATGTGTAGTTTTATTTTTTAATGGCTATTCATCTTTGTCTGAGTTTCTTCCCAGCCAATAGACTATAATTGTCACCTCTCTCCGTGAGAACAAGTTTAATGTAGCCTAAAGGAGATAAAACCAACCTAAGACTCAGAATTTTATATACGTAATAAAAAAATCCTGAAATGACAGTCTGTTCTAATCTCACTTGTTACTGTCATTTCCCAGCATCAGATTAGCCTGATTTCTCCAAAGCACTGTGAAAAACAAATTAAAAAAGTACTTTTCTGGGTTTACAGTCGATTAAAGATGGAATGAACTTTCTCTGAGTAACCAGTAAATAGGCAGGACCGCTGAAAGTACAGGGTCGTCTCAAATTTAAACACACACCCTTTGTATTAGTGTTGGCAAAGGATCGGTTTCAACATGGCAGTAGAGCGTTTTTCATGTGGTTGCGTGTTTGTGATTATTGGCTCAACTTTAACACTCTGTGGTTCTCCATCACGATATACTTAGTAGTGGAATGACAAGCGTGGAAATGACTCCATGAAGTTGCAATCTTATCTGTCTCTGTGGTGGAGGGGATACTTTTATACACTTAGGATAATGACCAGATCTTCAACATAATTTTTTTTGAGTAAATCTGTCTACCAGCAGTCATTCTGTCTGAGGCTATGCTCAGAATAACATACTACCATCATTCTCTTGAAATTTCTGTATGCCTTTTTCCCACAACACCATATAACCGACATAAAGGTGAAGTGTGCAGTTTTCTGACAGCCTTTGCAAATGCCCCTTACATCTTACTGTTTTATCTTGGGCTTGACGGTAGCTAACGTGTGACACAAACGTGAAGTTTAGTTTACCTGTTGAGAAAAAACTCAGCGTTTCGATTGAAACCCAAACACTCAATCAAATTAATCCACTGCAAATGTTTCCCCTTGTTACTGTTGTCTGTCACTGCATATTTTGGCAAGTCTTCCCATTTTGGCTTGCACTTCTTAAACCGAATCTGAATTTGTTTTCATATATAATGCATCAGCCATGATCCCACACCATGCCTGCGTTCAGCCCTTACAAAACAGTGCAAAACGTTTATTAAACAGAAATGGTGGTGCATTGAACACCGTGCTCTGATGACACAAGAGTTGCAACTATGGGAGCTGAGAAGGCCATTCTTTGTGTTCTGTTTGAAGAATTTTCGGAGCCGGATGAAATCAGTATAAATACGTGATTAATACTGCAAAACATGCTCGATGTTACAGTCACTGCCCTTGCCATACAGAATAAAAGAGAACATCCCAATTGAGTGAAAGGATTTGTGGAAACGGTGCTTCCTAGTTCCCTATCTGTCGGTCACTACGAGTTATGTCGTGACGACATAGGGGATTTACTTGGAAGCCCAGAACGCCAATGAAAATGGCTAGTGGATTTTGCATACCTGAGCCACTCCCCGTGCACATGGGTATAAAAGGCGACAGGTGTATCCACTGATTAGATTTTTGCTTCGGAGCCGAGTGGATGAGAAGAGTGCTGATCTCAACAAAGCCTTTCATCTTTGTTTTGTTCCTGGTTGGCGTAACGGTGCAGTCAGTCGAGTCCCTCTCATCAGTGATTCCCCTGGGCACTTCAACTAAGAGAGCAAATTCTAAAAGAGCAAATCACGGACGATCGCGTCTTTTTCAAGATGCCGTTTCGTCCGTGTCCTTCTGGTTGCGGTCGTTTCCTGTCTGCGGATGACGGACACGATCGTTGTCTTCAGTGTCTGGGCTTCCAACACGCTGAAGATGCATTCGTGGATGACTCATGCGCCTGTTGTTGGTGTATGAGCATGATTTCGTTGCGATCTCGCCTTTCCTTTATGAAAGGATTGGCACCCTCTGCCGCCACCCGTGCTGGTCTCTCTGCGAGCAGAGGATCGCCGGCTGGCGCTCTGGGAGATCTGAGGGTTACTGTAAGAGCCTCTCCACCAGGCACGCCCCCACAGACCTCTTACTCCTCACGCAGCGAACATCCCCTCCGGTTCCCGGGTGATTTCGCTGGTCTGTCCACGGGCGCCCAGCATTTCATTGATCGCCATCTGTAGATAGGATGTCGATCGCAGCATTGGGGGATGGGCTCACGTCCTCTGAGTATGAAGGTGCGGTGGGGCTGCCCCCCTCGGGATAACTCACAACCACGCCCTGCCCCGGTGCCTTTCTTCCCGGAGGTGCATGAGGAGCTGACGGTCGTGATGGCCCTTTCACGGCCAGAAGCCCCTTGTGTCCTCCATCCTCACTACCCTCGACAAGCGGAGTGGCCAGGGTACGCTGGGCCTTCCCAGGTGGAGAGTGATTCACGGTGCACCTGTGCCCAGCGCCGCCACTTGGAGGAGCCGCCGTCTCCCGTCAAGGCCTGTAAGCTGACAGCAGCCGCTCCAAAAAGCTATAGCGCTGTGGGCCAAACAGCCTCCGTCCTGCATGCCATGGCTTTCCTGCAGGTTCACCAAGCCAAGGAGCTCAAACAGGTGCACGAGGGTAGTACCAACCCAGGGTTGATGCAGGAGTTGCGCACGGCGACTGACTTCGCTCTATGAGTGACGAAAGTCACGGCATGGTCCCTCGGGAAGGCGATGTCCACCATGGTGGTCCAGGAGCGCCATCTCTGGCTCAACCTGGTAGAGACGAAGGACGTCGACAAGGCACACTTTTTCGACGCCCCCATCTCCCAGGCAGGGCTGTTCGGCGACACCGTTGAGGGCTTTGCCCAGCAGTTCTTGGCAGTACAGCAGCAGACCGAGGCGATCCAGCACACATGCCCCGGCGTGATGCACCATCCACCGCTGCCCCCGGGGCCAGGCCTCAGGCTGCCCGTCTCCATGGGCGCCCTCCAGCATCCTCCAGAGCTGCTCCGCCCCAGGCCGAATCGATACCTTAGCCGGCGTCGAGCCTCTCGCAGGAGAGCGCCCGGAGATGTTAGAATTTGCTCTTTCACAGGAGACGGCGAGAACAGCGCAGCTCCTTCCACTGGTGGAGGGCCGGGAGGAGAATTATTTCTCAAGAAAGAGGCGTAGAAGGCGCCCTTACCCCATTACGGGAGGTGGGTGTCAGGATCCTCAACTACCTCGACGATTGGCTTATCCTATCCCAATCCAGAGAGCAGTTGGGCGATCCCAGGGACTTGGTGCTCCGGCACCTCAGCCAGTTGGGGCTCTGGGTCAACTGGGAAAAGAGCAAGCTCTCCCCTGTGCAGAGAATCTCTTTTCTCTGTGTGGAGTTAGACTCAGTGAGTATGACGGCACGCCTCACGGAGGAACGTGCCCAAGCAGTGCTGAACTGCCTGAGTTCCTTCAGAGGCAGGAATGTGGTACCACTGAAACAGTTTCAGAGGCTCCTGGGGCATATGGCATCCGCAGCTGCAGTCACACCGCTCGGATTTCTTCATATGAGACCACTTCAGCACTGGCACTCCCGGGTCCCGAGGTGGGCATGGCGCCGCGGTACACTGCAGTGGGTATGGTATCACCCAGCAGTGTCGCCACTCCTCAGCCCCTGGACGGACCTTGCCTTTCTACGGGCCGGGGTGCCCCTAGAACAAGTGTCCCGGCATACTGTTGTCACTGGGGCGCTACATGCAACGGGCAGGCAGCCTCGGGGCTCTGGACAGGGCCCCGACTGCTTTGGCACATCAACTGCCTAGAGCTGTGGGCAGTGCATTTAGCCTTACGGCCGTTCCGGCCTCTGCTGTTGGGCAAGTACGTGCAAGTCTGCACGGACAACACTGCGTCGGTCTCGTACATCAACCGGCTATCTGTCCAGGGGGTTTTCCTGCCTATGACCCAGGAAAGGCCCCAGCCTCATGACCCTAAATAGGACAAGCACTAGGAAAATATATGGAATAGATGGATGGATGTTCAGTATTGTAAGGGTTCTAGTCTTCCTTCTCTCTGCAACTCTTTTTCACCCCACCAATGTGCCTTACCTGATCCATGTATCCAAACCAAATCATTCCAAAGTCATCCATTTATCAAAAGATAATCAAAAAAGAAAGAAAGATAACCAAGAAGACGATGGCGATGACTAAAAATAGGACATCCGGCTTGGCTTTCAGCTGAAATTGCATTTAGTTGTGATAGGAATAATTATTATTTAATTCCATAATAAATATTCTGCTAAGATTTTATATTTCAATATAATACCTACAGAAATGGACAGAGTTTGTAATTGTTCTGATTTGAATGTGCTTTTATCAGTTTTGAAAGCAGTGTGTTAGCATTTGAAAAATGTGCTGAAAATGTATTGTGTTTTGCCAGTTGTGGAGTATGTATGAAAAAAAGTGATTGTTGATTTTGAAAAATGTGGTCATCACATGCATTTTGTCTGAAAGCAATGAGAAATGAATCACAGTTTGATCCGCATAGACTTCTATATTGCTTAATGTGTGAACAGTTTTGAAAATGTGGCTTCAGTATTGAACAATGCTTGTTAGCAATCGAAAAAAAAATAACTGTAAGAGCTTCTTAAAAACAAACACTTGAGAGGTTGTAACCCCCAACAGGTTCAATATTATAAATTATTACAATACCAGATTCAATATACAGATGTCAAGGATTTTGGAGTTTCAGCAAGGTTTTTTCCACAAGAAGACAGGCAACACTGTGACCAGTTTGCATTTTAACCACAAAAGTGAATAAAATATTGGTGGTGACAAATATTTTTTGTCAATAGTGAAAATGTTAGGAAACAGCTAATCGATTTTTATTTAATCGATTTATATTTTGGGCACTGTATGAAATTTTTCCAGTCTATTTTAAGAGCAGCTATGCTGTTTTGATCACTTTGCCTACTGCTGCTCACAGTTTGAGATGATAAATGGAGCACAATGCTCTCTGCTCAGGGTTCATGGAGCGACACTGAGACGCTTCCATCATCAAAACAGTTCATCCTCAAACTACTCTGTTCTGCTACATCAAGCTCGTAACCTCATACCTAAGTGCTAGATCAGAGGTCAGCGTGTTTCTGTTAAATCGACTGTATCTATGGGAAACAGTAACTTAAGGGCATTTCATGACACCCTCCCACCCAATTGAGTGTTTTGAATTTGTTCGGGTCTGTTAATTTAATCATTGGCTCATTTGTTTTGGGAAGGTAATGGACTGAAACATTTATTTTTAATTAATGGAAAAAATAGAAGATCAAACTGTTGTTTCCACTCACTGATTTTGCTGATTAATACCAGCCACTTGTTTTCACAGAAAACATGTTTTCTGATGAATAATTACAATGCTTTAAAACAAATTGATAGTAGATATTGAATGTTAAAAAGATTTAAGCGAGGAACTAAGAATCAAAGGCCTACTGTGGCTAAGATAGAGGCAAAGCCGGGGGATGCTAATGCCCAATACATTCAAAATAATATATTATTTATACAATACACAATACTGTATATTATATTAAAAGTGCTAGTCATAATATACCTTAATATTAAAATGAAGAAAAAAAAATCCTAAAGGGGTGGCATTTGTTCTAGAAAACACTAGAAAATCAATTATCTTGGATTTATTCATGATGCATCATTTCTTTTATGCACTAGAAACAATAAGGAGTCAACTGTGGACTGGAAAATCTGATGAAACATCAAGATTTTGAAATATCAAAATCAAATAATGCTGACCTTTCCAGGACTGAGTCAGCAGTGACGTCACGTCGATCCTCTGCCTCAACAGATGATGTTATGGGAAACTGTTTCCTAAAGCTGTCAGGAGGAAATATGACTATTGCAGTCACAAAGCCCTATGCAATACCTGACTATGGTGAATAACTGAGGATTTACGGGGCAGGAATGCTCATTACTTTGATATATAGTTTATCTCTGAGATCAAAACCTGATGGTATTCTGCTGCTGATGGCTCCAAGAGCTGAAAGAGCAAAAAAAAAAAAAAAAAAGACGGTGGTCCATCTGGTGAAAAGACGCTCCCGAGAGCAGTCCAGACCCAGCAGGTGTGAATGTGGCTCCAAGAGAATGCTATAAAACCCTGCTTTAGCAACAGTGTCTTATTGTTTCAGGGTCAGCTAACCAAATTTGATCCCAGTGAACTGTTAAATTTACTGAATATTGTTTAACATATCAACAGACAGTCTCAATGAAATGTGCATTATAGCAGTGGTTCCCAACCTTTTTTCCAGGAGACCCCTATTTTTTTAACATTCAACCCCTTTTTTCTTTTTAAGAATGCACAACGTACTTACTTTGCTTCGACCAGGCAAAATCTATGTCAATGCATAAAAGGTTGGTATGAATTTGGCATTGGTCTAAACAAAAATTGCAAACAAACTAAAAGTAAATGTAACTCCACTTTCTGACTGTAAGGGCATCTAAAAGCTTAGGCAGCAGACTTGTTGCCTTGCAAACCTATTAGACAACGATTGCAAGCTGCATTTGTGCACAAAAGCTGATTTTGGACAAATAGAAAGAGCTTTGGTCATAAGTCAATGCTCAACTGATACAGTGCTAATATCTCATTAGAAATGACATCAAAAGTGGGAACAATTTGGTCGAAAATTTACATTTACACACCAACTGACAACCAACCACAACCAACTGACATTTTCATAAGCATTTTCATAAAACTCACATGGAATCAAATGCACAGGATTGTGGGGAATCAAAGGAAGTTGACTATGCTACCCTCAAATATCGATCAGATGAAAGTATACCAGCAGACAGGATGCGACAAGATCACTGGATTAAGACTTGCCTGACTACCTTCCTGCATTTTTCAGCTTTTTATTCATTTTTTATTTGCGCCTATTATGCATTTTTTAAGGTTCCTACTATTGTTTTGGGAGTCTCCTACAATAAGTTTACATGCATGCAAAGTCAAAAAACGCTTTCGTTTTCTCAAAATATGTATTTGATAAAACCTAATTTTCCAACAATTCTCAAACAAATAATTTGAAGCAATTCTAAGATTCAGTCTCTCTAAAGCCCTCCTTTCTCCCTACTCTGCTTTGAATGGTCAGATGGCCCATCTGGATATAGCACATGTCAGAAACTATACACCCATTGCCATAGTTATATATTTTGAATGCTCAATGGAAAATGTGAACATTTAGTATTTATTATACTGAAAGAACTGACCACAATATATTTATAATTTACAACCCTAATGAAAACCTGAATACTTCTCTGGGTGGAATGATGTGAGGAACACTGGAATTTGCTGAAAAAGATCGTATTGCTTCAGTATGCCGTGTCTCGAAGGTGAACAGGATAAAAGATTACTGTCAGACCTTGTGTTTAATGCATGCACTCTCATGGCTTCATAATCACTACAGCAGTCAGAGCGAGATCAAAGTTGCACAGAGATTTTTATGAATGAAATGGTGCACGCAAACGTCAACACAGACAGCCTATGCATTTCAATTAATGCTAATATATTCCAGATCACACTTCTAATCACCTGTTGCAGTAAAGAAAAGTATCTCATGCACATACACAGACCAACCTGGACTTGCCATCTATTACATTACCATAATATTAAGAGCTATGAATGCACATTTCATATTGATGTAAGAAAAAGGCTCAGTCTGATCAGGTAAGTCAAGGCATAAGTCTCATAAGGAAACGGGAATTTCTGGCAATTGAAGCATCAGAAAACTTCAGATATTATCATGCATCTTAATGACACAAGTTGCCTTGCTTCAGAAGCAATGTTTTACTATATTTATATTTCACATGCACAACTACTGTATATAGTATAACTTTAATATTTTATAAATATTTAAAGGCCACCAAAGTTTGTTTTTGTATAGAAAATGCTATTAAAATAGAGTAACATGTGAGCGACGCCTCATGGTACCATCACAGAGAGGCTCAAAATCACTCTCCAGAACATTCTCTTTCACCATTCCTGGCTGGTGGAATAATATTCCCACACCTATCTAGAATGCTGGATCCCTGTCAATCTTCAATCAACAACTGAAAACTTGTCTCTTTCGACACAACTTGACTTCATCCTAAACTTAAAAAAAAAACTTATTCTTTCTCTTTATCTTTTTCTCCATCCCTTGCTAGCTTGTACTTATTTGAACAATGCCTGATACTTGGTGTTAGGGGCACTTCCTCTGTCTGTTTGCCTCTTCAAGATTAATACATTTATGTATTCCCCAATTGCAAGTCGCTTTGGATAAAAGCGTCTGCAGAATGACAAAATGAAAATATAAATGTAAATGTATTTTCTTCCCCAATTCACTTTATTTCAGAATCAATAATAATAAAATAAAAATTAAATACTAATCTCTTATATATTATATACCTCTTATTGGAGAATGTGAATATGTTTAAAAAATAATGTTGAGAATAATATATGAGACCAAAAAATAATGCTGAGACCAAATTCAGGCACTGTGCCTAAAACAAACAGATAAAGTCTGCTTACTGCAAGCATACACTATTCTTTCCATTTCTCAAACTTATTTGGGGAATTATACTTTTCTCAAACCGGGTAGATAACATTTTCCATATTTTACTGTCTGATTGTATCTTACATTTTAATTTTCTCCGTTATCTTCATTTTATGCGTAAATCACTCAGGACTTAGAAGAGCAGTTTAATTTACCAAGATGGGAATGATTTTAGCTTCTTTTATTTCATTGTGCATTTATGGGTTTCCCCTTTCCCCTATTGGCAATGTAAATATCCCATTTGCCAGGGTCTGTTGTACTTGGTGAAAGGGTTCTTATCAATACTCAGAGAATGAGGTTTGTTTTGTTGGACCAGAGAGATGGTTTGCACTGAATGGTACACAGAATCACTGTCTCCACACTCACCTGGCTGTTTTGCTGTGAGACACAGGGGCTCTAGGTATTGATACAGTACTGATATTATTACACAGTGCATCAGGATGCTGTTTGTAACCTTTCGGGGAGAAAAAAAATTATGTGGAGAGCAATGTGGAGCCAGATTAAGGAGGCAAAGTAATGTTCAACAAGTGCACATTTGTTCAATAACTACTCAGTGCTTCACAGAATGCTAATGGGATACCTTCAAAAATCTTTGAGGCAGGACATGGTCAGGAAAATGTGAACTATGTTTTTTTTTCTCTCTTTCTCTTCTAGCACTTGTTCAAAGATCCCAGCCACACAAAGCTGCTTTGAGGGTTTTCTGAAATATGTTTTCTCTTTAGAGTTACAAGTTCAGCTATAGTGCATCTGCTACTTAATTCGGCAAATTATTTATGTTTCTCACTCCAAATTAGGCTCTGCTCACAGTCATGGTTTCTTCAAAAGCAGTCAAGAGACACTATTTCTCAAACTTGAAATCTAGGCCTTTACTCGTGTCACATAGGTAAGATTTCTTACTTTAAAAAGCAATATTCTCAGCGTTTTGTAGGGATGCAGTGTATGTTAGCACTATATATGCTGGCAGCATATGTAATGTGCTTCTCCATAACTGCTTCTCCATATCAGAGCCATTCCTCCCTATACGCAGAATACGCAAGCTGCGTAGGGCCCCGAAACACCATGGGGCCCCCTTGCTTTCAAATATGATTTCATTTTAGTTTCATTTTAGAATTTGGCCAGCAGCTATGAAAACATGAATGCCAATTTATTGTAATGCGCCGCGGATCTGTCGCCCTTTCTACATACAAATCTGACGTGAATGTTGTAAAGTCTTTCTCGAGACCAAAAAAAACGAGTTGAAAGCATAACGGGCTGCAGAAGAGACACTTTCTGTTTGAGCGCTTTCTGCGAGCGCAATTCGAGATGAGTGAAAAACGGACAAATGTGTTTAATTCATAACCACTCGAACCCCTACCAAGTATTGAGTGTATATATACAGTAAATGAACATACTTTCCAGAAGGCCAACAATTCACAAAATATATATATATATATATATATATATATATATATATATTTTATTTTTGGTCTTATGTAGTATTCTAATTTGTTGAGATAGTGAATTGGTGGGTTTTTGTTAAATGTGAGCCAAAATCATCACAATTAAAAGAACCAATTTTGCACTTAAACTACTTCAGTCTGTGTGCATTGAATTTATTTAATACACAAGTTTCACAATTTGAGTTGAATTACTGAAATAAATTAACTTTTCCACGACATTCAAATTTTTTGAGATGCACCTGTACATATAAATATCGGTTACTTTCTAAATAATAAAAGTATAGTGTGTCTAGTAATAATTCTACATACAGCAAATAAATAGGTTAGAAATCATGCAAGAAGATAAAAATGCACTTTTTTATCGATTAACTTTATGCCGATGCATACATACATACATAAGTTATTGATGTTAGATGTATACTGGTTGGTTCTGGCTATTTCATTGTTAATTTGACCTATTTTACTTTTACATACCATAATCTAATACATACTTAAATAATCATTTAAAAAACATTAATAATTTAATAATACAGTACATTATAATATTGTGATGCCTAAATTTAATAATATTTAAAACCACTGATTATTTATATAGCAATTTAAATGTTTAATCTAATTATTTACATAATGTGGCAATTAATTAATAAAAAAAAATCACAAATTAATTTCGCATCAGATTTGACTGCTAAATGACCTCCAGTCCATAATTTAAAGTAATTATTATGCTAAATGAGAAAAGCATCAAATATACATTAAACTAGCTTAATGAATATATTTGATTTTATTTGATATACAGTTGATTAAATAAACATACACTTTTAGGCTAAAATGTCAAAAAATTTTTTTTTTACAAGCTGCATCTGAAATAGGCATTTAGATATATTTACAGACAATTTATAGCAGCTCAGAGGTAGAATGAATGCATTTATACTGTAATTACAATTGCATGAATAATGCCATGAGATTAATGAGTTTTAAATGGGAAATAAAGGGATAGTTCACTCAAAAATAATAATATATTTTACTCACCCTCATGTTTTTTGAAGATGCAAAAATATGCAATAACTGTGTTAATAATTTCAACGTGTTATTTCCCCCCCATACACTTTGTTAAATTGGCAGCTGTAATATGTGTTTAACAGTTTTTTTCTCTCATACTTCTGTTCATTTTTATTTTGTTTTACTTTTATTTTAATATTGTTATTTTTATATCTTATTGTCTTCAACTATATTACACATTTTTGACATGCTGAAACCTGGAAACTAAGTTTTAAGTTGAAACTGAAAGGAACCAAATTGTTTACATTATTTTGAAATAACTTTGGCTGAACTCATCATTTTGCACTTCTTCTTTTCCTTTCAAAATCACATAAACAAAATTAGCTAATGTCTCTTTTACTGAGGTTCTCATGGCTTTTTATAATTCTGGATAGGCAGTAAAATGTGAAGCTGGTTTCTATGGCTGGAATCAGAGAGACTACAGGTGCTTTCTGCTTCCCAGACACTGCCTCCACTGTTCTCCCTTCTCACCCAACAAAACGATGGCTTCCTTTCACCTTTTCCAAACCCCAACCATCTGGCAACATGCTTGGAGAGCAAGCAGGTCTATTATAGCTAGAGAAAGCTATTTGTTAGTTCTCCCATTCATCGTGATGGAAGTTGCCCGGCTGTTACAGGAACATTGTTTATTGGAGTGCAGAATTTTCTGAGCCAACCACCTCAGCCATGTGACCACAGGAAGTCAAGGGCATATAGGGTTTGTAAAAGCTTCACAAAAGCTTTTACATTTAGCAACTCGGCCAGACATCTTTGTAAACACATATTGATTCCTTAAACAACTGTCACTAGTTTCTGACATAAAAAAATGGTCATGTGTGGAAATACATATAGTTACACAAAATCACAAACTTGTCTGTCTCGGGCGTGATAATCTCACCTTTGCCCTTCACATGTTTATAACTCATCGACTGACTGACTTCTCAGTTTTGTGGCTGATGCAGTCTTGGTGAAATAATCTGTCTATTTCCATCACACCTTCTCAGATTCAAATGCTGAACTTTTCATTGCTTTTACAGGGAGCTGACCCTGCCGTGGCAGCCGTCCTAGATAAATGGCTCACGAGGCAACAGGCAGCCCTGGGTGGGACACAAATACAAATTTAGTTTTCTGCTCCATAAGGTTTGTGGCTTTTAGGGGAGCAGCAGGGATCGAGAGAGAGTTACATTACTAATGTGCTGCTATGTACCACAGCCGAGCGCTTTCTGTCTGTTTTCCTTCTCTTTCCTAATGTTCAGATTTGAGTACCATTGCATTGGGATCTGAAGGAATGAAACTGCACTGAAAATCTGGGGTTCAAGATCTAATTTATATCTGGAAATAAACTGAATATTTGATATAAAAAAAAAATATATCCCTGATGGAGGGAACGGAGACGTTATGTCGTGACGACATAGGGGATTTACTTGGAAGCCCCGATCATCTCTGACTAAAGAGAAAACGGCAATTAAATTGGCTAGTGGATTTTGCATACCTGAGCCACTCCCCGTGCACACGGTTATAAAAAGGCGACAGGTGCGTCCACTGATTGGGTTTTACACTGAGGAGCCGAGACGAGTCCCTGGCAACCAGCGATGGTTCAAGATTGTGGCATGGTGACATAACGTCTCCGTTCCCTCCATCAGGGAACGGGGGTTACGTACGTAACCTAGACATTCCCTATCTGTCACTACGAGTTATGTCATGATGACACAGGGGTCCTATGGAAAGCGCCACAAGGTGAACCCCGTCACAACCTTGTGGCATGCAGATGTTGACAAGCGAGCGCGTGACAGACAAATGCCATGCAAGAGGTTGCAACCTTCCTACCGCCCCAGCGCAAATTTGCTAAACTTGGTGCCCACCGGGACCACTAAGTACATCGCTGCTGGAGATAGCCAAGCCGCTGTTCCTTTCCCACGGATTCGGAAGGGATTTCGACCTTCAGTGAAAGACGGCTTCAAGTCTTTCCTATTTGTTGTTACAGCTTGTCATAACGGCATGGAAGCGAGCCTTCCAGAGAAGGGCGCTATGGAGGCCACATCCTGCCCGAAGGGAGGTAACATGTGGAGACACTGATATGGACTGGCCCAGGCTTGGGGCAGTTCTACATATGACTGGACTCTGGGGCAGATCCTACCTAGGATTAGGGAGGAGGGCTGCCAGCAGAACCTGACAGAAGCTCTGTCAAAGGGAAGACACGGGTTTACCGTGAGGGAAAACTTACCGTGAAAGAATACACATATGGGATTACCCAGAGGAAAATCAGGCCATACGGACACCTAGCCCAGTACAGGGGCTGATCGGAGACCCAGGGCGAGCTAACACCAGTACTGGGCCTGGCGTCAGACTGCTCCGCCCAGTCTGACTGCCGGGGGTGCTTGGAGGATTCCACCAGGGTTCACCGTCCGGGGAACTGAACTGGGGGAGAAAAAAGGCGCTCGTATCCCCGGGTGAGGGGGAATGGCGCAGCAAGCATGACACCAGCCAGTTCTTCCCGCCCATTCCCTCGACGCGGAGATTGTAGAATTTTGCGAAGGTGTTCGGTGTCGCCCAGCCCGCAGCTCTGCAGATGTCTGCCAAAGAGGCGCCGTGTGCCAACGCATGGGAGGAGGCAACACTCCTTGTGGAGTGAGCCCTCACAGCCAGGGGGCATGGCTCGCCTTGCGACTGGTACGCCAAGGCGACGGCCTCCACTTTCCAGTGGGCCAACCTCTGTTTGGAGACAGCCTTCCCTTTCTGCTGCCCTCCGTGGCAGACAAAGAGCTGCTCGGAGCTTCTGACTCTCCGGGTGCGGTCCACGTATATGCGCAATGCTCTTACGGGACACAGCAACGCTAAGGCTGGATCTGCCTCCTCCGAGGGCAGTGCTTACAGGTTCACCACCTGATCGCGGAAGGGCGTGGTGGGAACCTTGGGCACGTATCCAGGCCGGGGTCTCCAGACAATGTGAGAGTTGACAGGCCCGAACGCAAGGCACTCTTCGCTTACCGAAAACACCTGGAGGTCCCCGACCCGTTTGATGGAAGTGAGCGCGGTCAGGAGCACTGTCTTAAGAGACAGGAATTTCAGCTTGACTGAGTCCAGCGGCTCAAAGGGGCCCCTCTGAAGTCCAGCCAGGACGATAGAGAGGTCCCAAGAGCGCACAAGGGGTGACCTGGAGGGATTCATCCTCCTGGCCCCCTTCAAGAACCTCACGATGAGATCATGCTTTCCCAGGGACCGGCCGCCCACTGCATCGTGGTGAGCCGTGATAGCGGCTACATACACTTTCAAGGTGGAAGGTGACAGCCTACGCTCCAATCTTTCTTGCAGGAAAGAAAGCACTACTCCAATCATGCATCTTCGGGGGTCTTCTCGGCGAGAAGAACACCAGGTCGCGAACAGACTCCATTTCAGTGCGTAGGTATGCCTTGTTGAAGGAGCTCTAGCCTGAATGATGGTCTCTACCACTGCCGGTGGTAGACCACTCAAGTCTGCCGCGTCCCGTCCAGGAGCCACACATGGCGGTTCCATAGATCAGAACACGGGTGCCATATGGTGCCGAGCCCCTGAGAGAGGAGGTCCTTCCTCAGAGGAATGCGCCAGGGAGGTGCTGTCGCGAGGGAAATAAGTTCGGGAAACCAGGTCCAGGTGGGCCAATGGGGCGCGACCAGCAGGACCTGCTCCTCGTCCTCCCTGAGTTTGCACAGTGTCTGTGCGAGCAGGCTCACTGGGGGAAACGCATACTTGCGTAAGGCCCGAGGCCAGCTGTGTGCCAGTGCGTCTGTGCCGAGGGGGCCCTCGGTCAGAGAGAAGTACAGCTGGTAGTGCGAGGACTCGGGGGAAGCAAACAGGTCTACCTGAGCTTCCCCGAATCGACTCCAGATCAGCCGGATCGTCTCGGGATGGAGTCGCCACTCTCCGGGGAATGTGAGCTGTCATGAGAGTGCGTCGGCCGCACGATTGAGCTTTCCCAGGATGTGAACAGTGCGCAGTGACTTGAACTGAGTGTGACTCCAGAGGAGGAGATGGCGGGTGAGCTGTGACATGCGGTGTGATCGTATACCTCCCAGCCGGTTGATGTACGAGACCGCAGCAGTGTTGTCCGTGCGGACTAGCACGTGCTTGCCCAACAGCAGTGGCCGGAACTGCCATAAGGCTAAATGCACTGCCCACAGCTCTAGGCAGTTGATGTGCCAAAGCAGTTGGGGCCCTGTCCAGAGCCCCGAGGCTGCCTGCCCGTTCCATGTAGCGCCCCAGCCCGTCCTGGAGGCATCTTTTGTGACAACAGTATGCCGGGACACTTGTTCTAGGGGCACCCCGGCTAGAGCAGTTACTCAAAGAAAAGGTCGCGTCTTTCTCACAGCGTGAATTCATAAGATATTATATCTTAAGTTATCTCTTAATTGGCTAACAATCCAACACTAAATCATTAAACTGTTTGCTCTCACTCTTGCGTCGTTCGCATCTCGTATTCTCTTGCTCGCAGGCACTCTTCTGGAACTTTCCCATCAAAGGCGGAGCTAACCTTTCACCTTATCAATCAGAAATCGGTTTAGGAAATTTTTATTTCTTTTAATTATTTATAACAACATAAATAAATGTAACGTTATGGGGTGGGGATTCTCAGTCTAATCATTTTACAGCAGCAAGAATAAAATAATATTTCCTATAAATATTAGTGACCTAGATGAATGATCTGGGTTACACTCTCCCCTCTTGAATGTATGCAGGTCCCTCTGCATGCTTGAATTCAGATGGTTTCAACCGGAGATTAATTCCTTGAGGGATTCAGGTCTTCTAAAGAGGTAGTAATTGCAGTACTTAGACTAGAGAACAAGGACTGAATAACTAAACTGAGAGGATTACCCAGTTGCGGGTAATTAAGTCTGTTTGGGGGTTCACAGTGTCTCGAACAGTCTGAGATCTTCAGCTTCAGTTGCTTCACTCCGGTTCTCTTGAGACTCTCTGGGAATGCAACTTTCTCTTTGGATGGAATGGTTACTTCCTTCATCTTTCCTGCTTGAATTTTCAGAGGATTCACTATCAGTATCTGGTTTCTTTTGATCTGTCATCTGAACCATTTCCTTTTCAGATTGATCAACTGAGCTTTCATCAAGAACTTCAACATTAGGCAGATTTGATAGGCTGCTCTCTACCGGTTGCTCTGAAGTAGGATGATCAGCCTCCTGTGGATTGGAGGTTTCCACTTCAGGTAAGTTTCCTTTATCAAAAGGTTCTGTCGAGATAGGATGTCCTTCATCCTTTTCCATCACAGGTTCAGCACCAGGTAAGTGAACTGCACTTCTACTTTTGGAAGAAGGAATAGGTTCTGAGTTAGACAGAATTCTGATTTCAATCTCGAAGAACTTTCCAGGGTCATAATAGTCCACGGGATCATGGTCTGACTCTGAATGTTCACTCAAGCTTCCAGACTCGTCAGGTTCCTCCGCACATCTGGCTCTAGTCCTGGGTTTCTGAATCACTTTTCTTTCAACAGACTCATCAGGTGCAGTTGTCGACAGGAATCCACAAGGCAGCAGCAGATCCCTGTGCAGAGTTCTCAGAGGTCCATCCTTTCTTTCTGGTTTAACCGTGTAAACCGGTAAATCACCTGCTTTCTTTGTCACAACGTAAACTTCAGGTTCCCACTTATCCGCAAGCTTGTGTTTGCCTTTCAGACGAACATTTTTCACAAGTACACAATCACCGACTTCAAGAGTGGAAAAACAACATGTTTGTCATACCTCTTCTTGTTTCGTTCCGCTACCTTTGCAGCATTTTTCGTTGCAACCCTGTAGCTTTCTTCCAGTCGGGTCTTGAGACCTTGGACATACTTGGAGTGTGATTCAGACTGTCCATCCACAGGTAAACCAAATGCAAGGTCAATCGGTAGTCGCGGTTGTCTCCCGAACATTAGTTCGTATGGAGAGAATCCAGTCACATCACTCTTCGTGCAGTTGTAGGCATGCACTAGAGGTTTGACGTAATCCTTCCATCTTGATTTTTCCTTGTTGTTCAAGGTTCCTAGCATCTGTAGAAGTGTCCGATTAAAGCGTTCTACCGGATTGCCTCTCGGATGGTAGGGGGTGGTTTTGGTCTTGGATATTCCAGCCACTTTACACAGTTCTTTAATTGTACGAGACTCGAAGTTTGTACCTTGGTCGCTATGGAGTCTTTCTGGGAATCCATAGTGCACCAGAAAATTATCCCATAAACATCTGGCTACTGTCTGGGCTTTCTGATTCCGTGTTGGTACAGCCACGCCGTACTTGGTGAAATGTTCTGTTATCACCAGTATGTCCTTGGTGTTACTTTGGTCTGGCTCTAGTGACAGGAAATCCATACAAATTAACTCCAGCGGTCTGCTTGTTCTGATGTTCACCAGTGGAGCAGCTTTCTCTGGCAGTCTTTCATCGAACACAACGCTCAGGTTTTGATCTTCTTTTCTACCGCTGATGACATCTTGGGCCAGAAGAATCTTGATCGAACAAGGTCGAGAGTTCGCTCGATCCCCATGTGATTCATTTCATCATGGAGTTCTTTCAAGACCATATCACGCAGATCAGCCAACAATGCTAGTTGGTACGATGAGTCTTCGTGCTCTTGTCTCCTTCTGAACAGTATGCCATTTCTCAACTCAAGACGATTCCATTCTTTGAACCATGGAATTAATTCAGGTGGAATGGTCTTGAGACGGGGCTTTTCTTTGGATTCCAGTTGTTGGATGACTATTCCAACTTCTGGATCTGTTCTTTGTTCGTGAACTGTCTAATTCTTTCCCTCTCTTTCTGTGTCTCAAGTCATCTGGAATTTCTGCTTGGCCGTCTAGAGAGTCCTGGTTTCTACTTCCCAGCTCTGGTTCTGTATCTTGAAGGTGAATTTTGATAAACTTGACAACCATCTGTAGCTGGTGGCATCTAATCAACGGAGGTCAAGAGGTAGGTTAATGGTTACTGTCAGTTATAAAAGATCAGGATCGCCCCCATCACAGTAATCAATGAACTTGGCTCACAGATGGCCCATTTCACAGCTTCTTCTGAAAACTTGATGGGTTTTGATTCTTGGTAAGTCCTCTACTGGAGTGCGAACTGACTCTAATTCTTTCCCTCTCATCTGTGTCTTGGTATAAGTCATCTGGAATTTGCTGGCATCTGTGTGTAACACATATAGGGAGAGTCCTGGTTTCTAAATCCCAATACTGGTTCTGTATCTTGAAGGTGACAGTATCAAATGCCCATTGACAATCCATTGACTCCATGGTGGCATCCAAATTTCCTTCGGAGGTCAAGTATGCTTTTTAATGGGTTACTGTCTGTTATCTTGCAACTTTTCTGCAGTGGAGGGTACCCTGCAGTGAGATCATTAAGAGGCTTCACAGCCCATTTTCAATAATCTTGTACAAACCGACCGATTAACCAGAGAAGTCCGAGAAAGATCTGAGCTCCTTAAGAGTCTTGCCTCGGCCATTTTACCAAGACCTTTGCTGGCATCAGTTTCAACTCCGTGCTGGAGATACGGTTGGCAAGTATCTGACAGATGTTTGGCAGAACTTAAGTTCTCATGTTCTTCCGGAGATCTCGAGAAGACTATTAAATCATCAATGAACACAAGCACTTCCTTCCGATTGAGATCTCCCATACAGCGTTCCATCAATCGCTGGAACATGCTAGGTGCGTTTGAGATTCCTTGCGGCATTCTATTAAATTCCCAGAAGCCTAATGGGCATACGAAGGCGGTCTTCTGCTTATCAGACTCTTCCATTTCAATTTGATAGTAGCCCAACTTAAGGTTAAGGACTGAAAACCATCTTGATCCGGTTAAGACTGAAAAGGCTTCTTCCAAATTAGGAAGGGTATATGCGTCCTTGATTGTCTGGGAGTTTAACTTCCTGAAATCAATGCACAATCTCACAGAATTGTTCTTTTTTCGCACCACAACTATAGGAGACGAGAAGGGAGATTCGGACTCTCTAATAATACCAGCTTCAAGGAGCTCTTGAAGATGTTTTCTGACAGCATCCACATCATGTGGGTGAATTGGTCGAGCTTTGTGCTCGAATGGCGTTTCATCACTGAGCTTTATCCTGTGTTTTACTTGGTCAGTGTGACCATAGTCCAGATCATGTAATGCAAATATATCAGGCATGGAGTTCAGTATTGATGTTATCCTCTTTTTCCACGCTGGTGTTAGAGGAGAATCTCCAAAGTCAATTGGAACCTTGGGCAGAATTGGCTCCATCTTTTCGCTTTCAGTATTAACTTTGGAAAACTCTTTCTCCATTCGCTGGACTGCATGGACTTCAGCTATCACAGCCTTCGGGGGAATCACTATGTCAGTTTGAGTGTCATTTCTCAATACGACTGGTAACTGTGCAAAGCGTTGCCTTGGAGGTAGACTGTGCAGACAGCTTGCCACTAAAAGACCACCAGGTAAAGAGGACGTTGTAGGTGGCTTCACTGACACCCACTTCTCAAATAGAGGTGCTTTCACTTGAACAAGTCCATCCAGAACTGTGGTGCATCCTGCCGATACAACTTCTTGTTGATTCCCCTTCAGTTTCACAGATCCCACAGCTCCACTGGAAGCTTGCTGTTTCCTCTTCTCTAGTATATTTATCACAGCTTGATTGCCATAACAATGTGACTTGAGAATAGATTGGTTCCCTTGTGTGCAGTTGGTGTATAACACATCCAGTGAATTGGTGCCAATTAGGATCTGTGTTATGTTCGTCAAGTCAGGAACTATCTAAGCTAAAGTTGGGACTTCTGCTTCCACTCCAAGGAAATTCTTGGAAAACTTCAAGTTAAGCTCGACATAGCCCAAATAGGGTACAGCTTGTCCATTGGCTCCCTCAACTTCTAGAAGATACTCCAAGGACTTCATGGGGTGTTCACTTCTCTCCCTTCAATTTTGATTCTGGCGGTGCACCTTGTTCCTATTAATCCAGTGGGTAATCCACAACATGGAGACTCGTGAGCATGCTGGTGAGACAGATACCGTTCTTCTTAGGGCATTTTTCTCTTCTAGTCTCTGTCCGCCCTGCAACAGAGACTGACTTCAGTTTAAAGGCCTCAAATTGGAGGCATTCTGTAGGTCCCATTTGGCCTGTCACTCTCTTAACTCATGCCGCTTCTCTTCAACCTTGCGATGATTTGGATCATTCTCACAGTTAAAAGCAAGATGTCCATCATCTCTGCAATGGAAGCAATAACCAGGACGGGGTCTGTTGTGCAATTGCCCGGTGGGTCTTGGATTCTTATTCATCTCAGTTTCTGTCAACTGGGGTCTGTATTTTGCAGGGAAAGTGCTCAAATCTGGAGACCTCTCTTGACATTCCCCTTGAAATCCGGGCATGAGATGAGCTTGAAGCTCAGCTATCTGCAGTTTTAACTCAGAAATTTCATCCACATTGGGGCTGCCCTTTTCTTTGCGAACAGACTCGGTCTTCATCATGGTAATCTGTGTTTGAAGTTTTTCAACTTCCCTCTTCAGACTTTCAACTTCAGACTTTTCAACTTTGCTTTTAGACTTGGCTGATTTCTGCTTTGCACTTAACTGACATGGCTCTTCTTCATTGGACTCATCAGGCACATCACTGCAGTACACAAATGGTTAGTTGCTGTCCGTAACTTGAGTGGAACAGGAGCATGTCTGTTTAGTCCAAGGTGCTTCCTCATCCTTTCCTCTTTAAGAGATTGCTTATCTTCCGCAGTGCGGATGAGCACCACACGTTCAGCAAAAGAAGGGGGTGTGGCCCTCTTTCCTTCAAGCTGTAAATCAATGATTAAGCTGTTATCCCAGCAACCTCTGCAAAATTGTTTGAGGAGACAACGGTTCCTTTCAGCTTCAGCCACGCCACCTCGTCTAATCGCAGTGCTCAGCATTACATGAAGACGGTGAAGGTAGGTGGATGGTTTTTCTCCTTGATTTTGCAGGGCACCAATGAACTTTGCAAACAATTCATCTCCGTCCTCCACCGAGCCATAAATAGACTCCAACAGCTTCAAACACTCTAAGGGCAAAGCATATGGGCCGATGTGCTTGACGACATCCGATGCTGGAGGTAACAGACTATCAAGGATTTTCCCAGTCTTGTGCAAATCAGAGAGGGACTGATCATTCAATAGGAAGTCCACAGTCGCACGCCAGGTGTCAAAATCTGGTTCATGGCTTGGGCGAGGAATTCTTCCCGAGAAGGCTTTGAGACGAAAGGAAACAAGTGAAGACGAAGTGTGTTTAGGATCATTGTCATGTTGGAAAAGTGCACGACGACCAAGGGCACGGAGTGATGGTAGCATCTTCTCTTTCAGTTTAGAGCAGTACATTTATGAATTCATGATGCCATCAATGAAATGCAGCTCCCCGACACCAGCAGCACTCATGCAGCCCCACATAAGGACACTGCCACCACCATGTTTCACTGTAGGCACCATGCATTTTTCTTTGTATTCCTCACCTTTGTGATGCCATACAGTTTTGAAGCCATCAGTTCCAAAAACATTTATCTTGGTCTCATCAATCCAGAGTATAGAGTCCCAGCAGTCTTCATCTTTGTCAGCATGGGCCCTGGCAAACTCTAGGCGGGCTTTTTTGTGCCTGGGCTTCAGGAGAGGCTTCTTTCGTGGACGACAGGCATGCATGCCATTCCTCTGCAGTGTACTCCGTATTGTGTCACGGGAAATAGTCACCCCAGTTTGGCTTTCTACTTCTTTAGATAACTGCAGTGAACTTGCATGTCGATTTTCTTCAACCCTTCTCATCAGAAGACGCTCCTATCTCTGTGAGATGCAGTTCCATCTTTTTTAAATGTTTGTACCACTTTTGCTACAGTATTCTGACTGATAGTCATTTTCTTCATATCTCTGTGAGATGCAGTTCCATCTTTTTAAATGTTTGTACCACTTTTGCTACAGTATTCTGACTGATAAGTAAAACTTTGCTGATCTTCTTTATTAACCTTCACCTTTATTGTGTAAATAAATTATTTTCTTTCTTAGGTCTTGTGACATTTCACTTAATCTGTCCTTGCTACAGCATTGATAAGGGTTTCTCTAAGTAACACCCTTTTATAGTCAACTCACCTGTGTAATAGTTAGTGTCCTCGAACATCCTCCTGTTCCAATTAGTACTGTGGTCCCCATCCATTTTGCTCTCCTGCCTGGAAGGATACCACTGTCTGATCTGTCTGTACTCATTTTTAGCATCACCATACCTCTGTTACTTTGTTCCCATTTATAATCTGTGAACTTATATTAAAACGTCACCATTTAACATCTCCCTTTCCCAGTGTCTGTGATTTCCTTCCAATCAACATGTCACCTGGAAAATGTTTTTGTTCATTGAGATATTGTTTAAAATGTTACTTTTCAAAGGGGTGTACTCATTCGCCAGATATATATATACACACTACACTCACACACACAATATATTGTATGTATAAAAGTTATATTGATTAGTACCTTCTGTACTGTTAAAGTACCGGATCCTCAGTATCGATAAGCATCCAGTGTAACAACCTTAATACCCATCCCCATCGCACGATCTCCTGATCCTGGAGATACCATCTGTCTGATCTGCACCAAAGTATATCTGTCATACCTGTTACTCACCTGCTTCCTGTTAATCCTGTGAACTTATATTAGAGGCCACCTGTCCTCTCCATATCCCTTGAGGCCATGTCCTTCCGGTTGTTAAAAGTAATTCCAACGTTCTCTGTATACCCTAATTCAGTAAAGTCTTCTTTGTGAAACCTCATCCCCTCGTTCATGGCTCCCTGAGTGTTGTCAAGTCAATAATATATTTATAGCACCTTTAACAATACAAATTGTAACAAAGCACACACAATATATAATATATACAAATTTGTCAATAATGTAAAATGACAGGATTTAACACTCAATTAGTTAAATGCATTTCATTATTGAATTTAGTAAGCATATCGATAAGTAGTAAGTTCAGTTTAAATAATATCTGTCTCCTTTATGATTGTGCTGGAAATGAAGTGTCCCAACTGAGCAAGCCAGAGGCGACGGATGGAATCAAAAGTCCATCGGTGACTATGTTGGAGAAAAACCCTGGAGAAACCAGGCTCAGTCTCCAGTTCCCGCCAGACAAATCAGTTTCCTGTTTGTTCCAACTGCAGCAAAGTCAGAGTGTAAGTTCCACTGGTTACCAGGGTCTTCCCCGATAAAGTCTTCTAGGTGAAACTCCTCATCTGAGATCTGTCTCCCTCATCGTGATAGTGACACTATCATGCTAAATTATTTAATTTACATTTTAAATGGAGTGTTTTTTATTACTGCATTCAAAGTGAATACATTTTAGATGCACTTAATTGCATCTACATCATTACAAATGTGTAATTACAAATATATTTAAATATATGACATATACATATCAATAGAAATTCTATTAAATTATATTTTAGTTTACCATAAACTCTTGTCAGCATTCACTGTACTTTAATCATGGAATTACATATCTTAAGTTCAATTAACTGCATTTAATATAAATGAAAAATTTTATAATACATTATAGTTTAGTTATATTATATATTTTCATTTAATATTCATTTAGTTCTCACTTTATATGTATATAAGTGTATGTTTTCATAAGGGACAAAATAAATCAAGCCATGTTAGAGTCAATGTTCTCTCACATTGTTATCTTAGATATTTGGTCCTTTTATGTTTTGATGAAAATTTGGTGCTGCTACAAAGAACTAGTCTAGTAAGCCTTGTAATGACCTTCTGGAGTACATAAAACACAAAATATAAACATACACAACTTAAAATGGTCTACTAAAATGGACAAATCTCCAGTACAAGATAAAGACTGAATACAAATGTGGGTTCATAAGTGTATTTGTGTGTTTTTTGGCATCTCTGTTCAGTATCGAACTCCAGTGGTACTTTATGTGCTAATTTAGAGTATCCAGCATGAAATATATGTGAACACTCAACATTGTTTCTCTGCTTCTTATATACCCCAGCCCTTGAGGCACTCCACCCTCTAGTGAAAAGCTTATTAGGAATCACTCTCCCCTTTCAGGGTAAAGTAGAGCACACAGCCTGTCATCCCTCTCTAGGATGTTCAACTGGCGTTTTCACTCTCTAGGGTTTACCACTGCCAGTAAACAATTCCACTCACCACACCCTGAGCCCATAACACCACCTCCTGCCAAGTGATTGCCACCCTCTCTCTAATATTGACCCCTTTTCGCTCTTATTCCCCAGACTGGTCATTTGCAATTCTCTCTGCCTGACCTTTGATGCTGGATATGGCTACACTAACTGTGTGATTTGCAGTTAATTACACCGAAGCATTTACAAGGGGCAGAGCTGCAAAACCAGGACTGGCTGAAGTCCGGCCCAAATCCCTCACTCAAAGCATTGAGCTCTGCCAAGCACAGCTGGATCCAGTTTTCTTATCCAGCAGCTAGCAGGCCGATGTCTGGCCATGCCAGAACACTCTCTAACCCAGACTGTTTTTCATCGAGTACAGTATAAAGGATTTATGAGGATCCAGAGCCAATAACCAATAACTGACCTGAAAAAAAAATCAGAGGACAAAAAAATACTTTCATGCCAAGCCCCAAAAAGAGCAGCAGCTGTGCATTTTTGTGAACACATCTACACAAATCCATCTGCATTGACGATTATTAATGGGATATTCTGAGTTCAGTACCAGTTAAACTCAGCAGCAATGCCAGCATAATGTTGATAACCACAAAAAAATATTTTGACCTATCCATCCACAAAATAATAAAAACATAAATCAAGGTTATACGGTGAGGTACTTATAATGGATATAAATTAGGCTGACCATATTCATACATGTCCTGGCTTGGATTTCTAAATTGCCTAAAATGTCCAGGTTTGGAATTGTTTTTCTATTGGTTTGCTCTCTACTGTCCTCCTACATTATATGTAAGTGTATTGTCATTGCTTTGACTGTTCTCTGTAGATCCCGCCTTCTCGCGGGCCATGATTGGCCAGTTATTTATAATGGCTGCACGCTATTGGTCAAACCACTTTTCAGCCATTACGTTCAGAAAGTGTGAAAACAATAGGAAAACAAATCCAAACCTGGACATTTTAGGCAACTTAGAAATTCTGGCCAGGACATGTCCAGGAAAACTAAGATGTATTGTCACCCTATCATGAGTCCAATTTTTGGAAAGTACACTAAAAACTGCTGGGTAAAATATGGATGAACCATATTGGTTGTTAACTGGGTTGTTTAGACCCAGTGGTTGGGTTACTGCCCAAAAGGTTGGGTTAAACATTTAGCCGAACTCTTGGTTGAAAACAACCCAGCATGTGTTCTGTCCAATTTTTACCCAGCACTGGATTGTATTTAACCCAGGATTTTTGTGTAAAAATGGAAAAATGTACAGTCAAATTTGTAAATGTATTATTGAATACACTTTCATTATTTTTTTTCATCTATTAAAACCAGTCTTTTTATTGTTACTAAGGCTAATATGTTAATTGAAAATAATAACATAACATAAAATAATGATATATTCTATGAATTATCAAATATTACAAGAAACTGTAAAGTTGTCCTTGCCATTTGGTCGTTTTATATTATATTATAAAATTGTATATTTTAATAATTTATGCAGAACATGTTACTAATGTTGCTATTTTATCCATATTGAAATCATGTTAACACACATTGTTTATGAATTGGCCCTCTCTTCTTCAGTTGTAAGTGCATCAATGTAACATAGATATCAGAAATTTTTCTAAGTAACAAATTGCAGTAAATTTCAATATTTTACCAAGAGGTGTTGTTTATTAATCTTAACATGTGTTGAACCTGTTGTATTCCTTTAACATTTAACTTTGTGATGTTGTCTTAAATAATAAACTGCCTCCAAAACTTTTTGAATATTGGGACGGACAGAGACCCTTGTGAATGTCAGACACAGTCATTGTTGTTTGTTTGAGGGTTTGCAGGTGGTTTGAGTTAAATAGCGTGAGATTATTGTTCGTTGGCACCCTCCAATCAGTGAGACCATTTGCATATGCATTCTATTTGCATAAGTGATGCATAATATGTAGTGATATTTCACAGCTGTCTTAACAGATTATTGAAGTAGCAGGAAACGAGTTTCTCCTAAGGCAAGGCGGATTTCCTATCATTCAGCATCAATTATTGAGTACACTTTGAATTAATCAGTGTAAAATGATGGTACTTTCTGAATTGTGATGTTTTTTTATTTGTAGTTGTAATGAGATCATAGCAAAACATGATTATTTATGATTTAATGAGTGTTTGTCCATCTTCAGATGTTCTGCTGATTCATATGCTTCTTATTCGAGTATCTTAAGATCAGCAAAAATTTAAATGGAAATAGTTTAAAGCCCTGACATTTCTAAATAGGAAGTAAGGACATTTCAAAATCAGCCACTGGAAATTAGCTTAACCACATGCGAGATGCATATTTATTAGTATGCATGAGTAAATGCTGAATGAGCCAGACCACTGATGTCAACAAATTTCTATCATCAAATTGAGTTCAAAAGGCTAGATATCAGACATTCAGCCTTTCATTTGGCTCACATATTTGACATATGTATAACCAAAATTACTCTGAAGCTGAATACAAACAACACCAATGACTACAATTTTGAAAGCAGGAAACTGAATTCAATTGGTTTTGAAACAAAATGTGTCACACAAGCAGACATTATCAGAATTGCAATACATATATCCTGATATTAATGCCAAGGAAATATAAAAAATCCCTTTGATTGATACTTGGAATGGTTGGGAAAACATTACAGAGCTTTCAGCACAGGAAGACAGACAGATCCATTATGAAAACATACATGAACGTAGAATATTTGTGAAGTCATATCATTGTGTTATTTTCATCTACACTCTCAGAAATAAAGGTACAAAAGCTGTCACTGTGGCGGTACCTTTTCAAAAGGAACACTTTTGTACCTATTAGGTTCAAATATGTACACTTTAAGTACTAATATGTACCTTTTAAGGTACCAAAATGGACCCTTTAGGTACAAACATGTACCTTTTGAAAAGGTACCGCCCCAGTGACAGCTTTTGTACCTTTATTTCTGAGAGTGTAGGGACTGTTATAATACCAATAAATATATTAAGAATTACAGCTTTTCATGAACACTTTTGGACCACATGTTTTGTTGTCGGATCTGTTGCAGCTTTTTCGTGGATCACAATTTTACTTTATGAAGAAGTTCATCACTGCAATGTCAGACAAAATATTTCAGAAATGTATACTTACGAAAATTATACTTACCCTCAGGCTATCCAATATGTAGATGAGTTTGTTTCTTCAGCAAAAATTTAGCATTACATCGCCCTTTTATACCAGTATGGACGGGGAGTGGCTCAGATATGCAAAATCCACTAGCCAATTTCATTGGCGTTTTCTTTTAAAGTCAGAGATGATCGGGGCTTCCAGGTAAATCCCCCTATGTCGTCACGACATAACTCGTAATGACCGACAGATAGGGAACTTAGTTTAACCAGGCTGGAATGTGTGCGCTCGTATTTTAAAAACTGGCCAGGTGTACAGCCACGTCTCTCTTATGCATTTTGGAAGCGGTTGAAATTAAAATAAACGAATGTACGTTGTGAGGGGATAATTTGTAGAGATCTACCAGAAGAAGCAGTCATTATGAACAACTGATTTGTACTGAGACATCTGATGACCAAACTATATTGGAATTCGCAAATGGAAAAATCACATGAGCCCGGGCCGATTTGTGTTCAAATTGCAAATTTTTTGCGAACCGTAACTTTAGCCGAAAGCGAACCGTACTCAGACTACCTCCCAAGATGGTCTCGGTTCGATTCGCTTCTGAGGTGTCCGAGATTGTTTGGAGTGTTCACAAAAGGGCCAAAAATCACACGAACCACGAACATACCCCTGAAAAGTATCAAGTGTGAAAACACCCTAAGACATTTTTAACTTCTAAACTAAAATACAAGTCCTCAATCTATCCATAATATTGTTTTCTCCAGAGAAAAGTCTTGTCTGAATCAGGAGAGAAATATGCACAGCTGAAGCACCATTTACATGTGAAAGCAGTTCTATACAGTTATGTTGGTGCATTTTAATGTTAGAAGACAGTTTCACAGGAGGAAACATTATTATAGATTTTGTCCAGATGCGATGATTTACAGTATAGTTAAAATATCTTAATGATGGATTTGAACTATTCCTGTGTTTTTTACACACATTAATGCACACAAATCTGCTAGACATGTTCAAAATCAACAGAAAAAAAGTTATTCTGTCAGTCAACCTCAATAAAAATAATCTTTATGTGGTTTGACAGGGAATTCTAGGTTCGAAATAACATGAATATTCCCATTTGACCATAAGGGAAACCTATTCTCTTGTAATTATTTCATTTTAAATTCTTCCCACTCTGGAAAATTTGAGGGAGTGAGATTATATTTTCATTATAAATATTAAATTAATGAAAAGTTCGTAATGTATTCCTTTGGTTCACACATGTGGGTTAAGCGGTGTTTAGTGTGCCATAAGATGGCATATGTGTGGAGAGTAACTCAGCAGCCTACAAATCTTCCTAATGATTACCATGCACAAACCGCTAATGCAAAACTTCTCATGGGGAATTTCTGCAGCACAGCGGTGCTTGTATAACCGCGAGCACAGAGCTCATTATTTTATATAAAAACCAGAGATGATGCCACACTTTCCAGGCCTGAGCACCGGCTGCAATTGCTTTCAACATGTGGAACAGAAACCCTGCTAAATTTCAAAATTGTCGCTTAGGAGACACGAGTATGACATTAAATGACTTATTTAAAATGGTTGAGAATTTGATAACATTTCAATAAAGGAAAAAGGCTGTGTTTGTCTAATGAAACAAAACAACCAGGCAGAACTAATGCGATTACCCTTGAAATTGCTGTATTTCTTATTTTTATTTTTTAGAAATAGAATAGAGTAGCTAGTTCCCCTCCGGGAACCTGGGCTGCGTCAGAAAACGCTAGGGGAACGCTTTCAGCTATGAGGTGACGTAATGACCAGAAGGCTTAAAAGCACATGAGGTGCAACCGGTGTTAGCTTTTTGTCATTCAGCAAAGCTCTCTGTGTGTGTCAGTCACAATCTATGTTCTGTGAGTCTTATTTACTGATTTTTGTCATTTTACAAGTCCAGCTACATAGAAAGCTCCCGTTTGTCTAAGCCGAGGCAAAGACAAAGGAGAATAAGAGCAAAAGCAGATCACGTTACAGATTGTGTGTTCCTCCCTGCCCACACTACATCAAACGAGCGGGGATACACACAGTTTGTGCGTGGTCTGATTGGGAGTGAAGCATGCAGAGTCTGCTTTCAAGGGGGCCGACTGCTTGCATTGTGAAGGCTTCCACTGCGTACGCTTCGCTCCCGTAAAACTCTCTTTGAGGAGGGAGTTTTGACCAGCATTCCTCGCAGTGCCTGCCCACTTCCGCTGAAGCAGAGCGGTGGCTGTGCTCGTGGGAATCACAGATGGATCAGATGGAGGGAATGAAGACGGGCGAGCCCCTATCTTCTTCCTTTCCCATTAGATCCAGCGCCCGCTCTCTGGAATTGTAAGCCTGCTCTTCCCCACCGGAGAAAGTGCTCAATGGGGAGGGGGACGGGGAGGATGTCGATGAGCTTTCGCAAAGCTTAAAGGTGCCATAGAATGGAAAACTGTCTTTACCTTTGCATAGTTAAATAATAACTATTCTGTACATGGAAATGACATACAGTGAACCTCAGACACCATAGTTTTCCTTCTATGTAAATCTCATGAGTAAAAAAGACCACTGAAAATCAGGTGAATCAGAACATACAGCAGCAAAATGGCAGATCATGGAAATAAATGTCATGTTCCAGGCTGTGCAGGGGAAGTGAAGTGCAGGGATGGGTTGGTGTCTTTATTCAGAAAAGCACGGAAAGCAAATAACGCGTTCTAATAAAATAATGCAAGCCACTAAAGGGACATGGTTAGCTCCTTGTTAGCTGTAGCCTGTTACGTACATAAGATTTCACTTACCACATAAACAGAATAAGGAGAGATGAGGATGATGGCGAATGATTTACAGATCCTGATTACCACTGACAAGCGTCTGGTCTTGTGAAATGCGTGGCATGTACTGTTGCTCCATAATATAAACAGAGTTTGTTTGTGTCTCTTTAAAGTGAAATTAAAACGCGACCCACTGATGGTTCAAAAGCAGTTTCAATGCCTCGCGTATTAATAATGGCTCCCTGATGCCCGCGTGTTATATACAGTATAATTAACCGACGATATAACTGCGAGAGAAAGTATTTAAATATATTTTTTCCTCCCTGTGTTACCTTCTTGCTGATGAGTGACACTGTGAAACAGCCAATCAGAGCAGAGCTCAACATTAAGCAGCACTGTGAAACAAATTATTCATGACCCTGCCAAATAAGCCAATAACAGATCCATTTCATTCTAGGGAGAAATAATAGGGGTTGTAAATGGACATGTAAAATCGTTTCTGGAGATTTTTTGCCCTTACCTAAGCCACATGCCTTCTATGTAGATATCAGAGAACAATTTAAAATACTGTATCAATGCATTATGTGGCCCCTTTAATGTTTGCAAAAGCATATTGTGAATGAATTAAAAAGAAATATAAAGAAAAATATGTCTGGGGAGCAGAGCTAGCATTCACAGCTCTCTCGAGAAAAAAAGGAGGGGCTGATCATGTTTTTCCCCGCTGCAATGTTTTCTGCTCCCAGCGGGCACGCTCCGAGGAGTGTGTCCATCCCTGTGATCTCTCGGTCCGACCCCGCTACTGCTGAGGCACTGCGGCGATTGAGATCACAGGGATCTGGCGGACGGGTTGGTGACTCCACCTGCATTCCCCAGATCTAGTGCTCTCTCAGGGCGGGTTCTTCCCCCTTGAGTGAGAGCTCGCTAATCTGCAGCATTTTCTCTCCAGGGAGATTTATATTGTTTTTATAGCCGAGGCAACACGTGCATTACGGTCATTCTCGGTTCATTAAATGAATCTTTCTCATCAGACCATGTTTACTTGTCTGGGTATTTGCCTGCATTTAATTTTGAAGAATTAATTATGCATTTCATCTGACTATGAAAAGTTATATATATATATCATATAGAGAAAGAGAGATATACAATAGATATACAATAATATATTATATATGGTATACAGGAGCCTCTTGGGATATTTTCTCGAATGAGAGCTAAATGTTTACCTCTCTTCCTCCTCTGAGGTTGAGGTGGTCAGCAGGGGCTGCTGGGCGGAGCAGCCCCAATCGTGTTCCAGCTCCTCATTTAAGGAACATCCTCCTCGTACTCCCCAGAATTTTGCAGTCAGAGTGGTGCTCCCGGGCCGAAGATGGACCGTCATTTTCACTGGATAGTCTTCGGCTAGAATGCCCTGATGCCAATGGCCCAGGACTTTTGAGGGCCGGCCACTTTGGAGAATAGCAGTGTACACCGCATCACACGGTGCCCGTCTCTCCTCAGTGCCCTCAGGAGATCAGTCTGCTAACCCTGCCAGTGTTCCAGGGCGCAGCGGTCTCCAGCGAGTGCTTCTCTCAGTCTCTTCCACCCAGAAATTTAGCGGAGCTGGGAGGCTCGCCACCACTTCAGGAGTCTCTAGAGCAGCTAGATCAGCCGTCTCCTGCCGGTCCCCCACTTCAGGGCTCTGAGCTAGCCATTCTAAGTACACCAGAGGCCAGTCTCGAGAGACTGTTCCCTTAGTAGGTCACCTGGCGGTGTGGGAGCCCCTGCCAAGCATGTCTCATTGGGTCCTGCCTGAGCAGACTCTGGTTTTTAAGTCTTCCTAAGAGATGATGCGGGTCTGAGGACCATTGTTTCCAATAGGAGGTTTCTGAGGCAGTCCTGACACCATGGTCCAGGACTTATGAGGGCAAAGCCCTCTGGGGAAGAGCGGGGTAAGCCGCATTACACGGTGCCCGTCTCTCCTCAGTGCCCTCAGGAGATCAGTCTGCTAACCCTGCCAGTGTTCCAGGGCGCAGCGGTCTTCAGTGAGCACTTCTCTCAATTTCTTTCTCCCAGAAATGTAGCGGAGCTGATAGACTCGCCACCCCTTTGGGGGTCTCTAGAGAAGCTAGAGCGGCCGTCCCCTGCCGTTCTTCCACTTCAGGGCACTGAGCTAGTAGCTCTAAGTACATCAGAGGCCAGTCTTGAGAGACTGGTTCCCTTAGTAGACTATTTGGTAGTGTGGAAACTACTGCCAAATATGTATCGATGGGCACATTGTAGAACAAGGCTATTTCGGCACTCTGCCGCCGCCTTTCAATGGGGTCACTCCCATGCTGGTGGGTCCCGAGCAGGCTCTGGTAATGGAACAAGAAGTGAGCACTCTCCTGAGGAAGGAGGCCATCGAGGTGGTCCCTCCTCTAGACAAAGAGTCCGGGTTCTACAGTTGTACTTCATTGTTCCTGGGAAGGATGGGGGGTTGCGCCCTATTTTAGATCTAAGTTAACTGAATCGCTCAGTCATACAATTGAAGTTTAGGATGCTCTCTTCGAGCAAGTCGTGTCTCAGACCAGATACGAGGACTGGTGGTCACGAGTGATCTAGAAGACCTATACTTCCCATCTCCATCGTCCCCCATCACAGGAAGTTCCTGAGGTGTGCTTTGGGGGCAAAGCGTATCAATATCAGATTCTTCCCTTCGGCCTTGCACTCTCGCCCCGATTAGCTCATCAGAGGGGATGGCGGTTCGTCATCACATGAAATAGTTGGGGTTAAGACTTAACGACAGAAAAGTGTGTTTCTCCAGTACAGAGAACCACTTATCTGGGCGTGGTGTGGGATCCGACCATGATGCAGGCACATATGTTCCCTGCTCGGTTCGAGTCAATCCTCACTTCAGTCAAGAGAGTAAGAGAAGGCCGTTCACTCACTGTCAAGCAGTTTAAAAAATTGCTGGGTCTGATGTCAGCTGCATCCAACGTGATACATTTTGGCCTGCTGTATGTGAGACCCCTACAGTGGTGGCTCAAGACCATGGGGTTTATACCCACTTCGCAAAGTATGGCGTACCAAGGCCTTTCTGGTACTGCAATGCTGCAGGGTGGTCTCACATTCATCAGGTTCTTGACAAAGATTTGCGAGCCACTCCTGGCTCTTCTGTTATCTTGCCATAGATGTGCTCTTCCACACAAGGCAGTGATTTGCAAGTCTGGCGGCATTGATATCTCCCCTAGCGTTTTCTGACGCAGCTCGGGTTCCCGGAGGGGAAACTATGGTTACATATGTAACCTGGAACGTTTATTCTTAAAAGTCTTTCCAAGGTTTTCCTTTATGTCATTTTCAGTTTGCAGCTACACACATTTACGACTGCATACAAACAACAGACTACACTTTAGGGAGCTGATTACCTTGTTTATTCATCATGTTGAATAGGGTGTGCATCCTTTGCATGTAATCCAGTGGATTAAGGAGAATGAATATTCTTAGGATGATGAGAAACATGATTATTGTGCATATGTAATTATGGTCCATCAGCCAGGATGTAAATATGTAATGATAATACCGTCTTTGCTGTCTAAGCTGTAGATAAAGATTTTCAGATCTAGCACTAAGAACTTTGGGAGATTTGTTGAGGTTCGGCGCACATCTGTTCCCACTAGATTTTCGGATTTAAATGATGATTTAACAAGATTGAGCATCACATGCCACTAAATGTGAAATTGCTTGGCATGAACGAGAATAATGACTGTGAAATGACAGTATGAGTGTAAAATCTGCAGTACAAAGCACATTATCTGCACCCATTGTGCCCTTTCAAAGAGTTTAGAACACCTGATTCCAGTTTTAATTCTATCTGCTTTTTTGATATATTTTCCTAAAACATGGGTCTTCAACGAGGGTGCAATGTATTATTGCAGGGGGGTCTGCCAATTATAGTTTTATCTCAAACTGTTTTATGAAAAACTTGTGTTAAACAATAACATATGAACTGAACTTGAACCAAACATAAAGACGCTAATGCACAGTAGGGTTGTCACGATACCATAAACACGTGTTACAATACTATACCAGCTGAAGTATCACGATACCAAGTAGTATCGCGATACCATGCCATATTGTATTAATTCATAATTCAGGTCTACAAAATAAAGAAAATTGTCAGAAATGTGCAGATATAAATGAAAACAGACCAAATTGTCCTCAGAATCCTTTTTTAATGAGAAAGAATAACTGGCTCTTTGAAAAACTCAAGAACAGTCATGAAGCAACTGATTAAATGCGCCACACACGTACTTCATCTGTACAGTAAGGAAATCATGCAAATTGCAACTCTCCTCAGGGTAGTATGAACACTGCATTAAGAATTGAATTTGGATAAGTAAAGTCATTAAACTTGAATTTTACTGAAGAATGAAATTGAAGAAAAAATAAGAATAATTAATATATTCATCTGAAAAGTTCATTCAAGAACATTAGAACATTTTACTGTTTCTGAGTAAATTAATGATGGTACCTTTACAGTTTAGGTGTCCAATTTCTTGACCTGGTGCAGATTCTTGGCCATGAACACCAGCATATCCACATGATGTGAGGTCAGCCTTGAACGGAGGGGTGAACATATATTACAACTCATGGCAGATATACACAGGTATCTTTTTGCGAACAACGACAGGACTGGAAAGCTGCCCTCATTTAATCTCCACCATTTGAGTGGGTCATCTCTTGCATCTGTCTCTGGCATTTTGTGATATATTTCCAATTCCCTCCTTAGCTTTTGCTGTGAATGCAAATACATAAACATTCAATTAAGTCATATCTGTTCACATTATTAGCTACAGTGCTGAAATAAATTTTATAGAAACATACAAAATGGAGTACACTGTAATCTTACCTGTGGTTCTGCTGCAGAAACCGTAACATCATCCTCAGTTGTGTGTGCCATTACTCCTCGTTTTTCACTCATAATACCTGCCAAAAGTCCACTTAGCCCTGACTTTGGACACCTGAAATTAGGCTGATTTGGGATCTTCGCTGATGGGACTGCATGCATCAAGCTTTCCTCAACCTGCTGCTGAAACCGTGCTTCCACCTCTTGTACATCAGATACAAAGGTGTCTTTGAATCTTGGGTCTAAAAATGTACAACAGTTCAATGTTGTTTGTAGTACTTCTTTCTGATTGTATCTGTTTTGCAGATCAGACCTTATGCAATCCTTGATACGAAAACTTAGTTGGCTGTCAGTGTCAGAGGCAGACACAGTCAAAATTGATTCAGTTTTCCAAAGAAGAGGCAGGACTGAGGAAATTGTGGGATGCTGCTCTCCACTTAGTGCATCAGTAAATTCCCTTAGAGGTCCAAGCACATTTTTCAGTGCTTCCATTGTAGTAACATCTAGGTCTTTAGGCATGAGGTGCCACTTGTTTCTGTTATCAGCTAACACAGCACAAACAGCTTGCTGCTGTTCTAAAAAGCTTCCCACCATGTCATATGCTGACCCCCAACGGGTAGGTTCGTCATGTATCAGTTTGTGTTGTGGTACACCAAGGTCAGCCTGCTTTGACTTTAACAGTTGTCAGTTTGTCAGTTTGGCGGATCGTGAAAAGGTATTGCTTACATGATCAACGCTGAGGCCCTTGTGAACTGCCAAGTCAAGATTATGCCCAAAGCATGGAATCCAGTTACAATCAGAGAAGGCCTTGATGTTATTTGAAGCCTTGTCAGTTGTAATTCCTGCCAGGTCATGTAAATTGAGCCCCCATTGCTCTCCCAACATCTCAGAGAATGCCTCACTTAGGCTCTCTGCTGTATGGTCACTATTAAGTTCTGCACAGCCCAGGCACCATGACTGCATCTGCCAGTCCTTTGTTATGAACTGAGCAGATACAGCCATGTAGGACTGCATTGTTCTGCTGGTCCAGAGGTCTGTTGTACAGGCATAAGAAAAACAGATCCTTCAAGTTCTGCTTTTATTGTCTCTCTAGTTTCTGTGTACAATTTTGGTATTTCATTATTCATGAAAAAGTTCCTGCTGGGCAGGTCATATCTGCTGTTTAGCTTCTTAACTAGTTGCTTGAATCCAAACCTGTCCACTGTATATATTGGTATTTGGTCAAGACAAATGAATTCGGCCACAGCTCTGTTTAGAACAGCTGCTTCTTTGGATGTTGCTTCATACTTCTTGGATTTCTCAAAGAGGCTGTCAATGGTGGGTTGCAACTTGCTGGTGGCAGGGGTAGCTGTATGGCTTTGGGCACCAGTTAGGGCAGCATGGTTCTGATTCTGAAAAAAACTAAATGAAATTAATTACTTGGATTCTGTTCGTTTGTAAAATGCATAAACTTTTTTAATTTTATTTTGAATATAAAACAAATTATATATTCAATAGCCCATTTCAAATTTTATTTTCAGTACAATAGAAAACAGAAATTTGTTTTACCTTTACATTATAATATATTAGTATGGTAAATTTAATCAAATACAATCAGTATAATATGACATTTTTTTAATTAATCAAATGAAATCAGTGTAATCAAACATGATAGAACTGCAGAAGTGGCACAGAAGCTGCACTTGAAGTGACATTAACACTGCAATTACAACTGCATAAATAATTCGTATTTATATATAAAGTTTTAAACATAAAATGCCAAATACAAATATATGAAATGTTGAAAAAAAATATTTTATGGGACTACCTTAAATGGGAAACTAAAACTTCCAGTAGATGGCAGTCGTTCTTAATGATTTATTAACTGAATCATTCAACAGAAACATCTGATCGCTTCAGAAATGAAGCAAGTGACTACCTTCATGAATGGCTCATTTAATCATTGACTCACCCGTTCAAAACACGGATATATTTAGGAAGGAAACAAGCTGATTTTAACATTATAAATGAAGAAAGGGCTGACAAGAACAGACTGCAAATGTTAATGAATATAACTGCATTCTTCATCGCAGAGATCGTTGCAAAGTTTCTCGTAACCATTTACTTGATCCAGAAGGTGGACAAAAGAGCAACAGACCAACTGAAAGATATATACATAACGTTACTATATATAAAGTTATTATTTTAAAATGCAGTGTTTAAGCTGCTATTTTTTTTCTTTTCAGTCCCTCTCTCAGATAGCGCAAATAATGTGCAACACTTTACTGTAATGTTAAACAGGACATCTTCAAAAATGAAGGTTAAATAAGTTCCACTAACCTTCGTGTACTCTGTAAAAGATGTGGGATGCATCCAAAGGTGCTTAATGAGGTTGCTGGTGTTTCCCCCTTTAGCTTGAATTCTCTGTAGGCATTCACGGCAGATTGGTTTTCCATCATCAATAGGTTTTCCAGTCTCATCAGGTAAAAACCCGAAGTAATTCCATATTTTGCTACGTGAGTTGCTCTTTTTTAAGAGATTGTCGCGGTCAAACGCTGTATTTAAATTCAGTGTATTCACAGACGATTGCAAATTAAAAAGGAACTAAATCAGATGCGTGTTTGAACTGAAGCATTCGGAAAATACACAATACCATATATGGCATTTAAGGCGCGAATTCTTCTACACAGTATGTTGTGCGCTTAAAGGGCACCGCAGAAAGGTGACAGGACAAAAAAAGACGCTATATTGTTTATTTGCAGGCACAAGTGTTCAAACATTTTCGCGACTGTCCCACAGGCCACATACAACATTACTTACGGTAGAACCGTAATGACGATACTACCGTTTAAAAAATACAGTGGCACCGCCAGTATTTTGGACCCTTAGTATCACGATACTACCGTAGTACCGGTAAACCATGCAACCCTAATGCACAGATCTATATTTCATTGTACATCTCATACTAAATTATTATACATTAAAGTAAATTGTAATCAGAATTTGAAATTAACACACGCCACCCCACCAAATGTTTGCGATTAATTAATTGTGGTGGGTAGCACATATAAACTCACTAGGCAATTTAGCCATTTATGAATAAGGAATTATGTCCCATCACTTCACATGCAGTCACATCAGAGCCTGTCCCTCTAAAAGAGCCTCCAACATTAGCAAAATAAAAAGTTAAGAGGATGGTAGTCTGGATGAGAAGAGCCATGTCTTTAAAAGATCGAGCACATATTTATTTGTGAGTGTAGGCATACCTGCTTTGAGGCTGATCAAAAGACAAGATACTGACTTTTGCGAGGAAACAGCTGATCATTTTATGGACTGACAGTCTGTCTGCTAATCTAAGATGTGTTTACCATTAATATATACATTTTGGAGTAAGCTATATTTGGAAATTAGAACAAAATAAATATCACAAATATGAAATGTCACAAAATATTTATTTATGATATCTGCAAACAATGACTGACTGTTATAACACTGAAATCCACTCAATGGTTCAGAATCATATTAATTAATACATCTTTTTATATATACAATTATAAATATGCTATCTGAGCTAATAATCTGAACAAATATTTTGAATATTTCTGATATTTTTGTATTGGCTAGTTTAAGTTTTGAATGGCCGGTAACAATTGAATTATCAAAATAGCTGTGGATTTTAAACCCTGATTGTAATGTAAAGTATTTTATTCACATACATTAATAATGTTTATTTTTTGTGGAAGCACCATAATTATGTATGTAAACACCAAAGTTATTTTAGTAATATTTATATACTATTATAGTATTTATTGATAATTTGGGTAATTTAGTAATTGATTTATTCAGTTTCTGCTTCAATTAATTTTTTATTGTAGTTTTAGTCATTTTAGTACTTCAACAAACTTAAAAAAGTACAAATAAAAATAGGTGACTACTACAAACAAATTTGTTTTAATATTTATTTATGTTTATTTGAGTCTTATTTCAATTCATTTAAAATGTTATTGTTTTTAAATCGTTTTGGGTTTAGTTAACAATAACAACACTGTACAATACAATACAACAATACATTAATATGTTAATTATATATCCCATATAATGTATGTAATACAGTATCTCCAAATACCAAGTGGTCCTAAAAAGTATTTAAAGTATTTCAAATTTACCAAATAAAGCATATAAATGTATGTGCTACTTGAATAAAACTTGAGTAAGTCGGAAATAAGAAAAGCAAACTTGAGTAGTTTGTTATATTTGTTAAGTTTTTAAAAAATAAATTTAATAAATGAATGATCACTGAAACCGACATAGAGAGTGACAGAGATATATGGCTTTTATTTTAGTTTTGACGTCAGTCAAAACAGTGGTCCTTTTCTTTCTGTGACTTTGGCTCTGACATAAAAGGCAGCTGCTTTCAGCTGAAGTATAAATCAGCTCCATAATAAATTCTGATACTGGTGAAAAACAAATGACTGACTGTAGAAAGAGACAAAGATTTACACAGAAAAACATAGTTTTTGAAGGTGATAGTTCACTTTTATAATTTACTCATGTTTTATATAAACTTTCTTTCTTCATTGGAAAGCAAAACGATTATAGCAGAATGTTCAGGTTGCTCATTTCATACAATGCGATTGACTGGCGACAAGGTATAAGTAGCTGTGTTACGTCTTTTGACTTGCATTACATATTTCACGTCTTTTGAAATTTGTAGCCAAAGAAGGACCACTGTCTATCATCAATAGTGTAGCAATGCATTAGGCACAGCTTATTTATGGGTAACTTCCAAACAGCTTTATATTGTTCAAAACATTGAATATATTCAAACTTTAACAAACTTGAATGCTGTGCAATTTTGTGTGATGCTAATGCATAATTCCTGATGTAGTTTGAAATGATTTCATTTCACCAGCATAACTTTACACACAAAGGTAAATGGGAGTCTGCAAATGAAAGAAATTTCATCTTGTGAAAATTGCACTTGTTTTGAATGTGAACTTGTAGTGCAGTTGTAATCTTTTTACATGTTTTAAATTATATTTATATTGATGTGTTGACTAAAGCAGAAATACAAGGAAAGCAGATTATCATTTTTACTGTAGTTTGTTGATCAACATTACATTCAATATTACAACCTAAAGCCTACATGTGAACATCTGTATTAGTGAAGGAGACCCAGGTTGTGTGAATCACCAGCCTGCTACCAGCTGATTCGGCTCACCTACCACTCGACAGGAGACCAAACAGAATTAGTCAAATCAGAGCTGGCACTAATGATGAAAAACACAAATTTTCTATGCATAACTGATGACCAATCTGAGGAGAGTGAGACACTACTGGGACAAATTACAACTTATCTGTCAGGTTTTGTCAAGGTAAATTTTGTAAGATCAAATTTTCACCTGGAAATATATAAAACTTCCTTCTGTTCCCTGGAGTGTTGATGTGTGGCAGGTGGGTATTCCATCATTTACTGTACATCTGAGAACGAGTAACTTGACACATCTTGCCGGCTTGGAGTCACACAGTATTTAGCTTCTCCCAGAGAGAAAACAACAGTCATAAATCCCTGAGAGATCTCAGGGCAACAATGATCGACTTTTTGACCAACAGCAAGTCTGAATAACCTGCGAATGACATGGTTAGATTTGGCCTAAACACCAAACCCTACGGGTCAAAACAACACATGCTTTTCTGGGATTCAATACTATGGCTTTTCACGAAACCAAATCACAGAAGCAATGAAAAAACATGACTAATGGTCCAGTCATACCTCTGATTCCATAACATACTAGGTAAAGCTTTTGGCTTTAAAGCTGTTGTGTTTTATGGATGGTCCCAAAAGCTCAGAGCATTCAATTTGACAATTTTCTAGCCCTCCATATTGTCAAAGCATTCTAGGGTGTTGTTAAAGTCCCTCATTGTTTTATAAGGGGAGATAAAGTGCTTTGATAGATGATTTCTCAGACCTTGAGGTTAGAGAAACATTCTTTTTTTCTCATATCAGCCAGTTTTGAAGGAGTGGGACACTTTTCTGAAAAAAAAAAAAAAACTGAAAACCACCTTAAACAGTTTAATTGTGTGTTTCTGACTTATTGCTTTCTGAAATCTTGTAAACGTTGTACAGATAATTGCTTTCCGGAGTAATTAATTGTATACTTTTATGTTCTTAGAAAACAGCAAAAAAAAAAAAGCATTTCATGTGATGAAACACACAAGTACACAAACAAGTTCTTAAAAAATCTGGAAATTAATAACAAGTCTACAAAGATTACTTCTATACTGATTAATATCACGTGTTGTGTGTTTGACTTTGTATTGAATGGCATGTTTAATGTACAACAATATGCAGCATAAATACATGCTGATAAAACATATCTAAGTTACGCATGTAACCATGGTTCCCAGAGGGAACAAGATGCTACATCACGGGCGGGGTGATGTAGAGACCAAGGAGCTTAAAAGCACGTGCGGTGGATACAGCGGCAACTTCTTGTAGAATGAAGGAAGCTCTCGTAGGGATGCTGGAAGTATGGCAATGAGACGCAGCTTCTCATTGCCATGTTACATGCATAACCTAGAGACGTAACCATTCAGGAACTCAAGCTGCGTCGAAACGCTATGGGAACGATTATGCTCACGCCGCCAGGCTTGCAAATCCCTGCCTAGTGTGAAGAGCACAGCTAAGGTGAGAGAAAAGGAGCCAGGAGTGATTCAAAATGCAGGTATAGAGCCTGACAAAGTAAACAGAGTGGACATACCGTAGCATCCTGAAGGCCAACTAATGGAGGAGTGAGCCTTAACCCCCAAGGGAGAGGGGAGTTCAGAGGACTCAAGGCTATGGAATGGCATCCCAGTCCAACAATTAGCATAAGCTCCAGCTGGCCAGAGGCCTCAGCACACTGCAGAGGAGACATGTAACTAGTGGTTCTCTCCCTAAAGACCGACAACCAAGGGGTGTGGTAAGCAGTTAGGTCCGCCACGGAATCCTTCAAGGTGGAGTGGGATGACACTGCGGAGAACTGTGCCTGCAAGAACTCCAGCACTGAACCAACTGGGCAGTTAATTGGGTCAAGCTGGCAGTTGCCGAATCAAGAAGTGAAGGTTCACTTCAAGGGGTGCAGTTTCTTCATGGAGGGAGCTCTGGACTTGAGTATGGACCCAGCAACCTCAGTTGAGGGACCGGAACCTATGAGCAATGCTCGCTCAGGGGCCACATCCACAGTTCAAAAACTGGGTAGGGGGAATGCCCCGCCTGAGAGAGAAGATCCCTCCTGACGGGAATCTCCCAAGGAGAACCGTCAAGAAGGGAAATCAGGTCCAAGAATCATACTCGGCCCGGCCAGAACGGGGCTACTAAGAGAAGACGATCCCCATCCTGGTGCACTCTCTCCAGAACTCCCGGGTGCAGAGCAATCGGGGTAAAGGCGTACAGACAAAGCTTCAGCCACGTCTGCACTATGTAAGCTGGAAACGTGATGGACAACCAGAGTGGACAGTGCGAGGTCTCTTGAGTCGTGAACAAGTCCACTTGAGCCTGGCCGAGCTCCCTCCAAATCTGTTCCACCATCTCGGGGTGGAGCCTCCATTTCCCGGGTCACAGCCCCTGCCTTGACAGCATGTCTTACTCCCTGATTGAGATGCCCAGGGCTGTGATCTGCTCTCATCAAGAGGAGTTTCCCTTGGGCCTAGACAAGGATCACCAGTCTGTAAAGGGGGCGTGAATGCAGATCTCCCCTGTGGTTGATGTAAGAGACCAACACATGGTGTTGTGCAGTGCTGCACTTGAGATGTGGACTCGCAAAACAAGCCACAATAAAAGAGCTCAAATCTTGTAGAAGCAAGCTAAAATGTAATACTATCAGTTAGGTTTAGGGTAGAGTTTAGTGTAAGTGGTACCTTCTTTCTAAACAAAGTAGTCATTTGCTATACAGAACATAACAAATAGCATACAAAACGGGTTAAAATGGGTTAAAGAACATTTAATAAGTAAATGCAGCTATTTCATAGAAACACTTTTAAATTCTGATTAAACTTACAGGAAAGCTGGGGCTAGTTGTTACTCTTTTTACTCTGGAGAACACTCATTCAAGTAGGTGTATACACTGTACCTGGATTTGAATCTTTGGTTACTCTTTATTTTGATAGTCCACTTTAGAAATTCTACTAACTTTAAGCAACTTTGTAACTAGATATCAACTAGATGTCACTAATTATCATTAATTTGCAATTGCATGTCTACTAACTCTCAGTAGGTTAGGTTTAGGGTTAGTAGAATAAGTTGACACATACTTGCAAAGTTTCTCATTCTCATTATGTTGTGGGCCCATCAAAATAAAGTGTTAGAAGATATTAAGCAGACAGTCTACTAATACTCTAATGACTGCTTGTTGACATGTAGTTGCAAAGTTAGTTACTGTTAGTAGACTGTCTATAGTGGACTATTGCAATAAAGTGTTACCGAATCGTTAATGCATCACCCAGAGAAAAGACAGGGCAGCTTTGTTTAGAAGGCAGTAAAATTTGACTACCTACAATTTCAGACAGTCTTCACATCAGGAGCACACCCATGAAAGCCCCTCTCCCCCAAAAGCTATCTAGGTAGGCAGCTCAGTCAGTTTTGAGACACAGCTATTGTGACCAAAATTATAGTGTGGCAAAGCCATGAAGATCCACCACCCTCTCCTACATTACAATTATAGTTTCTATTTAAAACACTCTTTCTTCAGTTTGTCTCTCCAGCAGGTAGATGGACATGATGACTGTGATGAATATTCCCTAAAGAGAAAGAATGATCAGTTGAGCACCTACAAATAGCAATGTGAAAGTATGTTTTTACATGACATATTCAATTTTAAACATATTCGATATATATGTAGCAATATTGCTCACTCCAAATGAAAAAAATCATAGATACATGTTAAAGAATATCTTTCTTAAGCTACCTAATGTCTTTTTTGGTTTTCTGCTGAATTAGTAAAGCAGCGTCATTACTGTTCTTTTGACACATCTGATTCTGACGTAAAACAGGATGTTTTCCTGATCTTCCATACTGATTTGCTGTTATTTTGCACATTATGTAATGTGATTATTCAGCCTTTGCTTACCAAACTTACAATTTCTTCTTTCATCGGTCACAGTTGTCATGGTCAATCCTACACAACTGCTTCACTTTTACAAAATAAAGACAATCCAATCTAAAGAGTCTAACAGATAATAGAATTTCACTCTTTAAAAATACTTTCTTTTTATTAGACTTTTTTTTTTTTTTTTAATGATGTACACTCACATGAGATGAATAGTCCATACAAATGAAATTATTCTGAAAATTCACTCACCCTCAGGCCACCCAAGACACAGATGAGTTTGTTTCTTCATCAGAACAGATTTGGAGAAATTTTGCATAAAAACTTTTGCTCACCAATGGATCCAGCAAATGGGTGCTGTCAGAATGAGAGTACAAACAGCTGATAAAAACATCACGGATAGTAATCCACAATACTCCAGTCCATCAATGTTTTGTGAAGTAAAAATGTTTTGTGAAGTTTTGCTCAATTTTTTATTTCAAACTGTTGCTAGCTAAAATATGAGTTTTCTCCAGTGAAAAAGTAATCTCGTCTCAGGAGAGAAATATGCACAGAGAGAAATATGCACAGATCAAATACCATTTACAAGCCCAAAACCATTGTAAACAAACAAATCAGTGGATTTTGGGAACAGGGGAAGGATTATTATTTTTATTTAATTTTTCTACTGGAGGAAGGGTTATTATGGATTATGGACTGCTATTTTGGCCAGAGGTGATGGTTTGATTTGGTAAAAATCATGTTAATGATGGATTTTGTTGTTTTTCACTTTTTCATGTGAACTATTTCAAGAGGTAAAAGTCTTCCATTGATATATGTACTTATTACAAGATACACGATATAGATTACTGACCACAACTGATGTATATTCACTAATCGAATAAACCAACATAATAAATTAATCCTTGCTGGCTATGAATAGCACATTTTAGAATGGCATAGAAAAAAAAAATGAACACAAAATCACAAGCGTACCTTTAATTAATTGTCTGCTATCCGAGCAGCACATTCCTCCATTATTAATATCAAACACCTCATAATGGATAATTCTTGACTCGCCAGTAATTCCATAATTACAGCTCATTGAAAAGCCATTTTGAAACATAATCTATAGTATATGTTGATACCAGGATATTATTATTATTAGCACTGGCACTCACTTGTTGTTTCAGTGTATCTCAGTACTTATGGTGGTAATCCACATTGAGCATCCTAACCCAAATGTATTCTTCATCCTGTGTGAGTCAATACATATCAAGTCAGTAGAAACTCATAGTTATACTAACTGTAGCATGTACAGATGTGCACAGATCAATCATTTTAAACTCTAGTGTCTGCAAGTATTACGCAGCTCAGTTGTAAGTCAATACTTTGAGGAAACACCATAAACCTTGAGAGAATTGGTGAGAGAAGTTGAGCCAGTCGATCCGATTTTGTGTTGCATCCCCTTGTGAAAAAAGACATGTGCTTAAATGAATCTGCACTTCAAACCTTAGAAGTATATATATGTTTTTAAACCTGTACTTATGGATTATAAAATATGAATGAAGTAAAAAGTAACTTCAGGGTACTTAAAGTGTACATTTCATTAAGCTTTCAAAAAAGTAATAATAATAACTGCCATGTTATCCAGCAAATGCTTGACCTTCAAAACTGTTTCACAGTACTTTTGTGGTTCCAAGCAAACAGTTGGTACAAAACAAATGTACAACTTAAATTCCGGAAATGTTGGGACATTTTTTAAATTTGAATAAAATGAAAATTAAAAGATTTTCAAATCACATGAGCCGATATTTTATTCACAGTAGAACATAGATAACATAAATATTTAAACTGATACATTTTATAATTTTATGCACAAAATGAGCTCATTTCAAATTTGATGCCTGCTACAGGTCTCAAAATAGTGTAGCATGGTGTAGCATCTCCTCTTTAAAAAAAAAAAACAGTTTGAAGATGTTTGGGCATCGAGGTTATGAGTTTCTGGAGTTTTGGTGTTGAAATTTGGTCCCATTCTTGTCTGATATAGGTTTCCAGCTGCTGATGAGTTCGTAGTCGTCTTTGATGTATTTTTCGTTTAATTATGTGCCAAATGTTCTCGATAGGTGAACGATCTGGACTGACTCTTCTACTACGAAGTCATGCTGTTGTAATAGCTGCAGTATGTTGTTTTGCTTTGTCCTGATGAAATACACTTCACCTGGAGAGGAGCATATGTTGCTTTAAAACCTTTATATACCTTTCAGCATTCATAGTGCCTTCCAAAAACAAGCAAGCTGCCCAGACCATATGCACTTATGCACCCCCATACCATCAGAGAAACTGGCTTTTGAACTGAACGCTGATAACACGCAGGAAGGTCTCCCTCCACTTTAGCCAGCGTTTAACACGGCGTCCGTGATTTCCAACAAGAATGTCAAATTTGGACTTGTCTGACCATAGAACACTTTCCCTCTTTGAAACAGTCAATTTTAAATGAGCCTTGGCCCACAGGACATGATGGCGCTTCTGGACCATGTTCACATATGGCTTCCTTTTTGCATGATAGAGCTTTAGTTGGCATCTGCAGATGGCACGGAGGATTGTGTTTACCGTCAATGGTTTCTGGAATGTATTCCTGGGCCAATTTAGTAATGTCAATGACAGAATCATGCCAATGAGAGATGCAGTATCGTCTGAGGGCCCGAAGACCACGGGCATCCAACAAAGTTATTCGGCCTTGTCCCTTACGCACAGAGATTTCTCCAGTTTCCCTGAATCTATTGATGATGTTATGCATTGTAGATGATGAGATTTGCAAAGCCTTTGCAATTTGACATTGAGGAACATTGTTTTTAAAGTATTCCACAATCTTTTGATGCACTCTTTTACATATTGAAGAGCCTACTACTGAGAGACTTTGCCTCTCCCAAGACATTCCTTTTTATAGCTTATCATGTTACAGACCTGATGTCAATTGACTTAATTATTTGCTAGATGTTCTTCCAGCTGAATCTTTTCAAAATGTCCTGATTTTTCAGCCCTTTGTTGCCCCCATGTCAGACCTGTAGCAGGCATCAAATTTGAAATGTTAAAATTTATCAGTTTAAACATTTGTTATGTTCTCTATGTTCTATTGTGAATAAAATATTGGCTCATGTGATTTGAAAAAAATATTTCAGTTTTAATTTTATTCAAATTTTAAAAAACGTCCCAACATAGTAGTTTTCCTTAATTAATAACCTGTTAATCACATTAGTAAATAAATGCATCATTTCTGATTCTGAGTAAATATCTGCTGAGCTCAGTGGCTTCACTGTGGCTGTTGTCTGATCTCTGTGACTTTATCCTGACAGATGAAGAGCCCCAAACACACAGATCACAGTCACTGGGGTAGAAAGAGTAAATTACACCTCTGCTTATCACAGCCAGCTCTGTCCACCCTCATGGGCCTCAATGTGCCATTATAAACAGATCTGGAATCTGGATGCATTGCCGGTTCTGTCAGACCCTGGGTCCACATATGCTTACCTATCGATATGGTAAGGTCAGTATATCAAATAAGATGTCTGAATACACATAATAAAAAAACAGTAGGTGTGCAACAACCAAATGAGTTACTCCCGATGGTTGGGTAAATTCAAGACAATGGCAGTATCGTGACTCAATGAAATGATTAATAAATCACCAAAGATTGTCAGTGAATAAGGACATCTTAATGGTGGACCATTTTTTTTAAATGCTCTAAATCTAAAAATAATAATCTGGTAAAAATTGTTTCCTAAAAATAACACATATTTGGTTGAAACAGAACCTTGATGTCATTGAAATGAGTTTACAGATACCATAAAAATGAATGACAGGTGCTGTAAACTGAATTCTACATGTTATAACATTGTCTGTGACTTTTCATATAAAACAGCGATTTTAGGTGTAAACAGCAAACATATTTAAATCAAAAATGAATGTTTAATGGCAGACATGCTGAAGCCAACAGGGTGTCAAACTGATAAACTGCTTCCTCACAAACAATTGTATACAGTACTGTTTGGAGATTTAAATTTAATAAGACAATTATTATTTAAAAATTTATTGATTCTTACTGTTACAGGTTAGTTTTGACTGCTTTGAAGCTCTCTGATTCTGAAAAGCCATTCATTTTTAAATGGACATATTTTATTGACACTGACCCTGCTAATCCATCCTAAGTCAGACAAAGTTATATGAATAGGTTTGAAGTTTTACTTTGTTTTTAATCATGCTTTGCATCTGCAGATGACTGACTTACATGTGTGGATGCTGCTGTCAGAGTGACTTCTATAGCACAGAGGAAATAAAAAAATGCTGAACTGACCTTCTTAGATCTTTAGAACAGATTTTTTTGTACACTTCATAAATATCTAGATGTTTAGTAGTGTGTGCAAATCCGCCCTTGTGTGCAGAAACATCCTTTTCTTCAGTAAATACAGAATTTGAAAAGTAATAGAAGTATAAATCCAGTGGGACATTTGGATGAGCAAGTTCAGAATAATTACATTTAAAAGCATAGTATTATTTTGTCATTAAGTATATGCACAGTACTAATTAATCTCTCTTTTTTCCCTTTATGTTGGTTAAAAATTGGTCCATCATCATTTTGTAGGTGAAACACATTTCTTCAGAAACACATCACTGCCATTTCCAAATGCTTTCTGCTCTTGGCCCAGGCCAAATCATCAAGAATCAATTTGTCTCTAATTAAACTGCTGTTTTAATGATGTGGACTACATATTGGACTACACTGGGTGATTATAGTTAATACCTTAAATTCGGACATTCAACTCGATGTATGTTTAAATATGTATGTTTTAAAGTACAACTATGGATTTATGGTAGTTAGATTTTTTTTAATAAAATCCAGATTTATCATTTATAATTTTTTGTGGTAGAAGCAGTTGCTGATATTTATGCATAAATACAGCACATCAACGATGCATTTTATACATACATGACTTAAATTTCACTTCTTCTGTGCATGTTTTTAATTTTTGATATTATTACATTTTAATAATACAAAAATGGGAGGGGGGGGGGGGGTACAAAATTTAGAAAATTTAAATATTTTATAAAAAATATTTTAACATAATTTAATACATACAGTTTAACAAAACTGCTTCACTGCGTATTTTTTCCAACAAATTATACTTCAAATGTGTATAAATGTGTGGTGTTATTTTTCAAAGTCATAAGAAACCAACAAAAATACTGAAAGTACATTTCTAAGAACCTGGCACATATTTGTAGAAGATTTATTCTTTAATTTTTTCTTGGAAACTCTTATTTGTCATTGATCAAGAAATGTCTGGACGCTGTGTGGTTCAAAACTATTCTCGTGTTCTGGAAGGCAGAAGACATTTCAGACATGTGCAGCTCCACATTTCTCTGGGTCATGGGGTGCTATCGCCTGTCCTGTCCATCCTTTCTGTCATGATAAAGAGGCTGTTCTCTCTGAACATGTGCACTGCATGCCATAATCCTCAGCAAACAAGCTGGGCTGTGTGTTTTATCCAGGGCTCATCTCTGCGTGATGGTGTGTGGCTGTGGGACGTGTCATGCTGACCTCAGTCTTGCTGGGATTGTTAAGATTGCGATCTTGTCATCAGTGTTTCTATTCCATAGCCAACATGCAGACGTCCATCAGGGATGGTGGTGACAGCATGAATATCACTTAATTTATCCTCAGATGCTCACACAGAGAGAGACTCGGAAAACTGGTAGCCCAAAAAAATATTAAAAAGCTATAAGCTACAGTAAAGCTATAAGTCGAGATATTTAAATACCAGAGCAGAGTGTGTGTCATTTTAAGAAATGTGCAATATGCAACAGTTTGCCACAGAAAATTATTTTGAATCATCCTAGTTATAAAAAAATACAATGGATTTTTTTATTTTGTTAAAACAAGCAAACAAACAAACAACAACAAACAAACAAATGGAGTAGAAGTAAATGGGGCCAAGCAACATATTTACATTATTTTAAGCAGCAGTTTATGAGCATCAGTGTTCAAATGAGCTAGAGTGTTATCTACAGTCTTTCATTAGAAAAAAAGTTACTTGTTGCTGAGAACAGCCAAAGTATAAAAAATGCATTCAGTGTGACCAGCTGTATGCAACAGAATTGAATTAAGGATGTTTGAAATTAAATTTTGGCTTAAATTCGGGAACTAAAATGAAATGTCAAACATAGCTTAAAGTGCCCCATCAGAGTCAGAGCCCATTCCACCAGAGGCATCTCCTCTTCATGGGCATGGTCCAGCGGGGTGTCAATTTCAGACATTTGTGAGGTGGCTGGCTGGTCCTCGCCATCCGCATTTGTAAGGTTTTACAACCTGGATGTCCCCGCCTTGCAGGCCAGAGTCCTCTCTGCTTAAGTAGCAATCTTCCGAATTCATTTGACCAACATTGTTCAAGCCCCTCTTTTGCTTGGTCTGTCCATAACTATATGGACGCCTGGTATCACTTACGAGACGACACCCAGGCCACGGATGACCCTCAAGGCTATTGGTAGTAGTTATTAATTGAAAGAAAGCTGAAATTAAATAACATTTCAGTTTAAGATTATAAACTTACATTTAAAAACAATTGTAAGTTGTTTGTTTAAAAATAAACAAAATCAAAATAGAATTATATATTAAAAATGACAAAACCACATAAAATTACTAAAACATACTAAAATTAAAAGGACAATTAACATATGAATATAAGCTAATTAAAAATATTCACAAATACTAGTATTTCAATGAAACTGACAATCAGCGCATCTTGAGGTGGGACCTGATTTTATCACTTGATGTTTTATTTTTACTTTACATCAAGTATTGGAGACAAATCTCATAGACTTTAGTCAGTTTAGATGCTACTGTATATTGCATTTAGCACAGAAGGAAATGAGACTGTGAAAGATAGACTTACAATGGTACGCACATGTATACAGCTCCCAGATCACGTAATTTCCACAACTTTCAAAACTTTTTTTTGTCTACTGAACGTCTTTTGGAAATATTTTTAATCAGCTGAACAATCGGTATGTTGTAAAACAACGGTACAATCAATTGAAAATACTGTACTCTTATCTCTCACAGCCTTGTTTTCATTCCTGTCAAAAATTAAATATGGCACTGACCAAGGACTAGAGGTTTGCTAAAACAACACCCACGTAGCTATTTGTGTGTTTACATTTCCCAATAGCAAAAAAAGATAAAGCAATTTAAGATGAACAACATGTTGTTACATGTTGATGAAAGACTGTAAGGGTTAAAAAGGCTGATTTTCATGTTGACTCATGTTGGCTAATAATAGCACTGCTACTTTATGTTTGTTAAGTTGTATTGAAAACAGAACGTTCATTTAAAGCATGAGGTCCTTCTTCTAGTATAGACTAGCTTACTGCTTGTAAAACGTTGCACTAAGTATAGCTCATCAGGTCTTGAGACAGAATCTAAACTATCTCAGGGGAAGAGAGGACCGCCAGCTCCAGGTGTTTGCAAGTAAAGAATCAATCTCAGTCTTTTCTAAGAAGCATTTCACCAGATTTCACTGCAAGAACTCAAGAGGTCACCGTCAGACAAAGGGGTTAATTCCCTGCCAGTGTTTTGTTGATCATTTCACAATTTGTCAACGACAAGCATGTCTATGTGTGGACGCCGGTTTGCGGATACACCTGGGTATCATTAAGAGAGAAGCGGAGACCCACATTGGAGACGGCCATTCATCTTCTCACAGACCCGCTGCCTTTTCCTGCTCCAACACGGGAGCAAAACTCCAGAGTCCAGCTCAGCCTGAGACCCACTGACAAAAAGCCTACGCCTCACAGCTCCGGATGAACCTTCTGATCTTCATTAGAACAAAACTTCATCCTCTTCATCACTGTCACAGTCTTTCAGTGCTCTCCACATCACAGCCGTCAGTGGGGAATCTGTAGCAGTGTGGTACCGGAGGCCCCACAGAGCTGTCTTTTTCTGCTTGTCTGAGCTCTATCTCTCATTTGTCTTCTTCTTTCTTTTTATTGTAATGTGTGTTTTTTTCCTCTCTCTATTTTCATACTGTTCCACTATTGTTAAATGAAATGCTTTCAGAGTATTTTTTGAAAATGGATTGCTTTAGATGGAGCTAAATATATTTAACTACTTAAGGAAAAAATATCATAGGAGTGTCCTAGTTAAGAAAATTCCCACATTACACTGTAACACAATCATGTGTTGGAGAGTTCATATAAGGCCAGAGAGAAATATGTGATAGTACAATTTTTTACACATATATATATATATATAATTTCCTCAAAAATATAGTTAGAGTAGCACAACGGTTTATAATAATATTAAATTGTTATTTTAAACACAACATACAAATATAAGAAACTTATAATAGCAATACGTGTTTTCATTTTCCAGCAAAATCTGCATATTTGAATGATTTCCGAAGTATCATGTGATGCTGATTCTGAAAATTCTACGTGTTATCACAGGAATTAATTACATTTAAAAATATATTCAAATAGATTTGTAATTATTTTTAATATATATATATAAAAAAAAAAATCTTTGTATCATATTTTTTTCGAATAAATGCAGCTTAGATTATTATAGATAAAGAAAGCTTGTTTTTCTCCATACGAATCAGTAGCTGAAACTCAAGATGCCTGTGCTTTGCGTTGTTTATGAATGCTCAAATCAGTAAAACGGAGAAAAAACAAAGACGTTTTATCGTGTTTACGAAAATGTGTTGTTCATAAGGAGGGGAAAGTCAAGAAATTGACTGAAAAACACAGGAAAAAGTGGCTTGTAAACCTGCGTACGTTGTCGGGAGGATCCGATCTGATAATGCTGATGTGTGCAAATGGTTAAGATAAGATATAAGATATTAAGATATTAATACAGATATAAATAGATAATCCAGGGCTGCCACCTCAAGCATTTAGCGTGAGACAGTAGAATTCAGAATTCACTCAATGCTAAACGCCATGGGTAGACACAATGTAAATAAGATATTATTTGCAGTTCAGAGATCTTTATTGATTATAATGGAACATTGTGAGATTGCAAAAAATTTAAGCGAGTGTCAGATTTTTTGTGATTATATACAAGTACTATTTATTCACTGTCTAGGCTATAAAAAATTCAGAATTTTAATAAGTTTTGCTTTACTGCTAAGACCAACGTACACAAACCATGTATGCAGCAAAGTGTCAGGAGCATAGAGCTGTAAAAAAGAGGATGAGATGGACGACAGTCCATACTGTACTGGTGTAGGTGCTATAACAAGAGAAAGGTATATAAAAAAAAATAAAAAAAATGTTACGTGATCCTTGTGTTATAAAGAGGAGTGATTCTTTTACTAAATTGAAATACTTGCATGCCATTGAAGCGATGGATATAGGCTAGGTAACTTACCCTCACTGCAAATAAGCTAATATTGAAATAATATTTATATGAGGGATGTGGGATATTTGTCAACTCCTGAAACTTTGCTGCATGTACAGGGTTTGTAGCCGTGGGTCCTGTTAGCAGCACTTAAAACAACTTTTATTTAAATTTTGATTTGATTATAGCCTAGAAAATGAGCAAAAAGCACTTCCATGTAATCACTAATGCTTTTATCGCAATCTCACGGTTCCTTTATAATTAGTGAAGCTCTCTGAACTGCAAATAATATCTTATTTGCATCCTTTGTCTACTTGTGGCTTTTAGCATTGAGTGAATACTGGCTGTGTCACCTTGTATCTATTTATATTTGTATTTATTAATATATTATTATATCTTATCTTAACCATTTGCACACATCAGCATTATCCGATCAGATCCTCCCAACCACAGATGCAGGTTAACAAGCCATTTTTTCAGTTTTTCAGTCAATTTCTTGACTTTTCCCTCCTTATGAACAACACATTTTCGTACACGATAAAAAGGTCCTTGTGTTTCCTCCGTTTCATCAAAATCACGCGTTTGTAAACAACCTGTTGACCTATCGGTAAGCCCCACCCCCCTTAGTTACTGTTGCTCTCTCGGTCAAACAAAAGTTGCTCACTCACTGTCTTACAATGACACCTGCAGTGTGAAAACCTTGTCCCATGATGCACAATTGCAGAATTTTGGACACAGAATGCCACCAAATGGGAATTCAATATGCCATGGAGGGATTTATTAAATATTTTATAATAGATATGGTGGGTAACTCAAAGCGAGAGTTTACAGATCAAAATGCAAGTGGGAGAAGTCTCATATTATGCTTATCCCGATCGCGGATGACAACATGCACGATCAATACTGTTTATGTATAACAGGGTATGATTAAATGAATGTACATTTTACCAGTTTAATACGGCGCGGTACTGAAATGTAGACCTTCATTTATGTGTTTTTCACATACACTGTACAATTCGCGAGAACAGTCAGCCATTTCTATCAGTAAGTCCCTCCCCTCGAATGCAGATTAGCCAATGGCAATCGAGTATTAGTTGCACGGGGAGCGGTCGCGGAACTCGGACATCTCGGACATCCACGAGGTCCTGACTCTCAGTGGTCATTAAAAATCCCATGGCACGTCTCGTAAATAGTAGGGGTATAACCCGGTATCCTGGCCATATTCACACCACTGGCCCTTGTCATTCATGGCCTCCTAATAATCCCCATCCACTTGATTGGCTCTTTGACTCTCTCTCCTCTCCACCTGTAGCCGGTATGTGGTGAGCGCACTGGCGCCGTTGTCCTGTGGCAGCGGTCAAATCATCCAAGTGGACAAGCTGCACACTGGTGGTGGTTGAGGAGAGACCCCCCACATGATTGTAAAGCGCTTTGGGTGTACAGCAATACACATTATATGCAAAAAAAGCGTTATATAAAGGCATTATTCATTCATTCATATAAATGAATGAAATGTTCTCTTTTTATGTGTAATACCTCAATGTGTCCTATTTGGTCTTATCTCTCTAAAAATATGGTGCAAATCTAATCAAATAAATCTGTGCGACACTCAAATGAAATCATTAAAGAGAAACTGTGGTACGTGCAATACACTTGTGATATTGTTTCCGTTAGTGACCTGTGGAAATTAAGCCTTAATGAAAACCAAAACTGATTTCATTGCCGAAGTAAATGCATTCACATCATGCATAATGCAATCTTCTCTGTTAAATTGCACTTTTACACTTGGCAAGCCTAATATTAAACAAATAATTACATTTATCTCCAGATGGCACAATTATTTGTAAGGTTTTTCAATCTAAACTGTGTGGATATACATTTACTAATGAAAGGGGCCATCCATGATTTCATCACCTCCTCATACACCTCTGGAAAAAAAAGGCACCGGAGCAGACCGCACCCCGCTCCGAGAAACCAATCATCCAGCCGCGAGGGCTTGGGACTGGGCGGTCTGTTGACCTCCACCCCCGATACTCACGGCTGCCCGGGCAAGCATGGCTGTCAGCTCTGGGTCCGGTGCGGCGGTGGCGACAACACCCGAGGGGGGCAGCCCCACCGCACCTTCATCCTCAGAGGACGTGAACCCATCCCCGATGCTGTGATCGACATCCTATCCACGGATGGCGTACCGAATGAAATGCTGGGCGCCCGTGGGGACGGACCAGCGAAATCACCCGGGAACCAGACGGGATGTTCACTGCATGAGGAGTAAGAGGTCTGTGGGGGCGTGCCCGGCGGAGAGGCTCTTACGGTCACCCTCAGACCTCCCAGAGCGCCAGCCGGTGGTTCTCTGCTCGAGCCAGAGAACCGAGCACGGGTGGCGGCAGAGGGTGCCAATCCTTTCAGAAAGGAAAGGCGAGATCGCAGCGAAGTAATGCTCATACGCCCACAACAGGCGCATGAGTCATCCACGAATGCATCTTCAGCGTGTTGGAAGCCCAGACACTGGAGACAAGGATCGTGTCCATCATCCGCAGACAGGGAACGACTGCAACCAGAAGGACACGGACGAAATGGCATCTTGAAAAAGACGCGATCGTCCGTGATTTGCTCTTTTAGAATTTGCTCTTTTACTTGAAGTGCCCAGGGGAATCGCTGCTGAGAGGGACTCCACTGACTGCACCGTGACGCCAGACGCCAACCAGGAACAAATAAGAGATGAAAGGCTTATGGAGATCAGCACACTTCTCATCTACTCGGCTCCGAAGCAAAAATCTAATGAGTGGATGCAGCTGTCGCCCTTTTACACCCGTATGCACGGGGAGTGGCTCAGGTATGCGAAATCCACAAGCCAATTTCAATGGCGTTTTTCTTAAGTCAGAGATGATCGGGGCTTCCAGGTAAATCCCCTATGTCATCACGACATAAATCGTAGTGACCGACAGATAGGGAACACTTTATTCATCACTATATAGTTTATACTACTACTACTAACTTTTTAACGTTCTTATTAGTTAATAGTTAATATATTTACTAACATCAACTAACAACAAGGCATTTGTTTCACTATTTGATTAATATTTGTAAATATTAGTTAATAAACTAACAACAGTTCAATGTAATTTAATGTTAACTCATGTCCATTAAATAATATTAATATATACAACTTTTTATTTTATTAAAGTTCTATTGTGACAACTCTCAGTGAGCTTAGCATAGTAATATACATGATAATACATATGTGTTTGGTCTTGGCGGAATAAATGCTATATGCAAGACCTGCTACTGCCAATCCATCCACAGACATGCTGCTGTGTGCATGTAAGAAATACTCATGATACATATAGAACATATATGAAATAACCCCCCACATATAACATACATGAATCACCCCGTAACAGATTTAGACAGGTGGAGCTGGTGAAGGTGAAGGGTTTCTGAACCATGCTTTACTAGCCAAGTATCTGAATGCTGAGCAGCAGCTCACTGGCTGTTGATGTGAAAATAAACCAATTAGTTATTAAATATTGAAATTAACATTAACTGAGATTAATAAATGCTTTAGAAGCATTTTTATTTTCATTGTTAGTTCATGTTAACCAATGTTAACAAATGGAGCCTTATTGTAAAATGTTAACAATGATAGTTATTGAATTAGTTATCTACAATATGTGGATGGATGATATTCGCTTGAAAATCTGAATTCTTAAATCGTTTATCTTCAATGAAAATAATTAATGTTGTGCAACACTAAGCTCTTTTAACAATTTTAGTTTTTCCCCAGGCTGATTACTCACTAAAAATTCCCAGAGATCACATTTTCAGACCATTGCAAGTCTCACTTTTGTGTAATAAAGTGGTTTAATATAAGGTTGTTTGCTTACTTTTTTTACTTTTCTTCCCATTAACACCATTATAATGTTCATTCAGACTCATTCACGAACACAGAACATGCACAGACACAAACTGCATGAAAAGAGCTGTATACGGACCAGTAAACTCCTGTACATGCCACAGAATTTCGGACAAATCGGGGAGTATTACTAACCCGGCAACGGAAATACCATGGGTCCATATACTTCAAGATACGTACCAATTCGGATGTAGGTTACTGACATATTCTTCCGTGCAACAACCATTTGTTGCCATGGTAAGTATACCCCTAAATGAAGGGTGTGTTCACACCTTTGTCTCACTGTGCCCTCCCTTTTTGGTCATTCAAGTTAAACTGAATTGGTTGATTTGAAAGTAAACCCAACCCCTAAACTCAACCCCTCAAAAGTAATTTCATTGGTAAACTTGTGATTTAACCCACCCAAAACCTTTGCAGAACAAACACTTTATTTGTTACATTTAGAATACATCTCTCCCAAAAACCTTACAGGTGAATGATGGGATTGGTTGCTGACCAGGTGGGCTGATTGATTGTCTGTATTTATTAGGGGAAAATAGTAACCAAAACATAAAAACAGCCAGAAAATATTTTAACAGAACTTTGTTTATACAGTAAATAGCACATTAAATGAAGTGTCCCAGTATTCCTCACTGTAGAACCTGTGTGCATTCACATTAACAACATCTTCATCATCTTACATTTAGCTCCACCATTTTTGTCCTCCACAATGCTCTTTCTGGGTTTGTCTCGGTTAACCTCGTCTTCTGCAACTGCAAAACAACAATAATGTTGAAAATAATCACTACAGGATAATAGCCTGTGTAAGAAGTTACATCATGTCAATTTTTTAACTTATTGTAGTCTGTCTTTGGCTTTTTTGCTACAACCGCGATTGAGTGTTTCAGCTGGGCCTTTCTAGAGTGAAGCTAGGAAAACTTCTTCCTCATAGCCTCATCATAATTCCTGCAGGATACCTAAAAGACATAAAATGTGTTCCGTAAAGGAGAATATTTAATTGGATAGGTGAAACAATACAAAAATAGAAAACACATTGCAACAACCTTCTGAACTTATGTTACCATTTATAATCTCTGAAAAGGAGCTAAAGCAGTCTTCTGTAATGCCACTTCGGCATGGAGACACACAGAGAATTAAAACAGACAGTATTAATTACTCTTCATCCTCTCACTGCAAAAAGTGAGATGGTCACCTGACCTACGTCACTAACTCCAAGTCTCCTCTCTGTCTGGATATAAAGCCCCTCCCCCCAGAGCACCCATTTTTCATTGGAGAACAAAGGGACTCAATCTACATAGATCATTTCGAGAAGATCCATAGTGGCCGTAGCCATTAAAATGGTGTACTCAAAGAAATATATATATATATATATATATATTAATTATATTAATGTTGTACTCTGCCTTTCATATGCTTGGTATGAATGCGATTATTTAGAATGTGGAATGCTTTAATTGTACCTTATAGGGTATCCCATGCTATTTTTCTTAATCTATATCGGATTAATGTTCTCTGTAAAGTTACAGTAAACAAGTAACTTGTTTAAATTCATAGAGACTGTCATGATTATTTTGAATCAATGGTACAACAGATTTGGTGATAACTATAAATGGGTAAACATGTGATAACACTGTACATAAGTATTACAATGCTTTAAAAACGCAAAAATCGGAGACTTCCGTGAAAACACGAGGACACCACGTGGGACAAACAAAAGATTCGGCCTTCAGAAACTTAAGTCAACGTAAGTATTTCAAACACAGTTTCTATCCTAACTGAACTGGTAATTGATCTGAATGCAGAAAAGGGCAGCGTCTCTTTCGTGATCTTCTTGGTGGTTTCAGTTATGAAATAGCAAAGAGGGCTAGTTTTAACTTTCCTCTGAGGGTACTCGCAAAACTCCCGTATGTATGTTTATGTGTTTTAGTACGTTAGTCCATGTATCGTAGAATAGCAGTTAGCAAATGAACCTTGTTTCATTTATAAAGAACTATGTCTTGAGATGTGATTTTCTAGTTCAAGCTTAATGCCAAAAAGATTGTGTTACCTCCTCAAATGGTATAAAACCCTTTATTTTGTTTATCGTTGGCCACGAAAGCAAAATAAACTAAATTGTTAAATATATACTGATGTTAGTGGTCGTTGGACGAATCGTTAATACAGTATAAATCACAAGTCAAAGATTAATATTACTTTAAACAAGCAATATTTTATCTGTAAGCTAATGATTCCCCGGAGCTGAAATAATAGCTTCATAGATTTGTTACACTTCGGTGTAGAATACTGTAGAAAAGTGGAAACATTATCTGAGAAAACAATACAGCATAAATATATTTGACGTGAAATATATATTAGTTTTACACAATATTAATAATTAATCTTACCTGGTTTGTGCATGCTGTTCAAGTGGATTCTTTCCAGATCTGTACAAACTTACAAATGTTTCAGTCTGTAGCTGTGGGTGTCCTCAATAAGTGTGACTTGAGATCAGGTCAATCACAAAAATTTCAGCCGGGAGTGGGGTGTGTGTGTGTGTGGGAGGGGATAATTTATGAAGAGTTAGATATTTTGGAGACCTGCTTTCTGAAACTTCTCTGGCTTCCTCTTTTCCTCCCTCCCTCCAGGACCTTAACTGGTCATTAACATATGGAAGGTTTGACAGCCACCAGTCCCCACAACTAGCAGTGTTTCAGTATGTGATTTATGGCATCAATCACAGCCGAGCATAACCAGTCATATCTCGATGGAGGCATTTCCTCCGCTTACATGAATTTCCCCCATTTATTCTCAATTACCCCCCACTAAACTCATCAAACTCCAGAAACAGGAACAAAACAAAATACTTTCAAAACGAAAGACAAAAATGGGAAGGAGGGACGCCGCTTACTGTTGTTGGTCCGGTCTTCTGTCACAGTATGTGGGAGCCAGGGAAACGAGGAGGTGACGAACTCTTCAAAACAGAGACTTTATTTAAACAAACTCAGGGAACGCTGAAGACACGAAAGGGCAAACACCAAATGACGACTGAGAACTGACACAGGCAGGGAAGCAGGGAACTAAGAAAAACTAAGAAAAAATTGATAATTAATGACACAAGGCTGGGGACTAATAAACTAATCACACGGAACGAGGACAGGAACTGAAACTAACCAAATATGGGCACAAGAGGGAGGGAAACACACGACATAGGGAGACAGGACTGATAATATCACTATAGTTGGTATAGTAAGACTGGTGGTCTTTTGCTGGGGGCTTTTACCCTACATTTTACATTTACATTTAGTCATTTAGCAGACGCTTTTATCCAAAGCGACTTACAATTGGGGAATACATAAAGCGATTAATCTTGAAGAGGCAAACAGACAGAGGAAGTGCCCCTAACACCAAGTCTTAGGCATTGTTCAAATAAAAAAAAAAATATTTATTTTTTTATGATGAAGTCAAGTAGTGTTGAAAGAGATGAGTTTTCAGTTGTTGCTTGAAGGTTGACAGTGATCCAGCATTCCGGATGGGGGTGGGAAGATCATTCCACCAGCCAGGAATGGTGAACGAGAATGTTCTGGAGAGTGATTTTGAGCCTCTCTGTGATGGTACCACGAGGCGTCGCTCACTAGCAGATCTTAGACTTCTGGAAGGGATGTAGATTCTTAATAATGAGTGGAAGTAGGTGGGTGCTGACCCCGTGGTTGTTTTATATGCAAGTATCAGTGTCTTGAACTGGATGCGAGCTGCATCTGGTAGTCAGTGCAAGGAGACAAAGAGAGCTGTGACGTGTGCTCTTTTGGGTTCGTTGAATACCAGTCGTGCTGCTGCATTCTGAATCATTTGTAGAGGTTTGATTGTGTTTGATGGAAGTCCAGCCAGAAGAGCATTGCAGTAGTCCAGCCTAGAAATGACAAGGGCCTGGACAAGAAGTTGTACAGCATGCTCTGTCAGAAAGGGCCTGATCTTTCTAATGTTGTGAAGTGCAAACCTGCAAGATCCAGCTGTCTTTGCAATGTGCTCTTTGAAGGTCAGCTGGTCATCAAAGATTACACCAAGATTTCTGACCGAAGCTGATGGGGTAATTGTTGATGAACCCAACTGAATCGTGACAGGGAAGACAAGAAGCTCAGTCTTTGCCAAGTTGAGCTGTAGGTGATGTTCTTTCATCCATGCTGAGATGTCTGCCAAGCAGCCTGAGATCCGTGCAGCTACCGTTGGATCATCTGGTCGAAATGAGAGATAGAGCTGTCTGTCATCAGCGTAGAAATGGTAGGAGAAGCCATGTGCCTTTATGATGGGACCCAGTGATGTAGTGTATGTGGAGAAGAGGAGGGGTCCAAGAACCGAGCCATGGTGAACCCCAGTGACCAACTGATGAGCTTTGGATACCTCCCCTCCCCAGGCCACCTTGAAAGATCGACCAGTGAGATAGGATTCAAACCAGCGAAGTGGAATCCCAGTGATGTCCAGTGATGAGAGGGTGGACAGGAGGATCTGATGATTGACAGTGTCAAAAGCGGCAGACAGATCCAGCAGAATGAGGACTGATGATTTGGAATCAGCTTTTGTAATTCGCAGGGCTTCAGTGACGGAGAGTAGCGCAGTCTCAGTTGAATGGCCACTCCTGAAACCTGATTGTTTAGGTTCCAGTTTGTTGTTCTGTGAAAGAAACAATGAGACCTGGTTGAAGACAACTCGTTCGAGCGTTTTGGCTATGAATGGAAGGAGAGAGACAGGTCTGTAGTTTTCTATAAGATAAGTGTTTAATGTAGGTTTTTTGAGCAGTGGGGTAACCCGAGCCTGCTTGAATGCAGTGGGGAAGATGCCTGTGAGGAGAGATGTGCTGATAATGTGTGTGAGTGCTGGTAAGAGTGTGGGAGAGATTGCTTGGAAAAGGTGCGAGGGGATTGGGTCTAGAGGACATGTTGTAGGATGGCTGGAGAGGAGACGTTTGGATACTTCCGCCTCAGTGAGGGGACAGAAGGAGAAGATGGGAGTTTGAGCAGTGGATCTAGTTGGTTGGAGGTCCTGTGTGAGTGAAGGTGAAAACTGACTACTGATTGTTTTAGTTTTGTCTGTAAAAACCCTAAACCTATGTTAACATGCCTTCTATTCAAAACAAACATCTTCAACCATTTAGTTGTACACTAATTATGCTGGCCCATCAATTTTCAGCAAAATATACTGAATATTGATGGAGCAACATAATTTATCTATAAGGCAAATGTATTTAGATTTTCCTCAAGTTTTTTTAGCACCATTCTATCCTACTTGATATGATGTTTACTTTTTAAAATAAATGAAGTCAGACGTCAGGTTAGATGTGGCTCTGCGGGAAATAAATGTTGCCAAGATACAGTAATTAGACTGAAACCGCACATGGGATGAATGCCTATTAGATCTATTAGATTACACATTGGATTCCAGGAACAGTTTGAGGCTTATTGAAGCAGATGAGCTGCCATTCCCACCTCCTGACACCAGCGTAAATTTGCTTCCAAGTCAGGCTGTATTTTGCATAGTCCACATCTTAAAAAGGCAGAGTTTGGTGAAAAGCCCAGTGTAAATATGAATTATTATATCCCATTAATGAAAGTCAACATTAAATCAATCCAAGTAAGACATTGCCTTAATGAGGGAGGTCTGTGCAAGCTTAGTCTATTCAGCTTTTATTAGAAATGCTGGCTTACGGATTGGGTTTCAAGCTACAAACTCAACAACAAATATAATTGCAATCCCCAAAACTGGGAGTAAAGGCCATAATCTGCGTATTAGCCGAATACAAATGTATAGATGTGAATTCAATTAGCTGAGAACTGTTGTCAGACTGCATATTGTACATTTTGTAATTACATTGTGTTCAACAAATTTTATTTTAATTGATTTATCTATTGGGGGCGCAACTGTGCCCTCTCATTATCGGACAGGGGCCAGATGGAAACAAATGCTGATGCTTTAGTTTCAAATGGAGCAGATTCATTAACACCCATAGTATAACGAGATGCTCACTGGCTGCTCTTTTCACACTACACAGACTGTGTCTAACTCACATCAATATAGAAGATTAAACAGATGGTCTGTGGGTGAGAATGAAGTGCTTTCATAAGATGCACTGATCCAGTAAAATGCATTGTAATGTCACACTCGGATAAAAACAAAATAAAACATGTAATGCTATAGTCATTTGCACAGTATTTGGGTCAACTACATAATAATACAACAATAAAATGTACCCTTTGCATTTGGTTTTGAAGAGATTGCATACCATTTTCATGATTAAAAAGATTAAAATGAATGACTGTAAAAATGTAATGCAAGGTAACCATTTTGTAACTAGTATTAATATTTTTACACATCCTTATTTATTATTATTTTTAAAAATGTGTTTAATTTCGTCAAGGTAAAAAAAAAGATATTCAAATTAAATACATATAATGAATTATTCATTCATGAATATCAAACGTTTCTACTATTCTTGTATTGTCATAAAAAGTTGAATTAATTTATTAAAAGACGTTTGACCTTTCTTTCTTTCTTTCTTTCTATACAACTTTACCTTGGTGGACAAAATGATTAAAACATCCACATTAGATAGATATGGTAACCCCCAAAAAAGAGACTTTAAAATATCATGTGGTATATGCAATTATATTGTTTGATCTTTGAAAATATTTGTCTTTAAATGCAAGATAATTAAAGTGTACCTGAAGTATACTTGCAATTGTTCCACTTTAACGCAATCAAATATACTTCAGTATATCTTTAGTTGTACTTCAACACGACTTCCACAGAATTAAAGTGCATAAATAATTAGTTGTTCCATATTAGCAGACTTTAAGTATACCAGTTTAGTATACTAAAAGTACAGTTGCAGGGCATTTTTATTAAGTACATAAACATGTACATGTATCAGTAGTGTTTGTTTTTATTTTAAAGAAGCTTTATTTTTTTTACCTTACATAGAACAAAATATATCAAAGCGCACCTGCTGAAAATGACAGTCTGGTGTTTTTTTACTAGCAGGAAAGCATGTTATGTCATTGTGCTCTTCTGCAATGAAAGGCTCTTTCTGTCATCTTTGCTGATAGAGGAAGATTGAAGGTGGGAAGGTTTGTGTCCTGGGTCTCTTTGCTCAGATGGAATGCCCCCCACCTGCTGTTATATCTATTACATGAGCAGAAGATGTGCTCTTCTGTAATCAGTAGTAGAGCAGCTTCTGAGCTGAAATTGAAGCTAACCAGAGCCGGCCATTGGTGTGATGATTCAATGGTCAGTGTGACATGTTTTAAAGTGCCCCAGCTACATGTGCTGAGGCTCAAGAGGCTAATGGCCTATAATTGCAAGATAGGTTTTATTTTGTATCGGAGCACAAGCAAGTTAAGTTTTGCTCTACAGAGAAAATAATTATTTGGCTGTAGATTCTGCGTTAACATTTAAATAGCAATTAATCTACACACAGAGGCTGCTTAGAGCAGGAACATTCCCAGTTCATTTCTGTCTCAATAAATCTGTCAAGCAGAGACCTGGTATCAAAAGGTAAGAACATGTTGTTACGGATTGACTCACAGAGACAAAGGGAGATGGTAATTAGTGACGTTTAATGACAGTAACCAGATGAACAGCAGGAAGCAGGTGAGTAATGGGTATGATGATACTTCTACGGGTAATGAGCAGATCAGACCGGTGGTATCCTTCAGTTCCAGGAACCACCGCGGGGAGTCCTGGACTGGAGCAGGAGGATGTATACCACCGTGGGGAATCCGGGACTGGTGCAGGAGGACGGATGGACGATGACAACACGCTGGGGATGACACAGAAGGTTAGTGAAAGATTCAATATAACACAGTCAAGGGAGAGAAGCAGTGAGTGAGTCCAATGGTGTCTGAACAAGACTGGACAAGGAAGTGCTCTGGTGCTGGTGCTTATGAATGCTGGGTGCTGATTGATGAAATGACTTGCAGGTGGTGATGATTAGTATTCGGATGAATTGGTGAGCTGTGATTGGTTGAATTGGGGAACCGGCTGTTCTGTGTCACATGTTTTATCTTAATTTAATATTTTTTTGTCTGCAGTGTTGTTTTGGACTCCACTGACTGTAATTCTAAACTAAACTAAACAGACAAAACGGTCTTAAAGTATCTTTACTTGCGTTCAGATAAGAAATTAACACCACTTTGGAACAACAAGAAGGTGAGTAAATTATGAAATAATTTTCATTTTTGGGTGACCTATCCTTTTAAGTTTGATCTTTAGGCACCCTATACAAATCAAAGTAGATTCAGTTGTGAAAGTTTCTGGTAAATTCATTGCACTTGACACATTTTGATTTTCAAGCTGTCGGGAATAATCTGTAATTTTATTCTTGATATTTTGTGACTTTTTCTTATCTAGGGCCATGAGCATGCATGCAAAGTCAGGATACACTGATGTGTTTTGAAATGCACACAAATAATTTACTGATGATTTTGATGTTCAAGGGTCAATTTGACCCACATTTTGTTTTGTTTCAAGGCAACTGTACAGCCCCAAATTAAATATATTTAAATATATTTTGTATATGTTGTTATGTTGGTATTTTACTACTCTTGAAAGGGGAACAAAAGCCTTTTCTCATTATTTTCAGTGCTGAAAAAGACTTAAAAGAGAGCTATAATGTATATTTTCAATGTATATGAAATACTATTTAACTTGTGGTATTTAAAAATGTGGTTCATAAGCAAACTTTGTTTAGGCATTATACAAAAACTAGCCACCGGATGCCATTCAAACTACATTGATTCATTGATTTTTATGACATTTTTCTGTCACAAATGTATATTTATTCTATCGCAAAATAACCACCAAATATGGAATCTTAAGACTCAGACCTTTCCAACGATATGCATGTTGTCAAGATTATAAAAAGTTTTAAATCTAAAAGACTATAATACATTTTGTAAAATAACACCCCCCACTAAGGAGGAGGAGCCCGCTAAAAGGGTTTAAAGTACCATTTCCCTATTAACGCAATGTCCGATTTCAAAATGGTTTTCACAGGATACATTTTGAGGTTATATGCTGTCAAATGTTATATAATTTATTATGATTACTAAAACATGTTATAAGGAAAAATTAAACTGAAATTTTTTTTGTGACAGAGGTCAAGACTCCTATTATGAAGTAGTACAGGTACAATAATAATAAAAAAACTTATTTTTAATATAACTTAAATGTAACTTATTTCAACAAGTTAAACTTTCATATATTTTAATTCATTACATGTAAAGCAAAACATTTCAATAGTTTTTTGTTTTAATTATGATGATAAGAGCTTACAGTTCATGAAGGTCAAAAATCAGTATCTAAAAATATTATAATTTTTACATTTGAGTTTCAATAAATTACCATCCATACAGTATAAATTGTGGGTATCTCTTGTTCTTTGAAACCACGATAATGGGTAACACTGCTGACTTGGCAATGGTCCAGAAGACGATCATTGACACCCTCCACAAAGAGGGTAAGTCACAGAGGGTCATTACTGAAAGGGGTGGATGTTCAAGGAGTGCTGTATCAAAGCATATTAAATGCAAAGTTGAAGTCCTTTGTCCTTCCTGAAAGGAAGAAATTGGGTAGGAAAATGTGCACAAGTAACAGGGATGACTGCAAGTTTGAGAATACTGTAACAAATCTATGAAGCTATTATTTCAGCTCTGAGGATTTATTAGCTTACAGATAAAATATTGCTTGATTAAAGTAATATTAATCTTTCACTTATGATTTATACTGTATTAACGATTCGTCCAGCGATCACTAACATCAGTATATCTTTATCAATTTAGTTTATTTTGCTCTCGTGGCCAACGATAAACAAAATAAAGGGTTTTATACCATTTGAGCGAGGTAACGTGGTCTTTTTGGCATTAAGGTTGAAATACTTGAAAATCACATCCCAAGAGACAATTCTTTATAAATGAAACAAGGTTTATTGCTAACTGCTATTCTAACATACATGGACTACTTAAAACCAAACACATAGACAACACATAACATACACACACCCACACATTAAGAGCTCTACGGTTTAACGTTAGAAGAAGAGTTAAGGTAGCACACTTTGCTATTTCATAACTGAAGCCACATAAGATCACGAAAGAGATGTCACCCTTTTCTGCATTCAGATAAAAAAGCGTTGTTGGGCTGCTGGTTCGGTGTTAAGGCTTTAGGAAGTCTTGAGTTCGCTTAGCTATCTTCCTCAGGTCGATGTTTAAGGCGAGGGTCCAGCACAAATGGTGTTTCCGGTTCGTCAGCGAGCAAGCTAGTTGAAGCGTGAGGATGAAAGAGAGCGATTTTCGAACCTGGCGGCTGAACCAATCACATTGTTCTTGTGGGGTGGAGCCTCACCCATGTCTTTGGGGCGTACCGTAATGAAAATTCCATGTGTCGAACAATAAGCGTTTTAATACTTGTTTAAAGTGTTATCACATGTTTACCCATTTATAATTATCACCAAATCTGTTGTACCATTGTTTCAAAATAATCATGACAGTTTCTGTGAATCTAAACACCACATTTGGCACACAAAGTGCATATACTACACAGTTTAAGGCATAGATTAAAACATTTCGCATTTCCTAAATAATTCACATTCATACCAAGCATATGAAAGGCAGAGTGCAACATTAATATCCATATGTTTCTTGCGTAGATGGTTTTAATATTCAAGGCCATTAGAGTTATTCTCGAAATCCTCTCTGTGGATTAAGTCTCTTTGTTCTCCGAAAAGCGCGCACTCTGTGCTGGATGAGGAGGGGAGGGGCTTTATATCCAGACAGAGAGGCGCCTTGTTGGGAAAGGATGACAAATTATTGAAAAAGCTGCTGTTTTCAATGGTCTTGTGTGTCTTCATGCCTAGCTGGCATTACAATACTGTCAAGCAAAGCCGATTCAAACACTTGAGAGAGCTTCACAAGGGGTGAACTGAAGCTGAAGTCAGTGTATCAAGAGACATCACGCTCAGACATCTCAGGAAAAGGGCTACCAAGCCACTTCTAAAACAGAAACAACATTAGAAGCATCTTACCGGGGCTAAGGAGAAAATTAACTGGACTGTTGCTTAATTGGCCAAAGTCCTCTTTTCAGATGAAAGTAAATTTAGTGTGGCGAGGCTAGAGACAATCAACGGGATCAGTGCTAGTGGACACTAAAGGCCCAAATACTAAAATTAAATAGAGCTTTTTAATAACCGACTACGCCACTCTGATATCACACAGAGAATAATTATGCTTTATAAGGCAAGTTATTTACACTAATGAGAACAGAGACGTGAATATCATACACATAATTCTTTATTAACAATAAAATCTCATTTAAAAATGAACATGGGCGTGCCAGACAGGACATGCCACATCAACTGATCAATTATGTGATCAGGGAAGGGAACATGGTAGTTTAACAAACGCTCAAAATAACATACAAACACACCACATTCAAGAGCTTTGGCTGAGGGCTCAAGAAAAGGGAATACCTCCACGCCCACACTCTGGAGTAACTCACACCACTGCACACAAAATCCGTGCGTCTCACTGCACACCGCACCCTGTGTTCAAACCATCACCTGTACGCAAAAACGACAGGGAGGATTCCTGGCTGGAGCCCCCAGCGTCTAGCAAAGGAAACTCACACGCACTCAAACACACTCGCACACACACAAACACTTCCACAATAAAGAAAATAATTGCAAAATAAATCCAATTAATATAAACACAAGAAAATATTGATAATAAACCAAAACACTCGCCTGGGAACAATAACTCCCATTAGTAAATAATTTCAAAACAAAGAAACAAAAAAAGGACAAATAACATCATCATTCCATTTATAAAACACAAACCATAACTATTAATCAGGGTGAACAGGCAAGGTAAAAATAAACTGTAGGACAACGGCGATTCCTCGCGTTAAAGAGGCCTTCTAAATAGAGAGCAAAAGATTTGCACGAAGGATCTCAAACACTTTAAAAGGAGAAACACAATGGTTAATACCCACGAAATGCCCAATGTCTCGACCCAATCAGGAAAAACTTACCCGACGATGGAATCAGTCAATCGCTCGGAACGAACCACTTTTAGATGGTTTGGTTTACTTTAATCCCACAGCGCCGCATAAATGAGTTCACACATGCCTGCAATAAGCTAAACATCGTGCCCACTCGTCAGACCAATACCCAACCACAATTGTCACCAGCCACTGCATTACAAGCTTACCGGAGACAATCGTCATTGCAGAGACACGCAACCGCTGACACAACGCCACACTCAAATCGCCCGCACGTGGGAAACGAAAGGGAACCCCCGAGTCAACAGGAAGCAACGCGTCCTAACAGGCTGAAAGAGGCTATTTATGGCCGATCGGAAATGACGTGTCCCATCATTTAAAGGGAAATTGACGGCGGGAAATTCTAACTTAATAACTTGTATAAGCAAGCAAGCAAGCAACCTGGTGAGGAGAGCATCCGGTCACAATCTACCCCCGACATTTTCATCGTCGACCCGACGATGGATACTTTATTCCCCTAGGATTTTAATGCCAAGGTCGAAACAAGGCGACCACAGCACTGGATATCGGACTATTGCCTGTTCCTCCCTCGTGCCGTGGTCTTCCTACAGCTCGAGGGAGGCGATGAGGATTTGGATGGTGTCCTGCCATCAGCCTTCTTGTACGCCTTACCCCCGTATCCTGCTCAAGAGGAGTAGGCTCTGGGGACCGCACTCTGACCGTCCCCTCGCCTGTGGTGGGTGCTATAACCCCTGCATTCTCCTCCTCTTCTGGGAGATTGTCTGTAATGGTTTGGTCCCCTCCGGAACCTCCTACTGGGACCTCAACTCGTGGCACTGACCTCCGCCCCCCCTGAGGGGCGTCGGGTACCACTACAAACCAATCTCCGATCTCCTCCTCTTCCTCGGTGGGTGCTATTGGTCCGACCGAGTTACCTTCAGGAGTGTCAACCGAAGGGCTCCCACCCACCCAAGGTTTTATTGCAGAGCGATGTACTCGTCTCACTTTACCCAGATTGTCCACTGGAGCGATAGAATATACCTGCTCACCTGCTTTCACAATCTGGTATACTACAGGGCCCCAGAGGTCATGTATTTTATGTCTACCTCTCACATTAAAAGCCAAGAAGCACCAATTGACTCTCCGCAGGGGTTGCTCCCGGACGTGCCCGTCATGCCGGGCCTTGCGGCTCGCCCGCCGTTCTTAACTGCTCTCTCACTCCCTCAAAAGTTACTTTGAGCTTATTCTGATGTTCAAGGACCCACCGCTGCACACAGCCAGCTTCTGGTTCCTGGACTCTCCCAAGCAGAAAATCGACTGGCAGGCGTGGCTCCTGACCAAACATCAAAAGATGCGGAGATTCCCCAGTACTCTGATGTGGGGTACTATTATATGAAAATAGCACCTGGGGAAGACATGACGGCCAGTCACCCTTCTGAGAGTCGGGCAGAGAACGCAATAAATCGTGCAAGGTCCTATTAAACCGCTCGCACTGCCCGTTACCAGCTGGGTGGTATGGAGTAGTGCGAGACTTCTCTACCCCATACAAGTGGCAAAGCTGTTGGATGACCACGGCCTCAAAGTTCCGACCCTGGTCTGAATGAATACGACTCGGAACACCGAGTCGACAAAACCATTCAGATACCAGAACCTGTGCCACCGTTTCGGCCCGCTGATCTCTGGTAGCCACCCCCCACGTGTATTTAGAAAATACATCAGTCATGACCATAATGTTCTCAATGCCCGACCGGGAGGGTTCCAGAACTGTAAAATCAATGGCCAGAACTTCATTTGGCCGGGAAGCCAACAGGTGTCCCATAAAACTACTGTGTGCTGAGGGAAGGCCCTTCGCATGCTGGCACCTCTCACAGTGCTGGCACCAACGTGCAATCTCGGAGGACATGTCCGGCCAATAACACCGTTGTCGTACCAGCTGGGTAGTCCGTTCCACACCCTGGTGCCCATGCTGCTGATGTAACTGCATCAGTACCTTGTCCTTCATCGCCATCGGCAATATAACCTGCAGGGTTTCTTCCCCACCGTCTGAGCGTCTCACACGACGGTACATTACCCCATCCTGCTCCACCAAGCGGTCCCATTGCCGAAGCATCGTGACCACTGGCTTTGCTAACTGCTTGCTTTCCCCCGATGTCGGGGGTGCTTGTCGTCGCCAGAACCGTAAAAGTTCTCCGATATGTGGATCAGCCCTCTGACTGGAACACATGTCTCCCAAAGATGGGCCTGGGAACACAGTTACCTGGCTCATCTGGCCGTCCTCCCTGGGCTACTTGAGCTATCCCTCTGGGATAGCCAGCCTGAACTAGACTTTGAATGTCCTCCCTGGTGGGTGGGTTCTGTCTAGACAAGGCATCCGCGTTCCTATTGCAGCGACCCGACCTATACCTGATTTCAAAATCGAAAACAGCCAACTGGGCTGCCCAACGCTGTTCGGTGGCCCCAGCTTGGAACGTAGCTGAGAGGGTTGTTGTCTGTGAATACCACACATTTATGGCCCAACAGGTACCCCTAAATTTTTCCGTCATGGCCCACTTGAGCGCCAGAAACTCCAGTTTCATAGAGCTATAATTGTCCATCTGGCGCTCAGTGGGCCTAAGACCACGACTAGCATATGCTATTGGTCGCACCTTTCCTCCCTGCTCCTGGGACAAACCGCCCAAACCCCCATAGCTGGCATCAACCTCCAGGACAAAAGGCAAGGAGAAATCTGCATAAGCCAGCACCGGGGCCACAGACAATCGCCGCTTCAACTCCTCAAAGCTCTGTTGGCATGGCATAGACCAGGCGTCCGCAAAGTCCTGCTCTGTACACCTCCACCGTTTTGGATTTGTCAACTTTGCTACCAGCCCATGCAACGGTGCAGCTATTTTAGCAAACCCCTCCACGAACCGCCGGTAATAGCTGGCAAATCCCAGAAAGGAACGCACCTCACCTGTAGTATTGGGACAACGCCATTGGGTCACCGCCTCAATCTTACTTGGGTCTGTAGCGACCCCTTCAGATGAGACGACATGACCCAAATATCTTACCTTCCTCTGAAAAAAAGAACATTTCCCCAATTTAGCTTTCAATCCCTCCTTCAGCAGTCGGTTCAGGACCACCTCCATCCGAAAGAGATGTTGATCTACTGAGGCCGAAAACACAACTATATCATCGAGATACAAAAGGAGGGACTGTCCTTGGTGATCACCAAACAGCCTTTGCATCAACCGCTGGAAGGTGCTAGGAGCGTTACATAGCCCAAAGGGCATCCTGTTCCACTCGAACAGGCCGAATGGAGTACAGAAGGCCGTTTTGTATTTATCCCCCTCCGTAACAGGTACCTGATTATACCCACTGGCGAGGTCCATGGTAGAAAACCATTGGGCACCCGTCAGTGAGTCCAGGGTCTCCTCGATACGGGGTAACGGGAAAGCATCCTTCCTTGTGTTCGCATTCAGACGGCGGTAGTCGACGCACAAGCGTAGACTGCCATCCTTCTTCCTCACGAGCACAATGGGCGATGCATAGGGACTACTACTCTCCCTAATTATTTGAGCCTCCAGAAGCTGATTTATATGTGCCTTCACTACCTCATACTCGGATGGAGGTATCCGCCGATGACGCTGCCTAATGGGAGTAGGGTCTACCAGGGGTATATCGTGAGAAAGGAGACCTGTGCACCCAAGGTCTCCTCGTGAGTGGAAAACACGGACTCATAACTCATCAGCAAAGCCCGAACTTTCGCTTGGTCGGCTATTGGCAGAACAGACAGGTCCAGAGAATCAATCTGCTCCCGCACTGACGTAACTCGCGCCGCCTGTACACTTGCCGACACTGCCACAGGCTGCACCTCACTAACCTCGGAGGGCAAGCTCACCACGCCACACATCTTAGAATGCCAATAGTAACCCGTGGATAAAGGACAATATCAGTCGCAGACATTTACTACCGGTATATATACAGTTCCCTGGACCACTTTAACCAAGGCAGGAGATGCCAACAAGCCTGCTGGGAGACCTACCTCTGAGGGCTCAAATAAAACTGGGAAAACACACCCTGAGAGAACCCGCCCGCAAAGTTCAATATCCAACTCCAGGTACCCTATATACGGGATTGACAAACCGTTCGCCGCTCGCAATTGTAACCACTGGCAAGAGAGAAGGCGTTCTGGTCCCCAAGGCTTAAAATAAGTAGTGAAACAACTTTCTGTGACAGTTGTCACCATTGAGCCAGTGTCCACTAAACAGGACACAGACACGCCTCCCATTTGAACAACAAGCTGAGGACAGGACGACACCAGATGAGCAAGTGAGTCCGGGCTGATCAAGTGAGTTGAGCCCCTCCTTTCCCCAACCGAACAGTGGCTCGACTGCTCGGTGGGGATTAGTTTTCCGACGGCTGGCCTGATGGAGCCGGTCCCCCTCTCCAGGGTGAACCTGCTGGCGTGGTAGACTGAAACCGGGTAGCTCTATGCTCCCCCTCGCACTCTCTTGCGTAATGCCCCGGTTGCTTACAACGCCTACAAATAATGTGACTAAATCGCTGAACCCCACCCCCCATTTGGGTCCTCTGAATATAGGCTAAACTCTGAGTGAGTTGATTTAATTGTTGTTGCTGCATTTTCATCATCTCTTTCAATTCACGCAACTCAGATGACCCTCCTGAAGTATTACCACCAGGCTGCGCCTGTCCCTGCACCCCGTATTGTATGCAGTGTGCAGTTGGAACGGAATGGCTACGTCCCCTTGAACCCCCCGGGGTCCCCTCTCGCTCCCAACGAATTGCCTCGCTGCGCACCTCAAGCAATGTACTATTGGGGCTACGTCGAACCAACTGTTTTAATTCACGCCTAAGTGTATTATCGCTCACGTTCTCAACGAACTGATCTCGTAATAAGACCCCAGTATTGAGCATTTCATGTGGCGCCTGTTCTTTAACCTTCTCCCATAAGCTCATCAGGGCCAGGGAGAATTCCACAAGGGTTTCCCCTTCCTGCTGTCGCCTAGAGAAAAACAGTTCCTGTAACTCTACATATGATCGCCTACAACCGTACAATTCGCGCAATGCTGCGATGATTTGGTCTGGATCTTTCCGCTCTACCCCCGAACGATAATGAAGCTCTTCGCGTGCCTCACCCTCCAAATGATCGATCAAAAAGAAGGCTTGGTCAACGGTAGACATATGACGTGCCCTCATGCAAGCACGCGCCTCTTCTACCCATTCATTAACATCGATGCCGGTCCTACCATTAAATTTTGGGCACTTATTATCCCTTGGAATAAACACAAATCGCTCAAGTGGGCCGGTATCAGGAAGTGAAGAACTACCTGCTGGAGTCGCCGCCGCGATAGACGGATTACTAGCTGAAGCATTAGGAGCTGGGATCACGGCTGGTGTCTCCTGGCGCAGCTGCTCATTATCGGTCCGCAGCTGGGCCACTAACGCCCGCAGCTCCTGCAATTCTTCCTCCATACCACAGGGTTACCTGAATGGGCCGATAACAAATCCCAAAAAAATATTGGCTACATCGCCCGAGCACTACTGGCCGCACAGGGTCGCCGTTGTCCTGTTCCTATTCAACACAGTAAAACAAAAAAAATAAACACACACCCTCACACAACCCAAGCCAAAAAAACAACAACACGAAATGAACAACATATAATTCACATCTCTGTCCCACACCAATGTGGTACCCTGCCGACTACGCCACTATGTGGTGAGGCTAGAGACAATCAACGGGATCAGTGCTAGTGGACACTAAAGGCCCAAATACTAAAATTAAATAGAGCTTTTTAATAACCGACTACGCCACTCTGATATCACACAGAGAATAATTATGCTTTATAAGGCAAGCAAGTTATTTACACTAATGAGAACAGAGACGTGAATATCATACACAATAATTCTTTATTAACAATAAAATCTCATTTAAAAATGAACATGGGCGTGCCAGACAGGACATGCCACATCAACTGATCAATTATGTGATCAGGGAAGGGAACATGGTAGTTTAACAAACGCTCAAAATAACATACAAACACACCACATTCAAGAGCTTTGGCTGAGGGCTCAAGAAAAGGGAATACCTCCACGCCCACACTCTGGAGTAACTCACACCACTGCACACAAAATCCGTGCGTCTCACTGCACACCGCACCCTGTGTTCAAACCATCACCTGTACGCAAAAACGACAGGGAGGATTCCTGGCTGGAGCCCCCAGCGTCTAGCAAAGGAAACTCACACGCACTCAAACACACTCGCACACACACAAACACACTTCCACAATAAAGAAAATAATTGCAAAATAAATCCAATTAATATAAACACAAGAAAATATTGATAATAAACCAAAACACTCGCCTGGGAACAATAACTCCCACTAGTAAATAATTTCAAAACAAAGAAACAAAAAAAGGACAAATAACATCATCATTCCATTTATAAAACACAAACCATAACTATTAATCAGGGTGAACAGGCAAGGTAAAAATAAACTGTAGGACAACGGCGATTCCTCGCGTTAAAGAGGCCTTCTGAATAGAGAGCAAAAGATTTGCACGAAGGATCTCAAACACTTTAAAAGGAGAAACACAATGGTTAATACCCACGAAATGCCCAATGTCTCGACCCAATCATGAAAAACTTACCTGACGATGGAATCAGTCAATCGCTCGGAACGAACCACTTTTAGATGGTTTGGTTTACTTTAATCCCACAGCGCCGCATAAATGAGTTCACACATGCCTGCAATAAGCTAAACATCGTGCCCACTCGTCAGACCAATACCCAACCACAATTGTCACCAGCCACTGCATTACAAGCTTACCGGAGGCAATCGTCATTGCAGAGACACGCAACCGCTGACACAACGCCACACTCAAACAGGAAGCAACGCGTCCTAACAGGCTGAAAGAGGCTATTTATGGCCGATCGGAAATGACGTGTCCCATCATTTAAAGGGAAATTGGCGGCGGGAAATTCTAACTTAATAACTTGTATAAGCAAGCAAGCAAGCAACTTGGTGAGGAGAGCATCCGGTCACATTAGCATTTAATTTGAAAATCAAGGTCCCAGAGTCTGAAGGAAGAGTGGAGAGGCACTGAATCCATGTTGCTTGAAGACCAGTGTGTAGTTTCCACAGTCAGTGATGATTTGGGCTGCCATGTCATCTGCTGCTGTTGGTCCACAGTCAACGCAGCCATCTACTAGGAAATGTCATGCTTCCTTCTGTTGACAAGCTTTTTGGAGATGCTGATTTCATTTTCCAGCAGGACTTCCCCTAAGGAAAGAAAATATATTTTACTATATATGAACAGTCAATATATTAAATAATTTTCAGTATATTGGTAATTATATAGAATGATACATTGTGGTAATATATTACAATATATTGAATAATACATCAGGAATTGCTGCTTTCCATTAATTGAGAATTATATGTTAACATATATTGTACTCATATAGTCACATTTATATGGGAATATGTATTAGCAATATATGAACACAATTCAAGGTACATTTTTATTTTAATATATATTCATATATCAAATTATATATTTGTAAATCTATAAATATTGACTACTCATATAATTCAATATATATGCAGTATAATGTCACATATATATGTGAAAATGTATGCAAAATGTATGTATACAAATATGAATAAATGTATTGTCTTATGTATGTGTGAATATATATATATATATATATACTTATAGTTGTGTGTGTATACGTGTATATATATATATATATATATATACAGTGGTATGGAAAGTATTCAGACCCCCTTAAATTTGTCACTCTTTGTTATACTGCAGCCATTTGCTAAAATCATTTAAGTTCATTTTTTTTCCTCATTAATGTACACACAGCACCACATATTGACAGAAAAACACAGAATTGTTGACATTTTTGCAGATTTATTAAAAGAAAACTGAAATATCACATGGTCCTAAGTATTCAGACCCTTTGCTGTGACACTCATATATTTAACTCAGGTGCTGTCCATTTCTTCTGATCATCCTTGAGATGGTTCTACACCTTCATTTGAGTCCAGCTGTGTTTGATTATACTGATTGGACCTGATTAGGAAAGCCACACACCTGTCTATATAAGACCTTACAGCTCACAGTGCATGTCAGAGCAAATGAGAATCATGAGGTCAAAGGAACTACCTGAAGAGCTCAGAGAGACAGAATGTGGCAAGGCACAGATCTGGCCAAGGTTACAAAAAAATATTCTGCTGCACTTAAGGTTACTAAGAGCACAGTGGCCTCCATAATCCTTAAATGGAAGACGTTTGGGACGACCAGAACCCTTCCTAGAGCTGGCCGTCCGGCCAAACTGAGCTATCGGGGGAGAAGAGCCTTGGTGAGAGAGGTAAAGAAGAACCCAAAGATCACTGTGGCTGAGCTCCAGAGATGCATTCGTGAGATGGGAGAAAGTTGTAGAAAGTCAACCATCACTGCAGCCCTCCACCAGTCGGGGCTTTATGGCAGAGTGGCCCGACGGAAGCCTCTCCTCAGTGCAAGACACATGAAAGCCCGCATGGAGTTTGCTAAAAAACACCTGAAGGACTCCAAGATGGTGACAAATAAGATTATCTGATCTGATGAGACCAAGATATACATTTTTGGCCTTAATTCTAAGCGGTATGTGTGGAGAAAACCAGGCACTGCTCATCACCTGTCCAATACAGTCCCAACAGTGAAGCATGGTGGTGGCAGCATCATGCTGTGGGGGTGTTTTTCAGCTGCAGGGACAGGACGACTGGTTGCAATCGAGGGAAAGATGAATGCGGCCAAGTACAGGGATATCCTGGACGAAAACTTTCTCCAGAGTGCTCAGGACCTCAGACTGAGCCAAAGGTTTACCTTCCAACAAGACAATGACCCTAAGCACACAGCTAAATTAACGAAGGATTGGCTTCACAACAACTCTGTGACTGTTCTTGAATGGCCCAGCCAGAGCCCTAACTTAAACCTAATTGAGCATCTCTGGAGAGACCTAAAAATGGCTGTCCACCAACGTTTACCATCCAACCTGACAGAACTGGAGAGGATCTGCAAGGAGGAATGGCAGAGGATCCCCAAATCCAGGTGTGAAAAACTTGTTGCATCTTTCCCAAAAAGACTCATGGCTGTATTAAATCAAAAGGGTGCTTCTACTAAATACTGAGCAAAGGGTCTGAATAATTAGGACCATGTGATATTTCAGTTTTTCTTTTCTTAATAAATCTGCAAAAATGTCAACAATTCTGTGTTCTGTCAATATGGGGTGCTGTGTGTACATTAATGAGGACAAAAAAAATGAACTTAAATGATTTTAGCAAATGGCTGCAATATAACAGTGAAAAATTTAAGGGGGTCTGAATACTTTCCGTACCCACTGTATATATATATACGTATGTGTGCGTGTGTATACATGTCACAATCTGCTACTACTGTGTCAGAAACGAGTAGCGAGGAGATGAAGGAGATTCAGAAACAATCTTTATTAATCCACACTGGGGAAGCCAGGAGTCACACACATAGCACAGGGATGTTTAGGCATATAACAGCAGACAAAGGAAGCTAAACAGAACGCTCTTTATATACACTAAACAAGACTGATTGACAAGAAACACCTGGAATCAAATCAACACAAATGGAAATAGGAACAGAAAAACCAAATATGGGCATGCAAGGAAGAAAACTAGAAAATTTATTAAACACAGCTGAAACAGAAGAACAATCAAACAATAAGGAAGAAAACTAGGTCAGGGAGATCACACAGAGACAGAAAACAAACTGAAAACATACAACATACTGAACATGTGACAATATACAGTGCTCAGCATAAATGAGTACAGTCCCTTTGAAAAGTACAATTTTAAACTATCTCAATGAACACAAAAACCATTTCCAAAATGTTGACAAGACTAAGTTTAATATAACATCTGTTTAACTTATAACATGGAAGTAAGGTTAATAATATAACTTAGATTACAATTTTTTCAGATTTACTCAAATTAGAGTGATGCAAAAATGAGTACACCCCACAAAAAAACTACTAAATCTAGAACTTTGTATGGCCTTCATGATTTTTAATGACAGCACCAAGTCTTCTAGGCATGGAATGAACAAGTTGGCGACATTTTGCCAGATCTATCTTTTTCCATTCTTCAAGAATGACCTCTTTTAGAGATTGGATGCTGGATGGAGAGTGATGCTCAACTTGTCTCTTCAGGATATGCCATAGGTGTTCGATTGGGTTCAAATCAGGAGACATACTTGGCCACTGAATCACTTTCACCCTGTTCTTCTTCAGAAATCCAACAGTGGCATTAGATGTGTGTTTAGGATCATTGTCATGTTGAAAAAGTGCACGACGACCAAGGGCACAGAGGGATGGTAGCATCTTCTCTTTCAGTATAGAGCAGTACATTTGTGAATTCATGATGCCATCAATGAAATGCAGCTCCCCGACACCAGCAGCACTCATGCAGCCCCACATAAGGACACTGCCACCACCATGTTTCACTGTAGGCACCATGCATTTTTCTTTGTATTCCTCACCTTTGCGACGCCATACAGTTTTGAAGCCATCAGTTCCAAAAACATTTATCTTGATCTCATCACTCCAGAGTATAGAGTCCCAGTAGTCTTCATCTTTGTCAGCATGGGCCCTGGCAAACTCTAGGCGGGATTTTTTGTGCCTGGGCTTTAGGAGAGGCTTCTTCGTGGACGGCACCTATGCATACCATTCGTCTGCAGTGTACGCCGTATTGTGTCACGGGAAATAGTCACCCCAGTTTGGCTTTCTACTTCTTTAGATAACTGCAGTGAACTTGCATGTCGATTTTCTTTAACCCTTCTCATCAGAAGATGCTCCTGACGAGGTGTTAACTTCCGTGGACGACCTGGACGTCTCTGTGAGATGGTTGCAGTTCCATCTTTTTTATATGTTTGTACCACTTTTGCTACAGTATTCTGACTGATAAGTACAGCTTTGCTGATCTTCTTGTAGCCTTCACCTTTCTTGTGTAAAGAAATTATTTTCTTTCTCAGGTCTTGTGACATTTCTCTTCCATGTGGTGCCATTGCTGACAGCATGAAATGGGAAGGGGTTTTCTTTAAGTAACACCCTTTTATAGTCAACTGTCACCTGTGTAATGAATAATTAGACTCACCTGTGGTTGAATTCTTGTTAAATTAGACATTTGTATTCTAAAATTTAGCTTTGCTCCAGATACTTTCAGTGGGGTATACTCATTTTTGCATCACCCTAATTTGAGTAAAACTGAAAATTTTGTTCTCTAAGTTATATTATTAACCTTACTTTCATGGTATAAGTTAAACAGATGTTATATAAAACTTAGTCTTGTCAACATTTTGGAATATGTTTTTGTGTTCATTGAGATATTGTTTAAAATTTTACTTTTCAAAGGGGGTGTACTCATCCTGCTGATTGGATTGAATTGAATCAGACTGTATTGTGAAACATTATATCTAGATTTCTATGGAAGATATATTTTCAATGGATCTATCTATAAACCAAATTGTGAGATAAAAACACAACATTAACAATAATTTTTGATTCTGTGTTTTTCTCTGTGAAACAAAATCTGAAAATAAAATGAAATGAAGGGGTGGAAAATAAAAGTACAAAGTAAAAGAAGCAAAGCAAGATAAAATAAATCAGGCAAACATATTTTGTGTCTGCAGTGTTCTTATATGCAAGATGAAATGCCTTATTATTTCAAAGACCCACTTTAAAGAAGAAAAGGGACTGGGATTAGAAGAGGTTTAATCTTCATGTGTGCATATGTGAGACCTAACACAGTAGATCTGTGATTATGCACAGAGCAGAAGAGGCCTTGTTCTGTTGCTTCATTATCTTCACAGTAATTATGGACTCTTAAAAAAGTACTGCTATTATGCAGAAGCAGTTTTTTTTTGCTCAAATCCTTGTCCTTTTTAATATTACTAAATTATAATGTTTAGTGCAGCCATTTAGTCAATCAGTATGACAAAGCAATTAATCATGTCAATACACATTACACCTATTAATCAAACAAATGTCAGTCACGCAGCATCATGTTTCACAAGTTTTGTCTACAGGTTCTCCAATCAGTCATCGGCATATCATGATTCATCCACTGCAATGGTCCCATGTCAACCAATCAATTGTTGTCAAGTGATCTGTTGTTCATTTAATAGTCATTATATGTGTCATTCCCTCTGCGGGTCTTTAACTTCAGTCATTCAGCTGTCCAGCAAACAATAGATTCTCGTGTTCATTCTGGAAATCTCATCTATTGACTGTCATGTGACTATAAGTTTGAATGTCTTCTTATGCCTTTGTGAGTCAAAAACAGTTTGACATTTACTAACAATGAATTGTATTACAAAGTTCACTCCACTTGGACTGGCCCTTAAAAATGTTGTGCTTGAATGCAGCCCACATTTATTTTTCATAAACGTATAATTTTATGAATTACTACTGCTATTGTCAAAAGAATATGTACGTCTTTAAAAGTAGTTATTATCACATATATATATATGGTCTCCTATCATTGCGTCCTTTTTCATTCACATTGCGACAGATAGTGCGAGCTGACACTATTGTACCCTGTGTCTGCAGATCAGCTTGAATTTGTTTGGAAGTTAATCAGGGTTCCCTTCCGAAGGGAAATTCTACACTGCGTCTTCTAGAGGGCGCTATGGGAACGCCTTCAGCGTGACCGGTCTCTGAAGCATGAATAAAAACACACAATGCACTTGACATTGGCAGGTGGAAGCCTATGACGTAAGCAAATGAGCGTCTGCGGGCATAAAAGGGCGCCTGTGGAACACGTCATCCTCTTTTTGTCTTCAGGGGACTTTGTTTCTGAAGTGTGAGTAATTATGTATGTTGAGAAATGCCTTAGGGAGATGTGTCGATCCGTGTCAGCATTTTCTGACACCAGATGACACACACGATTTGTGCGTTGTGTTTGGACGAAGAGCACGCGCTCTGTTCTCGAGGGAATGGAGTGCGCGCATTGTGAGCTTTTCTCTCTGGGAAAGCTCCGCTCTCGTATGTCCCTTTTCTCGAGAGCTTGGGTCCAGCCGCTGCTGAGGCAGCGAGAAGACTGAGGTCGTGGAGATCGCAGATGGAGCTCGCTGACGAGTCTGCGAGAGGAATTAATATCTTGCGCTCATCAGCGGCTGACGAGAGTAAACTGCTGGAGGAAGGTATATTGTCTCTTACATCTTCTGATCCAGCAGGAAGTGCTCTGCTGGCTCATGGTGGGCTGATGAAGGCGGAGAGGATATTTCTGAGCCTTCTCAGCTTGTCTGCCCCGCGTATGTAGAGCTGCTGGAGGTTATGAAGCCCTACAGTGGAGGCACGAAAAGGGGGAGTGGCTCGCAGTAGACCTGATGAGCGATCTCTCTCTCTGGCATAACCTCCCAGCTCCCGTGAGCCTCCCATTCCTTCCAGATCTTCATAGTGAGCTCATGTAGGCATGCCATAATAAGCCATCCATCGACCGAGCATCCATCAAGTATAAAATTGTATCCTGGCTCGATAGCAGGAGTCGCTGAAGTCAGAGCTCTGCAGGCAGTACAAGTATGTAGCGTGAGCCTTGCTAGCGCTGAAGTCAGGTCTAAAATATGCTGTATTTTTAACCTGGCTCGAGTGTTGTTAGGCTTCCTCTCATTTAAGAGAGTCCTTTTGCTGAAGTCTCCGCTCTCCAGAGCTCTGCTGAGGCAGTACTATTAGTATGTAGGCTCTATTGTGAGCCTTGCTAGCTTTCTCTAGCGCTGAGTGTAGTCAGGTCTCCTCTCACTTTAGAGAGTCGTTATGCTGAGACCTCAACTCTTAAGAGCTCCTGAACCAGGATTGAGTGTTGCTAGGCTTCCTCTCGTTTAAGAGAGTCATTCTGCTGGAGCCTCCGCTCTCCAGAGCTCCGCTTGTACAGCACTATTAATATGTAGGCTCTATTGTAAGCCTCGCTAGCTGTCTTTAGCGCTAAGTGTAGTCAGGTCTCCTCTCGCTATGGAGAGTCATTATGCTGAGACTTACACTCGTAAGGGTTCCCCTACCTGGAGTAAGTGTTGCTAGGCTTCCTCTCGTTAAGAGAGTCATTTCGCTGAAGTCTCCGCTCTCCAGAGCTCCGCTTAGTCTGCACTGTTAGTATGTAGGCTCTATTGTGAGCCTCGCTAGCTATCTCTAGCGCTGAGTGTAGTCAGGTCTCCTCTCGCTTAGAGAGTCGTTATGCTGAGACTTCCACTCGTAAGAGCTCCTCTACCTGGAATGAGTGTTGCTAGGCTTCCTCTCGTTTAAGAGAGTCATTTTTCTGAAGCCTCCGCTCTCCAGAGCTCCGCTTAGACTGCACTACTAGTATGTAGGCTCTATTGTAAGCCTCGCTAGCTGTCTTTAGCGCTGAGTGCACTCAGGTCTCCTCTCGCTTTGGAGAGTCGTTATGCTGAGACCTCCACTCTTAAGAGCCCCCAACTAGGATTGAGTGTTGTTAGGCTTCCTCTCGTTTAGAGAGTGGTCCTGCTGAAGCCTCCACTCTTCAGAGCTCCGTCTCTGGTGCCTCTGGCGCTGAGTGTAGTCAGGTCTCCTCTCAATTAGAGAGTCGTTATGTTGAGACCTCCACTCTTAGGAGTTCCCCTACCTGGATCGAGTGTGATTTCTGGATTTTGATGATTATAACTGACAACTAATGAAAACCCCAAATTCAGTATCTCAGATTAAAATATTACTTAAGACCAATACAAAGAAAGGATTTTTAGAAATCTTGGCCAACTGAAAAGTATGAACATGAAAAGTATGAGCATGTACAGCACTCAATACTTAGTTGGAGCACCTTTTGCCTGAATTACTGGGCAATTACATGTTCACATAGGATTTCCACCTATGTGAACATGTAACATGGACAAAAAAAGATTTTCAAAATGAGTCGGTCAGTCTCATCTAGATGAGGTAGTCCAGACTGTATTGAGCTTGAAATCAATACTAAGGGCAAATAGATAGCAATCTTGCTGTTATTTATGACGGTTTTATGGCAGTTCCACGATTCCCTATAAGGCCTCAGAACTTTTTGAGTAATGTGATCTGGTGAAAGCTGTGGCTTTTAGAGAGAGAAAAATTAAATGGAAAATATGCTAATAAATATTGATACGCTGATGAAGTATTTGGTCATTTTAAAATAATTGTCATCGTATTATGCCTACGTCTTAAAATTGTACCACTTTTTCTTAATATGAATACAGAAATCAGCCTACAAATTGCTTATACTTGTAATTGTCTCTTTACGTTATGATTGGATAGTCAACAAAACAGAGAGAGTGAGAGAGAGAAAGAAAGAAACAACAGCTTTTGAGATTTTTTTGAATAAAACTTACATCTGGCAGTAAAGCATTCGATTGAATTCATCACAATTGAAGCCAGTATTCCAGAGAAATTTGAATTAGCTTAAGAGATGTCCTTTGCAGAGATTGTTGGTAGCCATTATCATTTATTGTACCCTTTGAATTTGTTTGTAGCAATTGGAAAATGGAAATGGGGTAAGTCTTTCTAAAAGCAAATTCCATGTTTTACATTGTACCTTCAGTACATCAAGACTTCAAGTACACAAACAAGCAATCAAAGAGAGAGCTAGAGAGAGAGGGAGAGAGTATGTGTTTGGCCAGTCAACGTACAGTTATGTCACTGGTAGTTCCTATATCCTATAACCTTTTTAGCTCCTACTCTGAAGTAGGAGCTAATGTAGTTTCCCCAAATGGAGTTATTAGACCTAAATACGTTCCTGTGGTTCAAACACGGCAAAAAGCTTGAAGTTCCGCTGATAGTTCTAGGAACTATAAAAAGGTTCCTCCAGTGCGAAAGCCCCCAAAGTCTTATTTGAGCATGGTTCTTATGTATGGCTTTTCTGACATGGTAAAATTGCTTGGTAGCGCATCTGCAATAGTTTGCATATGAGTCCCTCGGTTATCCTCAGTGTGAAAAGATGGATCTAAAAAAATCATAACGTTATTGTTGGAAAGGGTTCAAATACACAAAATGCTGGATAACCAAATAATTTGTGGGACTTGAAGGATTTTTCTGATGAACAGCAGGCAGTTTAACTGTTCAGGACAAACAAAAAAAACAAAACAAAAAAACGCTGTGGATAATTCAGGTAAGAACAAAATTATTAAGAATCCCATGGCCCATGGTGGCAGTGGGGTTATGATATGGGCAGGCATATGTTATGGACAACAACCACAGGTGCATTTTATTGATGGGATGTAAACTTTTGAATGGCATAATTTTTATAAATTCAACTACTATTTTCTCTTGTGGACTATATGTAAACATACGTGAAATATCTTATTCAGCTCAGTGATAAATACAAAATAATGTGTATTTTGCATGCTTTCTTATTTTGGTAAAATATTTAACATTTCACAGATTCTGGAAGGGGGGATGCAAACTTTTGACTTCAACAGTATGATGAAAGGCCATCTAGAGTGATGTCAAATTTGCATGAGTTATGACTGATCAGACTTCTGTCTCATTGCAAAACCGCATATGAAAAAAAACTGCATATGAAAGTGGCCCAAATCACAATTGAGAAAAAACAACACAAACAACAAAAAACCAACAACATTAGGATTCCATGTGGTTTCTGCTGTTCACACTGTCATGAAATAAAACAACATGAGACACATATGAGCAAAACAATTGGATTTGGGCCACATTTTCATGCAGTGTGAATGGAGCCTTAGAAGCAAGCTAAAATGGTATTGCAAATGTGTTTGTATGCTTTTGTTAATGCCATCTGCAGGTTCACGGTAAGTGGTATGTTATTTGCAAACACAAAAGAAAATCAATGCCTTGGAACATTAATAGACACTAGACAAAAAACACAATAGAACAATAACACTTTAATCATCAAACAGACACACACTGGACATTTTACTTCCGAACTACCACGATAACTACAACAACTAATGCAATAAAACATTGTCAAATTGATATTTTGTCATGACGGATTCTTTTGTGAAATAGGCATATGGCTCTAACATTGCAGCTATATTACTGCAAGCTAAAAAACCTTCATTGGGGCTCCAATGTACACACTTAAATAAGGTTTTTTACAGCACTTTACACTTAAGTTATAGCCTTATTTGATTCAAATCCACAAAGAGAATTCAGCCTGGCATGCTTGAAATAGTGTTCAGAAGAGTTTGGAACAGTGTAACAAAGGTATTACAACTGAACTTTTTGCATGCTGTTTATTTTATCTACCCTGCTTGTTAACGTACATAAAAGGTCCTCCTCAATAAAAGCTAGGAAGTGATTAGGTAATTATGTCCTAATGAACAGAAGAATATGCAAAGCTTTATTTACACCTCTGATATATTTTTATATTACCACTACAGATATGACAAAAATATTTTTGTTTGAATACTTTACTATTTTATATAGTCTCTCTAAAAAAATAAAGGATTGCAAAAAAAAACTCTCTAATCAGTGGAACGTTGCTGTTCACCCTGATTTTCATCTAAATTATTGTCTGTTTCAACTTTCTTCAAATAATTGAGGAAATCATATTTAAGATAACTTGTGAAAGGCACAGAAGTGACAACCCATCTCATTTAATTTGTTTACCGTCATGGTTAATAACACAACATCTGAGGCCCAGAAGAACAGCGTAGTATAATTACTGAAGTGCATAATTATGATTTGATTTCTAAGCCATTTAATCACCATGCAATTTGATGAAATGCAATAATCGCATATTTACAATATTGTATAATTCAAAGAAAAAAAAATAATGACTGACTTTAACATTTAATATAATTAGATATAGAGAGATAATTTAAACCTTGCATATGTAACCTAGTACAAGGAGACAAACGTCCATGCTTAGTATCATCACATGAACCTAAGGACTTGCATATTTAGCACTTGCTTTGGGATCATACTGGATCATAACAGAATGATTTATAAAACCATTTCATTGAATCTGTCCTTCTGTTATGATTACAACTGATTAGATGGAATTTGATGAAGCTCTTTTTTATTTGTCTCTTCCCTTTGATGAAAAGCCTTTTTGTGGTCTTCTAACAAGATTACACTACAGCTACCTTCCATGTAAAAATTTCCCAGCAGTGAGAAACATATTCATACCTGCTTAATTAAATTAGCTCATTAATGTTTTATGTCAAAGGTTTTGTTCAGGTTAGCTAAGGTAATTTCAAAGCACAAATCCAATCCAAATCACAATTCGACAATTTATTTTATATCAAATTTACCCAGGTTCAACATACTTTACCCTGGGTGGAGTGAATGTACAGCACTCTCTCCACCCTCAAAAACACGACTAAGGTGCCCTTGAGCAAGGCACCGAACCCCCAACTGCTCCCCGGGTGCCGCAGCCTAAATGTCTGACCACTACTCCGGGTGTGTGTCTGATCCCTGTGCTCCCTGTGCTCCATGTTTCCTGTTATCTTTATTAAAAGTAATATGAATTGTTCTGTCTTCTGCGTTCTCCTTGCTCCCAGCAACACGTGACACAGTGAAGCTTTCTACACTTTATGATGAATAAATCTCTAATACTTACATCATACGTACATCTACATTTTGTTGATGAGAGAATTTGTGAGAGAGCAGAATTCAGTCAGCTAGAGGGCACTCAGCAACAAAATGAGTCAACGATGACTTATCTGAACGCCTCTGATTGGCCATTGCATTTATAAACTCAACAGAATTGTGTGTGATTAATTATGCAACACTGTAAAAATGCAGGAAAATAAATATGATGGAACAATTAAGCACTGATATTAATTAGATAGTATTACTAGCTTGATAATAATAATCATCATCATTAAGTCATCATTATCTTCCTATTGTCAAAGGCATCAGCCACAGACAATATCTCTGACTATCATCAATACATGATACTGTTGTCTACTGGCACAACCCTATCATAGGTATGATGTTCGTTTCATGAAATTTGGTGTTAGGTTTCCGTCAGATGTAGCAGGCCACACAGTTCCACGTTTGCCTTTTCATTTGAGAACCTTTGATAGTCATCAAGGTGTGTTTAGTCAAAATTAAGCCAGGCTCAATGTTCTTAAGGTAAGCAGTGGTTTGTGCTTTGCTACTCTTCTATGGATGAAATTTTTGGCCAGGGTCTTTCAGATAGTGGATTCATGAACAGTGAACCTTATAGATGCAAGACAGGGTTTCAGTTCCTTCAATGTTGTCCTTTTGTTTTTGAGACTTCTTAAATGTGTCCGCTCTGCTCTTGGAATAATTTTGGAAGTTTGGCCACTATTGTGCAGAGTTGTCTTTATTTTTTATTGCTCTCACTTTGGTTCTTTGGAGTTTAAGAGCCTATGAAATAGCTTTGTAACCCTTCCCAGACTGAGTTTCCTGTCCTGTTCTGAAAGGAGAGGAACCCAGTGTGGTCTTCTGCTGTTGTAGTCCATCTGCTTCAAGGTTTTATGTATTGTGTATTCAGAGATGTTCTTCTGCATACCTTGTGGTTGTAACAAGTGGTTATTTGAGTTAATGTTGCCTTTCTATCAGCTTGAACCAAATCTCCTCTGACCTCTGGCATCAACAAGGCATTTTCACCCACATATCCGCCACTCATTGGACATTTTCTCTTTTTCAAACCATTCTCTGTAAACCCTACATTTTTACAGTGTGAGAAATATATCCCTCATTAACGCAGCCTGCATCAGCTATCTGTTTCAAACAATGAACAAATGTAAGCCAATTACAGTATTGCCCAGAGGTTGTGTCCTTGTGTTCATTGAGCGAACTATACCTATGCCTACGTGGGTTAGTTTATCACAGCCGTGTACCTCTATTCATCATACCAGCATTGTCACATGAGAGTCAAATAGGACATTGGTGTTTTTATTTTGTCCTGCTAGTCAATCACTGACTAGATCTAATTTCGAATCACCTTTGTCTGTGTGGGCTTGCCTCTTTCCCCTGACAGAAATATCTCAGTGTGTCTGTCAAGGTCTGCGAGAGTGATTAATTCATCTCATAAGTCTCTCATCCTCATATAAATGTTTGTTAAGGAGGCTTTATTTCCCCAGACTCAAATCTTACACTCCATCATAGACATAATTGCGCTTTATGAAATGATTACATCAGTCAAGATCTCAGACTGATGGATTTTCCAACCACAGAGACCTTGTTTATTTTCACAATGTCAGAGCAATGAAGTTAGAAATCATGTCATTAACTGAAGACTACAGTGAAGAGCAAATGTATCCTTAATTTCCCTAATGGTTGGCTCACTAATTAATCTGGGAAAACAAGTAAACTAAAGGAATTAAATCATTGCTCACTATAAATGCGCTCCCAACCTGTCTAAATAACATATAACCTAGGTATAAAATATGGCTGTGATGTTGCTAGATATTCACAGCATTAACTACCACATTACCATGCCCTAACAAATCAATATACTGCTACTAACAACTACTGTGTGTAGACAACACACCACAGACATAGCCTTTTTTATTGATTGTCTTGTTTTTCTGCTTATACAACCAGATACACTAATAACTAAATCATTTATAAAAGTAATAGGCTGTCATCGAGTAGATGCCATATTTTATTTGATATGAATGTAAATGAGGCCATGAGGGACCAACAGTTTGTTCAATATGTCATACTGTTCAAGTTGATGTGTAATTTTCCGAACGCATGCTTTTTGTCCTTGGAAAATTGTGGAAAATCAGAGTTAAATGTTTCAACGTCAGCTGAACAATCGACCCCCGAATACTGTACACAACAGCATGACATTTTGTATTGACTATACTTCTATATCTCTTATTCTTCATGTCTCAAATGTCAAATGGAGTCAACATTTACTTGGCTCTATACACAAGAAAAAGAAGTTGAATCTCTTGGAAAAGAAAACTGAAAAAATTAACCGTGCTGCCTAACAGTCCGACACGTTGAGCTGTGGCACTCTTATGTGGGCGATGAAAATCATTATGTCAACACATTACCCTCTTTTACTCCTAATAATTCCCTGTGCTATAAATAATAAGTACAAAGATAAAACAGTAATGTTAAAAGAAAAATATTCAATATGAACATTACATTTTTCATTAACATTAAGTCTTCAGATTGTTAGTCTCGCGTAGCCAGACCTTCAGATTGACGGCTGAAGGTCTGGAATCCATGGCAGCTTTAATTGGCCAAGGCCCGCCCATAAGGCTGTTTGACCGATGTGTCAAACAACCACTCACAATTCGTTTTGTTCAGTGTCACGTTTCGGAGCGTGGAAATGTCGCCAAAATAACAGATCGGTGTGTAATACTCTCGGACACATTTTAAAGATTCTATGCCATAAACTTAAAATATTTCACACACTTTTGAAAACCCAGTGTTTAGTTGATCCTGATAAACGCTCCTCGTCACGGTTGTAAACATGATAGCTTTCTTCTTTTGGGAGGGGGTTTGGCGTCACGGCATCTTTGTTTCCAGGTGGAACGTTAAAGAACGCGACACACACATCTCCCAGAAATCCTGTATAATTCATCCAATCCAATGACGACTTTGAAACTCCTGAAGTGTTTCCACTTTTGTGTGCCGTATGCATCAGATGTTTAGCTAATGGTCTGTGGGCAGGAAGTCTGAGGCTGAGACTATAAGGTTGTTACGTTTCCATTTCCCACAATATAAGGCTATGGACAGAGGTTATGTACACTATTTATTTATTTAGCAAAAACAACACTAATATGTGTTAATTTTCTTGAATATAACTATCATTTATGTAATTAATATGCACTTCCATAACACACTTCAGACCAAACGATTAGTGAAAGCAGTGCTATGCCTGTTCAGAATGAAGATGTCTCTACTCAATTATCAAATGTTTTAAAAGATGAAAAGCAACAAAGTGGTCAAAGACATCCATCTAGCATATGTTCACATAGGAAAACATCTAAAACGTCCCGGATGTACTTAAAACACTTTTATGTGAATGACCACTTATTCACATGACACAGCAGTAGATGAATTTTCTCAAAATTACCCCTCAAAAATTAACCTTTTGTTTCAGTTGTTTGTACTTGAATATTCACTTTATCCAACACTGTTTGTTCTCATATTGTCTAGATATTGTCTGTTTTACTGCCTGAGAAACCGCTTCAGATGATTCAGCCAGAGAGCAGTCCAAAACGATGTGAATCAATTAAAACCATTTTACAAAGCTTTTTGGCCAGTTCACTGAAAAGGAAGAATCAACTGGAATGATGAATTCATAAATGAATGTTATCGCTGATTCATTCAACAGAAATATGGGACACACATAATAACTGGTAAAATATTCATAAGTACAGTATGCACAATGTGTACAGATGCAGGCATCGCTGTTTAGCCACACTTATTATGTAACATCATACAAAATTAAAATCAACCCTGACATCAACTTTTTTTAAAACACCTGAAAATTGTCCGGAAAAGTGAAAGTAGGTCTAGCATTATGTTTGCAGATGCTACTTAGATTAATTTTAATCTAATGTAAAGAATATCATTTTGAACATAACTATCTGTCAGGCAGTCTATTTGAATTACTTATTTTGTGTCATAACTCTTTATTTCTTTCTTTCTCAGCTCAAACAATGTAAGGTCCAAACTATAGTAAGAATAACCTTAAACACAATAGTTTATTACATGCTGTCAAACCATTCCTTCTATCATGTTCAACATAAGAAGCAAACATTCAGCAGGGCTCTAGGCCAACATTTGAGAGCAGTGCCACCAACGCCGTTACATTCTATAGATATTTTTAGTCAGCGTTACTGCTTCTATTTTTCTACCCACTGTTTGGAGTTTATATCAGAGAATTGTGTGCAGAATTTGAATGCTTCTCACTTGAAATAGCTCTGCAGTGAATGCAAACGCTTCTCACTGGATCTCACACACATAGCTAAATTTGTATATATATATATAGTGAACAAAATTATAAATGCAACACTTTTGTTTTTGCCCCATTTTTCCTTGAGCTGAACTCAAAGATCTAAGACTTTTCTATGTACACAAAAGGCCAATTTCTCTCAAATATTGTTCACAAATCTGTCTAAATCTGTGTTAGTGAGCACTTCTCCTTTGCCGAGATAATCCATCCTCCTCACAGTCGTGGCATATCAAGATGCTGATTAGACAGCATGATTATTGAACAGGTGTGCCTTAGGCTGGCCACAATAAAAGACCACTCTAAAATGCACAGTTTTATCACACTGTACAATGCCACAGATGTCGCAAGTTTTGAGGGAGCAGACAATTGGCATGCTGACTGCAGGAATATCCACCAGAGCTGCTGCCCGTTAATTGAATGTTAATTTCTCTACCATAAGCCGTCTCCAAAGGCGTTTCTGAGAATTTGGCAGTACATCGAACCGGCCTCTCAACCGCAGACCACGTGTAACCATACCAGCCAGGGCCTCCATATCAAGCATCTTCAGCTCCAAGATCACCTGAGACCAGCCACCCGGACAGCTGCTGCAACAATCGGTTTGCATGACCAAATAATTTCTGCATGAACTGTCAGAAACCGTCTCAGGGAAGCTCATCTGCATGCTCGTCGTCCTCATCGGGACTTGGCCTGGCTGCAGTTCGTCGTCATAACCGACTTGAGTGGGCAAATGCTCACATTCGATGGTGTCTGGCACTTTCGAGAGGTGTTCTCTTCCGGATGAATCCCGGTTTTTACTGTACAGTGCAGATGGCAGACAGCGTGTATGGCATCGTGTGGTTAAGCGGTTTGCTGATGTAAACGTTGTGGATCGAGTGGCCCATTGTGGCGGTGGGGTTATGGTATGGGCAGGCATATGTTATAGACAACAAACACAGCTGCATATTATTGATGGCATTTTGAATGCACAGAGATACCGTGACAAGAACCTGAGGCCCATTGTTGTGCCATTCATCCATGACCATCACCAATTCCTGGAATTGTGTATAGAGGTGGATGGATTATCTCTGCAAAGGAGAAGTGCTCACTAACATATATTTAGACAGATTTCTGAACAATATTTGGGAGAAAAAGTCTTAGATCTTTGAGTTCATTCAAGAAAAATGGGGGCAAAAACAAAAAAGTTGCATTTATAATTTTGTTCAGTGTAGGATAATATGTAGTCAATTATCCAGTTACATCTTTATTTTCACCTTCGCACCTCTATTTAACTTTTAGATAGCCTATAATCGCACTTACTGAAATACACACATGCTGTACACCAGTGAATATTAAACAATTCTAACAAAATATTTCTGACATGGATTCACGTGTAACCCTTAAATCTCTTTTACAAAAAAATCATAAAACGCCATTATATATTTATGTTGTTAGAGGAACAAACAAATGACTTTTTAAATTCAAAATACAGTTTTCATACCTGTGGAAAACATGAAGACATGTCTTGAACGCAGTCGGGTTGAGAACACATATCTCCTGAGTGTTCAACAAGAGCCATCTAGTGCACTGGCAGTGTAAAACTTTTATATGATAGGCAGTTTGTTTATTGCTTTATCTAAAAAGTGAATATGATACATCTAAAATATCCAGGACTTATTATTATTATTTTTTTGTCAACTCCTCAACATGTACTGTCTACATTGGTAAAAATGAAATTATTCTTTAGAAAGTACTAAAGAACAGTATGTTCTTTAACCAGAAATCAACCCATTTTCTTTCTACAACCAACATTGGTTGTGGGGTGATGGAGATTTACCATCATTTAATTTCATCACACCCCCGACGTCTTAACAGTTGCAAATCTCTGTGGGAGTCGCCTCCCTGATGATGTTAGTAGCAATTATTGAGTAATTTGAGACAAAGCTGCAGGAGCACTGTTGATAGGAGTCGCTGCAAGTATCTGAGAGGAGGTGTAGAAGGCCATGGGAGGTGACTCCCACAGTCTTATGACGACGAGTTGCGTGATGAGGTTAAATGCCCTGGAATTTGCACAATTCTAGAGCTGATGGAGCCACATGGATAAATTGCAAAACATCTGCAATAAATGCAAAGCATATGTTCTAAGACCTGCATCTAAGAGGTGTCCTAGATGACTGAGAATCTTTAGACAGCAATTGTTCAATCTTCAGGATGCTGGGAAATGAAAATACTGTACATCATGAAAATGAATGCTCATCTCACATGAAGTTGTACATCAATTATACGGTCACAGATTCAATCAAGCCACAATGATATTAAACCCATCTTGAACACATTTATGTATTTAAATCTAGAGTCTGAATAACAGAATAAGTCAAAAATGGCAAACAACTATTTCTTAAATAAATAGTTCACTCAAAAATGAAAATCTGCTGAAAATGTTACTCACTCTCAGGCCATCCAAGATGTAGATTAATTTACTTCTTTATCAGAAGAGATTTGGAGCAATTTAGCATTACATCACTTGCTCTCCAATGGATCTTCTGCAGCGAATGGGCGCCATCAGTTTGATGTCCAAATAGAGTCCAAACAGCTGATAAAAACATCAAAATAATCCACATGACTTCATCAGTTAACGTTTTGAGGAGCAAAAGGATGCATGTTCACTTACTTGTGGATTATTGTGATGTTTTTATCAGCTGTTTGGACTCTCATTCTGATGGCACCCATTCACTGCAGATGATCCATTGGAGAGCAAGTGATGTTATGCTACATTTATCCAAATCTGTTCCCATGAAGAAACAAACTTATCTACATCTTGGATAACCTTTGGAAAATTGAACCATTATAGTAGCAAACCGACTCAAGTTGGTTTATATGCACTGCAATATTTAATGACAAACAGTAAAATTGTTAAGAAACTCTGAAATCTACAGTCACCAAAGTGTTATGTGTAGAGTTTGACAGGCCTTATTAACTGTCTAATGAAATACAGTGTCAGTTTCATTGTTGCATGGCTAGCTGATGATGGCTAGAGGGCCATTACAATAATTATATAATGAGATTACCTGGTAGATCAATAAAATATGATTAGCACAGTGGTTGTTCTAAACCAAAAATCAGCCATTTTCATATTAATTTATGCCCAATAGGTTGTGCCAGATGCCCGAAAAGCCAACTAAACTGTTTAGTGTGATGCTGAAGCAAAGGAAGCTCTCAATTAATGTTTCATTGCTGATTATTGATCCTTCTGGTCAGGCCTGAGGGTGAAAAACAATGCATCAGAATTCTGGTCTTTATAACATTATGTTAAATAGGCTATTTAGGCCAGTGGAATATGATCAAAGGGAATACATAAAAAATAATCATATGATTATGGGGCTTTGGCAAAGGATTAAACAATCACATTCAGTTTTTTTTTCTTTCAATATATTTTCTTCACTTTCTATATAAATATTTTTGAACAGGGGTTGGCTCTACTCATTTTAACCCTATAAGCATACTGATTTCAATATGATCAAAACTCAGAATTACTTGTTGGCCATATAAATATCAGAAACTGCACCAAACTGTGTGTTTTTTCTCTCTCCATGATTCTCTTTGAAGACTATTTTAAATCCACCGGTGCCTTGTGCTAATGCACCTGTGAAATGCAAGACATGTTGGTGAGGAAGGTTTCAGATAGCTATTTTAGAGCTGATGTCTTCATCAATTGCACAAACATTCACATGCTCACTCACTTCATATCTTGTCATGGGTTGAACACACATTAACTCAACTATGCAGTTGTCCACACTCATGCAGAAGCTAAAATCAAAATAACTATTCCTCTATATGGAAGGAAAGAGGTTTCAAAAATAACTTAGTAGGCAGATATACAGTAACCTTATACCGGAAACTTAGAAAATAAGATACACCCTCTATTTGTCTTCCAAATCAGGTCGAAGGGTTTCCTACTCCAGTAGAGTGGGCTGAACTTCAAAACGTGTATAACTGCAGCAAATCAGATGTCACTATATAATGTACTATGAGACATGAAGGTGAGGTTAACATTTGCAGAAAACAGTAAATCAGGAGGACTTAGCTGCTGAAATGCAAGCGACTGCATTGAAAAATGACTTCACAGACAGATGGATTTATACATGTAAATATTTTCCTGTTTTCTCTCTGGAAACAGTGCTCTATTTGGAGGTGTCTCTCTTCAGAGTGATTGCTATTTCATTCTGAGAGAATCCCCATGCAAATCAATAAAACTATTTTGCTAGGTTTATTGTAATTACAGTCTGCCTAGAGCCGCAGCAATAAGAAGGAAAACACCCCTTTCCTGTGCAGCTGCTTAGGGAATAAATTTGTGTATTTTGTACTGAGAGTCTAATTGTCAAGATAATACTACAAAATCTCTATTCACTCTCTCAATGGATATATTGTTCATAATTAAGATTAAATTACCTGGACACTTTGAGGTTGTCAAACATTAGTGTAACATGTTCTTAGTTAATGTGATGTATTACACCTGTGTTACTGACACCTGTGTGAACTTACCTCTTACATCCACTGCAAATCACCTTGAGATAAGTCAAGACAAGATAAAATGAACTGCAAATATAGCTAAGAAAAATTGAGTTAGCTCTTTGAAATATGGCTAAAGTTTTTTGCTGAATATACTGACAAACTTTTATGGTAAGCTAAAATATACTTCAATGTCATTTGTAATAGCATTTTTAGGAAGTGTCTATTTACACTAAGTGCAAATAGCCTGCCTTGTTGGCAAAGGCTATTTACACTAACTCCGTCCACTAATGTGTGACTGGATTAGTCAATTAAAAAAAATGCTCATAAGAAATCAGCTTCTGTGATGTAGATGGCAAGGCTCATGCTTTTTGACACGATCGACCCAAGTTCGAGACCGCCTGTGGCCAAACTTTTTCATCCCTTTTCAAATTTCATATTGCATTATAAAAGTTATTTATTTTCAATAAAAATGAAAGAAATAATAAAAACGTTGCAAATAAGAGTATCGGGTAGGGTTAGGGTAGACTTTATTGTTCAATAAGGTGGCATCAATTTAATAAATTAAATTAAAACTATCATTTATACTCAATACGTTATTATTGCGTTCTGTTTTATAATCTAGGATTCAAGGATTCAAGGTTTTATTAGTCACATACTAAATTATACAGAATATAATCAGTAGTGAAATGTAAATCAGGTTAGGTCCGCTCAGTGGACAGTGCAAAATATGTAACACAACACAAAATAATATACATAAATATAGGTGAAAAAATAAAAATATGGAAGAATAAGATGTGCAATAAAATAAAATGTGCAGGACAGTATACTGTGGTCTTAATAAATAATAATATAAGCAGGGATGTGCAAGAGATATGCATAGCAGCAATGATGGAGAATAGTGGGTCTCTTACTGTTTGTTAAATTGAGTCATTTTATTGTTATGAGTTTGAGTTTAGGAGCCTGATGGCCTGAGGGAAGAAGCTCTTCCTATGTCTCTCAGTTTTTGCCATCATGCTCCGGAAGCGCTTGCCAGATGGCAGTAAAATGAAAAGATGGTTACCAGGGTGATTTGAGTCCTTGATGATTTTAGTAGCTCTGCTTTTGCAGCGTTTGAGGTAGATGTCCTGCAGAGAATGGAGAGCAGACCCTGAGATGTGCTCAGCTAAGCGCACAACTCTCTGCAGAGCTTTGCAGTCCTGATTTGTAGTATCTACTACAATACTGAGGTGCAGATAATGGCCGCTATTTGCAATTAATATAAATAGCAGAAAATATTGCTATTTTAACAGTGTAAATAGAATCAGTAGCTATTTGCACTTAGTGTAAATAGTATATAGTTAAAAAATACTGTTATTTTTATTTGGTGTAAATAGAATCCATTGCTATTTGCACTTAGTATAAATAGTATCTATCGCTAAAAACAAATATGCTATTTGCACTTAGTGAAAATAGCATCTATAGCTATTTACACAGTGCAAATATCCGCTGCCAAATTTTGTTATGTATTTTTTATTTACTTGAAATAATATGTGTGTAACAATGTTGCAATAATAAGTGTATTTCTTAAAAGTGTGACAAAAGACTCGAGAATAAAAGATTTATTGTAAATTAAAGTACATTTGACATCATTACAAAGTATATTTTTGATAAGGTTAAGAAAGTGAACTCTCTTTAAGTACATTAAGTGGACTTTTATTTAATTAATATTTTATTATCTGCAAGTATAGTCTTTTTTAACTACTATTATTATTTAAAGTACACTTTATAAGTTCACATTCAATGCAATTAAGCACACGTGTTTTTTTACAAGGGGATACAGTTAAATGTTAATAGTAAGTGTTTTATCGTAATTGTAATTCATATTTGTTTTAAAAATATATTTTCTGTGGTAGTTAACATTGAGCAATAAGTGCTAATGATAGTGCCTAATTTGTAATAAACACTGAACACAGAACGTTTTTTTCATAGCTTCCTCGGAGTTACACATATTTGTTTGTTTATTTATTAAAGCATATCTCACACCTTCATAGCATCAGCTGAAGCTGCAATGACTGTATTGAGCGCAGTGGAGACCCTGAGCACTCATCTGGGACCTATCTCTGCCAATCTACCCTCAGGAGATTACTTACTGCATTTAGCGTCTCACCTCCTCCAACCTCACTGCAAAATACTAATCAATACGTAGAGGCCAACCAAATTAACTATTGCACAGCCATGGGCCAAGTAATCTGCGAATCACATGAAACCCCTGGATCTTAAATGTTCAAGCCTTTGTGCTCAATGAAGCCAAAATATTCATTTACAAACGTTACCATTGTTTTCCTTTAAGCATTGTTTTGCTTTATCACTACTTGCATATAGTTGCATAAAGCAAAATGGATTACACACTGACACTAAGCTACTTTTACCAATATAATGCAAATGTCACCATATGAAACATAAAAAAATATATTCTTGAGTTAGTTTTCTATGAGGTATAATTCATCTTCAAAACAAATAATAACACACATTAAACAGTATTATATGTGATGATGTTTAATATAACATCTGTTTAACTTATAGCATGGAAGTAAGGTTAATAATATAACTTAGTTTACACATTTTTCAGTTTTACTCAAATTAGGGTGATGCAAAAATGAGTACACCCCACAACAAAAACTACTAAATCTAGTACTTTTTATGGCCTCCATGATTTTTAATGACAGCACCAAGTCTTCTAGGCATGGAATGAACAAGTTGGAGACATTTTGCCAGATCTATCTTTTCCATTCTTCAAGAATGACCTCTTTTAGAGATTGAATGCTGGATGGAGAGTGATGCTCAACTTGTCTCTTCAGAATTCCCCATAGGTGTTCGATTGGGTTCAGATCAGGAGACATACTTGGCCACTGAAGTAGTAAACAGTGAAATAGTCACCCTAGTTTGGCTTTCTACTTCTTTAGATAACTGCAGTGAACTTGCATGTCGATTTTCTTCAACCCTTCTCATCAGAAGACGCTCCTGACGAGGTGTTATCTTCCGTGGACGACCTGGACGTCTCTGAGATGGTTGCAGTTCCATCTTTTTTAAACGTTTGTACCACTTTTGCTACAGTATTCTGACTGATAAGTAAAGCTTTGCTGATCTTCTTGTAGCCTTCACCTTTCTTGTGTAAAGAAATCATTTTCTTTCTCAGGTCTTGTGACATTTCTCTTCCATGTGGTGCCATTGCTGACAGCATGAAATGGGAAGTTTTTTTTTTTTTTAAGTAACACCCTTTTATAGTCAAATGTGTAATGAATAATTAGACTCACCTGTGGTTGAATTCTTGTTAAATTAGACATTTGTAGTCTAAAATTTAGCTTTACTCCAGAGACTTTCAGTGGGGTGTACTCATTTTTGCATCACCCTAATTTGAGTAAAACTGAAAATGTTGTTATCTAAGTTATATTATTAACCTTATTTTCACGTTATAAGTTAAACAGATGTTATATAAAACTTAGTCTTGTCAACATTTTGGAAAATGTTTTTGTGTTCATTGAGATATTGTTTAAAATGTTACAACAATTGTTACAAATGTTACAACATTTGTTACAACATATTGTTTAAAATGTTACAACAATTGTTACAAATGTTACAACATTGTTGTTGTTGTTGTTGTGTTCATTGAGATATTGTTTAAAATGTTACTTTTCAAAGGGGGTGTACTCATTTACGCTGAGCACTGTATATATTGTAATATCTGTGTCACTCTACAGTGAATAATGATCACACGAAGAAGATGAAGTCAAATAGTATTTTATATAATCCAAAAAAGGTAATCCACAAAAGGCAGTAGCACATGTATAGATGTAGTATAACGGACAACCAAACAGTGAACTGACTACAACGTAAATAGGCCAATGAGGGATAGACAGGTGAGGATGATTAACAAGACACAGGTGAACTATCAAAGAGAGACATAAACTGGGTCAATGAACACATGAGGGATGAAAACACAATAAAAACAATTCAAGGGTGTGACAGTTCGCCCCCTCCCGGAAGGCGCGATCTCGCGCCGCAGAGACAAAGGGAGGGATGGAGGGGGACTTAGGACAGGGGACCTTAAAAGGCTAGTAGGAAGGCAGGCAGGCAGACAATACTGGGGGAGGAGCCATGGTGGAGGAAGGGCTGACGGCTCCAGGGGGCTGACCGACGTCGGCAGAGCAGGTGGTGGTTTAGCCCGAGGCAGAGATGGAGAGCCGATGAGCCAGGGTGACGCAGAGGATCCGGAGGGCCAAGGTGGAGCAGATGGCTCTGGTGACCGAGGCAGGGATCCGGAAGGCCACAGTGGAGCCGCATCTACAGAGGACCAAGGTGGAGCCGGAGGGAAGGAGGAGTCTGACAGAGCCAGAGGGACGAGGTATAGCTGGAAAAGTGGAGTCCCGAGGCAGCGGATGGTCGACGACTGACCAAGGCAGAGCCGGAGGGACGAGAATAGTCCTGAGGACAAATTTGTAATGGATGAACTAATTAAATCAAATTGACTAACTAATCAAAGAGAGACAGAAACTGGATCAATGAACAAATGAGGGATGAAAACACAACAAAAAACAGTTCAAGGGTGTGACAATCTGTAATATTTGTATAATGAGATTATTATTATTAAGGGAATGATAGTCTTTAAAATAAATATACTTAAGTGCAAACTGAATTATAAAGTGGTTACTAAAAACTACAAGAACATAAAACAACATAATTAGTTATGTTTAATTCATTTTTATTTAATTTATTTTGATTAACTAAAATAAAATATATACTAATTTCGTTTTTTAACTTGCCATATCATTTGAAAAAAATTGTAAGTACACATTTGTAATGGTGAAGTCACAATTTAGTGCATTTAAATTAACTTTACATTAAATATCAAATAACAATCAAATAATCAAATTCTAATCAATAAGCACATCAGGGACGTTGAGTGGATTCTTCACCTAGCAGTAAATGTCTCGTTGGGACTGACATGTCAGAATGTAATGTGTTCCTCCTGAAGGGACATCAGCTGCTATAACATGTGTATATTATCTGGGCCACAAGCCATCAGTTAGAGAGATGTTGAATATAGATGCTGACTAGAATTAACCCTGTCAAACTGTGCAGCATTGCAGGAACTTAACGAAAATAAAATAATTCAGCACATAAGTGAAGAACAATAGCATGAGTCACTGTGAGCCATATGGAATCGCCAAAGACTAGAATCAAATTTATTTTTTTGGTCCTTATAATGTGACAGATCATCAATAAAACAACACATTTTGACAATTGCACTATTAAACAAAAAAAAATATCCTGGGGGGAATTCACTAACAATGACACCGCTCTCTATTTTGCACATGCTGTCTATTTTGCTTTTATACAAACTATTCATTTACTTCACAGTAAACACTACAGACGTCCACACATTTTTAGCTGAACGCAATTTGTGCAATTTCTCAATATCGAGGGTCAGTTTTGAGAGCTTCTGTAGGTTATGGGGGATGCAGCATATTATCACAATCAGATGTAGTTTACAGTTAATGTACATAACGCCACTACAGCACCTGAAATGGCTCTTTGAAATGTTGAAAGTGCACTCGATTATACTGCACTTCCAGATATACCATTGTCAAAAAGAAGTGCACTTGACTGTAGTGAATCTACACTTTAAGTAGTGTACATAATATACATAAACTGAAAAGAAATGATGTGATCAATAAGTCATGTTAACATTGAATGTTTGTCCGTTATTTTAACTCGTAATGAAATTTGCACTTTGTAATGTCAAACTAAAAGTTTTAATTTAAAGTGTATTTTACATAATTTGTTAAATAATATTTTACCTTATATTAACAAAGACTTAAATTACTCTTATTTTGATGTGTTGACTAGCCTAAAGCACATGTAAAGTTCTTTATTAAATTCAATATTAGAGTTCATATATATCATGAATGTACTAAATTGCAAATTCATCATTGCAAATGTTTAATTACACATGTATTTAAATACATACCATATACATAAAATTAACAAATACATTTGTTTTTTATTTACCATAATTTGTGTTAGTACATTCACAAGAACACAAAAATAAATGTCACTTGAAATAAACGTGACTAAACTAAAATAAATTATATTAAAAACCTTAAACTTATTTTATTTCAGCTAGTTGTCAATACTTTACAGGATTTAGATGCAGTGTACATTAAAAGTACACCCCAGGTATGCTACTTATTTTTCACAACAGTATGGTTCTTTTAGGAACTTTTCAGTAAAAGGTTATTTTGGGAACCCAAAATGGTTCTTCTACGCTATGGTATCACTGTGAAAACCCCTTTTTGAAATCAAAATGTTTAAGAGTGTAACTGTTAAAATCTGTTATGATTTTAAGTTTTTCATTAAAAACTTAATGAAAGCTTTTGAGCCCCATGCATCAGCATTATGGTAGTTAGTCTGATCTGCAATAAAACGTGCTTGCACAATCCTGTGGTCATCCTCACACCAAAATGTGCCCAGAGTATTTGGCATGTAATGGATAACAGCTTGTTTTTGAGGGCCTGTGGGTACTTATATTTAAACTGCTATCTACTGTACACTGGAGGGACCCGAGCAGCATATGGAGAGACTGAATACAGAGGTGCTGTTATGACAAATTATGATTCTTATACCATACCAGCTGGAGGAAAGCCCTTGTCTACAAGGATAAAACATAAAATGCACCTTGCATCCAAAATCTCGGCTTAATGATGACTGCCTTTCACATTTGTTGGGTTTTGCTGTGTAGGCTGCCAACAGCCTTTGTGGTTAAAGGTTGGCAATAAATATCTAAATGCAAATGCCAGTATGAGGGTTTTGGTGTAAAATGGCCATACGTTTATGACAGTTTGGGTTATTGTAATTTTGAGAGCTTCATGCTGACTGGATACACAGCATAATCGCAATGAATACCATAAAGGTACTTCACCGTACCAGTACCAGTAACAGTTATGTACAACAAACACTGTATAGTCTTCACTCTGTAAATACTGATTTATTCCTAGTAAAGTTACAATAGTGATTCAGTCGAGAGCAGCAAGAGATTTTCATTTTTTTGTTATTTGATTTAACATTAATTACATAGACAGCAGAAGGTTTATTAGGCTCCTGTCACTTTAAGAAAGCACAGATATAAAAGACTGTCAGTGTTGGGGAGTAACTAGTTACATGTAACAGCATTACGTAATTTATTATAATACATGTAAATGTAATCGTTTAGAGTTCCTGAGAAAAAACGTGTAATTTAATTACACTTATGTTAATGATTACAAAGAGGGTTACATCTAAATATTTTCTTGAAACAGCTAGGATATGCTGAATATTATTAATCTGTTGCTTTACCTGTTTTTGATCTTCCAGTGCTTTAAAAGTGCGTTCCAGTGCTGAGTTTGAAATTAAAATGATTATTCATTTCATTTATTTCTATAGCACAAAATAATACAACCATTGTTGCCCAAAGTGCTGTACAAAAATAGAAAACCAAAAAGCCAAAAAACAACAAACAAAAAACATTTTCATAAATATACAAAGACAAAGACATAGCACCACACAAAAAAGACACAAAGAACATAAAACTCAGCACTCAGAAAGATTAAAGGCCTGAGTTAATAAATACGTTTTTAACAATAATTTAAAACTAGAGATAGTTTGAGCTGATCTAATACTCACAGGTAACAAATTCCACAGTTTCGGGGCAGAAACTGAGAAAGCGCGATCACCCTTAAGTTTTAATCTAGCTCTGGGAATTGTTAAAAGTTGCTGATCAGAAGATCTCAAGGATCTAGCAGAAGTATGGCGTTTTACTAAGGCATCAAGATATGTTGGAGCTAAGCCATTTAAGGATTTAAAAACAAACACTAAAAGTTTGTATTCTATTCGGAAACGAACTGGCAACCATTTGAGAGAGAACAAAATCGGTGTAATATCTGCTTGCGTGTACCTGTCAGCAGTCTGGCTGCAGCATTTCAAACTGCCTGCAGACGCACCAAAGCTGTCTGGTTAACTCCTATATATATAGTATTACAATAATCGAGTCGCGAAAAAATGAAGGCATGGATGAGTTTCTCAAGATCAGTAGCAGAGAGAAAAGGTTTTACTTTAGCTAGAAGTCTCAGATTAAAAAAGCATGATTTAACAACATTGTTAATTTGCTTATCAAATTTGAGTTCTCTGTCAAACCAAACACCTACATTTTTCACAGCTACTTTGTTGTGCGCAGCCAGAGGACCCAAGTTTACATTTACAGAGGCTAAATTTTTAATTTGTCCAAATAAAATTAAATAAAATTTTGATTCTTATACCATACCAGCTGGAGGAAAGCCCTTATTAAGATTATAATCTTAATTCAAATGATGAAGGATTTTGAAAGTCTGAAAATAATCAAAACGTAATCAAATGTAATCAGTTACATTACATTATTAAATTAATTGAAATAGTTACACTACTTATTACATTTTAAATAGGGTAACTTGTAATCTGTATTCTATACATTTCCACAGTAACCTTCCCAACACTGTGTACTGATTCAAATGAGTTTTTCCCCCTCAACTATTTATGTATTTTCTGTTTCCCCAACTGTTCACTTAAAGTTGGCGTATGTCATTTTTCAAAAATGCTTTAGAAAACTGAGTCGGGCCGAGTACCAAAACAAACTTCAGCCAATCAGCAGTAAGGGGCGTGTCAACTCATTATGTGGAGGAGAGAGCATTCAGCCAAGTCGAGTGACAGAAATATAAAGGGGAAAACGTCTGTGGAACGATAAGGCAAGAAGTAGGACCCATGTAAATATCAGATCAGCTTTCCAGCGCTGCAGAGAACTCGAGGAGCAGAATGCCTGCGATCTGACGCAGAGGTTGCTTTGTTTCTTCTCTATAGGAGTAACCTATCTACACCGGTGTCTACACCGGACGTACCATGCTGCAACAGCTACAGTCTGCCTACCCTGGACGCGATAAAGCGACCGGGTAACACTTTAGAGTACTGTTTCTTACTTACTGCATAACTGATAAGGGATTATCAAAGAACTAACAGGTAATTATTCATTAACACTTAACTCATAACTGCCAAGGAAGACGTGTTAACTAATATGTAATACAATGTGTTAAGTATGTGTCATACTTTACAATGTGTTAAGTATGTGTTAAGTAACAGAAATCAGCTTCCGATAGGAACCTCACCACCACTCCAGTGTCATGCGATAACTTACCTTAGTTTTTATATTTTATATTGTGCCTCCTCGGCATAATACCATATTACCTTTAATTCAATTTCTGTATGTAAAGCAAGGACTGAGGGAAAGTGAAAAATACAGGTAACCCTTTAGTAATTAATAAAGTAATTTCAAATAAAAAGCAGGCGCCGCCGCCTCGGGAGCAGTGTGAGCGGGCACCGCCGCCTCGGGAGCTGTGTGAGAGTATGTCGCCATCTTGGAGGAAATATCCACGGGCTCTACAGCCTCGAGAAGGCCTGACATGAGCTCCGCCACCTCCGAGGAGACATCAGCAGGCTCCACCACTTCAAGAGGGTCTGAAGCGAGCTTTGCCACCTAGGTGGAAACAACAGCGGGCTACACCGCTTCGAGAAGGCGTGACGTAAGCTCCGCAACCTCGGAGGAAACATCTGCGGGCTCCCCCGCTTCGAGAAGGCCTGAAGTGACCTTCGCCACCTTGGAGGAAATATCCGCTGGCTGTACTGCTTCGAGAAGGCCTGATGCGAGCTCCACCACCTCGGAGGAGACATCAGCAGGCTGCACCGCTTCGAGAAGGCCCAAAGCGAGTTCCGCTACCTCAGAGGAAACATCTGCCGCTTCGGGCGGGCCTGAAGCGAGCTCCACTACCTTGGAGGAAACATCAACGGGCTACACCGCTTCGAGAAGGCCTAACGTGAACTCCACCACCTCGGAGGAAACATCTGTGGGCTCCCCCGCTTGGAGAAGGCCTGAAGTGAGCTCCGCCACATTGGAGGAAATATCCGCTGCCTCTACCGTTTCGAGAAGGCCTGACGCGAGCTCCGCTACCTCGGAGGAAACATCAGCAGACCCTGCCGCCTCGGGAGCTTTGTGAGTGGATGCCACCACTTCGGGAGTTACGTGAGCGGGAACCGCCGCTAACTCCATGCTGAAGGCTAAACCGCTCAGACTAAGAGCCAGGTTTATGTAGTCCTCCAGCGACTCCTCTTGGACCCAGTAAGGCATCCGAGACATGAAGGGCTCGGCCAGGCCTCCCCAGAAGAAGACCAGGAGGCAGGTCTTCTCTGTCGCCGACCGACGAGCGACTTCCAAGAAGTGCCCGGCGTACTCCTCCATACTCCCGTCTCCCTGACGGATGTTACAGAGCTTCCCCGCTGGATGGCAGACATGTAGTACTTCGATTCTAGACCAAAAGTGTTCGAGAAAATAGCAGAGCAAGTGAGCTATTGTGTCATTGATGCGGAAGCAGTTCAGTTCATAGCGTGTGAGTAAATTGTGAGATTTGTGAGAGAAAATTGCCAAACGACTAATAAAAAGTTGTACTGTGAGGATGTGTTGCAAATGTTATTCGCCGATTCTGACTCTGAAAGGGAATATTTGCGGTTTGGAAATGACGATCGGCTGTCTAATGACCTTCTCACGCTAAATCTCTGCTGCGCAATGGTGCTGCCGGGCATGGCGAGAGCATTCAAAAAGCACAAAAAAGTTATAATTTCGGCACTTTGCCCAACGGGAATGGGGGTGGCAGCGTTTGATGTGTTCTTAGTGTTCATAGGAGAGGCTCTGCGTTGCTGATGATCGCCCAGATTGCGTCTTTTTTTCTGATCGTGCGAGCTCAAAGTGCCGATGGCAGACAGTACAGGTGCAGTTAGTGTTGGGTAACGTTAGGTCTGTGAGCTGTGCCATGCAATAAGAGGTAGCATACTCTCAAGAACTATAAACGGTCACCTAGATACCTGATTGGGAAAATAGCTAGTCAACTGATCAAAAAATAGGCACATGTATTTTACTATGGCACAGTAATATAGTAATAATTAATTACTTTCTCCTATTTTACTGTTATTTCCTCTTTTCCTGATCATTTGTAATGATGATAAAAAGAAAAAAAAAACATGCAAATAAGTTCAAACAACCATTGACAGGTGTGTGGAGTTAGGGGAATGGAGTTTGGAATGGGAATGGGAATGTGAATGGACTCATGACACTTTGCTCTTGTCCTTTTACTCTTTTTTGAAAATGAATAGGCCTATTTATAATTTTACAGGAGTAATATTTTATTGGGGTATCTGTATTTTTACTCAAGTACTTGATTTGTGGACCACAACCTGATTGTCATATGGACTATTTGCGAATAACTGTTCATTAGTAGTTACTTCATAGTTATTTTTCTTGAACCTTAACTAGTAGATATTTAATAGTAGTTCTTCATGAGGTATGACAGAATATATTAGTTATTGATTAGCTAACTGTTACGTAACACAATCATAAAATTGTATTACATACTGATTAGTAATACAGCTTCCTTAGTAGCAAATGTTAATGAATAATTATCTGTTAGTCCTTCATTTACTTCCTTATTAGTTATGCAGTAAGTATAATACTCTACTCATAACAACCAATTTCAGAATCTAAGCCATGAACCATCTATTTTATACAAGTTAGAATGGTAAGTATTTAATGTAGTAGAGTATGATGCAAGGCTGGATTTTCAGCACCATTTTCAGTCTTCAGTCTGATTGGAGTACATGATCCTGCAGAAATATTCTGATATGCTGCTCAAGAAATATTTCTTAGTATCAATGTATATCAATATAATTTTCACATTATTTTATAGTAAATAGTCTAGCCTACAAGACCGATTACTAAAAGTTTAATTCAGAACTATTCAGTAGCCAATGGGTTTTATGGCCTTATTTCAGCAGCATTAATTCTGCATTATTATTTAGCACAGTTTTTGCTAAATAAAAAAATAAAACATGTTGGCCAATAGTATGGTATAAGTAGATGAAATAAGCACAAATGTCAGGGCATGTCAAAACATCTCAAGGGCCCCAAAATCACCTCAGATCCCAGAGGGTTAATATATAAAGTAATATATTTTGAGTTTTAGGAGTTTTTTTGTTTGTTTTCATCCCCCATTCATCGTTGCTTTTATTAAGTGACTTATTTGTATAGTAGGGACCTAAATTGTTTAAGCGGTCATGAACGGATACATCAAAATTCCCTTGATACTTTGACATATAAGAGGTCATAACTTTCTTAGAACTCAAAACTATCTCATTAGACTAAAAACAGCTTATATTGAAGGCAGTCTGCCAAAATGACAGCTTGTGGAATGTACAACTCTATAACGTTATAGTGTGGGTAAACAATTCATCTGCAGATGAAGATCAACAACTGCTTCTACATCGCTGCCCCACCCACCCATTTGAGCATGTAGTGTAAATAACAAATAGCAAATGCAGGTCTTTGCAAAAACTAAACAATAAAGATACTCCGGAGACAACAAGACACTGTACAGTGCCAAGTTGTGGAACAACACAGTCTTTGCATTGCCATCCTTCTACTCCCAACATTAGGAAAAAGCAGATGAACATTATTTTTAATGAAGATCCAGACCGCGTCAGTAAGAACTTGGTCCTTTGTTCACTTCATGATTCGTTTACAAACAAGGCACAGTTTGATGCAGGATTTTCAGAAAGATTGAAACAAAAGACAATGCCGTGATGACTATATCGGATCTGACAGTAATGTGGCAACACACAAGTGTGAGTAACTGTTATTACGTGATCACTATTGCTTTGCCAGTAAAACAGATTGTTTGATATGTACTGAATATTTATACATTTCTAATCTAAATCACAGCATCCATCTGTGAAGGATATAAGCTGTCAAACAAACACAACTATTAGCCAATCATAGCAGTGGGCAAGGCCAGACTTACCATTGGGCTTGAGTGGGCTCGAGCCCATGGGCCCCGCCCGATAGGGAGCCCCACCCGCTTCCGTTCATTTGATTTGTTTATTTTTCAATTAAGGTTCGTTTATTGGTCTGGCATTGGTAACAACCCTGCCATGTTAAAGGAATGACATCGTTTAAATAGTTAAACTATTTGTCAGGCATTTTTATGTTTGCTGATAGGTTATTGGTGCGTTGGCTTTACGCTGTTGTACCTAGCGGCCGCATTAATCAGTATAATGGCGGACAAGCGGTATCGGAGCGGCGCGCTTAAAAGAAAACTAAAAAATGAAAGACAGCGACGTGAAAAGGAAGCACTCAGTAAATTGAAAACAATTACTGGATTTTTCACACCTGTGACACCACAGCCTGATGTACCTGTGCTAGCTGAGAGATCAGTGGACAACAACCTGCTGGAGGAAACTACTGGAGCCGATCTGATTTCACGTGCAGAGCAGCCCATCAGTGGATTATCGTCTTTTCAGTCAGAAGCCATGGAGGCGGCAACAGAAACAGTGACTGCACCAGATAGGCCTACAGCTACTACTGATTCTTACGCTACTGATCCTGCTTGCTGGGGTAAAATTGATGAGAATGTGCGTGCTTACTGGGCGCGGAAAGGTCCGGAGTCCTGTCAAAATAATGAGGCTAATGTCAAAGCCTCTGAACGCCACTACAAACATCAGAAGAGACTGTTTTCCAAAACTCATTTCAAACGAAAGCATCTGAATGGTGCGTCCCTGCCCAGAGAATGGTTGCTGTACTCACCTTCCACAGGCTGTGTGTTTTGTTTTGCTTGCTGTCTTTTTCGTGAGGGTGACGGTAAATTCCCTTTTCAGTCTGGTTATAATGACTGGAAACATGCTACCAGACGCTTTGCCGAGCATGAGAATAGTGACGGTCATAGGAAGGCAATGTTTAATTACATCAACAGAGCAGCAGCTGATGGCGTTATAGACTCTCAACTTAAAAAGCAGCTTGAGTCGCACAGCAATTATTGGAGTGAAGTTTTGCGAAGAGTGGTTGCAGTTGTAAAATTTCTGGCAGAACGGGGATTGGCTTTCCGAGGCTCAAGTGAAATATTTGGTAGAGCTGACAATGGGAATTACATGGGCATCCTGGAGCTGATCAGTGAATTCGACCCATTCTTGAAATCTCAAAGCTCATTTTTTAAGATATCAGCCCAAATTTGGAACATATAAAAACGTTGTCATAAACTCAAGTCAAGTCAAGTTGAGCTTTATTGTCATTCCGCTACATGTGTGGACATATAGCGGGACGAGATGTCGTGTCTCACAGGACCACGGTGCTACATAAATACAGATATACAACACGAAGTAAAACAGTATAAACCTATACACAACTGACCTACTGTCAGCTTTGACTATACATATGCTATATATAAAAGTGGTTACCTATACACAAACAAAAAAAAAAAAAAAAAAAAAGAAAGAAATAATAATAATAATAATAAAAAATAAATAAAAAATAAAATACAATACAAACTGTACAACTGTGTAGATGACTTCAAATACTGTACATGTGCAAAAAGAGAGACATTCAGCAGCTGGCTGGGGAACAGTGTAAGGTGATTTGTGGTGCATGAGCCAGTAAACATACATACATTACAGTCGTATATTACAATCAGTCTTTTGAGGGATTATGGACACACAATGGTGTGTGAAAGTGTCTAGTGCATGCAGAGGGGAGTGTGTTGCTACAGGTGGCTTGTGCAGGCCCGCTCACCTGAATTGCACAGAAATAAAAGTTGAACAGTTTTTCCTGAGATGTGGTAAGGTGTGTGTGGGGTGGGTTGTTTGGGGTTTCAGAGAGGGGCCGTGTGATTTGAGTTCAGGGCTCTCACAGCTTGGGGAAAAAGCTGTTGAGCAGTCTGGCGGAGCGGCTCTGATACTCCGGCACGTCTACCTGAGGGTAGGAGCTGGAAGAGACTGTGGGAAGGGTGGGTGGGGTCCTCCACGATACTTTTGCTTTGCTGGAGCATCGTGTAAGGAAAATATCCAGGATGGAGGGAGAGGGCACCAATGATTTTTGCAGCGGTGTTCACTGTCCGCTGGAGGGTCTTGCGGTCTGCTGCACAACAGTTTCCGTACCAGACAGTGATGCAGCTGGTCAGCACGCTCTCAATGGTACCCCTGTAGAAGGTGGTGAGGATGGGTGGAGGGAGACTTGCTCTTTTCAGCCGGCGGAGAAAGTGTAGGCGCTGTTGTGCCTTCTTTGAGATAGACTTGGTGTTGGTAGTCCAGGTGAGGTCCTCTGTGATGTGCACCCCAGGAATTTAGTGCTGCTGACTCTCCACAGTCGAGGTGTCGATGGTCAGTGGGGGTGGTCAACGGGTTTCTCCTGAAGTCCATCACAACCTCCTTTGTCTTCTCCACATTGAGGGACAGGTTGTTTGCGCCACACCATTCAGCCAGCTGTGCCACTTCCTCTCTGTAGTGCGTTTCATCGTTGTTGCTGATGAGACCTACCACTGATGTGTCATCTGCAAACTTGATGATGTGGTTGAGCTGAACTTGGCAGTGCAGTCATGGGTCAGCAGCGTGAAGAGCAGCGGGCTGAGCACACAGCCCTGTGGGGCACCTGTGCTCAGTGTGGTAGTGCTCGAGGTGTTGTGGCCGACCCGAACTGACTGAGGTCTTCCGGTTAAAAAGTCCAGGATCCAATTGCAAAGGGAATTGTTGAGGCCCAGCAGGCTTAATTTATTGATGAGCTGTTGTGGGATTATTGTGTTGAATGCTGCGCTGAAGTCGATGAACAGCATTCTAACATATGAGTCTTTATTTTCTAGGTGGGTAAGAGCCAGGTGGAGGGTGGAGGAAATTGCATCATCCGTAGAGCGGTTTGGGCGGTATGCAAACTGGAGCGGATCGAGTGTGTTGGGGATGCTGGTTTTGATGTTGTGCATGACTAGCCTCTCAAAGCACTTCATTATGATTGGAGTCAGTGCTATGGGACGGTAGTCATTTAGACAGGACACAGGTGATTTATTTGGTACCGGTATGATCGTTGTGGATTTGAGACATGTGGGGATGACTGCCTGGCTCAGCGAGGTGTTGAAGATATCTGTTAGGACATCTGTCAGCTGTTCAGCACAGTCTTTCAGCACGCCAGGTATATTGTCAGGGCCCGCAGCCTTGCGTGGGTTAATCCTAGATAGGGTCTTCCTTACGCCGGCTGGAGACAGACAGAGTGCCTGGTCGTTGGGAGGTGTGGGCAGTTTTGTGCAGGTGTGTCGTTCTGCATTTCAAACCGTGAATAAAAGTGGTTGAGTGCATCTGGGAGGGATGTGTCGTCACAGGCCTGTGGCGGGGCTTGTAGTCAGTGATGGTCTGAATGCCTTGCCACAGGCTCCGTGTATCTCTGCTGTTTGTGAAATGATTATTGATTTTATTGCCATATGACCGTTTTGCATTTTTGATGCCACGGGACAGATTAGTCTTGCTGTTTTGAGGGCTGCTTTATCTCCTGATCTGAACGCTTCATCTCTGGTTTTAGCAGCCCACGAACCTCTGCTGTCATCCATGGCTTCCGGTTTGCACGTGTGGTGATGGTCTTGGTGACTGTCACATCATCAATGCAGTTTTTGATGTAAGCAGTCACAGTTTCAGTGTACTCCTGCAGGTCTGTATGGTTATTGTAGGTGGCCGCCTCTTTAAACATGTTCCAGTCTGTGTCCTGGAAGCAGTCCTGCAGTGCTGAGGTAGCATTGTCTGGCCATACCGTGATCTGCTTTTGAACCGGTTTGGCCAGTTTAGAAGCGATCTGTATGCTGGGATTAGCATAACAGAGATGTGGTCCGAGTATCCGAGGTGGGGCGGGTTCGGCTTTGTATGCGTTTTCACTGTTGTGTAAACAAAGTCCAGTGTGTTATTTCTTGTTGCAAAGTTCACATGTTGGTAGAACTTTGGTAAAACTGACTTTAAGTTAGCGTGGTTGAAGTCGCCGCTATGATGAAAAGCCGTCGGGGTTATTTGTTTGTTGTTCGCTGATGGCGCTGTACAGTTCACGGCGCGTCCGTAGCATTTGCACACGGGGGAATGTACACCGCGACAATAACAATGGCCGTGAACTCCTGCGGCAGATAGAACGGTCGACATTTCACAACCATAAACTCCACCAGCGATGAACAGTGATTTGATAGTACCGCTGCATTGTTACACCATTCTTTGTTGATATACACACACAAGCCACCCCCGCGAGTCTTACCAGACAGTGATGAATCTCTGTCCGCTCGGCAGCAGGTTAGTCCGTGCAGCTGAATGGCGGAGTCCGGGATGTTGTCGTTTAGCCATGTTTCAGTGAAAACAAACACACAACAATCCTTTGTCTCATGCTGTGTAGAGTTGAATTAAGTCCAGTTTGTTTTCCAGAGAGCGAACGTTTGAGAGCATGAGTGATGGAATTGCTGGACTAGTTGGATTAGCCCTTAGCCTAACTCGAATACCTCCACGCTTGCCGCGCTTCTGTCCCTCTCACACCGCCGGGCGCGCCGCTTGTGCGGGTGGCATCAGTAGGCGAGGCCGCGGTCTCGGGTCCGCTTCAGCAGCAGACAGAGGCCTTGTAGCTTCTCAGTAGTCGCCGGTGAAAGCTGATGTTTGTACACATTGTCGATATCCAGGAGGCTCTGGCGATCATAGATGTGTTTCCGGGTGTTTGTCTTTTGATTTTTCAATAAAGTCAGAAGGTTTGAAGACGAGGAGACGAGACTAACAGACATAAAAACACCGTTTTTAGGACCCGGAGTAGCCGCTGCGTCCGAACGCGCCGCCATCTTGGAAAAGATGGCGGCGGATAAACTAAAACCTCTATAACATTTCTGTTTCACTTTAACTGTTTTCAGTTCCACAATGAACTGCCAAGGTTCTTCCTTAAAATGAGAAATGTTAAAATGTTCTTCCTTATTTCTGTGCTCCAAAACTTCCAATTTTTAATCAAAGCTTTTTTTTTTACATTTTTGTCCACTAAATACCTCAGTTATTTTTTTTAACTGGCTCTCAGGGTTAAGGTCATTTATAGAGTGAGTAGGGTCCCGAAAATGACTCAAGCCCAGGGGCCCCCACGATGTTAAGTCCTGCCCTGGCAGTGGGCGTTTACTTCCACCTACAATTCTACAATCCACCATGCCTATACAAATGGAGCGTTCTGATGAGGGGTCAAAACGGATGGAAAATAGCCTATTACATCTAAATTATGTTTTTTTTTTATGTACAACCCGAAATCTGGACATTTTTGGACGTTTTTTTTATTTTTATAAAATTAAGAATTTCAAATAAAGAATTTCAAATCAAATCTCAATATTTTATTCACAATAGAACATAGATAATATAGATAAAAAATGTTTAAACTGAGACATTTTTTAAATTTTATGCACAAAATGAGCTCATTTCAAATTTGATATCTGCTACAGGTCTCAACATAGTTTGGACGGGGGCATGTTTATCATGCTGTAGCATCTCCTCTTCTTTTCAAAACAGTTTGAAGACGTATGAACATCAAGGTTATGAGTTTTTGGAGTTTTATTGTTGGAATTTGGTCCCATTCTTACCTGAAATAGATGTCCAGCTGCTGAGGAGTTTGTGGTCGTCTTTGGCATATTTTTCATTTAATGATGTGCCAAATGTTGTCTACAGGTTAAAGATTTGGACTGCAGGCAAGCCAATTCAGCACCCGGACTCTTCTACTACGAAGCATGCTGTTGTAATAGCTGCAGTATGTGTTTTTTCCATTGTTCTGCTGAAATACAAAAGGCCTTCCCTGAAATAGACGTCGTCTGGAGGGGAGCATACGTTGCTCTACAACCTTTGAATACCTTGCAGCATTCATAGTGCCTACCAAAAAATGCAAGCTGCCCATACTCTATGCACTTATGCACCCCCATACCATCAGAGATGCTGGCTTTTGAACTGAACGCTGATAACACGCTGGAAGGTCTCCCTCCTTTTTAGCCCGGAGGACACGGCATCCGTGATTTCCAACAAGAATGTCAAATTTGGACTCGTCTGACCATAGAACCCTTTTCCACTTTGAAACAGTTCATTTTAAATGAGCCTTGGCCCACAGTACACAACGGCGCTTCTGGACCATGTTCACATATGGCTTCCTTTTTGCATGATAGAGCTTTAGTTGGCATCTGCAGATGGCACGGAGGATTGTGTTTACCAACAATGGTTTCTGGAAGTATTCTGGGGCTCATTTAGTAATGTAAATATCAGAATCATGCCGATCAGTGATGCAGTGTCATCTGAGGGCCCGGAGATCATGGGCATTCAACAAAGGTCTTCGGCCTTGTCCCCTACCCACAGAGTTTCTCCAGTTTCTCTGAATCGTTTGATAATGTTATGCACTGTAGATGATGAGATTTGCAAAGCTTTTGCAATTTGACATTGAGGAATATTGTTTTTTAAGTATTCCACAGTCTTTTTATGCACTCTTTCACAGATTGGAGAGCCTCTGCCCATCTTTACTTCTGAGAGAATCTGCCTCTCTAAGACATCCCTTTTATAGCTAATCATTTTATAGATATGATGTCAATTAACTTATTTAGTTTCTAGATGTTCTCCCAGCTGAATATTTTCAAAATGTCTTGCTTTTTCAGCCCTTTATTGCCCCCGTGCCAACTTTTTTGAGACCTGTAGCAGGCATCAAATTTGAAATTAGCTAATTTAGTGGATAAAAGTGTAACATTTCTCTATATAAACATTTGTTATTTTCTCTATGTTATATTTGAATTTGAATTAAATATTGGCTCTTGTGATTTGAAAGTCTTTTAGTTTTCATTTTATTGAAATTTAAAAAACGTCCCAACATTTCTGGAATTTGGGTTGTAAAAATCTTGATAACGTTATAAGTGGACCTCAGAGAACAGTGCAAAATAATAAAAAAAGCAGTTAATGACCCCTTTAAAACATAATTCAGTCTTTGGAAACTCTATAATAAAACTTAATTAGCCTGAGCTGTTACACTTAGCTAAATAAATTTAGCCCATGTATATGTTGAAGTTTAGCATTAAATATGGCCAAGTCAAAAGAGCTCTTACATAACCTATAGAGAATACACACACACGCACGCACGCACGCACGCACACACAAACACAAACACACACATATATATATATATATATATATATATATATATATATGTTTGAGCAACTGAGAAAAACACTCTATTTACTGCCAAAGACTTATAAGATGACCTGTTGAAAGAAGGAAGCAACATTTAAAAGCAGAGTATAGGAAGAACACGGAACAAGTATGACCTTCATGTCAGAACACATTGCTGAATGCCATAAAAGGCCTTCAATACTTGACTATAATTTATTTGTATAGACCTGTGCAGTTCTAGATTAATGTTTTATGACGTTATCTGACCCAGCTGTAACTTTTTGGTTATGTCTGGTCTAAAGAAGGCAAAGCTCATGAGCAGAAAAACATGGTCCCGTGGTCAAACGTGGGGGAGGACCAGTCTTGTTATGGGAGTGTTTTGCTTTTGCAGTAAGTGGAAATCTTGACTGTATGAAGGACATCATGGATTCTTTGAAGTATCAGGCCATTTTGGCAAATATTGTGATGCCCTCAGTGCAGAGATTGAAGCTTGATGATCAATGGACTTTCAAGCAGGACAACCATCGAAAAGTATACATCCAAATCTCCTGAAGCTTGGTTTAGGTATCAGTCATGGTGTTCTTTAGTGCCCTGGTTAGTCTTCAAATTTAAATCTCATTAAAAAGATTTGGTAGAATTTAAAGTAAGCAGCGGCATCATGAAAACCAAAGATTATCAGGGATCTGAAAGCTTTTTCAAGTGAAAAAATGAAAAAGTAGAGAGGTGACAGAAGCTTGTAAGCACTAACAGAAAATGTGCTTTATAAAAGTTATAAAGAATAAAATATTATCTACAAAAAATGTTTTACAGGTCAGGGGTTGAATAAATGGGGTTGAATAAATTTGATTGAAACTCTATATAGATAGGACATTCTCTTACTGTACTGTTCTCAGTGTTCACTGTCAAATGATGGAGAATGTACCCATCAGTCAAGAAAACTGACTCTGCATTTCTGAAAGGTGGCTAACGTCTGTTCTCAAGGAAATTTTGGACGCCAGTTCCTTGCAATAATGCTGCTGGTGACAGCTCTGTTGGTGCTTACAGAAATATGTTTATCTCTTGATTTTGTCTGCGGATCACTGAAACACTGATTACACAGCACTGGTGTTGGGTCGATAAGGTCAATGAGTGTCAAAGCGAAGCAGATTGACATTTTTAAATGTGAAGAAAATCGTAACAACTTTTCTTTATGAGAGATCCACAAGGGGCAGTTTATCATGACCTGCTTCCCACATGAGGGATGATGCTTTTTTAATGGCCAGGGGCTCCAGCGTATGCCATCCAAGAACTCCCACACAGGTAATTGCTTCCGTTCCTTCTCCGCCAAGGACTACATGTACTTGCAGAATCCCATTCTCAGTATCCTTTTACAGGATAAAGTAAAAAAATTATAATTCCACACCAGATATGTGCTTTTACCAACCTACACAGAATTGTTCACGGGAGACTGTATACCAGAGGAAATACAGAGTTTTATTCCCTGGAGCTCATTCCTCAGAGGCTGAAATACGTTAGGGGTCTGAGTGTTTGTTGTTGTTTTTGAGTAGGAACCAACATTAAAACCTTGAAATGCAGACAGTCTGTATTTCTTTCATTCTTAAAAAAAAAAAAAAAATTAAACCCTCTGAACCAGGGTTATTATAGTTAATTAAACTATAATAAGACACTTCAGGGGTTTGAGTAGTTCCCTATCAGTCAGTCACGTTCGACATAACGTCAGAGTGACTGACTAATGGGATCTCGCCGGAGAGCCCAATCACCTTCGAGTGTTAACAAAACAAGCCAATGACAGTTGGCGTGCGTGTTTCGCCACGCGCACTCCGCCCCGCGGTGCGGGTATAAAAGGAGAGCGCGTGCAAACGCACATCAGCTTTTCGCTTCGGAGCCGAGCCTTGCAAATCTCTGAGTGTCTGCAAAGCAAGACTACAGCGTTGGTGTTACGGCACGTCAGCGGAGGTTGCTGTCCAGTGCTGCATTCCAAAAAAAAAAAAAAGAAAGAAGCAGCGATCACGCTGCTACCTCCCCTCGGCGGTTCAGCGCTGCTGAAAGAGAGTTTTTCAACTAAAAGAGCAAATCTAAAAGAGCTCCACGAGCGACGGGCGTCTTTTTAAAGATGGCTTCCCGCTCGTGCGTTTCTGGATGTGGTCGGTTCCTGACTTCATCTGATGGTCATGATCGCTGCCCCTCGTGCTTGGGCTTTAGGCACGCTGAGGCAGCGCTCGTGGATGAGTCATGTTCTCACTGTGGGAACATGACCATGGCGATGTTGCGCTCCAGATACCTCCTCGCTAGACTGGGGGTATCCCCTTGCTCTGCCCGTTCTAGTTCCTCCGGACGGAGGACTACTTCGGCTCAGGGCCAGGGTGATTTGAGGATCACAGTGAGAGCTTCCACGTCGAGTACGTCTCCGCGGGCCTCTCACTCCTCAAGCACATCGCACCGTCTGGGGTTCCCGGATGAGTATGCGGGTCCTCGGACAGGGCGGGCCCAGCATCTCATTCGGTGCCCCAGCAGATGACGGGATTTCGATCACTGCATCGGGGGATGAGCTAGGTTCTGGAGAGGACGATTCGGCTGCGCTGCCTCCGTCAGGAAGAGTAGCGTTGCCGAGTCAGATCCAGAACTGACCGCTATGCTTTCCGGGCCGCTGAGAGCATCGGGCTGCACTATAGGCGCCCGCCTTCTCCCGGCGCCGAGGCTGGATGATTGGTTCCTGGGGGCGCAGGCCGAACGCCGGCAACCGCCCGGTTCCGTTCTTCCCGGAAGTGCATGAGGAGGTGATTAGGTCTTGAAGGCACCTTTTTCTGCCCGAAACAGGCCTAGTGCCTCCTCCGTCCTCACCACCCTCGGCGGAGCGGCCCAAGGGTATGTGGAGGTCCCCAGTCGGCGCCATTGCCATGCAGCTTTGCCCGCAGGCGCTGCCGCCTGGATGGGTAATCCACGCCCGTCCAGGGCCTGTGTTCTCGTCCGCTCTAACGGCCAAGGCTTACGGTGCTGCTGGACATGCCGCCCGCCCTGCACGCCATGGCCCTCCTGCAGGTCCACCAGGCCAAGGCGTTGAAACAGCTGCACGAGGGTGATGCTGACCCAGGTGTGTTGCAGGAACTGCGCAGCGACGGACCTCGCACTAAGGGCGACGAAAGTCACGGCGCGGGCCCTGGGTCAGACGATGTCCACATTAGTGGTCCAGGGCGCCACCTGTGGCTGACCTTGGCGGATATGAGGGAGTCCGACAAGCACCGCTTCCTGGACTCCCGATCTCCCAGGCCGGCCTATTCGGCGGCGGTGGAGGACTTTGCCCAACAGTTCTCCGCCGCACAGAAGCAGACGGAGGCGTTTGTCACATCCTGCCCGGCGGTCCGCTGCTGTCTCCACCCCACCGCCGGCTGCAGCCCTCCGCCTGCTCGTCGCCGAGGGCGCCCTCCTGCCTCCACCTCCGCTCCAGCTCGGCCACAACAGCAGCCTGCACTACGGCCGCAGCGTGGAGCTGGCCGCAGGAGACCGGCGCAGCCCGCCTCCGCCCCTGCCAAGCCCGTGAAGCGCCAGGGCAGGCGGCGTCCCTGAGACGGCCGACCCGGAGCCTTTGGATCCTGCTCTTCAGGAGATGGTGACCGCACCACTCCTTCCCCCGGAGGAGGGCCGGGTGGAGAATCTTTTGTTTCCTTTTTGTTCTGTTCCGCCACTGACCCCCGGGTCAGTGGTACCCAAAACTTCAATAAAAGAGCAGTTTCCTTTTCCTCCGGGTCCCAAGAGGGCGAGGATGGCAGTGTACGAGACCTCGTCTCCACACTCCCGTCCCCCTCTCTCTTCGCCAGTGGGCAGCAGGGTCCGGTCCGAGGACGCGACGCCTTCTCCCGCATCCCCTGCCCAACTATGGAGCCAGGTCAGTGTCACACCACACACTCAGACCCCACTTCGAGACGCACTGCCTTTCGAGTCGGGCCCCTGTGCTCCATTTCGCTGCCTCCTCCCATGCGTTTTGCAAGATTCTACAGTCTCTGCGTTGAGCCAGTCTCTTCCTGTGTGTTGGGTAACAGTAATGGGCGGGAAGAACTGGCCGGTGTCATGCTTGCTGCGCGATTCCCCCTCACCCGGGGATACGGGCGCCTTTTTTCTCCTCCAATTCAGTTCCCCGGAGGGTGAACCCTGGTGGAATCCTCCAAGCACCCCCGGCAGTCAGACTGGGTGGAGCAGTAACGTACATAACCCCCGTTCCCTGATGGAGGGAACAGAGACGTTATGTCCCCATGCCATAATCTTGAACTATCGCTGGTTGCCAGGGACTCGTTCTCGGCTCCTCAGCGTAAAACCTAATGAGTGGATGCAAGCATTACATCTGAATTGAGTGTATATCCATTTCATAATAATTGTTCTAATCAGAGGTGGAAAGTAACGAATTACATTTACTCGCGTTACTGTAATTGAGTAGCTGTTTTGTGTACTTGTACTTTTTTAAGTAATTTTTTAAATCTGTAATTTTACTTTTACTTAAGTATATTTTGTGTGAAGTATTGTACTTCGCTACATTTTAAAACACATTCGTTACTGAGTAAAAAAAAATCGCTCCGTGGAAACAACTGCAGCAAATAATGGGCAGAAGAAGAAACTGGCGCTAAAATCACAAGAAAGATGCAGACGAACAAGACAGGCGTTAATGGTGCAGACCCAGCTGAAAACCAGACCCCGTCGTACTCTGCTGAAGTTGAACTCGAAGGAAATGAAGTGAACCCCTGGCCATATATTCATGCTCTATTATGCAGTGTAAGCTGTGTTTGCCTCGGGAGACCGAACTAGCAGCTTGTAACATCTCGACATCGCCCTTCACAAGCATGTAGAGGTAACGTAAATACTTGCATCGTTGCATTGGTGGTTAAAATGAAGCTTTGACGGTTTAGCAAAAGGTTTTGCACAAATGAGCCAAAAAGACAGTGGTGCAGGGTGTGCAATATCATCTGAGATAATATAGTAATTGTTGTTTTAACGATGTGCGATTTGACATTATCAGTATTTTGCCAAAAATCTAACAAATCACTCTAAACAGTGTGCCGTGAAATCTAGTTACGTTAGATTAGACTAATCCGCGTGCATATGGAGTGCTTTCTTTCACTGCGTGATTCAGTGTTAAAATGCGTTTAGAATGATCACAAAGTTGAAGATATAGAAGCAGAAAATGTATATAATTTAATATAGTGCGGTGTTCACACTTGGCGTCTTTTTTGAAGCTGCCGGCATCTGTTTTACATTACAATCCTATGGAGTGTTTTCAAAAAAGTCCTGAGCGCTTTTTAAAACGCCACCGCTGGCGTCTTTTTCTGCAGCTCTGAGCGTTTTTTCGAGTTGAAAAAAGTTTAACTTTTCTGAAAAAAATGCCCCACGTCAAGCGCCTTTTTGACAGCTGACCAATGACAAGCGAGTAGCGAGATCTGTCGTTTCCATAACAACAAGAAAAAAAATGGAGAAGGTGCCGGTAGATAGACTGATCGTACTAGTTTCGGAGCACAAGGAGCTGTATGATATATGATACGTCGTTGTGAATCGACCTTTTCTTTCCCGTTAACTTCAAAAGCCAACGCAAGAGCCAACTTTTTACTCTTTCTTGACATTTCTGCAGCACACAGCGCTAGGCTACTGTTGCAGCTGTTGCTATGGCAACAAAAGCCGCTCTCGGCTGCTATTTGTAACAGACGCGGCCAGCTTTGTTTTTCATTAAAAAAGCGCTCTTGTCAACTTTTTCTAGTCAAAAAAGACGCCAAGTGTGAACATAGCCTAAGTCAACATCACATGAAGAATGCCGTTTTTCTCAAAAAAAATCACCATGATTACATAGGCCTGTAGTTTTGCTTTTTACAACAGTTCAAAAAACAAGAAGTTAATTAAGAGACTTGCTTTTAGACACCACATTGCCTGTTTTGCTCTATTTCGACAACAAAATAATTCCATACACAGCCACCATACACAGTTTTGCGTCTCTGACTCTGAGCAATGACGTGTTTCATTCCTTGAATTAACCGTTTAAATGATTCTGTTCAATCGCAATGACTCTCTTATGAGTGACTTGCTGACACCTACTGGTGGTTCTAATTTAACATTTAAAGTATCTTTTGATTTTTGTATTTCAAATGACTATTTAACATTTGAGACCCTGGCCTGGAGCACAAAACCAGTCTTAAGTCGCTGGAGTATATTTGTAGCAATAGCCAACAATACATTGTATGGGTCAAAATTATAAATTTTTCTTTTATGCCAAAAATCATTAGCATATTAAGTAAAGATCATGTTCCATTAATATATTTTGTAAATTTCCTACTGTAAATATATCAAAACTAAGAGCTTAATTTGAACAACTTTAAAGGAGATTTTCTCAATATTTGGATTGTTTGCTCCCTCAGATTCCAGATTTTCAAATATTGTCCTATCATAACAAACCAAACATCAATGGAAATATGATTTATTCAGCTTTCAGATGATGTATAAATCGCAATTTAGGAAAATGGACCCTTATGGTTTTGTGGTTCAGGGTCACATTTTATGTCTTATTTATCAAAACATTATTTCTGCATTTGTAACTGCAGGCTAAATGCATTCATGTCAGTGTGTAAATGCATCTAAATGCCACTTCAGATGAAGCTTCTGCGATTAATTTTGTTGATACTGATTTAATTTCCCTGGTAACAGCCTAAATGTGTTATTATTCTAAATAACTGATTCCTTGAATTAAAAACACCTAGTTTGAGATTTATAGGCCCATATCCCAGGTGTGTCAAACTCTGGAGGGTGTTCCTGGAGGGCCACAGCCCTAAAGAGTTTATTTCCAACCCTGCTCCAACACACACACCATGTAGTTTTCAAATAAGCCTAAATGATTAGTTTAGCTGTATCAGATGTGTTTAATTAGGGTAATATCTACACTGTGTAGGGCTGTGGCCCTCCAGGTACTGAGTTTGACACCTTTGGTCTATCCCATTTTTTCCTCCCTCTCATTGTTAAAATGTAACTAAGTAATTTTTACTCTGAGTAAATTTTAAATGAGCTACTTTTTACTTTTACTTGAGTAGATTTTTAGACTGGTACTTTTACTTGTACTTAAGTAAAATTTCAGTAATGTAATGGTACTTTTACTTGAGTAGAATATTTTTTTACTCTTTCCACATCTGGTTCTAATTATCAATTGTCACAACTGCTCAAAATGCTATGTAACGCTTGCATTACTCTTGAAGCATAGTTTTATGGAAAATTTTGAAAAACATTACAAAAGTGAAGCAACTGAGGACTGAGTATGTTCAAGTATGATCAGCTTCAAGATGCCTGTTCTTGGGAGAGAGAAAAAAATCCCAGAAATTCTATATGATTGTTATCAGTATTTATTTTTCCTACAGTAAATTATCTTTTAGAGGGTGATAGAGCTGGAAGCTGATGAAAACCATTCATATTTTGGATGAGGCAGGCCAAGAGATAGAGGAGAGTTTGAGATCCCAGCGGTTGAGAGGGACCCAGAACCATGCTCTCTGTGGGGCCCGACCATCCCCACTGAATGTGATTTTGAGGGACACCATAACAAAATCAGGGCAATGGGCCTATAATTCCTTGGGACAGCACTGAGATCAATCATCGTTTCAGGCCCATCCACAGTTTATCACCTTATATTTACCCCCACACTCCCTTTTCCTTTCTGTAACCCGACTGAAGAGTTATCCTCCATATGGAGGTGGAATGTTTTCAATAGGCTCCTCTCAAACAACCACTCTTCTCCAGGCCATATATGATAAATGACATCACAGGAGACCAATGTCAGGCCTGCATTTTCCTTACCAGAAGATGTTTCCAAGATGGATGAGTTGAGAACATGTGGCCAAATCCACAAAACAGGGTTGATAAAAACTTAAAGTGCAATGAGGGACACTCTAGGTTCAATTTTACTGCAGGCCTACTGTAGTTGTTTCATATCTTATTTTTTTCTTATTCAATGCTTTTTTTTTTACCTGTTGTAAGTTGATTATTTCATCAATAATTGTTCAATTTTGTTTAAGGATTCCAGTGTCTGTATTTTTCTCTCTAGTCTATCACAATGATGTATGAATGTGGATAGCTGTAATGAAAGCAGCCTCGTGTTTTGAACAACTATATTTTATGATTGTACTAACAACTAAACAGTGCAACTATGGGTGTGTGGGTGATCTAATGTAATTAGATCCCTATGATATTTGATAATAAATTAATATTTTGAACCAATGCTTCTGCAAATGCAAGACTTCTTTAAAGATATGAATGCAATATGCAAAGTTTTTAACATTGGACAGCCTGTGTTACAAATAATGACTGTTTTGTGTTTTGTGCTTAGAGTTTGAAAAACGACACTGGTCAAATGGTTATGTTATTAGTGCAAAAATGATTGTAAAAAACTGTAATACAAAATACAGTAGCACACAGAGCAGTCCTAACTAGGAATATAGGAATATATTATGTTTCCTTTTGAGATTAGGTGGTAAATTGACTGATTTGATTAAAGTAGGTATCATTTGGTCTGAAAAGATTGAGAACTAGACTAAAAAAGTGCTGCTCTCTGTCTTATAACATATGCAAAAATGTTGAAATTATCATAAACACTGGATACGGGCTACTGATTTCAAACTATTCCTAATTTTAACATGTCATATCACATCTATTTCACATCCACACACACAGTAGTATGGAAGTTTAACATTAAAATAAAATAACAAACAATCTGGGATGTCTAAACTAGAAACTTTTTTGGGGATTCAAAAGGGTAATACTTATATAGAACTATATATGTCGTAGTTTATTAAAGAGAGAGAGAGAGAGAGAGAGAGAGAGAGAGAGAGAGAGAGAGAGAGAAGAGAGAAGAGAGAGAGAGATTTGTGCATTTACCTAAAATAGAACCTTGTAAAAAAATAAATGGATTTTAAGAAATGGTGAAAAGAAGTGGTGTAAGTAAATGTGTAATCTGACTTAGAGTTTATGCCAACCAAACAATTATGTAGCAATGCAATTGTTAAATTTAAGCATAATGTATGTTCTATTTCCACTTTATTTTTTGCCATATTTAATTAAATTGTTTAATTATTGAGTATTGTGCAGCAATGTATTATTTGCAGATAGCATTGTTTGCTAAATATATAATGGCCCATAACTTTGTTTGTGGTTGATATCCACCAGCTGAAAACTACTGCTATAGTGGATCTGACTGGACCCCCCTAATCAGGTCCCGGGACAATACTCCTGGAAGTGCTCCATGCCGATGCCTGACATAACTATGATGAAAGTGCTGTGCTTGACCATGGAAATAAATTACTGAAAGATCAGGCTGATGAATCCTGGACATCCCTACTTGAATGTTTTGTTTAGAGTTTAACGACATCACAGGCTGGCCAAATTTAACAGCCTGAAACCTGCCGTGATGGAACCCCAAAGACAGTCTTGTTTTTACTAGGATTAGCTTGTGTTTTCACCCATGAACACAACCAATCAGGCTTTGTTTGTTGTTGCATTGTGTCTCTGGGATGGAAGGGGAATCTGGGCCGGCTAAATACAAGTTCCTCATGCACAGAAACGACCAGAGACCATCAAGAGGAGATTTTCCCTGCTGTCATTGAGGTTCAATGAAATGTGACATCAAAGTTGACTCTTTGTTTTGAGAAAGTTTTGGCGAAATTGGCCTTTGCATCAGTAAAGGAAATGGTTCAGTGTTTTTCTTCATTAGTGCCAGCCATGATTTGACTAATACTGTTTGCTCTGCTGTCGAGTAGTAGATGAACTGAAGCAGCTGGGCACAAGCTCTTCATGGTACTGAGTTTCATAAGACTGATGTTTGCATGCTAACATGGCTGGCATGTAGTCTCACACACACATCATTTGGCTTTACTGAAATTATTCAAGTCCAACAATGCAAAATTAATTCTTCATTTACATTGCAGATGAGCCTTGATCTAAAAGTTGTCTGAGGGGGCAGAGAGGTAAGTTAGCCAAACTAGTTCGCCAAAATCTAGGCATTCTAAAGGCACAGTCACAAAAAGATATATAACAATAACTATAAGTAGAGCTGGGTGATGATTAATCGCAATAAATCGCACCCAAAATAAAACAATTATTAATAACGTGTTAACGCAAATTCATTTTAAAGAGAACTAATTGTATTAATGCATGATTAACGTAGCGCATATTTTCTGTTTGACCCATGGCCAAACCCGTAGTTGGAGAAATGGAGATGCACAGTGTTACCAACTTAGCAACATTGCAGACACCTTTAGCAACCCTTTTCCCTTAAAAAAAGTGTCCAAACCTTCTTTAGTCTCTGAGAATCGCCCAGTACTGCCGCACGAGCGCGAGGTCTTGCTTTCTCAGCGCGAGCACACACATATCTCTCTCTCTCTCTCGCTCTCAGTGTTGCCAACTATTTTCAATGGAAAGTCTGCTCGAAAAGTCGCTAAATGTCGCTAGATGACGTAATGCATAAATTTGCATATTAATCATGTAATCACGTCCTATTATATATTTTAGAGTGTGAGATTTTAGCTATTTTAAACGTGTGTAATATTCTAGCTTTGTGTATTTGTATTATGTATAGGTTTTTATATTTGTATTATGTATTTATATGTTATTATTTGTATTTTATATTTGTGTATATCCTTAATAAAGTGGTATTTAAAGTTATATGTATATATGCTTTTTATATGTGTATATGAGTTTAATAAGTTTAATTAAGTTTATTGTTGTGTATGAGTAAGTACAATCACGTACAGTCTCTCAGACGTAGCCCAGTAAACGATCTCAGAGGAGTTCAGAAACCGGAATGAACTAAAGCTCTATGAGTGACAGTGAGTAATATAAGTGCATAAAAAAATAAATAAAAAAATAATAATAATAATAATAAAACAATCAAATTAAATAGTTTTATTCCAAACAAAGGAGAAGCAGGCAAGTGATTGGTCCGTGGCAACACTGTGTGCACATGCGCAGCTCATTCACATCTATGTCAGCTGCCGTGCGGTCACTGGAATGTGCTGCTCCTCTCAGCCGGAGCCAGCGCTCACTGATCAGAGCAGACACAGGGAGAGGTGTAACTCAAGATCTCGCGCTCGCAGGACAGTACTGGCGACATTTGGAAAGTTGCTAAGGTTTTTCCAAAAGTCGCTAGATTTGTCGCTAGGCGCTTTTTAAAAAAAAAGTCGCTAAAGGGGTCTGAAAAGTCGCTAAATCTAGCGACAAAGTCACTAAGTTGGCAACACTGCTCGCTCTCTGCGTCTGCTGTTCAGCGTGCGGCAGCCGGCAGAGAAGAGCAGCGCTTTATTTCAGTTAAACACAGATATTATTTTGCTTGCTTCTCTAATTTTACATCATGCAAGCATAGCCAAAATCACAGCACAGCTTTTGTCTTTATCTTATGTGTATTTGATCTTATCAGACGACGGCTCGATTATCAAGATTTTTGTGCAGATTAACATCTTGGAAGGGAGAGCTGGTTATTTAGTCAATGGATTGCGTTTCAATCACTATTTTATATTCATTCCGTCTTCTGACAACAGAAACAGTAAAATATATAAATGAAAACAGTTTTATTGAAAGTTTATCTGCATCAAAATACAGTATGTGTGCACAGAGAGGCAAACAAATTAAATGATACATAATATAGGATATGTGCATTTAGCATGTTCAGAAGTGAGCTGCCCTGTCCTGCAAAAATGTAAACCAGATTATGTCAGTAAATTGCTCAGTGCAAAAAAAGACAAGTAATGGGAACCCGGTATTTCTTTTTTCATGTGTCTAATAGACATGAAAAAGTTATTTGAAAAACATCTATGACCTTTGAAACATATAGTCTTCATGCTCTAATAAACTCACATTTGCATAAGAAAAGTATTTATTTAAGGTACATATAGAAAATGTGTGATAAATTGCGATTTATCGCGACTTAACTCATGACAATCATGCGATTAACCGCGATTAAATATTTTAATCGATCGATTGACAGCCCTATTATGTATATATAAATAAACACATATACAGTGTACATTTTGAAAATATTTACATTTATTTACATGTATATATGTATATTCACATAATTTATATTATATAAAAATATTGAATATATAAACAACATATTTTTCTTAAATACATACATGCAAGTGTCTGTATTTATATATATATATATACACAGTACACACACATTATGTACAAAAACTCAAAAGTTTTGAATGCGATTAACTGCGATTAATCGTTGCCCAGCACTACTATAATGATAATGATGCATCCACATAAATGGTAATGTTCTGAATAGCATGCTGCAATCATGTTTCCTAAACGTGCCTTAAGACCTTAACATACTGCATGATTTTTGCCTGTCCCAGAGGAAAGATTGGCATCGTGAATCAATCGTGGTGATTTCTGTGATCGTGGCTCCTAAACGGTGGTCCTGTGTCGTACTGTGAGGGCGGTTCAAAGATGGTCATTGTCATGGTCTTACAACCAAAGATAGCCTACAATACAGCATGATCATCACACAGTGTGTTTGCTGCTACAATCAACGTTTACTGACCAACCGATAAAAATGAGACATGCAATCTACACAACATGGTGCTAAAACACAACATTCTTGCACCGCTCTTGTTTAGCCTGTATATGCTCCCACTAAGTCAGATAATGAGGAAGAACCAAATTGCCTATCACAGCTATGCTGATTATACCCAGATTTACCTAGCCTTATCTCCAAATGACTATAGCCCCATTGACTCCCTCTGCCAATGCATTGATGAAATTAACAGTTGGATGTGCCAAAACTTTCTTCAGTTAAACAAGGAGAAAACTGAAGTCATTGCATTCTGAAACAAAGATGAAGTTCTCAAGGTGAATGCATACCTTGACTCTAGGGGTCAAACAACTAAAAATCAAGTCAGAAATCTTGGGGTGATTCTGGAGACAGACCTTAGCTTTAGTAGTCATGTCAAAGCAGTAACTAAATCAGCATACTATCATCTCAAAAACATTGCAAGAATTAGATGTTTTGTTTCCAGTCAAGACTTGGAGAAACTTGTTCATGCCTTTATCACCAGCAGGGTGGATTATTGTAATGGTCTCCTCACCGGCCTTCCAAAGAAGACCATTAGACAGCTGCAGCTCATCCAGAACGCTGCTGCCAGGATTCTGACTAGAACCAGAAAATCTGAGCATATCACACCAGTCCTCAGGTCCTTACACTGGCTTCCAGTTACATTTAGGATTGATTTTAAAGTACTTTTACCGCTTATAAGTCACTCAATGGTATAGGACCTAAATATATGGCAGATATGCTCACTGAATATAAACCTAACAGACCACTCAGATCATTAGGATCGAGTCAGTTAGAAATACCAAGGGTTCACACAAAACAAGGGGAGTCCGCTTTTAGCTATTATGCCGCCCGCAGCTGGAACCAGCTTCCAGAAGAGATCAGATGTGCTAAAACATTAGCCACATTTAAATCCAGTCTCAAAACTCATCTATTTAGCTGTGCATTTGTTGAATGAGCACTGTGCTACGTCCGAACTGACTGCATTATTTTATGTATAATCCTTTTTTTCTATTTAACTGTTTTGCATTGACGTTAATATTTATCTAATTTAATGTTTATTTTATTTTTACTAAATAAGAACTGCAATCAATTTTTCATGAGTAATATTGAACAAAATATAAACTGCTTTTTCACATAAATTTGTATTCAACACAAAATATTACATCACAACATTGTTGCTATGGCACTACCCACCAGTAGGACTCCTGGAATAACACTGGTACCGCACTGCACCAGCTCAGAACAGACGCTAAGGAAGCCTCACCTTCCCGAGCGAGTGTTCAGGAGAATACATGACAAGGACAATAGTCAGATGGCTATGGACAGATTGAGGTGATTGTAACCTCTTGGAAGTAGCAGGAAGTTCTGCCGGGAAAATACACGGCTCTACAGGCCCAACTGCGGAAATACACATATGGGAATCCCGAACGGTTCTACATATGGAACCCAGCCCCCACCGGTTCTCAAGGATTCATCAGTGAGGGCGTCATGCCGACGCCTCCGGCCACATCTGGCTGCCGAGGGCTGGAGGAGCTCGATAGGGCCCACGGAATTTAGAGCAGTTTTAGCAGCTGACCTGAAACCGAACCCTTCAGTGCTTCACTGAGGTGAGAACAGGAGGAAACCGGTTCCACACGTATAGGAATCTAGCCAAGATGTTAGGGGTCAGGGTCTGCAGGCCTACAAATATCTGTCAGCGAGGCACCACGAGCCAGTGCCCAGGAGGAAGCCACACTTCTTGTAGAGTGGTCTCTCAACCTAAACGTGCAAGGCACACCCTGTGCCTGATAAACCAGTGTGATGGCATCTACTATCCAGTGGGCCATCCTCTGCTTGGAGACGGCATTCCCCTTCTGCCGGCTTCCGTGACAGACAAAGAGCTGGTCTGAGGTCCTGAAGCTTTGTGTCCTGTCAAAGTAGCATCTCAATGCTCGGACAAGACAAAGCAAAGCAAGGGCTGGGTCTGTCACGGTTGTTGGGTCCGTGTGCTCATTCTGTGTCTGTCTGTGTGTGTGGACCCACTCGTTTTGCTTGTCAGCGTTGCCTAGCACCGCGCACCTGACGAGAGCATCAGAGCGGTTACAGGTGTAGCTCGTCTGCACTGCCTATATCTGGCTGGCGTTTCTGTGGTGGGTTGTCAGATCGTTATTGCTCATGTGTTGTCTCACTCTCTGTCAGTCTTCCTGTTCCTGAGTCAGTTCTCGCCTGGTTGCTGTTCGGTATTCCTGGAGGGTGCGGACTGGACTGAATTCTCTGCCCGAGCTGGAGACTCTGCACTGCCGGGTTAACTGCACCTGCACTACCGGATTGTGTTTGGAGTCTGCACCTGCACTGCTGGGTTATCTGCACCTCCACTGTGTTTGGAGTTGTCTAATAAAGACTGTCTATTTCACTCGCAATTGGATCTGGAGTTTCTGTATCGTGACAGGGTCTGCCTCAAGATCAGCGGAAGCTGGATGCAATAATCACATGCCAATGTGCATTGGCTGATTTAGTTAACACTCGAAGTGGATAGGTCTCTCTAAGCGAGATCCCAATTCGTCGGTCCTCCGACGTGACGTCGAGAGTGACCGACTGATAGGGAACTGCACATTCACACACCTGCATCAAAAATGTGAATTCACGGACAAATTTAGTACTTCCGCAAATCAGTATGTGAATTATTGTAATGAGATGTGCACACTTGTATAATGTTTTCTTACATATATACAGTATATATACATGTATTTTTTTATTGGATGCTTTTTTTCTAGCACAAACACAAGTACATAATGACAACGGCTTGAATCTGTTGCCATGAGTCTTAAACGCTGTTTTTCGCTTGCAAATGACACGCTCTCCCTTTTGCACCACATATCTGTGTGACAAATGGAGCAAAAGTGATTTGTGCATCTGTAGAAGCAACGGCAGCCACTCATAATGACAACAGCTTGAATCTGTTGCCATGAGTCTTAAACTGTTGTTTTCGCTTGCAAATGACACGCTCTCCCTTTTGCACCACATATCTGTGTGACAAATGGAGCAAAAGTGATTTGTGCATCTGTAGAAGCAACGGCAGCCACTCTTCAGAGGTCAGAGAATTTCTGCTAATCGGAAGAGCTACACTGGATCCGGTTTTTGGTATTTTCTATAGTCCTTTGTTTCTTTTATGTTCAAGTTTGTGGATCTTCTCATCTGCAACGTCGAGGGTGTATTTTGGAGCGATCGTGACAGTGATTACATCAGCTGGTAAGTTAAGTTATCCAAAGTAAATTTTTCAGGGAAGCATAATAATTCTACACTGACTTTTTATCGCAGGTAATGTCAGACGTTACATAACAGCAAGCTAACATGAAAATAATAAAGACAATTAGTTAAGACACACCGCTGTTGTACATCTTTTGTATTTTATTTTCACATTTTATGAATGTTTTATTTTATTATAACCCGTAAGTTCTGTTATTGTATGGTAGTTTTTTTTTCTGACCATAAACTACAATAACACTAACAGGATTGTGACTCTGTTACAGGAGATTGCTCCAAGCAAAACCGGGATGCTGACTATGAGGGCAGAATAATCAAATGGGCAGCTGTCAATTTTATTGAAATTAGGTAACCCAAAATACATTTGATTTTACAACATATTTACATTCATCCATTTGCCAGATGCTTTAATACAAAGCAACTTTTAAATTAGGACATTTTTGTATTTGTGCAGTGTGTGCTTGTAGTCCAGTTTGAACTGTGTTAAAGTAAAAGTGCAATGCATGGTATACCGTAAAGTGGGAGTATGCTGTAATGTGTGTTATTTCTGACTGTTCATTAGCCTAATAGCCTGAGGGAAAAAGTCATTCTCCAACAATGTGGCGGACAGATTGCACGAGCCTTTGCAGAGCTTTGCGGTTGCCAGCAGTGCTGTTTCCAAACCAGGCGGTGATGCAGCCGGTCAGGATGATCTCCACAGTGCAGGTGTAGAATGATCTGAGGATGCTGGGGCTCATTACAAACTTCCTCAGCCGTCTCAGGAAGAATATGCACTGATGTGCCTTCTTCAGCACTGCATCTGTGTGAGCAGACCATGTGAGATCCTCAGTGATGTGAACGCCGACGAATTTAAAGCCGTTTATCCGCTCCACAGGTGTCTTGTCGATGGTGATGTGTGTGTTTTCTCTGCTCTGTCTCCTGAAATCCAACCAGCTCATTGGTCTTGTTGATGTTGAGTGAGAGGTGGTTCTCCTGACACCATTTAGTCCGTGTACTCACCTCCTCTCTGTAGGGAGAGCAGGGTGCAGGGTGCAGGGTGAAGGCAATAGCATCGTCTGTGGAACGGTTGATGCCATATGCAAATTGTAGTGGATCCAGTGAGGCAGGCAGCACAGAGCAGATGTAGTCTCTGATGAGTTTCTCAAAACGCTATGCAGAGTGTACAGTGTTGTACTAAAATTTGATTGTTTTATACAGGTAAAAAATGAAAATAAACTGAACGGTACTAATATTGACAATACAGTAATAATAATACTTTAATATTATTATTATTTACATCCAGCTAATTTAAATTACAGCAATCTCTTTAAAGTGTAGTTTAGGTGCCTATCTGTTGGCTATCTATTCAAGATTTCCTCACCGCCAGACCACAAGTGGTGAAAGTCGGCCAGTTCACCTCTAACTCCATAACCCTGAACGTAGGAGCCCCACAGGGCTGTGTCCTGAGCCCCCTGTTCTACTCTCTCTACACACACGACTGTGTGTCCTCTCACAGCTCCACTTCTATTGTCAAATTTGCTGATGATACTGTGGTTCTGGGCCTCGTTTCCAACAACGATGAGGCCGCATACTTGCATGAGGTGGAGAGACTCACATCATGGTGCCAGGACAACTGTCTCTCTCTGAACGTGAGCAAAACCAAAGAGCTGATTGTAGACTTCAGGAAGAGACAGCAGCAGCCTACACTCCTCTTATGATCAGTGGGACCCCTGTGGAGAGGGTGAGCAGCTTCAAGTATCTCGGTGTAAACATCTCCGAGGACCTGACTTGGACTGCACACACATCCAAACACAGGTCAAGAAAGCCAGGCAAAGACTGTACCATCTGCGACAGCTGAGAAAATTCAGGGTCTCACCAGCTATCCTGAAAACTTTCTATTCAGGGGCCATGGAAAGTGTTCTGACTCAGTGCATCTCAGTGTGGTATAATAATGCCACAAACCAGGACTGCAAAGCTCACAGAGAGTCGCGGCGCTTAGCTGAGCGCATCTCAGGGTCTACTCTCCTCTGTAGGACATCTACCTCAAACGCTGTAAAAGCAGAGCTGCTAAAATCATCAAGTACTGAATCACCCTGGTAACCATCATTTCTGTTTACTGCCATCTGGCAAGCGCTTCAGGAGCATGATGGCAAAACTGAAAGACTGAGGAGGAGTTTCTTCCCTCAGGCCATCAGGCTCCTAAACTCAGTCTCATAACATCATTACATCCACATGGACTCAATTTAATAAACTGGAAACACATCCATTATTCTCCATCATCCACACTGCTGCTATGTGTACATACCCGGTACAACCTATTTGCACATTCTCTTGCACATCCGTGTTTTTTATTAATATTTATTATCCACAGTATACTGTATTGCACATTTGATCTCATTGCACATCTTACTCATTTTATTTTATTATTTGTTCCCTTTTTCATTCTCACCTATATTTATATATATATTCTCTTGTGTTATGTTTCATTGTTTTATTGCTTATGTTATTTTAATTTTATTTTCTATTATATTATTATTATTATATTTTTTTTTGCACTTTCCATTGAGCGGACCTGTCCTGACCTACATTTCACTACTGATTATACCCTGTATGATTGTGTATGTGACAAATAATAAAGAACTCTTGAACGAGCAGGGGGGGAAATCAAATAATAAAAATGGTTGCGAGCTGTGAGCATCTTCCGGATTGGACTGCATCAAATACCAATAAAGGTAAATGTTCTTTCTTTTTTTTAAATAACTCACTGTTATTCTGTACATTTGTTTATAATTTAAATATACAAACAAATATATTTAATTGTCTTGAATATGAAACTCTCATAATAGTGACATTTAATTTATTTAATTAACGGGTTAAGCTTTAATATAGCCTCTTTGTGAGTTGAAGCAGGGATGGGTAAACTTAGCTTAGCTTTGATTAGCTTTAAACCTAATCAAACACACCTCTACCTGTTAACTTAATTAGGACTACTGGTGAGTGGTTTCAGAAAAATAAAGGAAAAAACATACCTTTACCTATACCTAGCAGGAATAGGTACAAGAGGTGCAGGTAGAATTAGCTGATTCGGGTTACCTATATGTTGACACACTGGACACGTCCGGCAATATTCAGCCACATCTTTTTTTAACCCCTACCAAAAGAAATGTCGCAATATGCGATCATAAGTCTTTGTAATTCCCAAGTGTCCAGCTAATTGATGGTCATGGGCTAGTTGCAAAACTTGGGTCCGACACACAACAGGAATCACAATCTGAAACACAGAACTACAATCTCCCTCAGCAGCATTACTTGAACACCACTTACGCATGAGGAGACCATCATCAATAAAATAGGCCACTTTTTCCTCCTTCGCCACCTCCTGACTTACAGCAGAATTAAAACATTTACGGAGCAATGGATCAGATTGCTGGGCATCACTCATTTGCTTTCTATTTACTACTATCGATGAATTCTCAGGAGTAAATATGACAGTCTTTACCTCATTAGATATTGGGTTCAGCGACGTCTTTAGAGTATCAGGGACTCCCGATGGACTAAGAGATTGCTCACCTGTAAAAACAGGAACAATAAAATAATCTGACAAATCAATTTCATCTTCAAACTTGAGGCAGAGAATACCTCGGGAAACGTTTACCCAGATCTTCAGAGCCACAAGACACCTCTGGTACATCTAACACCTCCAGTACAGGCATAACGTTTTCTCCAGCCAGATCATTCCCCAAAATAAAGGCAAGCTAGAGCGCACCCCTACCTTAACATATCCACTAACTAAATCACATTTTATGTGCACTCGATGTAAGGGAACTGAAACGATACTCATTTAGGTTAAGGTTAAGGTTTCTTTATTTGTCACATAATAAATTATACAGGGTATAATCAGAAGTGAAATGTAAATCAAATCAGGTCCGCTCAGTGGACAGTGCAAAATAATAAAAATAATATAAAAGTAACACAACGCAAGAGCATATATATAGGTTAAAAAAAGAGAAATAAAGAGTAAAATGTGCAATAGAATAAAAAGTGCAAAACAAGAAGATGTGCAAAAACAGTATATTGGGACTTAATAAATGGTAATATGAACAAGAGGGATATGCAAGAGGGATGTGCAAACGGGTTGTACCGGGTATGTACACATAGCAGCAATACGGGTGATGATAATATAGATGTTTTGCAGTTAATAATGAGTCTTGAAAGTGTTAATGAAACTGGGTTTGTGTTAAGGAGCCTGATGGCCTGAGGGAAGAAGCTCCTCCTCAGTCTCTCAGTTTTGCCATCATGCTCCTGAAGCGCTGCCAGATGGCAGTAAACAGAAAAGATGGTTACCGGGTGAGTTGAGTCTTTGAGGATTTTAGCAGCCCTGCTTTTACAGCGTTTGAGGTAGATGTCCTGCAGAGAGGGGAGAGCAGACCCTGAGATGCGCTCAGCTAAGCGCACGACTCTCTGTAGAGCTTTGCAGTCCTGGTTTGAGGAATTACCATACCACACTGAGATGCACTGAGTCAATACACTTTCTATGGCCCCTGAATAGAAAGTTTTCAGGATAGCTGGTGAGACCCTGAATTTCCTCAGCTGTCGCAGATGGTACAGTCTTTGCCTGGCTTTCTTAACCTGAGTCTGAATGTGTGTAGTCCATGTCAGGTCCTCGGAGATGTTTACACCGAGGTACTTGAAGCTACTCACCCTCTCCACAGGGGTCCCACTGATCATAAGAGGAGTGTAGGGCCGCTGCTGTCTCTTCCTGAAGTCCACAATCAGCTCTTTAGTTTTGCTCACGTTCAGAGAGAGACAGTTGTCCTGGCACCATGATGTGAGTCTCTCCACCTCATCCAAGTATGCGGCCTCATCATTTTTGGAAATGAGGCCCAGAACCACAGTATCATCAGCAAATTGAATGATAGAAGTGGAGCTGTGAGAGGACACGCAGTCGTGGGTGTATAGAGAGTAGAGCAGGGGGCTCAGGACACAGCCCTGTGGGGCTCCTATGTTCAGGGTGATGGAGTTGGAGGTGAACTGGCCGACTTTCACCACTTGTGGTCTGGCGGTGAGGAAATCTTGAATCCAGTCACAGAGTGAAGTGTTTAGGCCGAGGTCTGAGAGTTTGACAACTAGCTTGGTGGGGACTATAGTGTTGAAAGCTGAGCTATAGTCAATGAATAGCAGCCTGACATAGTTGCCATTTTGCTGTCAATGTGAGTGAGGGAGGAGTGCAGTACCTGGGAGATGGCATCATCAGTAGACCTATTTGGCCAATAGGCAAACTGAAGAGGGTCCAAAGTAGCAGGGATGGAGGAGCAAATGTGTTTCTTTAAAAGTCTCTCAAAACCTTCATGACTGTCGATGTGAGGGCAACTGGACGATAGTCATTCAGGCAAGAGGGTTTACTGTTAGGGTTAGGGTTTACTGCACAGGGATTATGACAGATTTTTAAAAGAAGGTGTTTAGCTCTTCGCCAGCAACGGATCTGCTCTCACCTCTGCGGAGGAGTTTATTTCCAGAGGAACAGATGGTCTTCAGTCCCTGCCACGCGCCGAGAGTCATTGAGCTGGAAATGTGACTCAATTCTCTCACTGTACCGGCGCTTAGCGGCTCTAACTGCACGCGGAGAGCGTAGCACGATGCCTTGTACTCGCTCATGTTTCCTGACAAAACCGGCATTGTAGTGCGGCAGTGCGATGGTTAACCGCATCACGGATTGATCTGTCCACCCACGGTTTCTGATTAGAAATGTCCTTATTGTTACCGTTTCAGTGGCTGTTCGGTTAGCGTGTTGACAAAGCTTAATGCTACATCTGTGAATTCGCTGACGCCAGATGAACTCGCCCGAACATGTCCCAGTCGACGTCATCAAGAGACGCCTGTAGCATAGCTTCTGAGCGATCCTTTGTTTGTATTCCGTGTGAGAAAAATGGCAGGCATGGTCCGATTTGCCAAAAGCCGGCAGTGAGTGGGCTTTGTAGGCATTTTGAGTGGAGTGTAGCAATGATCCAGTGTATTCAGTCCTCTGGTTGGACAGGATATATGCTGATGAAAGTTCGGCATGACCTTCTTGAGGTTGGCTTTGTTAAAGTCCCCAGGCGATGATGAAGGCAGCGTCAGGATGTTTGTTGATATATCCGCTGAGCACATCATGGAGATTGGACAAAGCCAAGCTAGTATCTGCCTGTGGTGGAATGAACAGCGGCAGACACGAGGATTGATGAAAATTCCGGGCAGATAGAATGGGCGGCAGATAATGGAGAGATGTTCTAGATGAGGCGAGCAGGAGCACGACAGAATGGAGATATTCCTGGGGTCACACCATTTCTTGTTAATCAAAGAAACACACCCACCACCTTTGGTTTTTCCGGCCTCGCTGTTCTGTCCATCCGTAAAACAGAGAAGTTATCAGACGCCATTACAGCGGTGTCCGGGACCGTCGGGCGTGAGCCATGTTTCGTCAAACAAAGATGTTACAGTCTCTAATGTCCCGTTGGAAACTAATCCTGGCTCTAAGATCGTCCATCTTATTCTCCAAGGATTGGACATTAGCGAGCAGAATACTCGGTAGAGGAGGACTGTGAGCCCTTTCCTCAGTCTGTTACGAATTCCAACACATCTCCAGCGATGTTTCCTTCGCCTCCTGCAGTTATTCAGGTGGTCATTGTTCAACTCGGTGTTCAAGTATCTCCAATGGCCACGCTGGGTCCGTGGATAAAGTGTCCTGAATCAGGTTAGTGTAGCGCTGTCCAATGTCCAAAAGTGTTCTTCTGTCGTACATAATCATTGCAGACATACACGATAAAAGAGAAGTAAAAATAGGTAAAAACACATAAAAGCACAATTTGAGCGGAGCTAATTCACAGACGACTGAACTCAGCAGCGCCACCGAAGTAAGTCTGGTGCCTTGCACTAATACATTAGCTCCACAGTACGATTGATCACAGAAAGGCAATACATCAGAAATAACAAAGGACTGGGCAGTTCCCGTATATCGCAATATTTGAATCTCTTTCTGAGCTTCAGGGTTACCAGTAAGCGAAATGAAACCCTTCATTAAGAAAGGTCTGAAACTGCAGTCAACTATCCCTTTAGTCTGCAACGGACCAACACTATCAACGCTTGCATTCACACAGACAGCACCTTTTGGGGTTTGCTGCTGTTTTCTTTTTAAAACTAAACAATCAGCAATTACATGACCAACTTTATGGCAGTAAAAACACTCGCGATCTACTTTAGTCTGTTTTGGGTTACTCTTACCTCGTGTGAATAAGGGTTGAGACGAGGGCAGCAAAGTGGATGGAACCGACTCCGTGCGAACTGGTGAAAACACACTCTTGTGCGTTAGCACAAATTCATCAGCCAACACCGCAGCGTATGACAGAGATGCGACTTTCTGCTCATTCAAATAAACGACTACACGTTCAGGCAAACAAGATTTAAACTCTTCCAACAAAATAAATTCCTTCAAAGAGTTATAATCTACTGCCATAGTAGCCGCACACCACTTATGAAACAAAATGCTTTTCTCACAAGCAAATTCCACAAATGTCTGTTGGCTACTTCTTTTGTGATTCCTACATTTTTGTCTGTAGGCTTCAGGTACTAACTCATATGCTCGAAGGATGGCGGCTTTAACAGTCTCATATTTCATTCCCTCTTCCAGTGATAGTGTAGAGCAAATTTCCTGAGCATTCCCCACAAGCCTACACTGAAGCAACAAGAACCACACATCTTTTGACCACTGAAGAGATGTCGCTATCCTTTCAAAAACACTATAGGAATCGACTTCCGTTTCCCTAAAATTTGTCACTAAAGCGATATGTTTACTAATATCAAAACTGACAGCAGGAGGTTCAGGTGGGGGAGAAACATTCTAGAGATTACCAGGATCTGACTGCGCAGGTGAACTGGCGTACATTTTCAAAGGCTCCAGCTTTTATCTTGCACCTCTAATTGTAAGCGGGCCAACCCCACAATAAGCCGTGCCCCTTCTGGACTCCCAGGAGAGATGGGTGAGCATGGATCAAACGGCGGCAAACCAGCCTTGGTTCCGGCCTTCGCCTCGATCCCTATGTGCTTCTCTCCCACATGAGGCAGCTGCACACCAGCACCCAAAGAAGCAATGTCTCCCTCACTCTCAACACCTGTGTCTAAAAACACTTTGGTCTCCACCAAATAATTTAGCACATCTCTTTTAGTTTCTTTTTAAGTGCCTGTTTCTAAATAGGGACATGGAAGTGATTCGCTATAGCAATTAGGTCATCCTTCCTACACTTTTCCAACTGATCAGTACTAGGATTACTGAGAAACGTGTGCAAATCAAAGGAAGCCATGCCCACTAAGTATATTAACAACACTACACACCCTAGCGCACTGCATCAATTCTATCTTTAATCGGATAGACTAAATCAATATCTCTCCAGCCTACATATCAGGCATCAACACAAAATAAAACATCAACATCTCAGGAAAGTTATAAAGATCCCGGACGAGCCCCCATTTAATGTTACACTCCCTGGTGATTTTAAGGGGTATAGGGAATAACATTAATTGCTGAGGTCCGATCTCGCCCCGATACCAGCGTAAGCAATAAAAACCAAAGTGCTGAAGGCATCAAACCAGTGTTTATTTACAATGTTTACAGTGGGAAAACTCTTATCCCTAAACCATTCACAACAATATTTACATAAACAAAACTAAAGGAAGGAATCAGCCCAAATAATTAGGGGAAAAGAAGAAGGGAACTGGAGAAGTAATAATAAACTAAAGAAATAATCAGAACAGAACCCTCTAACTCAGTTATCAAATCTAAACTTAACTAAAAAGAAAAAAAAAAAAAAAAAGAATATCTTCAGTATCCAAAGATACCCTAAACTAAGCTACTCTCACTAGCAAAAATAGAAATTACAACAGGTGAGGCACGCCCCTTACCTAGTGTATTTAACAAGTATTTACTACGGGATGTAAAATGTAGATCACATGATATTCTTACCTTTCCTCCCCTTCTCCCCCCTTTATATACACGTACAAATGGTTTACCAAATTAACTTTACACAAATTAAGATAAGATAAGATACTATAAGCATAGTATACAAAAACACATGCAAACATATAGGACTATAGCTTAACCCACCGTATACAAAGTTAGCATTATCTAAACAACACAATTTCAAAATAAATAGCAACAGACACAAGCAAGACATCTGCCACATAGTCTCAACGACTTCCTTTTATAGCTCCAGCTGGTCACTAATTAGGACGAGATAGATGATATCTGGCAGGGAGCAGGACCAATGGCGTAGCACTAAAAAAGAAAAAAAACAACAGACAACAACACAAAGCGGTACCAGCCGTCACAATTGGTTGGCGCTCTCAGCTGGAAGATGCTCACAGCTCGCAAAAGTTTTTTTGTCTCCCTGATGATAGGCGCCCAAACTAGCACTTCTGATTGGCCAAAATTCTCTGATCTCTGAAGAGTTGCCCCCGTTGCCTCTACAGATACATTAGAGATTTGCCATCAACTTTTTTTCATCCCTTTTTTGTGTCAGATGTTGTGGCATTTTATTCAGCTAATATTTTATTTGAAGGAAAACATACTCGGTTACTGTCGTAACCTTGATTTCCTGAGATAGGGAACAAATACTGTGTCTTTGTCTTAAAGACGGTATGGGAAAATGTAGTTTTTCTCCTGAACTGAAGCCTTATTCAATCACGCAGTGAAACTGCATGGCTCTTGGTTCGTGCAGTGTAATAAAAACAAACCAATGGCTTGGCAGCGGAGCTGCATGAGCCTATGGTGATGAAGCCTGCCAGAGCCTACCAGAATGGGCAGCGCTATCTGACTATATTAGCGGCCGTTTCGCCATAGGATCCTCAAGATACTTCGACTGAAGCGACGACTGATTCAAGCCGCTACCTAGCATGGCAAGGTATGCAGTACTCGTTCCTTATCTCAAGGAACCAAGGTTACGACAGTAACCGAGTACACTCCCTGTCGATACTTCACTCATGCTGCGTCTTTGTCTTAAAGACTCTATGGGACCCCAGTACAATCACGCACCGTGATATGGTAGAGGAACGACTCTATAACTACCTCCTTAAGAATTAAATGCCCATAGGGAAGCACAACACTATACTACAAGACTAAACTCACAGAGGTCACGCCTGGCCTGGGTAATAGTTCCAGATGACTATTGCATTTTCGGCATTCCTCGGGCCGAAAGCTTGCAAGCAAACCAACCAAAGAACTTGAGTGCGACGCGGTCAAGGACTCCCTGTCAGAATTGTTCCCATAACGTAGCGTGTGCCCACTTAAGTAGATAGGACTCTGGCCTGTAAGGCTGGTATGTTCAGGTTATGAAACCTAGCAAATGTGGACAGCGAGGCTCAGACGGCCGCTGCACAGATCTCTGAAATAGACACACCGCTAGACCACGCCCACAATGAGGCAATGCCTCTGGCGGAATGGGCTCGTGCTCCAATGGAACATTGCAGGCCCAAGGAAGAGTATGCTAGCGTAAAGGCATCCACTATCCACTTAGAGAGGCTCTGCATCTTGACCGGATGCCCTTTGGCACAGTTACCAAAGCTAACAAAGAGTTTTTCTGAGGTCTAGCAGGAAGAATTGGCAGGCTCGCCATGCTGCTAGCATTTCAAAGCAGCTGATGTGGAACCCCTTCTCCACTTTTGACCAAAGGCCAAACGTCGGTTTGCCTTCACATAGCGCCCCACAACCTGTGTTGGAGGCATCTATCATGACAACCTTTCTCCTGCAAACCATTCCCATGGCCATGCCCTTTTCTATCAAGCGAGGGTTCTTCCAGGGGGCTAAGGCTGTTACACACACATAGGTGTCCATGACGCCATGCACGGGATGGAACCCGGGGTTTCAACCAGCACTGAAGGGGCCAAATGCGAAGCAGGCCCAGCTGTAGTGCTGGCGATGCTGCGGCCATGAGGCCCAGCATCCTCTGAAATGTTTTAAGAGGGCGAGCAGCACCGATCTCGAAGGAGGCCATGAGTTTTCGCATTGCCAGAGCACGTTCTGGTGCGACTACGGCTCTCATTTGAGCTGAGTCGAGAACTGTTCCCAGGAACGATATCCGCTGGCTGGGGGACAGCGTGCTCTTGCCGAAATTGACCATGAGTCTCAGGTGCCCCAGGTGGCTGAGGAGTAGGGTGCTGTGTGATAATTGCTCCACCTCTGACTGGGCCAGAACAAGCCAGTCATCGAGGTAGTTGAGAATGCGGATTCCTATCTGTCTTAGAGGGGAAACAGCCGCGTCAATAAGCCACTTCCTCGAAGGTGAATCTTAAGAACCATCTGTTATGGTGGACTATCTGGATGTGAATGTATGCGTCTTTCAGGTCCAGAGAAAAGAACCAGGATCTGCTTCAGCGCAGACGAAGGTAGGAGGGCGGGGTCAGCTACTGAGCCCTCAGGTCCCTGGGAGGAAGAAAACAGGAGGGCGCAAGGGGCGGAGTCACTCTCTGAAAAGAAAGCTATCCGCGAGTGCAGAGAGGCGAGACTGATGTTCTAGCAATTTGAACAGTCAGAACTCGTGAGCGCGGCTTCCTCATGGGATTTCCCCAGGCAGGAAACGCACTCGCTGTGGCTGTCATCGGCGTGCAGGGGAGACCTGCACGAACTGCAGTAACAGCATTTGCAACAATGCCGAGCTCTTTTAGATGCTTTTACAGTCCGCTGGATGGCTGCAGGGGAGCGGGACCGGAACTGCTGCAGTGCAGAGGCACGAGGAAAAGGTGGCGGATTATGAAGGTATTTTTGGTGCAATACAACTGAGCATCTGTGACAGTGGAATTTGTAGTTGTAGAGAATAGCCATACATGTGTGTCAGTAAATTTGAAGATACAGACAAAAGTTGCAAACTTGTATATTTTTTTCTCTCTCCAACAAACACAACACAACAGTTACACCTTCTCAAATCCTATTCTACGAATCACAAATCAAGAAACTCGTATGAGACTTTTCAGCTCCCTGAGACTTCCAGCTGAAGCTTAGGAGCGTCCAGTGAGCGCTGAAGTGGTCCTGCATGGCTTAGACGGGTGGGCGACCTTTGCCTTCCAGCTGATAGCAGTGGGCATGCAGAGATGCGCGGACACTGACTTGTCCAGAGGAGGCATCTTCTCGCACCCCTTTTCTTCAGTGCCGTCAACCGTAGTGAGGACGGATGAAGCGGAAATACGAAGGCGAGCGGAGTAGGGGGAGTGCCATGACCTCGTGAGCTCGTCATGGACTTCGGGGAAGAACGGCGAGGATTGCTGGCAAGGGGCCTGACGGGACCCCGGCAGGAACCACTTGTCCAGACGGCTGCGAGAGGGCTCCTCTGGTGGAGACCACTCCAATCCAAGCTCTTCCAACCTCTTTCGAGAGGACATGGAGAAGTTCGGCATCTATACTAACTTTGGCAGCGCTGGGTGCGGATGAACGCAGGAGGGCGGGGTCAGCTGCCGAGCCCTCAGGTCCCTGGGAGGAAGAAAACGTGAGGGCGCGAGGGGCGGACTTTCTCTCTGAAAAGCAACTCGCATTGAGAACAGTTAGAACTCGTAAGCGCGGCTTCCGCATGGGATTTCCCCAGGCAGGAAACGCACTCGCTGTGGCCATCATCGGCGTACACGGGAGACCTGCATGAACCGCAGTAACGGTTCATTTGCAAAAATACCGAGCTCTTTTAGATGCTCTTACAGTTCGCCGGATGCCGCAGTGCTGAGAGACGAGGAAAAGGTGGCGGATCAGCCGAGCAGGTTGAAGTCGCTGGGTACAACTGTGAGGCGTGTCAACGGCGGACAGGCTTATGTGATCAGCGGAGACAAAGTCGTCGTCACTGAAGGAGAAGAAATCTGTGGATCCTATGGCGAAACGGCCGCTCATATAGCCAGATGGCTCTGCCCATTCTGGCGGACTTCGTTTTTAACACACTGCACGAACCAATGCCCGTGCAGTTTCACTGCGTGATTGAATAAGGCTTGCATTTTCACCTAGCGTCTTTAAGACAAAGATGCCGTACTCATTCCGTATATCAGGGAACCGAGTTTCTCCCTATATGTCGGTCACTCCAAGTTACGTCGTGACGACATAGGGGATTCACTTGGGAGCCCCAATCATCTCATAAAAGGACACTTTTTTCCATCTTTTTTTCACATTTCAGTCCAGCAACAGCATATCTACTTTTTTAATAAACATGTTTTGATACTGAACTGAACATTTTTCACATTAAGAGTCAGAGAAAATATTTGAAAGTGTCAGAGAAAAAATGTTTTAACTCCAAGATGAATGTGATGAATTAGAATGACAAAAAGAGCTCCACAAAAAATACACAGCAAAAACTAAAAGAAAGAATGAAAGATTGTATGTATTATTTTATGTATTTATTATTACTATTTTGTACTCATTGTGCCATTATAGTTAGTTTAAGGTGAGTTAATAACTAAAATACATTCTGACTTTTATAGTACTTTTATATTTTACTTCATTAAAAAAATTAAAATCATAATATTTCCAAACTTTTGTCATGTACTGTTTTGATCATTTTATTTTCTTCATTTGAGGACCTAAAACACGCTCTGGCTTACTTTATTTGAGGAAACATATATCTATTTTTTCATACAATTAATTAAATGGTCATTTGGCAAATATTTTGGGGTCTTTTTAATTTGGTGAATTTAATGATAATTCTTTTGGTGAGCTATGCCTTTATCAACAGCCATACAGTATGTTCCTTTTGTGCATAAATCTCACACCTACTTTTTATACAAATTAAGCTTATTATAAAATGTGCTGCATACACACAAATCCACACTTTTTGTCTATATAGTGCAATTAACATTGGGTTATTACCATCTGAGGAAAGCAGGTGGTAAACAAAACTTCACTTATTTGTGCCCTAAATATCCCTTGATCTCTCTGAAATCCTAATTCGTGGTAGTTGGAAGACTGTGAAAGATAATACCATTTAAAAGGCTGTTTACTGGCGTAATCTGAGCGCACTGAGAGCTGTAACGGCCGCTTGGCAAAACTCAGTTGTTGGTAAATCTGACTTTTCAGCTTTGCCACCATTACACATTTCACTTTAATTAACTGTGACGGGCACCATTTCTGCACAGTCACATGCAGCATGAAGGGTCAGGAAACAAAAATTCACAAATCACCGTGCTGGAATTTGAGAAGGAGAAGAGGTCAATGCTTCATGAGAAGGGGCCAAATAATTTTGGGAGGGTGCTTCTTAACCAGTTTAGAGTGTGGCTCATTTACTGGCCTGATTTAAACATGTTTGATTAAAGAAGCCGTCTTCAGTGGCAGGTATTTGAGGGTACCTTCCTGAAGCTTTTTTAAATATTAACATAAATATTTAGAAATAAAAGTGAGAGTTAGAATTTCTTTAGTTTTAATAATAATATTAATAATGAATATTATTATTTTATTTTATAATTACTTTTTAGTATTCACTTTGTCATTCTAGTTAAGCTAACGGCTACTAAGTTGTATCATCACAGGAATAAATTAAATTTTTAAACATATTGATATAGAAAACATGTATTTTAAAAACACTGAAAATAATATTTCACAATATAACCGGTTTATTGTATTGTTGATTAAATAAATGCACCCCTGGAAAAATTCAGAGTAAGATATTTTTTTTCCTAATACATTATAATATAACATAACATATTATAACTAAGACTGTAATATAACAAACCCATTAAATGTAAAAAAAATAATTTAACTTTATGATTTTGAATAAATTAAATATAATACTTTAGTTTAGAGACAAATCCTCACTATTAACTAACTGTTAACTAAACTTTTGCCTCAATAAACTATTACTTTGCTGCTAGTTAGTAAGGTAGTTGTTAAGTTTATGTTTGGGGTTGGAATAAATTATCTAAAAAATCGTCATACAGTGTAATGTATTAATCTGTGCTTTGTAAATATTAATTAACAGCCAATACGCATGCTAATAAGCAACTAGCACTGGACCTTAAAATAAAGTGTTACTCTAATGAGACAAAATGAAACATCCAAACCTCATCAGGCAGGTGCATTTTGGACATTTTGTCTTAGAGTATTTTAGTAAGGTACAGGCAGGGGATTCATTGCAAGATAAATTGCACATATGAATATGAGAATGAGAGAGTGCACATCATCTATACATATTATAGATGGGTGCTCTATGGGGTATTCGAGCAAATTAATACAGTTTATGAACGTGATCTTAAAAACCTAAACCTTAGAACTGACATACTTTCCAGTCCAAATTGTCTATTGTATGAATATTTTGACCTTTGACATACACGCCAAGACAGTAAGTGAGAGGGCAGTTCAATTTTAATTTCTTTATTTTGATGGTACCTTTCAAACATTCTGTTAACAATAAGTAAAGTTGCACCTACATGTCCATTAACTTGCATTAGACTGTTTGTAGACTGCCTGCATAATATCTGCCCACTGTTTATTGTGATGGTCTTCCAACAGACATGCTACCGACTATAAGTTATCTTGCTAGTGTGAGTGGGGCTAATGCCACCTAAGATGTACCATATAATGTAGATGTTTTTCCACAACTACAGGTTTTTCCAACCAAATGGAAGGAACAAGCAGAGAAGTGCACAGACAATCTTTTTTATTTGACACTTAAATATATTTAAAATATAATCATAGACAATGTACAATTCGCTAAAACCATACATCGCAAATGCAATACTGTTTTTACATGAAAATGGTATTCAGTGGCCACCTGTAATGATGTACCTTGACTTGACAACATCAATATCCCTTGGGACAATTCAACATTTGGGGAGGAAAAAGGACAACATTTTGTTTTTCAATAAACTCAATACAAACAGAACCCTCAAAAATTCACACTTCCCCACAAACAAATAAAGCAGAATAAAATTACCCTCACTCAACAAAAATAAATAAATAAATAACCAAAACCACAACCCACATGACAAGCAAATAAAACAAAAGAAAACAGTAACCCTCCCCACAGATGATAGCCCTTGTTGGTTATAAGGGAATTGACCATCAAAGATAACAATAGCCACACACAATTCTCACAACAAAACGAATACAAAATTAAAGAAAATACAATTAAATCAACCAAAATAATAAAATAAAAAAACACACCACCGGTTGATTTTACATAGACACAGCAACAACCACATGCTCACACACACACACGCATTAATTTGCTATAATGTGACTTAACACACACAGTCAAGTGCCCTTGAAGGAAGGCAAACTACTTCTCCGCAGCACAGTAGCACCGTCACCGTCACACCAGATACTGACTGGTTTGGACCCCACACCCGGACCCCCCCAATACAGTAAAACTGCACATTTTAGAGTGGCCTTTTATTGTGGCCACCCTAAGGCATACCTGTGAAATAATCATGCTGTCTAATCAGCATCTTGAAATGCCACACCTGTGAGGTGGATGGATTACCTCGGCAAAGGAGAAGTGCTCTCTAACACATATTTAGACAGATGTTTGAACAATATTTGACAGAAATAGGCCTTTTGTGTACATAGAAAAAGGCTTAGATCTTTGTGTTCAGCTCATGCAAAATGGGGGCAAAAACAAAAATGTTGTGTTTACAATTTTGTTCAGTGTAACTGGCTCTCTATACGAGTGGTGAACGATCCACCAATCTTGCCTGGATCAAGCCTGAAATGTGTTGAGGCGGTTGAACACCCTCAGGCTCACGCCCAGAGTTGGAGAAGAATTCCAACCTTATTCAGGTTACTGTGTTTACTACAAGCTCAATGCTTGATGCACATCACATAATTTTCTCAAGACGATCAACATGACGCCAGTGTACCATGCCGGAGGAAAACGGAAGTAAAGGGAAATCTCCACGCTTTTTTAAAGGGGCCGTGAACTTAACTTCTACCCAACTCCATCCACCCACACAGAACGGAAAACCCACCAAGGGGTATCACCCTATTACACAAGTACAGGTCAACTTAATCTAACCTTAACCCTACCCCTACCAGTCTACTAAAACTCTAATGAGAGTAAGTACAGATGTAGGTGCAGCGTTATATAGTCAACTGAATGTGTTAAAGGGACCATCAAAATAAAATGAAACCATGATTGATTTTAAGACCTTTTATAAAATATAGAAAACAAATAAAGATTTTTCATTAAATTCACACTTTTGCACGTGCCTGTTTGAGGAAAATAGACACACTTGACTACACCCAGTCCTACTTAAGAAGTGCAGAAATGAGGCGTCCCTCCTGCTCTTTAAATCATGAGATGCTGAAATCTGTAACTAGTGAGATTATTACCCCAAAGACAGTGTTGGCCCCTTCCTTATGAATGACTTCCTGTAATGTATTTCTCTCACTGGTTGAGACTGATATTGAGCGATCTGGCTGTTTAAACAACTCAACTCTAATTTTACCATGGACTGCAGTGATTTAGTTAGAGGATGATTACTCCCCGCCCCCATAAAAAGCCAATTTCATTGTTAATTAAAATGAATGAAATAATGAAAAGAAAGACAATTAATATGTAAATGAAATATATGCCAAAATGAAGATTGAAGAGTTTTTTTCTGTCTGAGGCACTCAAGAACAAGAATACCAGTAATTAAAAAGCAATTCAGAATTAAACAATCTCAAGTCTGAACAGGATGACATCAAACTGTTTCAAATTAACCGAATCTAAACCAATGAATATGTCACCACTTTTCATTTGACTGAGACCAAGGAGGGCTGGTTCCAATCTCAGTGTGCATGGTCATAATTACATTATACAAAGAAACTGCAGACATTATAACGTTCTGGTGAACTGGGTCTGTGTTGAATGGATGTGTAGCATGATGTCTTGAATAAAAAAGGCAGGAAGCTCATTAAGACTGACTTTTATATTTTTAGTCACCTGAATTGCTGAATAGGACAGACATGAAGAAATAGTGTCTTGAAAGGAAGTCTAGTAATTAGCAGACACAATCCAGCTGATTCTGTGCCACCATGCAGAGCAGCATCTTTCCCTAATTATTATCAGCTCTGTCTGGTACTGTATGCTAGAGAAGGGTTGTTCTGATAAACCTTCATTATCTAAAAGTCAAATTTTTAAAGTATGATTCCCCATCCTTGTAAAACGATATATTATTAAACAATTTTTGTAAACCAACAGGCAGGCAGGCAGACAAAAATATCAGACACAGATTTATAGAGAGACGGATGGGAACAGACAGACAGATATAGCTGTAGTAAGTGATTACATGTAATCTGGATTATATAATCAGATTCCCCATTTTTTTATAATATTAGATGATATAACTTTTTTAAGCACTTGTAATCAGACTTTTTTATTGATTACATGATTTTGCTCAACTTATTTTTACAGTGTAGAAAAGAAGAAGGTAAAAGACAAAACAGAGGAGGAATTATAAATAATCTATAATGGATGAATACATTATTGCTATTGTGTAAATAATATACAATCATGTGATACATAAAAAAGTAACTGTAGTCTGATTACAGGTATTTTAAAATGAAATTTAATCTAATTACAAGTACTTATTTTTGGGAATCTGATTACGTAATCCAGATTACATTTAATCAGTTACTTACAGCTCTGATTACATAGAATGTGCTCATCGTGGTGGAAATGACACAAGTGCTGCTGGAACATTTCCCAGAAACATGGAGCATGAGGAGACTATTGTCTGTAACGGTCAACTTTAAAGGTCAGCATGTGAATAGAGCAATGACCTTTTCAAGATCCGTTGTCATAACAACACACTAAGTATTTTAGCGGGTTCCTGTGACAAACTCCCACCTCCAACATACAGTTCTCTGCTTTAAATGGACACAAGAGTAATAGCACCACAAGTAATCCACACAATAATTACTGAGGAACTGGTGTCATGTGGATTACTTGTGGTGTTATTACAATTCTCGCACAAATCAAAAACAAGAAAAGAAAATGAGGTCAAGCAAAAATTCTAACAAAACAAACTAACAGAATCAAACTGACCTAACAAAATGAACAAAGGGAAGTGTGGGTGGATCACAAGAAAGGAGACAAAACCACTTAATGTCTAACATATAGCACTATGAAATCATGACAAGACCAAACAAATAAACAAATGTCAACCTGATAATACAAGAAAGGTAAATCTAAATCAATAACAAAAACATACAAATAAATAAACTAATTAGTAAAGAGTATTTATTTTACCCCAGAGACCAATTTTTGTCATACCCAGATGCCGTCTCTGACAGCCACATCCACAGACCATCAGTATTTCAACAATATAAATTTTATAAAAACAAACAATGGAACTAATTTGTGTCCACTCCAAATCAGTGACAATGTAAAATAAATAAAGCAATACTAAAGAAATAAAGTAGAAAACTGATTGGCTTGTGAGATTAATAACATTTTACTGAAATTAAATATGGGGAAGAGAGAGAGAGAGAGGATGAATTAAAGTAGCAGTTTAACCATGAATAAATGTAAACACACTTGAATATGTGTGAGTCTTACATTACTAATTTTGTAAGACATTTTTATGGTTTGTTCTTATTTTATATTTTTTCGCTGTTCTCATGATGGCTTTTTAGGGTTTACACAGTCTGCTCGGTACAAACGCTCTGTTCCAGTGATGTGCTGTGACTCAACATTGAAAATGAAAATATAAATTGTGTAAAATTACTGCCTCATCAAGCAAAATAAAATTCTACACAGATTTGATTACATTACAGTGAATTAGAAATAGCAGTCATTTTATATAGATCTAGACTTAAATGCATCAGTTTTTCACATATTATATGAAAATATAATATAAATTACATTTAAAAATATTTTGCTATTGCATATGCAATAGATTAACTTTTTTTTTTCTCTTTAGCCAGGAATAGACTGCACTAAAATGTAATATCTTTTATTACATTTAAAATGTAAAAAAATATATATTTCATTTTCAAGTCATTATATACTAAATTGTTCAAACGAAAGTGTCAAGCATGACTAAAATTAGTTTTAGCATACTTTTGCTTGATAAAGTATGGCACAGTTATCAGAGCACTATATAAAATAGAAATAAATGCTTCATATTTAGTAACTTCTGAATTAACTGATACAACCAAATAAATAAAACCTTAAAGTTACAAGTTGTATTATATACATATGTTTTGTGTGTATGCTATACAGGTCAGGTATATTGGATGTTTTACTCAGTTGGTCAAATCATCCACCCTACTGAAAAAGCAGTCTTCTTGCTCAGCAAGAAAAAGAAAGACAAATACAGGAAAAAGTAGAGGAAACGTTGGCCACACTTTATTTTGAGGTGCCATTGTTACACATTACATACTTACTATTATAATAACATTAAATTAGGCAATATTGCATGCAAGTAGCCATAATCCTAACCCTAACGATATTGTAAGTACAAGTAGTTATTAGTTAATCAATATTACCCAGTTATTAAATGTACAAATACAATGTATCAAGGACACCTTAAAATAAAGTGTAACTGAAACATTCATTGTTACATACTATTACCAATATAATGTCTTGAAGTAGGTAGAAATGTATGGTGTTTTGTTTATCTGCACTACTGAGTTGGAAGTTCATACTGCACAAATGAAATGTCCCTGTAATTTCTGATTCTCATGTAAATTTAATAATGGGTATCTACATTTTATGATAAACGGTTCTGAAAGCGGAAATATATAACTGTTTCAAGATCATTTATTTTACCTTTTTTACTTCCCCTCACACACAATCACATTGAAGAATATAAATGCCCTTTAGTGAAAACCGAACCCAGTATAAAGGACGGTTACTGCTGACTTTTATTCTCCTATTCGCTGGACGACCACAGAAATAGGATTGAGTTTAATGGGGTCTGTGAAAAGTGCTGGCCGTGTCACTGTGACAACGCTGAGTGTGGCACAGAGACAGCAATTCAGTGCTTTAAAGTTCTGCCAATAATCACAAAATCATGATTCCCCACAAAAGAGCTATCCTGCAATTTTAATCAGATCTATTACAAGCTTTCTTTTTCAAGATAATATCTTTAAAGAGTCAGTTCTCAAGTGTTGAGTGTATTAATTTCAGACAAATGAGCACTTGAGTTAGCAGTTAGCTGAGCTTGCATTAGACAAAATAACTTAGGCCACTTTCAAAACGGCAGAGTTCTCTACTATATAGTAGACAAAAACACTATGTGGAAAGAGTAGTATTTTTAACAGTGAGCAAAATTATTTTGTATTCAAAATAAAGCACCTACTTAGAGGGTACTTTTGCACAACAATGACTGTACCAAAAATGGAAAAGTTATAAAAGTCAACTTTTGACAAATTTCATATACAGATGACACGACAACAAAATTAACCTGTTCACACAGCCACGAAAACAACAAAAATGCTTTATTATGCATGCCAGGCCAGTAGTTGGCGATGTCACTTTGTAAAGAAACAGTATATTCCTGCACACATACTTATAGATTTAACTCTTAACATGTGCGCATGACGTCACCGTTTTCACAAATTCACATTTTTGTAGTTTACATAGAGACAAAAATGGCATAGTTTTCAGAAACACACACTCTGAAACATGTTTTCCAAAGTTAGTATTTTCAGGTTCCCAAAAATGTGTTGTCATATAAATGATTTTTTTTTTTACAAAAACACATCATTCACCCTCCGGAGCCGTACGAGGCATGTTTTAATATGGATGGAGATGCTTTATTTTACAACTTTTGGACTGTTGAACAAAAACACCCACCCCATGCCATTATAAAGCTTGGAAGAGCAATGGTAATGTTTCATATAACTCCGATTGGATTCGTCTGTAAGAAATATTGTCATATACACCTAGGACATTAGTGAAATTTAAAGCATTCCTCATGCAGGAATTGTGGTAACACTTTGATTAAGTTACCAATTCTCACTATTAACTAGTTGCATATTTGTATGCCTATTATTAAAGAGGTCATAGGGTTTTGTTAAAAAGAACATTATTTTATGTATTTGGTGTAATGCAATTACCAGTTCGATGTTAAAAAAAAAAAAACTTATTTTCCACATATTGTACATTATTGTTGCTCCTCTATGCTAGGCCCTTTTGAAACGCGTCAACTTTTACAAAGCTCATCTTTCTGAGAAGCGAGGTGTGCTCTGATTGGACAGCTATCTAGCGCATTGTGATTGGCCAAAAACCTCAAGCGTGTAACGGAAATGTTATGCCTCTTACCATGTTGCGATTTCGTGTCCTGGTACGACGAGACTAAAACAATAAAACCCACTATAAACGTGGCATCTGTTTCATTCATGTTGAGACTTGCTGAAATCACGTTTGGTCTCATACTGTATCGCATCTCTTGTCAGTGTCTGCGCTTGCTTGGCCATTTGTTGTGATAAACAGGAAAGTGTGTTCAAGCGCCAGCAGAAGACAGGCTGTCTTTATTTGTTAATAGCAAGAATTGTACCTTAAAATAAAGTGTAACCGAAGTTGTTTTAAAACCAAGCAGCTTTCTGTTAGCAAAATACATTTGCATGGACAATTTTTCAGCCTCATGCAAAATTCCGAATGGCATGGATTCCTTTTTAAATTACTGTACTTTGCCCACACATTTAATATGTTAAATTCAAGTAAGCTTCAATTAGAATTTTACACATACTTATTTGATCTAATTAGAACATATAACTTCAGCCTATAAGGCATGGTTCTGTTTGAATCAGATGTACACATTTAGAAGCCATGAGCAATAGAGAGGTAAAGTGTTGGTTTGTACTTGCTGTCTATACTCCTGAGAATGTTATAAATCTCACTCTGAACCGAGTGCTTTTAAAAGACAGAAATTATAGTGTAAAACCAGCATCCCTTCATTTGCATTACTGTGAAATACTCAGGGGAAGTTTTCAAAGGCTCAAAGTACATTAATATAAAAAGGAAATGTCGAATTTTTCATCAAAAGAGATGCTGACACTGTGAGAGCACTCACTTTGGTGGTAAAGTCAAGAAAAGTTTTCAAGAAAAACTTGAATGGTATGTATTGAAGTCTATAATAAACAAAACAAACACGTCATTTTTTTCCTCCTAAAGTGGAACCAAGAGGAACGTTATGCTTCAGTACTTAATGAATACTTATATATGACCCATTCTTTCGCTTGTTTAGAGATTATTCAATAACCTGGATTTAATAAATATTTCATCCAAACAAGTCTTCACCTGTCGTCTTTAGAAATAGTAGACTTGATGACATAGTAAAGTTATAACAGAACCTAATTTCCTTAAAAGTTAAGAAATCAATCATAAATGACAGAAAATATAAGATATGATACATCTTAGATCAGGGGTGTTCAAACTCAGTCCTGACCAGTGTTGGGAAGGTTACTTTGGAAATGTAATTGATTACAGATTACAAGTTACCCTACTTAAAATGTAATAAGTAGTGTACCTTTTCAATTACTCTTCCGTGGAAAGTATATTTCAAATTCAAATCCACTGACATTAATCTACAATCATGTTTTTTTTTTTTTTTGGACAAAATGGCAGATTCAGCATTATGATTTGTCAGATCACTTGTCAATCAAGCTCCCGGTGAAGGGCCAATAGTGGCTGAAGCTAAACTCTGCAGGACAGTGGCCCACAAGGAGCAGGAATGGACACCCATCTTAGGTGATATGTATTTGTGTTAAGCACACAGGGTAAGTAAAGTAAAACATTTATTTTTATTACACAAACATTTTATCACTCTCAAACGACTCCAGAGCTGAAATGATTTCATCTTGTCTGCCAAAATTAGAGGAGATGACTGTAATGCACACTGCTAATCATTAAATTACGTTTTTCACAGTGAAGTCACTGTAAAACTGTTGTTGACACTGAGTTGCATTCAGAGATACAAGACTGCTGTAAACAATTCTACAATTATGTGGGGAAAGAAAAATAGGTTCGAAAAAATTGTGTAATAACTTTGAGACAAGATTCAGCTGGGGTTTCCATTGTATTCGCTAAACAATGAGGTGGAATCTTTCTGTTATCAGGCAAATGTTACAGAGCCTCAGTCTAGTTGCTTTCTGTGGACAGTCCTGTGGGAGATGTAGCTTACACCAGGACACCAAATCCCTTTTGTACTCTCAATAGCTGCATTATTTATTATCTTCAGGTGGTATGGATTATTCTACCCAGCTTCACGGTTTGTTTATGGTTGCCTGTCTGAATTGTCAAGAGAATTTTAAGGTCAGAGTACCTTAAATCACTCAGGCCGGAGGAAGAACAAACCGGATGATGTGACACCCCACTGGTCATAAGGTATTCATAATTCGCCCTCGGCTTTACTATTAAAGGTGAAGAATGTAATTTCTGCCCCACTAGTGGCAGTAAACAGAAATGCCAAAATAATTAGCATTTCCTAAATGAATTCCAGTGCTGGCAAGACAATGTTAAACAGTCTTAAAAATATACATCATGACTTGTTTTCTTACGGGTATAAAAGGGCGACAGGTGCATCCACTCATTAGGTTTTACGCTGAGGAGCCGAGACGAGTCCCTGGCAACCAGCGATGGTTCAAGATCGTGGCATGGGGACATAACGTCTCCGTTCCCTCCATCAGGGGAACGGGGTTACGACGTAACCTAGGCGTTCCCTATCTGTCGGTCACTCACGAGTTATGTCGTGGCGCCATAGGGGTCTATGGAAAGCGCCACAAGCTGAACCCGTCACAACCTTGTGGCATGCAGATGTTGACAAGCGAGTGCGTGACAGACAAATGCCATGCAAGAGGTTGCAACCTTCCTACAGCTCAGTGCAAATTGCTAACCTTGGTGCCCACGGGACCACTGAGTACATCGCTGCTGGAGATAGCCAAGCCGCTGTTCCTTTCCCCACGGAATCGGAAGGATTTCGACCTTCAGTGAAAGACAGCTTCAGGTCTTTCCTATTTGTTGTTACAGCTTGTCGTAACGGCAGGGAAGCGAGCCTTCCATAGAAGGGCGCTACAGAGGCCACATCCTGCCCGAAGGGAGGTAACATGTGGAGACACTGATATGGACTGGCCCAGGCTTGGGGCAGTTCTACATATGACTGGGTTCTGGGGCAGATCCTACCTAGAAGTAGGGAGGAGGGCTGCCAGCAGAACCTGACAGAAGCCCTGTCACAGGGAAGACACGGGTTTACCATGAGGGAAACCTTACTGTGGAAGAATACACATATGGGATTACCCGAAGAGAATCAGGCCATCTGGACATCTAGCCCAGTACAGGGGCTGACCGGAGACCAGGCGAGCTAACACCAGTACTGGGCCTGGCGTCAGACTGCTCCGCCCAGTCTGACTGCCGGGGTGTGGAGGATTCCACCAGGGTTCACCGTCCGGGGAACTGAACTGGGGAGAAAAGGCGCTCGTATCCCGGGTGAGGGGAATGGCGCAGCAAGCTTGACACCGGCCAGTTCTTCTCGCCCATTACTTACCCAATACACAGGAAGAAACTGGCTCAACGCAAAGATTGTATAATCTTGCGAAGGTGTTCGTTGTCGCCCAGCCCGCAGCTCTGCAGATGTCTGCCAAAGAGGCACCGTGCGTAACGCATGGGATGAGGCAACACTCCTGGTGGAGTGAGCCCTCACCCCAGGGCATGGCTCGCCTTGCGACTGATGCGCCAGGCGGCGGCCTCCACTATCCAGTGGGCCAACCTCTGTTTGGAGACAGCCTTCCCGTTCTGCTGCCCTCCGTGGCAGACAAAGAGCTGCACGGAGCTTCTGGGTGGCACCAGGTGTCTTCAATATTGAACCTTTTCACAATATTCTAATTTTCTGAGATACTGCATTTGGGGTTTTCATTAGTTGTCAGTTATAATCATCAAAATTAAAAGAAATAAACACTTGAAATATATCAGTATGTGTGGAATGAATGTATACATTATACAAGTTTTACTTTTTGAATGGAATTAGTGAAATAAATCAACTTTTTGATGATATTCTAATTATATGACCAGCACCTGTGTATATATATGAAGAGCTCTTTTCCAAAACGCGATAAACGCCAAATAAAAAAAAAATGAGTTTGTCATGCCATTTTGCTGTGTACTGAACCTATTCACTGCTCCATCAATGTTTCATGCCAAATCGCTATATTTCCTTGTTTAAAATGTACCTCACTCTCCTGACCTCACAAAGAGGCGCTCTAGCGACCGATGCTAAAAGCTGTAGCCTTTGGCGTTCCTTGTTAGAGCGCCCGCCTCCTGCGCCGGAAACCCGGGTTCGAGACCCGCTCGGTGTGATGGTGCGGACCCGGGGGGGGTTTAACATTCATTGTTTAACATGTTCAGACTGAGCCAACAGACCATTTTAACATGATAAATTGAATATTAACAAAATGTATGGGTCTAGGTAAAAAAATGTCATTTTCATGAAAACTATTAAAATGGATTTATAGCGTTTTGGAAAAGAGCTCTTCATATAGATTGTATATATACATATTAGGGCTTTCAGTTTAACGCGTCAACTTAATTAGTTATGAAAATATAATGCAATTAAAATATTTTAACACAGTTAACATACTGCCCCTTCCCCAGCACTGTACATCATCCTACATTTGAAACAGTTGACTGTTGAGAAATATAATGCAGGGTGACACATTCATAAATGCAGATATGCCCTAAATTTAAAGATATTGGGGTAAAAATGCTCCTGTGTGAATTGTGTCTGAATCAAGGTGGCATATTTATCATATTTATCATATTTATCATATGCCACCATATGATAAGCGATATCACATGAGCAGCGAGAGCAATATCACACGTTTGTCCTGAATACCACACGTTTAAATGTGATTTTATACAACAGTTCAGTAAATAAGTAACAAAATATATATATATATCAAGCCAAGACTGTAAACCCATTGATAGTGTATTATGTGTGATTAAACATAATATTTTCTATCTAAAATTTACATTTTCATTTTATCAGATGCTTTTATCCAAAGCGACTTACAGTGCATTCAGGCTATATTCAGGCTTCAATTCCCTGGGAATTGAACCCACAACCTTTTGCGCTGCTAACTCAATGCTATACCACTGAGCCACAGGAACACTAATAATGACAGCCACAGGAACACTAATAATGAAAAAAGATGGTGTACTGTAAAAAGCCTCGTTTGCCACTCTTTTCACCAACTTGGAACCAGACAAACACTTCATCACAGAGCACATACCACAATTTCTATCATATCTAAAACTAATCAGCCGCTGTGATTTTCTAAAGTAACTGGAACCTGGTGTTAGCCTTTTACTGCCAGTTCATTGAGTACATACATCACGGTGCCAGTGGGCTGTTCACAGCATGTATAGATATAATTAATCACAGCAGACTCAAAGAGAATTGTGCACTATTTAAAGCCTCTGGTAGTTCAAGTGGGTTTTAGGTATTGCCCCCCCCACTTGATTTTCCTGGACAATTTCTAAAATGATGTTTTCTTACAATGGGGCTTCATTGGAGTAAGAATTAAGAGTAATTTAAACATAACTAGGGTTTTTGTTCAGGCCTTTTGTTAACTTTCTTTTCCAAAAATATTTATTTGCAAATCTCACTTCTCGTAATCAACCTTGTTTTACAAACAAGACTGAAAAAGTGCAGATTAGACACAGTGGTTTAAAAAGTGTCTTGACCAAGTAACCACATTACACAGACCTCTCATTCTTAAATAATACATTTAGCATGTTTTCAATGCTAATTATGTCTGATTCGGAATCAACCCCTGGTAATATAACACCCAGCTGCTCAATATGCTCTCAATGTTTTCCAGTACACTGCAGAGGCACAACACAGACTAATGAAATGTAAAGACACATGTTGGCACACTGATCTAGGTGCACATAATGCAAACATTACATTAGTATACATGCACACACTGGATCCATTGTTTAAATATGAAAACAGGGCTGTCTACTTTAATAATTCAATGGAAGCCTTTTATTTGACATTAGGCACAGCAGTTTAGTAGTCAAAAACACATCTGTGCATAATAATAGAGAAAAATAGATCTTCTGTAATGCCTTTGTCTTCAGGAGAGATTTACATATGTACTGAGGTGATAGTGTTTTGCCGTGGCATGCTTTTCTTTTCTTTTTCTTCTTCCTAAAATTACATCTACCTTGTACCTTAATTCCATAAATGACATCATAAAACCTTTGCATGATTACCATGTGGAATGCAATGATAGTAATGTGTTTTCTGTGATTGTGTATGTTTTGCTGTAATTTGTTCTTCCTTTAAAGATGCCATAGAATGGAAAACTATGTTTACCTTGACAGTTGAATAATAAGAGTTCTGTACATGGAAATGACATACAGTGAGCCTCAAACACCATTGCTTCCTCTTTCTTATGTAAATTTCGTGAATAAAAAAGACCACTGAAAAAGAAGCAAATCCCAACATAACACCGACTGTGACGCAACCGTTGGTATCACTAATATCACTGGTTACGCCCCCAACATTTGCATAACGTGTACCAGCCCCTGTTCTAGACCAGCCGCCAGCCGAATCATCAGAAGCTCTGCAGGTATTGTGAAGAAACAACAGCGAAAATGGCAGATCATGGAAATACATTTTATGTTCCAGGCTATGAAGGGGATGTGCTGGTGTCTGTATTCTGAAAGGCACGGAAAGCAAATAACACGTTCTAATAAAATAGCACTAGCCACTAAAGGGACATGGTTAGCTCCTTGCTAGCAGTAGCCTGTTGCATTACAATACATAAGATTTCACTTACCACAAAAAGAGAGCTAGGATGATGGCAAATTAATTACAGATCCTGGGTACCACTGACAAGCATCTGATCTTGTAAACTGTGGTAAGTAGCCCACTGCTTCTCCATAGTAAAAACAGAATTTGTGCGATCGCAAATCTCGAAAGCAAAAGTGAAAGTAAAAGTCGATCGTGTTTTTGAAAGTAGTTTCAGTAACCCGCATATTAATATCGGCTGCCCAAATTTTATATACAGTATACTTTCCCAACGATATAACAGCGCAATGAAGTATTAAAATATATATTTTCCTCCCTGTGTTTCCTTCATGTGAGCTAGTGAAATGAGCCGCACTGTGAAACAGCAAATCAGAGCAGAGCTCAACATTATTATTCATGATCCTTCCAAATAAGCCAATAACAGACCGTTTTATTCTAAGGAGAAATCCTAGGGTTGTAAATGATAATTTTTGTCCTTACCTTTTTTTTGTCACATACCTTCTACACTGAACAAAATTATAAACGCAACACTTTTGTTTTTTCCCCCATTTTTCATGAGCTGAACTCAAAGATCTAAGGCTTTTTCTATGTACACAAAAGGCCTATTTCTCTCAAATATTGTTCATAAATCTGTCTAAATCTGTGTTAGTGAGCACTTCTCCTTTGCTGAGATAATCTATCCACCTCACAGTTGTGGCATATCAAGATGCTGATTAGACAGCATGGTTATTGCACAGGTGTACCTTAGGCTGGCCACAATAAAAGACCACTCTAAAATGTGCAGTTTCATCACAAAGCACAATGCCACAGATTTCGCAAGTTTTGAGGGAGTGTGCAATTGGCATGCTGACTGCAGGAATGTCCACCAGAGTGGTTGACCGTGAATTGAAAGTTAATTTCTCTACCATAAGCCGCCTCCAAAGGTGTTTCAGAGAATTTGGCAGTACATCCAACCGGCCTCACAACCGCAGAGCACGTGTAACCACACCAGCCCAGGACCTCCACATCCAGCATCTTCACCTCCAAGATCATCTGAGACCAGCCACCCGGACAGCTGCTGCAACAATCGGTTTGCATAACCAAATTATTTCTGCCCAAACTGTCAGAAACCGTCTCAGGGAAGCTCATCTTCAATAGATTTATAAATTGCAGAAACTTAATATATTTAACTTATGGAAACATGTGATTAGTTCTGTATACTGTCTGAGCGTTTGCTTCCTCTGAGGTCCTCTGAGGGGTTGGCATCATCTCCTCTCAGGTGTTTGGTCATATCGGTTAATTTAAGGGTTGGATCCAGACTGAAGCTTGTGTAATTCCTAGTGGCAGAAACAGGGAAAGAAATAGGGACACAATCGGCGTAGCTGTTGTTCCATCCAAGCAAAAGTGATTTGTTCTACCCAAGCTAAAGCATAATAATGTGCATTCGATCAGATATAACTGCAATACAAGATTATGAGATGCATTATATGAATGCTTGGTTAAAGAGATGTGTCTTTAATCTAGATTTAAACAGAGAGAGTGTGTCTGAACCCCGAACATTGACCCAAACCCCGAACATGGGAGCCAAATATGAAAAAAAGTTATACCTCCTTTAGTTGACTTTGCTATTTTAGGTACTGCCAAGAGTCCAAAGTTTTGCGACCTTAGGAAGCGTGTTGGATTGTAGCGTGATAGAAGACAAGTTAGTTATGTAGGAGCTAACCCATTTAGGGCCTTATAGGTAAGTAATACTATTTTGTAACTGATACAAAACTTATTAGGTAGCCAGTGCAAAGACTGTAAAATTGATAGTAATATGATCATATTTTCATGACCTGGAAAGGACTCTAGCCGCAGCATTTTGTACTATCTGTAGCTTGTTTATTGAAGATGCAAGACAACCACCTAGCAGTGAATTACAGTAGTCCAGTCTAGAGGTCATGAATGCATGTACTTGCTTTTCTGCATCAGAAACAGTTAACATGTTAACAAGTGCAGTTTCTGTTCTATGGTTGGGCCTGAAACCTGACTGAAATTCTTCATAGATATATATTTTTTGCAATAACGAGCACAACTGAGCAGACACAACTTTAAAAAATTTTTTTGACATAAACGGAAGATTTGAAATGGGTCTGTAATTTGCCAGTTCACAAGGATTTAGTTTTGGTTTCTTAATAAGAGGCATAATAACCGCCAGCTTGAATGGTTTTGGGGCATGACCTAAAGATAACAATGAGTTAATAATATTGAGAAGCGGTTCTTCTGCTACAGGTAACAACTCTTTCATTAATTTAGTGGGTACAGGATCTAATAAACCTGTTGTTGGTTTAGATGCAGTGATAAGTTTATTTAGCTCATCCTGTCCTATAGTTGTAAAGCACTGCAGTTTTTCTTTGGGTGCGATAAATGAAGCTGAAGTACTAAACGCTTTAGAATCTACATTTGTTATTATATTTATGATGTTATCTATTTTATCATTGAAGAAATTCATACAGTCATTACTATTAAACTGTGAGGGAATATTTAGATCTGGTTACATCTGTGTATTTGTTAATCTACCCACTGTGCTAAATAAAAACCTTGGACTGTTTTGGTTATTATCTATAAGTTTGTGGATATGCTCGGTCCTGGCAGCTTTTAGAGCCTACAACGCTACTGCAACCAGGGTCCATGGTTTCCTGGTGCCAGAGTGAAGGGTGCACGAGGCCTGTGCAGAGACACACATGGAGTAGAGGTAGTGGGAGTGTTAGCAGCATGCTGCATACTTACCCCGGACTTGTGGGCGTCAGCCCGGGATGTTTCCAGCATTGCTCTCCGCTCCCTCAGCTGGGCCTGCTTCCAAAGCAGCTCTTGGATCTGCCTCTCCATGGCCTCCAGCTCCAGCTGCACCAAATTAAAATATTGCATCAATGCATTCTATGGCACCTTTAAAAGTGAAGCTATAAAGCCCTGCATACAGCTTGCATTAACATCAAACACATCTCCTTTGGCAACTTCTAATTTGATGTTGTGACAACATACTATACATAATTCACAATGGCAGTTTGTTATTATTAATGTATGGGATATGTGCTAATAAAAAATATTTTGGAATTGGATAATATTGGAAGTTTAATTCTGCATCCTTATTTCCCTTATTAACATTTATATTAAATAAAAAATTATCTAACACTCAATACAAGTTAATATTTAAAAACACCAATAATTCAAAAACACTGTTAAATGTGATGTTTAGCAAATCTCAAAATGAATATACATTTTTCATACATCACTTTACAATGTTTTGATGCCTAAATTAATGCGTAACATTTAACACAACTGATAGTAGTTCTTAGATTATTTTTAATTTATTTAGATAAAATATTGTCAAATTATAATATCTAATTTATTGGATATTATTATTTATTTATTTTTAGTATTTTCAAATATTATAAAAAACAACTAATGTTCTGCTGGTATATTACCCAGTGATTTCTGTCAACCCTCAAACACAACGCAATGAAGTTCAAAATTTAAAATACAGGTAAAACACCTGAACTAACTATCTACATAACTACATTTAATATTATATTAATACAGTACATTGTGCCCTATTTAAAAAAAAAAATAATTGTACAGTGTAATTGTTAGGTTACATTGTTATAGGCAAGGCAAGGCAAGGCAAGGCAAGTTTATTTGTATAGCACATTTCATACACATTGGTAATTCAAAGTGCTTTACATAAAAGAAAGTGAAATAATCATTCACAGCAATAAAAACAAGAAGTTAAAAATAATAAAACAAGGAGTTTTAAAATGATATAGAAATTGATTTAAAATGAGATTTAAAACAGTTAAATAGAAAATGATTATACATAAAATACAATGCAGTCAGTTCGGACGTAGCACAGCGCTCATTCAACAAATGCACAGCTAAATAGATGAGTTTTGAGACTGGATTTAAATGTGACTAATGTTTTAGCATCTGATCTCTTCTGGAAGCTGGTTCCAGCTGCGGGCATAATAGCTAAAAGCGGACTCCCTTGTTTTGTGTGAACCCTTGGTATTTCTAACTGACTCGATCCTAATGATCTGAGTGGTCTGTTAGGTTTATATTCAGTGAGCATATCTGACATATATTTAGGTCCTAGGCCATTGAGCGACTTATAAACGAGTAGAAGTACTTTAAAATCGATCCTAAATGTAACTGGAAGCCAGTGTAAGGACCTGAGGACTGGTGTGATATGCTCAGATTTTCTGGTTCTAGTCAGAATCCTGGCAGCAGCGTTCTGGATGAGCTGCAGCTGTCTAATGGTCTTCTTTGGAAGGCCGGTGAGGAGACCATTACAATAATCCACCCTGCTGGTGATAAAGGCATGAACAAGTTTCTCCAAGTCATGACTGGAAACAAAACATCTAATTCTTGCAATGTTTTGAGATGATAGTATGCTGATTTAGTTACTGCTTTGACATGACTACTAAAGCTAAGGTCTGTCTCCAGAATCACCCCAAGATTTCTGACTTGATTTTTAGTTGTTTGACCCTAGAGTCAAGGTATGCATTCACCTTGAGAACTTCATCTTTGTTTCCAAATGCAATGACTTCAGTTTTCTCCTTGTTTAACTGAAGAAAGTTTTGGCACATCCAACTGTTAATTTCATCAATGCATTGGCAGAGGGAGTCAATGGGGCTATAATCATTTGGAGATAAGGCTAGGTAGATCTGGGTATCATCAGCATAGATGTGATAGGCAATTTGGTTCTTCCTCATTATCTGACTTAGTGGGAGCATATACAGGCTAAACAAGAGCGGTGCAAGAATTGAGCCCTGTGGGACTCCACATGTCATGGACGTCCACTTAGACTTATGCTCTCCTATACTCACATAATAACCTCTCCCTTCTAAGTATGACCTGAACCATTTGAGTGCCATCCCAGAAAGCCCGACCCAGTTTTCCAGTCTCTCTAGAAGTATGTTATGATCGACAGTGTCAAACGCAGCACTAAGATCTAGTAGTACCAGCACTGATATTTTGCCAGAATCAGAATTAAAGCGAATATCATTTATTATCTTAATGAGTGCTGTCTCTGTGCTGTGATGCACGCGAAACCAGATTGAAAATTATCCAGGAATCCATTTGAGTTTAAGTAGTTGTTCAGCTGATTAAAACTACCTTTTCAATAATCTTACCTATGAAAGGAAGATTTGATATTGGTCTATAGTTGCTCAACATGGTGTTATCAAGATTGCTCTTTTCAGAAGGGCTTAACAACTGCAGTTTTCAGGAGTTTGGAAAAGTCCCAGAAAGAAGTGAGGTGTTCACCACTTCTAAGAGATCTGCTTCTAAACAGTTAAGCACACTTTTGAAAAAGATGTGGGAAGTGTGTCAAGATAGCAGGTTGACGATTTGAGATGCTGTACTATTTCTTCCAAAATTTTGCTATCAATTGTTTTAAAACAGACATAGTCACTTCTTTTGAGATTGCTGTCGAATCTGTGTGACCTCTGTATTACAGGAAGATGTGCCAATCTCCTTCCTGATATTACTGATCTTCTCTGAAAAGAAGGAAGCAAACTCATTGCATTTGCTGTCCGAGAGCATTTCACTGGGAATCTGACTTGGGGGTTTGTCAGGCTCTCAACAGTAGCAAAAGAGTGCGAGTGTTGTTTAAATTACTGTTTATAAGGTTTGAGAAGAAGGTCTGTCTAGCTGTGGCTAGTTCCAAATTGAAAGCATGAAGGCTGTCTTTATAGATGCTATAGTGTATTTCTAGTTTCGTCTTCCGCCACATCCGCTCAGCTTTTCTGCATTGTCTTTTCATATTCTGAACTGCTGTTGATTTTCTCCAAAATGATTTTTGTCTGCCATTCTTCTTGCTGACCTTTATCGGTGCAATATCATCAATAACATTCTTAACTTTTGAGTCAAATGAATCCAGGAGAAGATCAACAGAGTCTGCAGAAATTCTTTGTGTTAAAGATATTGCCTTCATAAATAGCACACTAGTGTTCTCATTAATGCATCTCTTTCTGACAGAGACAGATCTAGATTCAGTGGTGACAGAGATCAATATATCAAAGAAAATACAGAAGTGATCAGACAGAGCTACATCCTTAATGACAATGGATGAAATGTTTAGACCTCTACTGATGAGTAAATCTAGATTGTGTGTCGGTCCGTGCACATGCTGAATCAGGTCAAAAGTGTTTAAAACAGTTATAATTTCTTTTGTAGTTTTGATTTCAGCATTATCTATGTGAATATTAAAATCCCTGCAATAGCAAAATAGTCAAACTCTGTGGAAATCATTGATAACAGTTCTGTGAACTCTTCAACAAAGGCTGGAGAGTATTTTGGCCTGTAGATTATGATAAACAGAATGCGTGGGGCACCTTTCAGCACAATACCTAGATATTCAAAAGACAAGTACTGACCAAATGACACTTGCTTGCATTGATAAACATCTTTAAACAGAGCAGCTACACTCCGCCTCTCCTAACAGTCCTGCAGACACTTATAAAATTAAAGTTAGGAGGGGCTGTTTCAGTGAGGACTGTTGCACTGCAGTTGTCTTCTAGCCATGTTTCAATTAGAAACATAAAATCCAGGTTGTTTGTGGTTATTAAATCATTGATCACAAATGATTTATTTTTAGTGAGCGAGTGTTTAAAAATGCTAACTTGATGGAATTAAATTTTGTCTCTACAGCAGTCTTAGACTGATGCATAACAGGCCTTAGATTAGATGGGTCAGCCGTCGCTTTTGAAGGCCTTAGACCTTCTATCACGTGATAAAACAGAGATAGAGAAGGCTACAGGCACACTGGGTTCCCGCTTGTATTGTAAACGCGTTCGTGAATGTTGTTGCTAATATAGCGGGGACCGACATATCACTGAGAGCTGTTATCAGTTGTTTTGGTTCACCTACAGCAGATGGAGGAGGGTTTGGGCCCTTGCGTTGTGGCAGCGGTCGGAGAGCTCTCACAGGAGGAGGCGGGAGAGCTGAGCCTGCCGTCTTTGTGGTTGGGGTGCCCGCCGTTTTAGTTGATATCTGCGGGCTTGCAGAGTTTGGTCCCAGCATACACCAATTCCTCCATTTTCTGTGAAAAGCTTAGAAGTGGAGATGCTGGAGAGAGGGATAGAGTGTCTGGTGAGCGGGGCATATTCTGTCCAGGTGCTGGAGAGGGATAGTGTGTCTGGTGAGCGGGGCTCTAGCTCTGATGTTTCCGGTGACTGTAATGTGTTGTCATGGCATCCCAGGCTGTTTTCCAGAAAGTTGTCCTTGGGTGCTGAGTCTTGGAGCTGTTGTGATACGTCACAGTGCAATTACATAACATATTGGGTAATACTAAATCATGTTCTTACTACAGGGTTAAGATTGAGGTTAGTGTTAGGTTTTAGGGTTAGTTGTTTGTAATATTGCATTATATTCATGTACGAACATATAGATTGTGTGGAATGATCCTTATTTTAAGCAGTTGTTACAACTGAACATCAGATGTGTGTATTTCACATGACCTAAACGTGTTCATTTAGCACGTTGTGATCATTATCAGTGAGACGGATGCTAATACCATGAGTAAATGGGGCGAATACATTCCTGAATATAATGTCTCATTGTAGCATGTAAGTTGAGATCGAATTCGATCTACACCTAAATCTCAGACACTACTTAAAGTGCCTTATGTGATTTACCAAAGTAGCACATGTGCTTGGATAGAGACCATCTATGTCCTGGAATAACATTCCAATCAACCAATCACACTTTAGGGTTAAGTTAAAGGTTAGAAAGAGGGTTTGGACAGCGATTGTCTGATGGAAATGGTGTTCCAGGATAATATAGGACTTAGATTCATCATTCTGAAATATGCACATTTTCAGATACTAAAGAGCTCGTTATTATTCTGAGGCATCAGTGTGTGAATAAAAATAAACCATTCCAATAAGAACACTGTGAGCTGTAAAGAGTAAACAGACAAAGATAGTCTACAAATATGAACATAAAAATGCAAAAAAAGGTTAAAACACACTTTCCCCTTTCTTTCAAGGGTTATGTGGCTTTTGTGTAGCTCCATGCTCAAGCCCCATGGCTCAACTTTAAACACATCCTTACCCAGCAGGCACTGCTGCTCAGATCATTAAGTGAATAATGAGTTTATTCCACAAAGCAGTTCTCAGAGTGCTATATGCTTTGGTCTACAAACCTAGTGCCAGAAGTCAGATTGGAAGGTTGAGTGTTTGTGTGTTTATGAAGGTTGGATATCCATCTCTTGGCTTGTCTGCTCACAATAAATCCAACATTGTTCAGTGTTCAGTGTGTGGAGCTATGCATATTGTCACGAATCTGTGAATGTCTTCAACTGTGATGGCCAAGTATTACTATTCAAAGCATGACCTGCATATTCCCTCTCAGCTTAACTAATTTTCCCCAAATTTTCGCTTTGAATTAACCACAAAGCATTCAAAAGGAGGATCTCGAGAAACCCCAGCAATGTGCTGTCACGATAGTCCATTGTTAGCAAACCTGACAGAACAAAACAGTCAAACAAACATAGAATAAACCGTGCCAAGAGAAATATTGGTATTCTTATAAAGATGGTTAAAAAGAATGGATGACCTCTTTATTTAAATAATATTTTATATTTAAACTCTCCTAAACCGTGAGTATGCCTGTGTATATTCACAAGGCCATAAAATACGGATTTTGTGGTAAGATGTTGCTTCTGTCAAAAGTAGCATGCCAGTAAAAACACAAATGATCAATGGCATATTTTCATGTGGCCATAATTCATATTTCAGGCACACAGAGATGGGAAATCAAAATGGACTGGAATTTAATGAGAAAAGTGAAGCAGTTTATGAGCTTCCCACAAAAGTTGCACAACTTTTCCTCATAATACAAATGACAGAGCAAAATTATCCTTTGCCATAAAAACATTCAGGCATTTAAGAGCCAAAACTCTGTAGCATCTTACCTCTGTCAATGAATCATTAAATAAAGCTTGTTGTACTCAAAAATCTTGTCATTTGTGGCCCAATTTATTCACTGTTAAACGAAAAATGTAATGCTGAAAAACTCAAAGCATTTCTGTTAGTCTTACCGGCTTTTGCAGAAAGCTACAAGATGAGAAAGCGATGTCAAAGCATCGATGGTTGACAGAACTTAGGCAAAGGTTGAACTTGCTCATTTGTGAATAAATGTAGTTGGATTCTGAAAGTGACAAAGATGCTGTTTCTACTTGCAGTTAATGGAGTGCATATATAGACTCGGAGTGCAATTCACCCTTCGCTGGAAGTTTGATTGACAGGTGATCTGACCAATCATAATGCAGAATCTGCCATTTTGTCTCACAAACAAACCAGACAGGAGAGTAGATTAACGTTGGTGGACTTGAACTTAGGACTTTAGTCATTTAGCAGACGCTTTTATCCAAAGCGACTTATAAATAAGAACAAGTAACTGAAACTATAAGTTAAAACTCTATAAATACTATATATACACATTTAAGAAAATGGAGAAATGAAATAAAATCACAAATGCATACAACATTTCAAAACTAAACATTTAAAATGAAAACAAAAAATAAAGCTAAAAACAATTCAAAATATAAAAAAACAAAAGGTATGAGTAGTATGTTGAAGTAACGATACTAAAATAACTCCAATTTATTCAAACTAAAACTACAGAAAATACCTATTAAGACATAATAAATACATAATTTATATAAAATTTAAATTGATAACAAATCAAACAGCAGTAGTTTATCGGTAATCCTAAAAAAAGGACACTGCCAAAAACACTTGCTAACAAACAACAACTTACTTACACATAGTAAGAATCAGTTATAAAACTAAAACAGAAGGGAAACAAGCAGTAAGAATGAAGATTAATAAAAAGCGATACTTAAATCCTTTGACAGTGTCCCGACCCGGGGAAGTCGCATGGTAGATTCGATGGTCTTTACACTATTCGTTCTTCTCGAGGAGGGCTTCACATGACGGCTGCAGCGACGGCTGCCACGATAAACTACGCTTTATTTAGTCATCTAACAAAATGCTACTCCAATTCAGCTGAACACACTTTCCTGTTAATCACAATAAATGGCCAAGCAAGCACCCGACACTGACAAGGGACGCGATACAGTACGAGACCAAACGTGAATTCAGCACATCTCCACACAGTAAACAAAACAAGCATTTTGTTTATTTTGTGCTATAACTAGTACAGGAGAAGAGATAATCGGTTCTTGTGCTGCTTGAACTGAGGCTCTACAGTGATCTGTCAAGACACATTAAAGAGCCACAAAACGTCTCGGTTACGTATATAACCCTCGTTTCCTGAAGGAGGGAACGGAGATGTCACGTCGGAGGACCGATGAATTGGGATCTCGCTTAGAGAGACCTATCCACTTCGAGTGTAATCTAAATGAGCCAATGCACATTGGCATGTGATTATTGCATCCAGCTGCCGCTGATCACAGTGTGAGTATAAGTAGGCAGCAGGTGCAGCACATATTCAGTTTTTCGCTGAGGAGCCGAGCCGGGGCCCGCCGCTCAGCGGTGGTACAGGAGCCGTGGCAACGGGACGTGATGTCTCCGTTCCCCTCTTCTAGGAACGAGGGTTACATACGTAACCGAGACATTCCCTATCAGTCGGTCACTCTCGATGTCACGTCGGAGGGATCCCTACCAAAAGGCCATGGATACTGCCCCTTCCAGTGTTCCGTGGACGCCTCCTGTGCCCCTATTTATTGGCGCTGGTTAGGGCTCCCAAAAGAAGACCAGTTACTGTTGCTATGGCACTACCCACTCAGTAGGACTGGATAACACTGGGAAAACTTATCCGTTCAGCTTAGAACAGGAATGCTGCGAAAGCTCCGACCTTCCCGAAGGAGGTTCAGAAGCAGATACACTTATGGACAATATGCAGGTGCATATGGAAGATTGGAGGTGATTGTAACCCTCTTGGAAGTAGCAGGAAGTCTGCCGGGAAAACACGGGCTCTGAGGCTATACCGTGGAATTTACACATATGGGTCTACAGTAAGGACTCTCTGGAGCAGTTTTTAGCAAGCCGACCTGAAACCGGAGCCCCTCAGTGCTTCTACCCGTTTAAGGTGAGAACACAGGAGGAAACCGGTTTCACACGAAGGCTATAGAATCTAGCGAACGTGTTAGGGGTCACCCAGCCCGCAGCCCTACAAATATCTGTCAGCGAGGTGCCACGAGCCAGTGCTCAGGAGGACGCCACACTTCTTACAGAGTGAGCTCTCAACCTGAATGGGCAAGGAACACCCTGTGGGCCATCCTCTACTTGGAGATGGCATTCCCTTTTTGCTGGCCCCCGTGACAGACAAAGAGCTGGTCTGAGGTCCTGAAGCTTCACGTCCTGTCAACGCAGCATCGCTCGGCAGCAATGCTCGGACAGGACAAGCAAAGCCAGGGCTGGCTATGCCTCCTCCGGGGGCAGTGCTCGCAGGCTCACCACTTGGTCCCCGAAGGGAGAATTGGGAACCCTGGGCACATAGCCGGGCCGAGGCCTCAGAATTATCTGGGAATCCGCCGGTCCAAACTTTAGGCACGAATCGTCGACAGAAAATACATGCAGGTCCCCAACCCTCTTGATGGAGGTTAGTGCAAGCAGGAGTAGAGTTTTCATTAAAATAAACTTCAGCTCAACTGTTTACAAGGCTCAAATGGGCCCTGCTGTAGTGCTCCGAGCACTAGAGACAGGTCCCAAGAGGGTATAGAGGGGGACCGTGGAGGATTCAACCTTCTTGCTCCCCTAAGGAACCTGATAACCCAGTCATGCTTCCCCACCAACTTCCCATCCATGGAGTCGTGGTTGGCAGCAATCGCAGCCACATAGACTTTAAGGGTGGAGGGAGACAACCTTCGCTCCAACCCTTGCTGCAAAAAGGACAGTACGACTCTGATCGGGCACTTCTCGGGGGTCTTCTCTGTGAGAAGAGCACCATTCGACGAACAGGTTCCACTTCAAGGCATAAGCGTGTCTCGTAGACGGTGCTCTCGCCGATGTGATGGTGTTGACTACCTCTTGGGGTCGGTCACCTAGAAACCTCTGCATCCCATTCAGGGACTTTTAGACATGAAGTTTCCAGAGGTCTGGACGTGGGTGCCACAAGGTGCCCCATCTCTGAGTCAGTAAATTCTTCCTCAGAGAATCCGCCAAGGAGGGGCTGTCACGAGGAGCATCAGCTCCGGGAACCAGGTCCGAGTGGGCCAATATGGGGCCATGAACAGTACCTGCTCCTCATCCTCCCTGATCTTGCACAATGTCTGTGCGAGAAGGCTCACTGGGTTTGAAACATACTTGAGCAGGCCTCGCGGCCAGCTGTGTGCCAGTGCATCCGTGCCAAGTGTTCCCTCGGTCAGGGAGTAAAACAACTGGAAATGAGAAGTCTCTGGTGACGCAAACAGGTCGACCTGTGCAAATCCGAAACATCTCCAAGTCAGCTGGAACGTTTGGGGATGGAGTCTCCACTCTCCGGGGAGCGCAGCCCGTGACAGCTCATAGGCTGCCCGGTTTAGCAAAACTGGAATGTGAGTGGCGCGAAGCGACCTCAGATGCTTCAGAGTCCAGAGGAGGAGGTGGCGGGACGAGTTGGGACATGCAACGGGAGCGTAGACCACCTTGTCAGTTGATGTACGCAATGGTCGCAGTATTTTCTGTGCGGACCAGTACGTGCTTGCCTCGTAAGCGCCTATTGAGACCATTCAAGGCCATGTGTACTGCCAGCAACTCTAGGCAGTTGATTTGCCAGTGCAGTTGAGGATCTGTCCAAACCCCCGACTCTGCAAGCCCGTTGAACGTGGCCCCCCCAGCCGGTGGAGGCATCCGTGTAAACCACAGCATGCCTGGAGACCTGTTCTAGGGGCACTCCCCGAAGAAACGAAAGGTCTGACCATGGGGTGAAGGTTTGGCGGTGACTCAGACCCGGTGCCGTGCTGCTACGCCCACCTAGGGACTTGGCCATGGGGCCAGTTTTAAGGCGGTCTCATATGAAGCGGCCCCAGCGGTGTAACCGTCATATGCCCCAGGAGCCTCTGAAACTGATTCAGTGGGACCGCCATGCTGCTCTTGATCGTATTCAAGCAGTTCAACACCGATCGCAAAACTGATCCTGAGACTGAACCAGTATGAGCCAGTCATCGAGGTAGTTGAGAATGCACACGCCCTGTTCTCTCAAGGGAACAAGGGCTGCCTCCGCTACTTTCGTGAAGACACGGGGCAATAGGGACTGCCCGGAGGGTAGGACCTTGTAATAATATGCTCGTCCTTCAACGCAATCTCAAGAATGACCTGTGGCGTGGAAGGATCGACACATGGAAGTACAGGTCCTTCAGGTCAAACGCTGCAGACCGATCTCGGGGACGGATGCATCCGAAGATGCAGTTCTGGGTGATCATGAAAAAAAGTTTATTTTCTTGAAAGGCCCAGTTCAAGATGCGCAGACCCAAGATTGGTCGTAACCCACCGCTTTTCTTGGGCACAATGACGTAAGGGCTGAAAAACCCTGCCTTCATATCGGCTGGAGGGACCGGTTCCATCGCGTCCTTCGCCAGTAGGACAGTGATTCCCCTCACAAGACATGGGCATCAGCTACCTTCACTGCTGTGAGGTGGAGGCCCTTGAACTTGGGAGGACGCCTGGTGAACTGAATCACATAGCCGAGTCAGATAATCCACAGGAGCCAGCGAGACGGCTGGGCAGCTCCCAAGCACCCAGACACCATTCAAGCGGGACCAGCAGGACCACCGACCTACCCGCTGTAGGGCAGCAAAGTGGAAAGCAGGGACCTGGCCCGTGGCGTGCCGAGGAGGGGTCTGAGTGTGCGGTGCACGCTTACCTGGTTGCATAGTTTGGCAGAGGGTGCGTGAGTAGAGCCTTTGATGACTCTCCGGAACCGCCAACTGCTGCCTGCTGGCGAGAGAGAGGATGAGTGTGGTCCGGAGTTGATCCGTCCATGACTCTCCATGCCCTCTTGAGACCAAGAAACAGTTCCCTCTCTCCCTGGGTGGCCCGTCCCGAGGCCTCTTGCTTCTCTGCTTACCGCCAGTTGACGGGGGGCAGGACGGGCGGGGCGGCCTGCCTACACCTAGCTCAACTGCACCAATTTTTGAAGGCTGCTGCGGATGCGGTGCGGGAGCGGGGGTGGACGCAGGGGGCCACCCTCGGCGACGAGCAGGCTGGGCGCTGCAACTGGCGGACAGGTGGAGGCAGCAACTGCCCGCCGAGGCAGGACATGTTGGATCGCCTCACTCTGCTCCTGTGCAGCCTGGAAATGCTGGGCCATGTTACCGGTTGTGTTGCCGAAGAGGCCAGTCTGGGATACAGGAACCTTGAGGAACCGAACTTGTTGGCGTCCTTATGTCAAGCAGACACAGCCAGAGGTGGCGCTCCTGGACCACAAGTGTGGACATCGCACGACCCAGAGACCGTGCCATAACCTTCGTCGCTCGTGGCACGAGGTCAGGTGCGGTACGGAACTCTTTCAGAACTTCCGGATCGTGACCACCACCATGCATGTCCCTCAGTGCTTTTAGCCTGAAGAATCTGCAGTAACGCCGTAGCATAAGGTGGAGGCAGCATTTCCACAGGCCACATAAGCCTCGCCGGATGAGACCAGACGAGTACCTACAGGCCCGGAAGAGGAGGCACGGTTTCCCCTGCCGGGTGGAGACAGTATAAGGACACATTTGCATCGCAACTAACCGCTCCACCGGGGGGACCCCCATATACCCCCTAGCTGCACCACCGAGGGTGGTGAGGGAGGAGGAGTTAGCAGGTCGGTTTCTGGCAGTAAAAGGTGCCGTCCGCGATCTGTAAGCTCTTCATGCACTTCCGGGAGAGAGGCACCTGGGGCAGGGTGCTGAGAACCAGCACAAGCTACCCTGAGAAACCAGTCGTCCAACCTCAAGGGTTCGGGACACGGTGGCTTTCTCCACTCGAGCCCTACCCTTTCGTCAGCCCGGGAAAGCATAGCCATCATTTCCAGATCTGACTCAGGAATTGCTACCGCCGGAGGAGTAGCGCAGCCGAATCTTCCTCTCCTGAAGCTCCGGCTCACCCTCCGATGCAGCGATTGACATCTGGTCGTCGGGAGGAGCGCCAAGGATACTGCTGGTACACACTTTTTAGAGGGCCCAGCACGTTCCATTGGCAGCTCAACTGGTTACGGAGCGCAAGAGGAGCAATGGTCCCTTGACTTGAGGGTTTGCCACCACTGTAATCCTCAGACCACCCATGCTACCACCTGAAATAGACCTCGCCTCTCTGCAGCCAGGACGAGAATTAGATCGAGACGGAGGCAACAGCTCCGCCCCTTTATCGAAATAACGGAGCCTGGCCGCAACTCCGAGATGAGCATCCACAATGAGAAGATGACTCATCCATGAACGCCACCTCAGCGTGCTTACTGCCCAGGCACGTGAGGCAGCGATCGTGACCATCACCCAGCGCCAGGCAACGACCGCATCCAGAAACGCACGGGTGACATGTTGTCTGAAGCAAGACCCAACTCGTCTTTATAAAGACGCAATGTCAAGTTTTCCATATGCAACGTCGTCTTTAAAAAGATGCACCCGCGAATGCTCTTTTAGAGAAAAAACTATTTTAGCATGCAGAAGCGCACAGGGGATATGGTCATCTGCAACACAAACAGGGGGTAGTGCAGCCTGATGTGTGCAGTCCACTCGACATGGGAAGAACCACCACCGCTGTAGTGCCGTACCACCAGCACGAGAGTCTTCCGAAGAGCATGCTCAACTCCTTGAATTCACTCGTTCAGCAGAAGTCAGGAGCAGAATGATGTATCCACTTGGCTCCGAAGCAAAAAAGCTGAATATGCGCTGCACCTGCTGCCTACTTATACTCACACTGTGATCAGCGGCAGCTGGATGCAATAATCGCATGCCAATGTGCATTGGCTTGTTTAGTTTACACTCGAAGTGGATAGGTCTCTCTAAGCGAGATCCCAATTCGTCAGTCCTCCGACGTGACGTCGAGAGTGACCGACTGATAGGGAACTGTATTTATTGTTTGAATTGCTTAAAAAAAGTGACAACATTTTAAAGCTGAGACTTTCATACCTAAAGTAAGATGCTCTATCTTGTCTGTTGGAACATTGTCAGTAAGCTTTGTTCTGTGATGTATTTTTCACTGTTTGAGAACATGATGTATGGCCTGAGTGGCATGGCTTGTTGGATGTAGCAACATAATGAAGGGGAGCAGGTCGTTGCGAAGGGTCAATTATGAATGAATTTAGACACACTTTAAAGATTACAATCCAATCAACATAATGTGTAACAGGAAAAATTAGTAACAACATACAATTAAGATAACAAGACATTAGTAAATGTCTACCACTCAAACTCAATTGGTTAAGGACTTGGACATGACGAGGTGGACTTGAACCCAACACTACAACTAGTACTTATATTCGTTACCTGCGTTAAAAGTAAATTACTCTCCATACCAGCTGGTGGCAGTAGTCTGTTTTCCTTAATTAAAAAGGGAAACCCTAGGGAACATGAACCATGTCATGATGAAAATATTTGTATATTGGAATGCTCAGATTAGATGAAAATAAAACATAAAAAAGCTATCTTTTTGTGCCATCTTGACATTGACATGAGTTATTCCTCTACAGTGTTTGTTTGCTAAAATGAACAGCCAATCAGGGGTGTGTTTCCCAAAAACAACTACAGTATGTCACAGAAGTGAGTACACCCCTCACATTTTTGTAAATATGTTATTATATATTTTCATGTGACAACACTGAAGAAATGACACTTTACTACAATGTAAAGTAGTGAGTGTACAGCTTATATAACAGTGTAAATTCGCTGTCCCCTCAAAATAAATAAACACACAGTCATTAATGTCTAAACCGCTGGCCACAAACGTGAGTACATCCCTAAGTGAAAATGTCCAAATTGGGCCTAATTAGCCATTTTCTCTCCCCGGTTTCATGTGACTCATTAGTGTTGCAAGTTATCATGTGTGAATGGGGAGCGCATGTGTTAAATTTGTTGTTATTGCTCTCACTCTCTCGTATTGGTCATTGGAAGTTCAACATGGCACCTCACAGCAAAGAACTCTATGAGAATCTGAATAAAATAATTGTTGCTCTACATAAAGATGGCATATGCTATAAGAAGATTGCCAAGACCCTGAAACTGAGCTGCAGCACAGTGGCCAATACCATACAGCAGTTTAACATGAATTTATACTTTTGTATTTAATCAATAACGTCAATTAGAATAAGAAGTAATTTGGGCTGTTACCAAACAAATAAAATCATTATCAGCTAAATTAATCTTTGCAATGCAGAGGAAACACAGAAGCTGCATCTGAAAAGGGATTTAGATTTATTTATTTACACACAGTTTAATGCAGGACATGAATGCATTTAACTTGCAGTTACAAATGCATAAATAGTGTTTTTATATTTTAATCCTAAAACATTGAATACAGATATTTTTACATTATTGAAACAAATGAAAAGGTACTTTACATGTGACAATAAAACTGCCAGTAAGTGGCAGCAACTCACTGTTAGTGAGTCATTATGATTAAACCGAATCATTTAAACGATTGATTCATTCAGGAACAAAACACTGTTATGTTACTTAGAGACACAAAACAGTGCTGTGGCTGTGTTTGGATCCATTTGTGTTGGCGAAATAGGCAAAACGGTGTCTAAAACGTAAGTCTATTAATATTAACTTCTTGTTTATGGAACTGTTCTATAGGCTAAAATCAATATCGCATTTGTGATTTTTGTGAAAAAATTTCACTCTTTGTGTGATATTGACAACTATATGAAATCATATAAATATATACATTTTCTGCCCCCATATCTTGAATTTTGACGGCATTCTAAATGTATTTTTAGACTTAATCCTAAAGTAAAAGCACACACTCTAAATGAGCACAGTCAGTCTACTTAGTGTTTAAGCACTCATAACTCCTCTTATAATCTGTATGGTAAATTATTATCCTTACTTTTATTGTATGTGCAACCAGGGGACCCCCCAAGTATATTTTTGGGGTGTTATGTGGGGTCCGGTACCCCCTCCCTCAGTTCAAACACTGCCCTTATGTCTTTCCAGGCCTGTGTGACTGACTCTCTCCTCTGGAAAACAAAAGATATTCTGAAATAAAATGTTTCAGTTCCCATTGACTTTCATTTATTTTTTGTCCATCCAATGGGAACTGAAACTGTATGGTTACCAACATTTGGTTACGTTATTTTGATAGTCCACTTTAGACATTCTACTAAATTTAAGAAACTTTGCAACTACATGTCAACTACATGTCTACTAACTCTCATTAATTTACATCTGCATGTCTACCAACTCTCAGAGTAGACTGTTAGGTTTAGGGTTACTTGCAAAGTTTCTCATAATCAGTATGTTGTGGACCCATCAAAATAAGGTGTTAGAAGATATTAAGCAGACATTCCAATAATACTCTAATGACTGCTTGTTGACATGTAGTTGCAAAGTTACTTACTATGAATGTCTAAAGTGGACTATCGAATTAAAGTGTTACCCAACATTCTAATTCCATTTAATATACATTTTAATTATTACATTCAAAATAACATGCACTCATGTCTGAAAACACATTTTAAATACTTTTTTAAAGGTATGCCAAACTGTATTTTTGTTGTTGAATACTTATAAATGTTGATTTAAAAAAAATAAAACGCTCATGATCAGGGAGAACAGTTATGCTGAACATTCAGTTTTTATATGAATAGGCCTTTAGAGACTGCACAATATTAATTATGTCTTCATGATTTGCTTCTGGCCAAGAGATAATAATCCTCTCCCGATTTCATGAATAGGATGTTTTTGAATGAAAAGGATGCAGCACCATTTATTCTGAAGATTCACCAACAGACAGTGATTATTCTGTAAGACACTCAAAATATCTTCAATCACAGGAAACAGAGGAAGGTGTTGGCACACATAGCAAGCTATAAAACAATAGGTCTGACCCCTAACCTGACTATTGTATTAGACAAGAAGAAGAATAAGGGAGTGGGGGATCCTAAACAAGGAAGAAGCATACTCAACTCAAGCCTTCTCTGAAGCATAATTTGTGTCAAAGGGTGAGGCAGAAATGGAAAACATCAATTTTCAGTTCTTATAATTCTCAGTTTTTGGCTGAATGTGCATGTGAAAACAGCGTCTGTGATTATTAATCAGTCACGCTCACCGTGCAGGCAAGACCTGCATTCATGATTACAATAGCTCCTATTGCTGATGACCGAAAAACAGTCGATCCATACAGATTTGCTCAACTCGGTTCTTAGCTGTCTGCGTTGGAAATAGCAGCCAGCATCCAATTGTAATAAGGGGCACTGGGTGATGTTCTGGTATAAACAATACAAATTTGTCAACTGGTATGTTCAAATATTGTTTCTTTGCAATGTTCTCTTTTGAAGTTAAATTTGTAGCGCTACATACAAATAAACCATATTTGAAATGAATAAAAATCTACTCATCAAAAACCCCAAAAAACTCATCAGAATTATGCATACAAAACAAATAGAACACAATGCACTGTATTAATATGAAGTTTCTTTGTATCTGTGTGTGTGTGTGTGTGTGTGTGTGTATGTGTATGTGTGTGTGTGATTTTGCTATATCACATTTAAAATAAATGGTGTTTTGAACTTCCTACACAAAGAAGCCTGAAAACAATTTACTGTTTCCACAAAAATATAAAAGGGGTGAGAAAGGAAGCATTTAGTATGATATTTTGTGGCTTATTTTGTTCTATTTTAATATGCCAAATAGGAAGAAATTCACATCTCTTGCTTCCACATTCTGGTAGGAAAATGGAGAAGTGAATGCAAGCGGTAGAATATGCTATACATTAGACAGTAATTTCAGCCACTGAAAGCCAAAACCTGTGGATAATCAAAACCTTCTGATGTGAAGAACAAAAGTGCTGAGTACAGAGCCCCACGATTGAGGCCAGCAATCCAGTCACCATTTACTCAACACCAAGACACTGACAGCCATGAGGTACTTCTGAGGCACTTCTTACTTGAATAATATGTTGAGGTATCCGACATGCACTTTCCTGTTTAAAAGAAAATATTATTGCAAGTTTTGGAAAAATTCCTTCACCAAGAGCATCATTAAGTCTCTGAATTTTTGGAGAGAATTAGAAACAAATACTGGGACTTTGAAACAGTATCTCCAGATATTTCTCTCATGAGCTTCTGATATTTCAGGCCTATACAACAACAGCTCTATCTGGGTCACTCCAACAATTTGTCCTCTTGTGGGCTTGAAACATTTTCGAAAATGAAACATACTTATAAAAGAACCTGTATGCATAAAAGAGACATGCAAATGTTTTTAGAATGTATACAGGTCAAGCTCAATGGCTTACATTGAATAATAAAAAAACAAAGATGACAAAATTACTCCCTTACTCCCAATATGAACACACAGATAATAGTCTAAAAATACATACAGTAAATATGTACTATAACGCTGCAGAAAATGAAATGACAAAAACAAAACTCAGAATTAAAATTCAGATGTCCATCATGTTATGTAATGGTGTGGAGAGTAACATGATGGATGGATTGACTTAGTCATGATATGAACTGTTAATTATATCTAGCCATTCTGTAACCTAATGTTGATTGCATCCCTGTTAACAAATATTTTGAAAATTGAAATGATTTTTATGACTTATGACACATTTTTATGAGATATACAAAATTATATCCCCCAGTTTCACAGACAATGTTTAAGCCTTGTCCTAGACTAAAACTGAGCTGTTTCAACTGAAAGAAACTTGCACTGACTGATATTAAAACATGTCAGTGCCTTTCTTTTGCATTAAGATGCACACCAGTAAGGCTTTTTTCTAAGGCATGTTTATAAAAATTACTTAAATGTCTTAATTTAAATATTTCCTAATCCTGATTTAGGCTAAGACCTGACTATGAAACCGGGTCTATCATGAGTGATATTTTTGAGTCCATTCAGTGCATTTATCTGTTAAATGTAAGTTCTTTGGATTATCATTTGAAATATGTTTCTTTCAGCAAATATTCATACATGCAATTATTATGATTCATTAATAAGCATATAATGAATTTAGTTTAATTAAAAAACAAAAAACAAACAAACAAAACAAACAAAGAAATAACAATGACAACTGACAGTTCTGCTAAATGTATATATATATATACAAGTGCTGGTCATATAATTAGAATATCATCAAAAAGTTGATTTATTTCACTAATTCCATTCAAAAAGTGAAACTTGTATAATGTATACATTCATTCCACACAGACTGATACATTTCAAGTGTTTATTTCTTTTAATTTTGATGATTATAACTGACAACTAATGAAAACCCCAAATTCAGTATCTCAGAAAATTAGAATATTACTTAAGGCCAATACAAAGAAAGGATTTTTAGAAATCTTGGCCAACTGAAAAGTATGAACATGAAAAGTATGAGCATGTATAGCACTCAATACTTAGTTGGGGCTCCTTTTGCCTGAATGACTGCAGAAATGCGGCATGTCATGGAGTCGATCAGTCTGTGGCACTGCTCAGGTGTTATGAGAGCCCAGGTTGCTCTGATAGTGGACTTCAGCTCTTCTGCATTGTTGGGTCTGGCATATCGCATCTTCCTCTTCACAATACCCCATATATTTTCTATGGGGTTAAGGTCAGGCGAGTTTGCTATCCAATTATGAACAGGGATACCATGGTCCTTAAACCAGGTACTGGTAGCTTTGGCACTCTGTGCAGGTGCCAAGTCCTGTTGGAAAATGAAATCTGCATCTCCATAAAGTTGGTCAGCAGCAGGAAGCATGAAGTGCTCTAAAACTTCCTGGTATACGGCTGTGTTGACCTTGGACCTCAGAAAACACAGTGGACCAACACCAGCAGATGACATGGCACCCCAAACCATCACTGACTGTGGAAACTTTACACTGGACCTCAAGCAACGTGGATTATGTGCCTCTCCTTTATGTGCTTCCTCCAGACTCTGGGACCCTGATTTCCAAAGGAAATGCAAAATTTACTTTCATCAGAGAACATAACTTTGGACCACTCAGCAGCAGTCCAGTCCTTTTTGTCTTTAGCCCAGGCGAAGTGCTTCTGACGCTGTCTGTTGTTCAAGAGTGGCTTGACACAAGGAATGCGACAGCTGAAACCCATGTCTTGCATACGTCTGTGCGTAGTGGTTCTTGAAGCACTGACTCCAGCTGCAGTCCACTCTTTGTGAATCTCCCCCACATTTTTGAATGGGTTTTGTTTCACAATCCTCTCCAGGGTGCGGTTATCCTTATTGCTTGTACACTTTTTTCTACCACATCTTTTCCTTCCCTTCGCCTCTCTATTAATGTGCTTGGACACAGAGCTCTGTGAACAACCAGCCTCTTTTGCAATGACCTTTTGTGTCTTGCCCTCCTTGTGCAAGGTGTCAATGGTCGTCTTTTGGACAACTGTCAAGTCAGCAGTCTTCCCCATGATTGTGTAGCCTACAGAACTAGAATGAGAGACCATTTAAAGTGCAAGGTGTCAATGGTCGTCTTTTGGACAACTGTCAAGTCAGCAGTCTTCCCCATGATTGTGTGGCCTACAGAACTAGACTGAGAGACCATTTAAAGGCCTTTGCAGGTGTTTTGAGTTAATTAGCTGATTAGAGTGTGGCACCAGGTGTCTTCAATAATGAACCTTTTCACAATATTCTAATTTTCTGAGATACTGAATTTGGGGTTTTCATTAGTTGTTAGTTATAATCATCAAAATTAAAATAAATAAACACTTGAAATATATCAGTCTGTGTGGAATGAATGTATACATTATACAATTTTCACTTTTTGAATGGAATTAGTGAAATAAATCAACTTTTTGATGATATTCTAATTATATGACCAGCACCTGTATATATATATATTAAGAAATGGTAATAGCTTACAATAATGTCGTATTTGTTAATATTGTGCATTTTCTATCAAGAACTAACAATGGGTACATTTATTATTATTATGATTATTATTATTATTATCATTATTAAAATTGTATTATTTTATTATTAGTAAACATGTTAATTATATTTCACAGTGCATGAACTAAAAGGTACAACTTTTGATCTTAAAAGTGTATTAAATATTGGGATTAACATCATTTGAGATTAATAAATGCTATAGAAGTTCTTTGTTAGTTAATGTTAACTAATGTATTTATTTTTATTAATAAATTAAACCTTGCTTTAAAGTAATAACTATTAAATCTACCACACTTTTGATTCCTAAAGACACAAAATAACCAACAGAACACTGGCGACTTCAGATTTTAAAGAGGAAGGATAGTTAGTGTAATCTGTACGATTTCAGATTTAAAGCATGCTTTTTGCACTACAACATGATTTGCATAGTTTTTGTTGCACCACAACATTCATATTTATTTTTCCGTTTAGGTACCTGCAAAATGAAAACTTCAGAATGAAGAGCTAAATATTAAGGTACATTAAAGACCACACCAAGGCCACGTTCACAAAAGGAACTTTTGACCTACATTCACCCGCAGTGTTTTTTAGAATAAAAATAATATACACTGCTGCATATAAAAGTGTGAATGTAGTTCAAAATGTGCTGATGTGGAGAACATCAGGGGTTGGTGGCTCACATTGTGTTCAGTTTAGCACTAATACAGTCCTGCTAGCTGAAGTCTATTCACTCGGCACCAAATATATAAGTCTTTCTTCTCAAAATGTCAGAAATGAATTCCTTGGGAGGCACAATAAAACTGCTTATTATATAACAAACCACATGTACTTTCAAAAATCTAGTCCAATGAGAAAAAAATAGACTTGGCATTCAGAGCTGAATTCTGCCACAGAAAATGGCCTATTAGAAGCACAAAAACATATTATCAAAGATATCTGTAGAGACATTTGGTGTGCACAAGAGGTTACAATAATTTGTGTTATATGATGATAAAAATCAAATCAGATTGAACATGTCTGCAGAAACCGAGTGCACACATTTTATTATAGGACTTAAAACTTCCCTCTCTTGCATAAACCCAAATAAATAATTTATCAACTGATGTGTCAGTCATGAGTGATCAAACGCTGTGTGGCCTCATCTGAAGGGAACGCATGATGCTGTACAGACTCAGCTGGCAAAGTAAAGGAAGGAAGGAGGTGATGACAGAGAGAATGAAGACTAGTGCACTCCAGAGACAAGACATGGTCATGAAAACCAAATGAATCATACACGGAGCAAGATTCTCTTACGGCAGATGAAAAGACATGCATACCAGCATTTGCAGTTAGTGTTTCTTAGCAGAAAGGAATTTAGAGTTTCAAGCCTTTGTACAACACAAGTACCGGTTTTGACAAAACTGTGGTTCCTGCAAAAGAATGTGGTTACAACTCCTGATGAACGATAAAATACTTACAGTACAGCCAAGTGGTAAATTCTGTATCACAACACAGTAAATATGATCCCAGAAAGAGTGGATTACGAGAAACATTTTATAGATTTTTGGGGGGGGGTTATTGTGGTCCGTGTACATTCAAGCAAAAAGGTGGGAACATGGTTGAAGAAAACATTGTCTATTGTTTCAGTTGGTTTGAGAAACTCAATGCTGTATATGCAAAGAGAACCAAAACAAACTGAACTCAACCGCCACACTAACTAGTAAAATAATATTGTTGGGCCCTAGATGTTGGCACTTGTTCTATACAGGAGGAGATCAATTATTACAAACTGTCCAAAAACAGCTGCGTCCAAACTTGACTTGTAGTCTTGACATTCTATTAGGTAATGACTTCACAGGCAGCGTTTGCGCACAAAGGTTCTCACAAAATTGATTTGGGATAGACTTCTGAGGAAACATAATGGCATAATAAACGACAACAAAATATAGAGAGCAGTTTTCAGCTTTCAGATACAACCTCGGTGTAACTGCATATCATTGTATTTGTAGTCACCAATGGAAAATGTTCAAATGTATGTGAAATTAAATACACTGTAAATATACTGACTGTATGTATTTTAAGACAAGGGAATGTTAGAACAAATAATAAACATTTAATGAGAGTATTTAAGATTGAAGAAAAATCATAGAGACAATTGTAAAACTTCAGTTTCCTTATGAACTAAGTTTTCTTTCTGTGTTTTGGATCACTTCTAAATCAAATCAAAAATATAGGTTGGATGTTGTGAACGAAATCTTCTACAGATCTGGGAGCCCAAAGACAAGACACAGAGAGGCATCATGGCTTTTGACAGAGGTGGAAAGAGTACAAAAATATTCTACTCAAGTAAAAGTACCATTACATTACTGAAATTTTACTTAAGTACAAGTAAAAGTACCAGTCTAAAAATATACTCAAGTAAAAGTAAAAAGTAGCTCATTTAAAATTTACTCAGAGTAAAAAGTACTTAGTTACATTTTAACAATGGGAGGGAGGAAAAAATGGGATAGACCAAAGATGTCAAACTCAGTACCTGGAGGACCACAGCCCTACATAGTGTAGATATTACCCTAATTAAACACATCTGATACAGCTAAACTAATCATTTAGGCTTATTTGAAAACTACATGGTGTGTGTTGGAGCAGGGTTGGAACTAAACTCTTTAGGGCTGTGGCCCTCCAGTAACACCCTCCAGAGTTTGACACACCTGGGATATGGGCCTATAAATCTCAAACTAGGTGTTTTTAATTAAAGGAATCAGTTATTTAGAATTATAAGACATTTGGGCTGTTACCAGGCAAATTAAATCAGTATCAACAAAATTAATCTTTGCAATGCAGAGGAAACGCAGAAGCTTCATCTGAAGTGGCATAGATGTATTACACACTGACACGAATGCATTTAGCCTGCAGTTACAAATGCAGAAATAATGTTTTGATAAATAAGACATAAAATGTGACCCTGAACCACAAAACCATAAGGGTCCATTTTCCTAAATTGCGATTTATACATCATCTGAAAGCTGAATAAATCATATTTCCATTGATGTATGGTTTGTTATGATCGGACAATATTTGAAAATCTGGTATCTGAGGGAGCAAACAATCCAAATATTGAGAAAATCTCCTTTAAAGTTGTTCAAATGAAGCTCCTAGTTTTTATATATTTACAGTAGGAAATTTACTAAATATATTAATGGAACATGATCTTTACTTAATATGCTAATGATTTTTGGCATAAAAGAAAAATGTATAATTTTAACCCATACAATGTATTGTTGGCTATTGCTACAAATATACCCCAGCGACTTAAAACTGCTTTTGTGGTCCAGGGTCACAAATGTTAAATAGTCATTAGAAATAAAAAAATAATAATAATAAAAAGATACTTTAAATGTTAAATTAGAACCACCAGTAGCTGTCAGTAAGTCACTGATAAGAGAGTCATTGCGATTGAACAGAATCATTTAAACGGTTAATACATTCAGGAACAAAACACGTCATTGCTCAGAGTCAGAGACGCAAAACTGTGTTTGGAATTATTTTTGTTGTCGAAATAGAGCAAAAACAGGCAATATGGTGTCTAAAGTCTCTTAATTAACTTCTTGTTTTTTTGAACTGTTGTAAAAAGAAAAACTACAGGCCGATGTAATCATGGTGATTTTTTGAGAAAAACGTACTCGGTTACTATCGTAACCTCGGTTCCCTGAGATACGGGCAGTACTGCGTCTTGTAAAGGCAGCATATGGGAAAATGCCTTTTTCTCCTGAACTGAAGTCTTATTTAATCACGCAGTGAAACTGCACGACTATTGGTTCGTGCAGGTGTAGAAAAGCGAACCAATGGGTCGGCAGCGGAGCTACTGCGAACCTATGGCGACGATCTGGCGCCAATATTCCCGCCGAAACGGGCGGGCATCTGGCTATATAAGCGGTCGTTTCGCCATAGGATCCTCAGGTTTACCGACTGAAGCGACGACTGAGTCGTGCAGCTACCTGGCACGGCAAAGCACGCAGTACTCGTTCCGTATCTCAGGGAACCGAGGTTACGATAGTAACCGATGCGTTCTCGATACTCCACTCGTACTGCGTCTTGTAAAGACGCATATGGGAACTGAATTTAATCACGCCCGTGCTAGGGTAGATGAGCGACTGTATATACTTCCATAAACATAAATGCCCATAGGGAAGTAAGTATTATACTTCAGGCTAAAGCGAGCTAAACTCATAGAGGTCGTGCTCGGCCTGGATAATCGTTCCACTTCTGTATACTCAGTTAACCGGAGTATGCAGGGTGCCAATTAGAGAGCCTGAGCGCATTGCGGTCAAGAAATCTCTGACAGGATTGTTCCCACAGCGTATGTGTACAAGCTCATCTAAGCAGAGAGGACTCTGGCCTGTAAGGCCGGTATGTCCAGGTTATAAAACCTAGCAAATGTGGACGGAGTGGCCCAGCCAGCCGCGTACAAATCTCTGTAATGGATACACCGCTAGACCACGCCCATGACGAGGCGATGCCTCTAGTCGAATGGGCTCAGACCAATGGGGCATTGCAGGCCCAAAGAAGAGTATGCCAGCATGACAGCATCCACTATCCACTTAGAGAGTCTCTGCTTCGTGACCGGATGTCCTTTGGTGCGGTTACGAAGCTTAACAAAGAGCTGTTCCGTATGCCTAAAAGGCGGAACGCTCAGTAGATTCTCAGAGCTCTGACAGGGCATAACAAAGATAACTCCCGGTCCTCCTCAGACGGAGGAAGCGCGGAGAGCGTGATGACCTGAGCTCTGAACGGGGTTGAAAGTACCTTAGGTACATAACCATGCCTTGGTTTCAGGACGACCTTGGAGTCGTTAGGGCCCCGAATTCCAGGCAGGCAGGGCTAGTAGAGAGCGCCTGCAGGTCTCCAACTAACCGACGCTAGTGCTAGTAGCAGAGCAGTTTTCAGCGAAAGTGACCGGAGGTCCAGAAGCGGCTCAAAGGAGGGCCTTTCAAGGCCCTCAGTACAGTGGGCAGATCCCATGTAGGGACAGTAAGGGGCCGAGGTGGATTCAACCTCCTGGCTCCTTCAGAAAACGGACAACTGAGTTGTCTCTGCCTACCGACTGGCCCGCTATAGGGGCATGAAAGGCCGCTATAGCTGCTACGAACACCTTGAGTGTAGAGTGAGAACGTCCTTTATCTAGCAGTTCCTGCAGAAAGGACAGAACCACCGCTAACTCAGAGGTAGAGGGGTTTTCACCACGGTTGAGGCACCAAGTGGAGAAAACAGACCACTTAAGGGCATAGAGGCGTCTCGTAGACGGGGCTCTAGCCTCAGAAATGGTGTTTAACACTCGCTCTGGGAAGCCAGTAGGCTCCCATTGAGCGGCCAAATGTAGAGAGCCCACAGCTCGGGTCGAGGGTGCCATATTGTTCCGTTCGCCTGAGAGAGGAGATCCCGTCTCAGGGGCACGGGCCAGGGGGCTGCTGTCAGTAGCTGAGTCAGCTCTGACAACCAAGGTTGGTTCCTCCACAAGGGGGCCACCAATAGCACCTTGTGACCCTGTTCCTGATCGCCTGACGACCTGTGGAAGCAGGGCGATCGGGGAATGCATAAAGGAGGAGGTTGGGCCAATCGTGGGCCAACGCATCCCTGTCCTTGAATAATAAGTTGGGCAGTGAGAGTTGTCTTTGGAGGCGAAAAGGTCTACTTCTGCCTTGCCAAGGTCTTCCAGATCTTCTGAACCACCTGCGGATGGAGCATCCACTCCTCTGAGGGACATTGCTCCGAGATAACATATCTGCTCCTTGGTTCAGTCTGCCCGGCAGGTGTGCTGCCCTCAGCGGCGCAGGTTGAGCTGAGCCCATTCCAGAAGGCGCTCTGCCAGAATAAAGAGGCGCTTCGAGGAGACACCTCCCTGGTGATTTATATAGGACACCACGGACATGTTGTCTGAGCGAATCAGCACATGGCGTCCTATTAGGTCCGGCAGGAAAAACTGGCAGGCTCGACAAACTGCTAGCATTTCCAAGCAGTTGATGTGGAAGCCGCTCTCCGTCTTCGACCAATGGCGAAAGGTCGGTTTGCTGCACAGCCCCCAACCTGTGTTGGAGGCGTCTGTCGTGACAACTTTCCTGGTGTGGACCAACCCCATGGCCACGCCCTTCTCCATCCACCGTGGGTTCTTCCAGGGGGTCAGGGCTGTTACACAGGCCTGATTCACCCTGATATGCAAGCGTCCGTGACGCCATGCGTGTGGAACCCGTGGTTTCAACCAGCGTTGAAGGGGCGCATGCGGAGCAGGCCCAGCTGTAACACTGGCGATGCTGCGCCATAAGGCCCAGCATTCTCTGAAACACTTTGAGTGGGCGAGCGGTGTCGCTCTTGAAGGTGGCCGCTGAGTTTCTGAATGGCCAGAGCGTTTCTGGCGCTATCACCGCTCTCATGTGAGCTGAGTCCAGAACTGTACCCAGGAACGATATTCGTTGGCTGGGAGACAGTGCGCTTGGCGAAATTGACCCTGAGCCCCAGGCGCCTAAGTGGCTGAGGATGAGGGTTCTGTGTGAAAGTAGTTCCACCTCTGACTGGGCCAGAATGAGCCAGTCCGAGGTAGTTGAGAATGCGGATTCCCATCTGTCTCAGAGGGAAAGAGCCGCGTCCATGCACCAAAAAGCACGGGGCCAGAGACAGCCCAAAGGGTAGGACCGTGTACTGGTAAGCCACTCCCTCGAAGGCGAATCTCAAGAATCGTCTGTGATGGGGGGCTATCTGGATGTGAAAGTATGCATCTTTCAGGTCCAGAGAACAGAACCAGTCCTCTGTGCAAATCTGCGAGAGGATCTGCTTCAGTGTGATCATCCTGAACGGCCGTCTCATGAGGGCGTGATTCAGGCGTCTGAGATCGAGGATGGGCCGGAGGCCGCCATCCTTTTTGGGGACGAGGAAGTAACGGCTGTAAAAGCCTGACTCGCTCAAAGCTGGAGAAACCATTTCTATGGCTCCTTTTTCCAGCAGCGTCATCACCTCTGAGCGCAGAACGCGAGCGTTCTCGCCCTGCACCGAGGTGGAGACCACGCCGCTGAAGCGCGGGGGTCTTCGAGCGAATTGGAGTGAATAACCTCGTTTTATTATCCCCATAACCCACTCTGACACTCCGGGGATGGCCTGCCAGGCCTCGGCCCGCGTGGCAAGGGGTTGGATAAACTCGAGTGGCCGGCTGCACGGAGGCAGGGCACTCGTGAGGGACGGAAGAAGAAAATTGCTCTCTTTTTGAGAATGTTTGTGTTTTATTTTTTCCGCTATCACAGCGGACAGTTGCATGGTCGCTTGTACGGACCCTGTAGCAACAGACACAATTCCCTCTGCACCCGGAAAAGAACGGGGTGCCAAGAGGTTTCCCATGAGAGGCCTTTTGGTGGGCGGTCCGCCGTGGCGGGACTCGACCCTCTCCTCTTCCTGTCCTGCAGATCAGGAGGGCGCCGGGCGCACAGGGTCCAACGCTATCTTGAGTCGGGGCCCTGGCGTGTCGGAGGGGTGGCGTCTGGCTGAGCGTGAACGCCCTCGCGGCTGCTGAGTTCTAGCAGGCTGAGGCGTGGCGGCAGGTGCAGGTTTCGCAGACTGCTGAGTCGGGCGCAGTCCTGGGCGACTCTGAGCAGCTGCTGGGCTGGAGCGCTTGGGCAGGAAGTGTCGCATAGCCTGTGGACGCCTTCTGTGCTTCTGTGAAGCGCTCAGCGAATCCTTTCACCGCAGGTCCAAAGAGGCCGCTGGAAATTGGAGCATCAAGGAAGGAGACCCTGTCCGCATCCTTGATCTCCGTCAGCGTGAGCCACAGGTGGCGCTCGAGCACTACCAGGCTGGCCATAGACCTTCCTATGGCTTGGGCGGTAGTCTTGGTGGCTCGCAAAGCTAGGTCTGTTGCGCTTCTCAGCTCCCTGAGAGTCGCAGGATCAGGCTCAGACTCGTCTATGGCAGAGAGGAGCTTGGCCTGATAGACCTGTAAAACCGCCATAGAGTGGAGCGCCGAAGCCGCCTGTCCAGCTGAAGCGTAGGAGCGTCCAGCGAGCGCTGAAGTGGTCCTGCATGGCTTGGACGGGTGACTGGCTTTCGCCTTCCAGCCGATGGCAGTGGGTGGGCAGATGTGCAGCCACTGACTCATCCAGTTGAGGCATCCTCTCATATCCCTTTTCTTCAGCGCCATCAACCGTAGTGAGGGCAGATGAAGCGGAAATCTGAGGCGGGCAGAGTAAGGAGAGCCAAGATCTCGTGAGCTCGTCATGTACTTCAGGGAAGAACGGCGATGGTCGTTGTTGAGGGCCTGACGCGCCCGGCAGAAACCACTCATCCAGGCGGCTGCGAGAGGGCTCCTCTGGTGGAGACCACTCCAAACCCAGCTCTTCAACCGCTTTGGAGAGGACACGGAAAAGTTCGGCATCCATCCGGCTTTGGCGGGCGCTGGTAGCGGGCAAACCTGAGGCGGGTCAGTCAGTCACTGAGCCACACAGCTCCTCAGCATCTGAAGCTACCAGTGACATGCTGTCATCGGCCAGCTCATCGTCACTTCCCCAAACGAGACCAGATCGCTCACGCTTGCGGAGGGACGCTGGTCAGGTTGATAAAAGGACGGGAGAAAGCTCTCTGTGTGGTGAAAACGAGGCACGCGGGATCTGAGCCGGCGTGAGCTCGCTTTCAACCAGGCGCTGAAAACCTCTGCCCGCTGTTTTTCCTCACAGGTCCCTGAGAGGAAGAAAACGGGAGGCGCGAGGCGGATCGCTCTCTGAAAAGAAAGCGGCGCGCGGCGCAGAGGCGAGACTGATGCTCTCGCAGGTGAGAGCAATCAGAACCAGCGAGCGGCATCCGCATGGGCTTTCCCCAGGCAGGAAACACACTCGCTGTGACAGTCATCGGCGTGCAGGTCTCCCCTGCACGAGCCGCAGTAACGGCGCGCGGCATTAGAACGCCGATTTGCTCTTTTAGAAAAACTTACGTGATCGCCGGATAGCGGCAGCGAACGGACGGAACTGCTGCGATGCTGGGCGCGTTGAAGGCGGATCAGCCGAGCAGATCGAGGTCGCTGGGTCCTACTGCGGCGTGTCAACGGCGGTAGGCTTCTCTGGATCAGCGTAGACGAAGTCGTCGTCGCTGAAGGAGAAAAATCTGAGGATCCTATGAAACGACCGCTTATATAGCCAGATGCCCGCCGCGCGGCGGAATATTGGCGCGTATCGTCGCCATAGGTTCGCAGTAGCTCCGCTGCCGACCCATTGGTTCGTTTTCTACACCTGCACGAACCAATAGTCGCGCAGTTTCACTGCGTGATTAAATAAGACTTCAGTTCAGGAGAAAAAGGCATTTTCCCATATGCGTCTTTACAAGGCGCGATGAGTGAGTATCGATAGGGAACGGCATTCTTAGGTGTGATGTTGACTTACTATATTAAATTATATAAATATATACATTTTCTGCTTCTATATCTTCAATTTTGTGATCATTCTAAACGCATTTTAACAGACTGAATCACGCAGTGAAAGAAAGCACTCCGTTAAAACAACAATTATTATATTATCTCAGATGATATTGCACACCCTGCACCACTGTCTTTTGGCTCATTTGTGCAAAACCTTTTGCTAAAAGCTTCGTTTTAACCACCAATGCAATGATAAGTATTTACGTTACCTCTACATGTTTGCGAAGGGCGATGTCGAGATGTTATAAGCTGCTAGTTCGGTCTCCCGAGGCAAACACAGCTTACACTGCATAATAGAGCATGAATATGGGCAGGGGTTCACTTAATTTCCTTCGAATTCAACTTCAGCAGAATATGACGGGGTTTGGTTTTCAGCTGGGTCTGCACCATTAGGGGCCGTTCACATATCGCGCCTAAGCATGGAAAACGCTAGGCGCTGCTCTTTTTTCCAAAGCGCTCGGTTGCGCCCGGAGGCGTTTGTCGTTGCTAAGCAAACCATCAGCTCGCTCTCCGTTACAAGAAGGAAATTTCGTCACATGACCTGCGGTGCGCTTGCGCGCGCGGCATTCTGAAAAGTTGAGATGTTTTATCTCGATGCGGCGCGGACGCCCTTGGAACGAGCTCGCTTCCATTATGAGCGCGCATACCGCTGGCGTCTACATTTGAAATAACGAACTTAAGCGCCAAAAGACGCGATATTTGAGCGCCCCTTAAAACGCCTGTCTTGTTCGTGCATCTTTCTTGTGATTTTAGCGCCAGTTTCTTCTTCTGCCCATTATTTGCTGCAGTTTTTCCACGGAGGCGATTTTTTACTCAGTAACGAATGTGTTTTAAAATGTAGCAAGTACAATACTTCCCACAAAATATACTTAAGTAAAAGTAAAATTACAGATTAAAAACATTACTTAAAAAAGTACAAGTACACAAAAAAGCTACTCAATTACAATAACGCGAGTAAATGTAATTCGTTACTTTCCACCTCTGGCTTTTGAACTAATGTATTATATGTAAAACAGGCCTTTATATATGGGACCAGTGAGGGGAGGTCCACAAAATGACCAAATAAGGTAAAGCAGGACAAACAATTAAATGACCCTTCTTTCACACATAGCCCAGATAGCCATATGCTTTCAGTGAGCAGAAACAGCAGGACAGATAATAAAATAAAATGACCCTTCCTTTATGTGCCGTTACATTCATCTATGCAGAAATTAAATCAAACAGCAATACAATACAATACAATACAATACAAATGATATCACTATAGCACATTTAAAACAACTGCCATTGACCAAAGTGCTTTCCAGCATCATTACATACAGTCACACAAACAAAATTCAACAAAATTCAACATTAAATTGTAAAGCCTGATCCCTCTAATCGACTCCAAAAGCTCTACTAAAAAGGTACGATTTCTATCTAGACTTAAAAGCATCCACAGATGGGGAAGATTTAATATGCATAGGGAGAGGGTTCCATAAACGGGGAGCAGCCACTGAAAAGGCTCTGTCACCCTTAGATTTCAATCTCGTTTTGGGAACATGGAGAATCATCTGATTCGAAGATCTCAAGTTTCTTGAATTTTGGTAAGGAATTAAAAGTTCAGCAATACATTTTGTGTAAAAGCCATGCAATGCTTTATAAACCATCAATAAAATCTTAAATTCAATTCTAAATTCTAAAGGCAACCAGTGTAAAGAAACCAGGACTGGAGTAATTCTCTCTCTTCTTTGTACGAGTCAAAAATCTTGCAGCAGCATTTTGTACTAATTGAAGACGAGACAACTGACCCTGTGTAATACCTATATATACAGAATTACAGTAATCGATACGTGATGACACAAAGGCATGAATAATAGTCTCCAGATCCCTAAAAGAAAGAATAGATTTCAGTTTAGAAATAATTCTCAGTTGATAAAAGGCAGCCCACAACACTAGAAACCTGTTTATCTAAAACTAAAGATGATTCCATTATAACACCCAAATTCTTAACATGATCTGAAACACTTATCTTCATAGAGGCCAACCTACTTATAATTTCCTTGGAAGCAGAGGAAGGTCCAAAAACAACACACTCAGTCCTATTAGTATTAAGATGAAGATAATTGCTTGCCAACCAGGCTCTAATCTTACCTAAACACTGAGCAAGTCCATTAAAAGATTGAGATCCATTTGGATCTATTGGGATATATAACTGAGTATCATCAAATGATACATAACTGATACATATAACTGAGTATCATATAAATGATACATAATATTATATTTATGAAAAATTTGAGCCCAAAGGGCCCATATATAATGAAAATAAAATAGGCCCAAGAACAGACCCCTGTGGCACACCACTACATAATTTAGCTGATATTGAACACAAATCTCCAATGCAAACCGAGAAAGATCTATCTTTTAAGTATGATTTAAACCACTCTAAGGCAGTACCCTTAACACCAACATCTTCCAAACGCTGCAATAAAATTATATGATCAACAGTATCAAACGCAGCTGTGAGATCAAGTAAAATAAGAATAACTACCTTTCCAGAATCAACTGCCAAAAAAATATAATGAAAAACTTTAAGAAGAGCGGATTCTGTACTATGAAGATACCTAAAACCTGACAAGAACATATATATATATATAAGAGCATTCATATCTAAATATGATGCAAGCTGAGATAGAACAACCTTCTCTAAAATTTTCGACAAGAAAGATAGTTTCGATATAGGTCGGTAATTACTTAAAACCGTAAAGTCTAAATTTGATTTCTTAAGAAGTGGCTGCACTACTGCATGTTTAAAACAAACTGGGACATTTCCATTAATTAAACTACTATTAAGAAGAGATTGAATAATTTTACCTAAAAGATCAAACAAATTTAACAACAGCCGAGGAGGAAGAGGATCAAACGGATGTGCACCCAGTTGAGTGTGCCTTAATATATGCTCCAACTGAGGTAAAGAAATAGGTTCAAAACTACAAAATGAACTCTGAAAGTTTAACTCAGCATGAATGGTCATTACTGAGATAATCTGTAACCGAAGATTATCGACTTTGTTTACAAAGAATTGCAAAAAGTCCTCACACATCTTTTGAGTAGACTCTAGACAATTAGTAGGTGCCGGAAAAATCACTTTATTAATTGTATTAAATAAGAGGCTTATTTGAGTTCTTATTAATTATATTTGAAAAATATTTTTCTTTAGCAACCTTCACAATAGACTGAAAATTTGCCAACGCTTCTCTTAATATATCAAATGATACTTGCAACCTATCTTTCTTCCATTTTCGTTCAGCCCTTCTGCAAATTTTCCTTGAGGTACGAATTCCATCATTCATCCATGGCTGTGATTTTTTTTTTGATTCCCTATATTTTAAGGGTGCTATCTCATCTAAAATGTATGTACAAACCAAATTAAAATAATTAAAATACCCATCCACACTCTCTAAATCAGGACAAAATGAAGAAGCAAAAAAGGCCTCTGAAAATGTATCAACAGTTGAAGTATTTATAAGACGAGTGGAGTAGCCAGACCTATTGCTTACTGAATTCAGCTTAAGAAATGCAGCATCAAAACAAACAAACAAATGATCAGAAAAGCAAGCATCATTTACCACAACGTTAGTAACAGAGAGACCCAAAGACAGTACAAGATCAAGAGTATGGCCAGCTCTATTAGTAGATCCTGACACAAACTGAGTAATATTCAAAGATTCGATCAACTGCAAGAAATATTACATTCATTGTTCAGTCACATACTGTGAATAAGAAAGCAGCCTTTTAACCACATATTTACACTGTTAAAATAAAAATAAACAAAAATGCTGTTAATATTCTGTCAAGTTATGATTCAATAATTTTGGGACATTTCCACTAACACACAATTTTTTTTTTTAAGTAACGCAATAAAGTGGAAATTCAAAATACAGCTAAAAATGGCTGTAATTTTTTTTATAATAAAATAAAATGAATATGCAAAAATGTATTCATATTAATTTGTAATAATTATTAATGTTATTTATTACTATAATTATATTATGATATAATTATTATGATATTTATTGGAAGCTACTTCCGCACTACGGGAAACCAATCAAACTAACGAGTCTGATCAAGAACTCCTATGAAGGAATGACCTGCAGGGTGGCCCATGATGGTCATTTCACAAAGAGCTTCGCATTTAGAACAGGAGTAAACATTCCTTTTTATCCTGACAAATGACTGGATCCTGAAGAAGACAACAGCAGGGAAGAGAAATGGAATTCAGTGGACACTTGGGAACCAGCTCAACGACCTGGATTTTGCGGATTACATTGCCTTACTCTCACACAATCGTCAGCAGATGCAAAAGAAAACATCCGACCTCTCAACTGGCTCTCAAACTTGGCCTTAGGATACACGAAGGAAAGACAAAAAATCGGAAAATTCAGGCAACCAGCACAGAACCAGTAAAGCTTAGAGGAAAACCCCTAGAAGAGTCATTCACATACCTAGGGAGCATCATCGACAAACAAGCAGGCACTGACGCAGATGTCAATGCAGAAATTGGGAAGGCGAGAAGAGCCTTCCTCGTGATGAAAAATGTGTGGAACTCTCACCAGCTTACAACACACACCGAAATTCGCCTCTTCAATTCCAATGTCAAGTCGGTCCTTCATTATGGAGCAGAAACCTGAACAAAGTTCAAAAGAACAACATTTATGTAAAACAGATTAAATAAATAATACATTAATGGCTAACTGAACCAATAAATAACAATGACAATACTTTTACTAAATTAAAACACAATAATAACCCGAGTTTTTTACTGGATTTTGTGAATATTGTTTTTTTAATAACAAACAGATGACTTCAGACCAAACGATGACATTCCAATGACATTCATGTCCAATGGCATGAGTCACGTACTTGAATAGACCAAAAATAATGATACAATTACACAAACAAACAAATAAATAAAATAAATATTTTTGTCTTGCTTTCCTCTCTAGCACTAGTATCTAAACATTCTTAAAACAATTTACATTTCTATGAGAAGTATAGAAATAAGTATTATACAATTTTACTTCTAGAAAAGGTTTAAATAATTGTTAACAATTCGCAATATGGCTCAATGCATTAACAGTTATGATAACTGACAATAAATAACAATGACAATACTTTTACTAAATTAAAGGGATAGTTCATTCAAATATGACAAATTATGTAATTAATTACTCACTGTGGCGAGGGGGGCGTGGGAAAGCGACACGAGCTAGGGGGAGAGCGGGTTCTGAGACGAGCGGTGGAATGGAGGGCAAGTGAATGATGATTAACACCTGTGTCTAATTCCAGTGATTGTCGGAGAAACCGGATAAAAGACACCCACAGTCCGGGAGGAGTGTGGTTGGTCTAGGACCGGTATGAGCACGAGCACGAGCACCGGGACAATCACGGCACGAGCACGAACCCGAGTTTACACGACGACAGAGAGAGAGAGAGTCTGCCTGACGTTCGCCAGCCGGAGCTGGCGATTATTGTGAATATTGTTTTACGCTGTTAAATAAACAGACCCTTGGCTCGTCACCCCTGACTTCCTCATCTTCCTTCCCCACGGACCCGAACCTTGTTACACTGGTGCAGAAACCCGGGACGAGGAAGCCGGCACGCCACCATGCAACCCGCCCAGCCAACGCCACTTGCGGAGCTAGTGAAGTCGCTCGCTGGTCCTCACCAAGCTCAACATCAGGCGCTGATGGACATGAAGCTGGAGCAGGAGGATCGCTTCCGGCTCATGGTCCAGGTGCAGGATGAAGACCGGCGGGCCATCCGGAGCTTGCTTGGCCGGGAGGATAACCCCGTCGCAGCCCCACCGATCGCCCACGTCCGCTATGAAGATGGGTCCACACGACGACCGGGCGTTTGGCGCTAGGACCTTTCGAGAAGACAGCGGGCGTGCGGCTGGGCGCGCGCCCATTGGTCGGTGCGCCTGATCCCACTGCTGACGGGGGAAGCGCAGGTGGCAGCCCAACAGCTACCTGTCGCGAACCTCCTGGCCTATGACGATCTCAAGCGGGCCATCCTGCAACGTCGGCTGGAGCCCCGAGCAGCATCGCCAACGCTTCCACTCCGTGGAGCTAGGGGACAACGGCCGACCGTTTGTGTTGGCCCAACAGCTCCGGGACGCGTGCCGCAAGTGGCTCATGGCCGAGCCCCACGACGTCGAGGGAGTCATCGATCTGGTGGTGCTGGAACAGTTCATCGCTCGGCTGCCCCGCCGAACTGCCGAGTGGGTCCAGTGCCACCGCTCGACGTTGCTGATGCAGGCCATCCAGCTGGCGGAGGACCATCTGGTGGCGTGCCCCGGGGTGGGCGAGCCCCTCTCTAGTCTCTCTCTTTCTCCATCTCCTTCTCCTCTCCCCTCTCTCTCACGCCCGGCTCCTAGGTCGCGGATCCTGGTGGCCCCTCGAGCCTCTCAACGGGGTGGTAACGGCCAGGGGGAAAGGTACCCCCGGCGAGGGGGGGGAGCAGAGCACGCAGCACCACCATCGTCCTTCTCTCTCCGGCAATCCCTTGCCCTTCCTCCTGCCGCTGGGGCGGCGGTAAGGCCTGGGCCGGTCTGCTGGAGATGCGGGGACCCCGGGCATTTCCAGGACCACTGTCCCATGATGGAGGTGGGACTGCTGATCCGGGTCCCCGACTCCCCGGGGGCTGCCCCCGATCAAGCCGGGCATTACCAAATACCTGTGAGTATTAAGGGGGGTACATATCAGGCTTTGGTGGATTCGGGCTGTAACCAAACCTCCATCCATCAAAGCCTGATGCAACAGAGGACATTGGATACGAGCCGCAAGGTTAAGGTGAGGTGTGTGCACGGGGAGGTGGTAGAATACCCCTTAGTGCCTGTATCGATAAAATTTCGGGGGAAAATGCATAGAGTGGAGGTGGCGGTTAATTCCCACCTCAAGCATCCGCTGATTTTGGGTACAGATTGGCCGGCGTTCACGCAATTGTTGGGGATAATATGTGCGGATGTTTCTTGGCAGACGGGGCGGGGCAAGGAGGAGCCGGCGGCTCGGACTGGGGAAGCGGTAGCGGTCCCCTCACCGCCTGCCACAGAGGAAACGACAGCCAGTGAGGTGATGAGACCTCCGGAGATGGATGACTTTCCTCTGGAGCAGTCGTGGGACGAGACGCTCAAAAACGCGTATGATCGCGTCCGCTCCATTGACGGACAGCTTCTCCAGCCCGAAATACCCCTCCCCTTCCCCTATTTTTCCCCTCATAAAAGAGAGGTTGTATCGGGTAACCCAAGATGCCCAGTCAAAGGAGATATCAACCCAATTATTAATCCCCAAGAGCCGTCTGGAAATGCTTTTCCAGGCGGCGCACTGCACTCCCATGGCAGGCCACTTGGGGGAGGCAAAGACACGTGAACACCTCCTGGCCCGATTCTTTTGGCCGGGCATTCACGAGAACGTTCGCCGGTGGTGTGCGGCGTGTCGTGAATGTCAGTTGGTAAATCCGCCGGTCACAGCCAAAGCGCCTTTGCGCCCATTAACGTTGATGGAGGTCCCCTTCGAGAGAATTGGTATGGACCTCATTGGGCCATTAGAGCGTTCAAGACGGGATATCGCTTAGCTTTGGTTCTGGTGGACTATGCAACGCGATATCCGAAGCAGTGCCGCTGCGCACTATCTCGCGAAGAGCGTTGCAGAGGCACTGTTTCGAATTATCTCCCGGTGGAATCCCGAAGAGATTCTCACGGATCAGGGCACGGCGTTTATGTCACGCACGCTAAGCGAACTGTATGAGCTTTTGGGCATTAAATCGATTCGCACCAGCGTCTATCACCCACAAACAGACGGCTTGGTGGAACGGTTTAATCGCACATTGAAATCCATGGTTCGTAAGTTTGTCAAAGAAGACGCCAAAAATTGGGACAAATGGCTCGAGCCCCTCTTGTTCGCGGTGCGGGAGGTCCCACAAGCCTCCACTGGGTTTTCCCCATTCGAGCTCCTGTATGGTCGCCAGCCCCGGGGGGTGCTTGACGTCATTAAGGAGTCGTGGGAGGAGGGACCTTCAAACAGCCGTAGTGAAATTCAGTATGTCATGGACCTTCGAGCAAAACTCCACACATTGGGGCGGCTCTCTATGGAGAATTTGCTGCAGGCTCAAGACAAACAAAGGCGGCTGTACAACAGGGGAACGCAGCTGCGACAATTCACGCCGGGGGAGAAGGTACTTGTGTTACTTCCAACGTCTACTTCAAAATTACTGCATAGTGGCAAGGACCCTTCGTGGTCTGCGGGTTGGGGAGCTCGATTCACGAGGTCAAACGCACGATAGGGTTGGTGCATGTCAGATTTACCACCTCAACCTTTAAAACGCTGGAATGAAGGGACGTTAGTGGGATTAGCAGCGGTCGTTTGACCGAGGATGATCTCGGACCAGAGCGGCCCAAACACAATCCGCTGGCTCTGGTCTCCGGGAGATCACCTCTCACCGCTGCAACTCGCTGACTTAGCCAAGTTGCAGGCAGATTTTGCGGACGTGTTTTCACCCCTACCCGGTCGCACGGACCTCGTACAGCACCATATCGAAACGCGCCCCGGGGAGGTGGCGCGCAGCCGTCCCTATCGCCTTCCCGAACACAAGAAAAACGTAGTTCGAGAAGAATTAACGGCCATGCTAGACTTGGGTGTAATAGAAGAATCGCATAGCGAGTGGGCGAGCCCGATAGTGTTAGTTCCTAAAACGGACGGCTCGGTCCGCTTCTGTGTCGATTACAGGAAGGTGAATGCTGTGTCGAAATTCGACGCTTATCCAATGCCCCGAGTTGACGAGTTGCTTGATCGGTTAGGTGCGGCGCGCTTTTATTCGACACTGGATTTAACAAAAGGGTATTGGCAGATCCCCTTATCGCCACTATCCAAAGAAAAGACAGCCTTCACCACGCCGTTCGGATTACACCAATTCGTAACGCTGCCGTTCGGGTTGTTCGGGGCTCCCGCCACCTTTCAGCGTCTCATGGACAAAGGAGGTGAGACAGTTCCTGGGGCTGGTGGGATATTATAGGAGGTTTATTCCTAATTTTGTGGACCTCACCAGCCCGCTGACTGATCTCACTAAAAAGGAAGCACCCGACCCGGTCCAGTGGACGGAGCTGTGCCAACAGGCCCTAACCAAGGTGAAAGCGGCCTGTGCGGCGGGCCGCTCCTGCACTCTCCTAACTTTGATCTCCTTTATTACAGACGGACGCATTGGACAGGGGCTGGGTGCGTCCCTGGCCCAGGTGGTCGGGGAGAGCGGCGGTGCTGTACCTGAGTCGGAAGCTCTCAAAGAGGGAGACTAGGTACAGCACCGTGGAGAAGGAGTGCTGGCAATCCGGTGGGCTGTCCTCACCCTCCGCTATTACCTCCTGGGCCGTGAGTTCACCCTCTGTTCGGACCACGCGCCCCTCCAGTGGCTCCACCGCATGAAGGATACCAACGCGCGGATCACCCGTTGGTATCTAGCTTTACAGCCTTTTAAATTCAAGGTGATCCACAGGCCGGGGGTGCAGATGGCCGTAGCCGACTTCCTCTCTAGGAATGGGGCTGCAGGCCGGAGGGCTCCCGGCCTGAGACGGGCGGTGGGGGTATGTGAATATTGTTTTACACTGTTAAATAAACAGACCCTTGGCTCGTCACCCCTGACTTCCTCGTCTTCCTTCCCCACGGACCCGAACCTTGTTACACTCACCCTCATGTCATTACAAACCCGTAAGACATTTGTTCATCTGTGGAACAAAAAGTCATGTATTTTTGATGAAATCTAACAGATTTCTGACCCTCCATAGACAACAAAGGTCCTACCACATTCAAGGTACCAAGAACATTGACAAAATATTCCATGTAACATCAGTGGTTCAACCGTAATTATATGAAGCTACAAGAATACTTTTTTTTGTGCGCAAAAATGTAACAAATTTTATTGAACCATTATTCTCCTCTGCGTAATTCATTTACATACAGGCCTACACTGTGTTTAACATTTTAAGTTATTTAAAAAGTTGTATCAATTTACATTAATGTTAACATGAATTAATATTGAAAAGTATAACCACCCCAAAAAAAAAAAAAAACAATAATGTTTGTAGTGAAAAAAGCTTTTTGTCCATTTTTTATATTTATTTTTGCATTGTTGATTTTATTTACTGTAATAGACAGCTAACCATTTAACTATGGAATAAACAAACAAACAAATAAATGAATAAATAAATACATAAATAAATAAATAAAAAGTGCCACTAGCAAATAATTAATCTAAATATTTACATCCTAAAAATAATATATTTTTAGGAAAAAAATGTATCCTAAGAATTTAGGACAATGTTATTTTTTTTTTATGTGAAAAGTGATTCTCTGGAATGTTTGTGTCAATCGTGAATCAGACAGAAAACAGATGCTCTCAGGCCATATTCTGAACACAGATGGGTCCAATGAATAATAGCTGAACTTTATCAGATTGTCGAACAGTTGCCAGAACAAGGTCAACAACAGCTTCCTTTCAGGTTGGAGACGCAGTCGAATCACAAAGAAGCATGCCATACACCAGACTCCTCTACGCTAAAGCTTTCCAAGGTGTATCTGGATTTGGCATCTGAACAATATTGTCGGTGCCAAATCAGGGGCTGTCATTCAAGTCACTTCAGGAAATGAAACACAATCATCTTTTATAATTACATTATTTTAAGAATGTGTGCATTCTGCACTGGTTCTGAATTACAGAGCGGGTCCAGAACAGGGTCAGAGTATAATTTAGTTAATGGAACTTGAATGGACTTGTCCTCTGAAATTAATAGCAGCCGCATTAAATGCTGCTCATCTTCTCTCTATGCTATATTGCATGATGGATTGTTTAAAGTTTTTCATCAAACCTAATCAACGCGGTCTGGATTTGATAACTAGCTTGAAACACAATTGAGGCCAAGGCCAATTTCACTATAGCGAACAAATAAACATGCAGGCAAGACAAATTATAATGCAACAATGCTATTGGAATATTGTCTATTTTTCGTTGGTTTCACTGAATCCTTTAATGTTTATGAAATTAGCTGGTTACAACAGAGTTAGAATATAGATAGCAAGTTAATGCCTCTATTACTGTATGTGTTATGAAAGTGCATTTCATAAGCAATGTGATATTGTGACATTTTACAGCCTCCTATGATCATTTCAAGCCTTTAAAACATGCATTATCTAAGCAGACATTCTCTTCTCTAAAGTGGCTTAAACAGGCTGCATTCTTCTGCCAAATTATTTCAGTGGAGGATACTCAAGTCGCCACAAGGAATGCAATATAAAAGAAAAACAGCTATTGTATTTAACTTAAGAGTTCTAAGGGCTGTCTTTGCCAAGAGTCTAATCAAGGAGAAGTTATACTTGTGCCAAAATGATCAAAATTCAGTTTGGGAGGTCGTTTTATAACCGGAGGTAAAGAATGAATTGTTTCTGGATCTGGATAGGTTAAGCACCTTTTAAGTGGGAGAATTAGATGATGGGACATGAACTGATTGCAGCGGTCAGGCTGAGGTGAACAGAGCTTTATAAAAGAGCAACTCCTCCAATGAGGACAAGTGGAAGAAGAAATCTGATCAAATAAAAACATCTCCAGTTTCCATCAGATAAGATACAGATGCAGTTAAGATTTTCAGGACATTTATGAGTGGTTTTACTTGAAAATACACAGATGGAGCTTGCTGTATAACTTAAATTCTCTGTAACTGCATCTGTTTAAAAGGCCTTTGAGTGTTACAGAATTGTCACAAACATTTTTTTTGTTTGTTTAATATTAGCTAATGTGTATGGAATCTAAATTGCTATTACTGTTGTTTCAAAATTTCACAGATGGTAACCCTGCTGAAATTTGTTTTATTAAAAATAAATAGAAACATCACAGAAATTCTACAAATACCATTACAAACATTACAAATCATCAATATTAAACCTATAACAGACCTCTGACTGCATGGGGTAAGATGTTGCTATAAATCTGACATTTTGGGAGGGCTCAATAACTAACCATAACCATAAACATAAACCAAAAAATTTGAATTCCAAATATGGTTTAAGCTTCAATGATGGCTTTTTATATATCTGAGGAATCTACAGCACAAAGGACACCATCAATTGCTATAACAAACAAACCATGAAAAACAAATAAACACCAAGTATTTAAATTATAACAATTAATAATAATTCAGATAATGAAAAAGGAGTAAAATGGATGGGAAAACCTTCAGATTGTATGTAAATGTATGAAAGTGTCCCTTGTAATCGAGGAAAGACAAGATCCGTACACATAGAGCAATAGAAAAGTGAGAAGATAAGTCACCCAACAATAGTCCATCAGTGATTCACACTGAAATAAGTTTCTTAATAATAATCCTTATACACCAAATCCAAATGGATCCACAAACGATGTCAATAAAGTTAATGGACAGGAATCCATTTGATCTCTCATCTCATTGATAACCCAGAAAGCAGTTGACAAAATTTATCTTCGGAATGCTGGATCACTGTCAATCTTCAAACAACAACTGAAAACTCATCTCTTTCAACTCTACTTGACTTCATCATAAAAAAAACCTTATCTTTTTCAAAATCTTCTTCTTTCTCTTTATCTTTCTCTCCTTCCCTTGCTAGCTTATTACTTATTTGAACAATGCCTGAGACTTGGTGTTATGGGCATTTCCTCTGTCTGTTTGCCTCTTCTAGATTAATCGCTTTATGTATTCCCCAATTGTAAGTCGCTTTGGATAAAAGCGTCTGCTAAATGACTAAATGTAAATGTAAACCAACATTAGCATTACCAATAGACGGTGACCAATTACCAGTAGAAACCCACAGGGTCCAATACAGTTTCCATTAAAACCAATGCAAGTACCAGTAAAACCATTACAAATTTGAAAAAAAAAATATATATTATATATAAATATATATATATATATATTTTTTAGCAGGGAATATATAGAACATTACAAAAAGTAAGGTCTAATGTTATGGGTTACTGCGTATATGTTGACAGTGTTTTGGTCTGAAACTGTCCATACCTAAAATAGAGTCATTCACAGACTGCAGCTTGAATGTTTCTTTCATTGTATTATCGGTATCCACTTAATCCAGTACTTTTTTGTCCATATTGTACCGTGTTACTTTTTAAGGAGTGAAAAGCTGTTCCAAACAACCTAATGTTGGGTACACACTAAAATATTTTTACAATCTTATAAGATCTTCAAAATGTGAGAGACCACACACATGAGGACAAAAATCCTAGATTTAACCGTTTTGCTCCTATAGTGTGTGGTGTGCTGCGATGTGACAAAGACAGCACACCACACACCAACAGATTTTCAACCAGAGTCCTGACTGTGAGCACGGGAAAACTCGCATAATTTCTGGAGACTTGAGAATAAACTCTTTTTTAGCAAAAGAACATACAAGGGCAATAACTTATAAATTACATAAAATACAACAATAAACAATAAATTATCTAAAAACAAAGAAAGAAAAACAATAAGAAAATTAAATTTCCGTAAACAAGTATAAATAATTACAAATTATTCAAAGAATAGTTTTACGGCTTTAAAGTAATGGCAAAATCCCAGTCTTTGGTAATGGCAGGAAGAAATTGCGATGATTAGTGTTTTTTTATTATTATTCAACATAAACAAAAAATAAACAGTTACAGCTCAAAATAAATTATAACAACAAACCTAGATATAGTTTTGATATAAAGAATATACAAAGATCTTGAAAAATAACCAAAAAACTAAACATTACACCATGGGAAATATTTAAATTACAATAAATTAAATGAGAAAAAAAAAAAATAGATCCCACCCTCCCGCAATGATAGTTTCCAAATCCTGTTGTGCTGCACCATGACTGCGTTCAGTGAAAACATCTGACTCCCAGGAATGACTGACTTTTCATTCACATCCCTATTGCTATTCTCATCTAGAAAAGGTCAAAGAAAAACAGCATTACCCATCCAGACATGGTCATTAACAGTATAAAAAGGTCTTCATCTTTGGGTACTAAAATTACGTCTGTCCATACCTCGTCTCTCTCTGTGTGGTAAGCCTGTGTGTGGAGATAGTGAAGGTAGAATCCATGTGGCTTTGGCAAGTACAACTTGCCATCAAAATGAACCATAAAAGGTTAATTGTGACTTTGTTGTGTATTAAAAACAAAAGGGCTTTTTTCATGATTAAATCTGCTGTCTTGACCTCGGGTCAAACGAAGGATAAATATGGTATGTAGTGTGTGTCATCTCTGCCATCTGTCACTCTCTCGCTCTCTCTGGATGTGACTGTCGAGTTATGAGAGTGAGTCCCGTCCCGGCGCTCAGGGCTGCATGCTGTGCTGACTCTGCAGCTTGAACATGCTCTCCTCAGCATGCAGAGACCGCTAAGTCATCTCTCAGTCCCAGGATATTATTCCCACAGACTTCAAAGCAGCCACAGAATGACAGGAGAATACACTTTTCAGTGAATATCTTAATTTTTTTGTTAGTTTAGTTCACATAATATAAAGAGAGGGTGCCCGACGCAAACACCCAACATCCTCTCTATCTATGTACACACATACGTGTTTTTTATTATTATATTTTTTGAGGGATCAAAAATCTGTGGGCGCAACATCATGTATTTAGTTGTTTGTCATTTTTATAGTAGTATCTCTGTCTGTGAAAAAAAAATACACACAAAAAAACATACTCTTATCAACATGACATGCGTGAAAAGAAGAAGAAGAAAAATAACGACAACAAAACAAACCCTTTTCATTTTTTCTTTGAGCCCCACAGATTCAACTCTGGGGCTGCTGGTAATGCCAGTCCGTCTTTGGAAAAAGCTATTCCATCAAGGCTTGATTGAAAATCTTGAGTAGCTGAAGGCGGCGTCTATTTCATATGCCCATGTCCTTGGTTTTCATCTTCAGAAGGTGTCTGGGGACGTGCAGATATAGGAAATTTGAGCAAAAAACGAATGTCTCAAGCAAAAAAAATATCAATTCAGGCACAGACTGCTGTGATCTCAGTATCAAGCTTGGTGAGGATTCTCATCACACACACCGTCAGCAAGCATCATTTCAAACATATTCTCATAAAAGGGAAATATTGAACAATTAGAAGAGCTTAAAATTAACTATTTTGGCTTGACTATTTTGTCTTGAAAGTTTGCTAGACTTCATTATGGGACATTTGATTTTACACTAAAATGATTTAAAGATGTAAGCCCTTTCTTTATTTAGAGCTGAAAGGATTGTTTTTTACATAAGGTTTCCAATGTTAGTTCCAATGTTCCAGTATTTTCCAATGTCTGATTTTGTATTATTATTTATTTTTATTCAGCAAGAGCACAATAAACTGATCAAAATGTACAATATAAACATTTATTATGTTATAAAATATGCATGTTTTAAACTTGCTGTTCTTTTGAACTTTATATTTATCCCCCCAAAAAAGACAAGCAAACAGGAATACTAGAATGAATTCTGAAGGATCATGTCACACTGGGATAATGCTGAAATAATTATGCTTAATAATAATGCTGAAAGTTCAGCTTTGCTATTACAAGACATTACAACCATTCTAAACATATTAAAAACACAACATGCACACACACACACACACACACACACACACTCTGTATAAATAGTGTGGAAATATATCAGTTAATATAATTTTCATTCATTTTTTACACCAAAAACAAAAAAGCTTTTTTTCTGCCAAACATGTATTATCTTAATAATAATAATAAAGATAAAAAACATGTACATTAAGTACCTTTTTTTAGATAAAGGTGCCTATAGTTAGAATTGAGACGGCTTTTCTCTTAAGTCATCATTGTCATTTTTTTATATCATCATTATACTCATGTAGCTTTACTCTTTGAAATGAAAATACAGAAAATTCATACATGAAAATTGTGTTAAATTTCTTTATAATAAGTTAAACAGTTCTGAGGAGGAGAAGTATTGATTGAGGGATGTGTAGATGCAGACAAATTGTGAAAATCTGAAGCTATCATAATGAATGATTACTAAAGGCGGTCTCTTCATGATATAATCGATTTTTGCTCTAATTAGTATTTTATTCTGTTTTGGAAGTCAAACTGTGGCATGCATTAATAAAATGTATTTAAAAGCCACCCGTGACTTAGAATCACTTTACAGTTCATGAGACTTTATAGAAGCTATACATTTGTTTACATATTTGTTTTTTTATAAGTGTTAAGACAAAACTTGCAAAAACAATTAGATGTCTAATGTATTACAAAGCCGAATGAGGATTTACAGACTGTAAATCGTAATCACACGCATATGAATGATTGAGTTAATACCTTTGAGAGGAATCGCAGGATTATAAACTCAAGTCAAAACAAGTCATTTATTTTTTCTTGTTAATAAATGTGGCTTTTAATCACCCGAACAGTTGGAAACGAGTTGTGTTTGTGCCTCAGAGATGTGTTTTGTAAGAGGTTACATGTCGTCTGTTCTCTGTTTACAAGCGGTTCTTAATTACCAGATCCACTGATATTTATTAACATTGTGCATATAATTAATGAATGGCATGTGGATTTGCACACATGAGCTATTTCAGATGTGCACGTATAGAGTATGCTATTACAAACACGAGATTATGTTGTTTTGTAATTACCCAAATTCCACACACTGTCCCCCCTACACAGCGAGTGCTCTGAGTCATATTTGGAATGTAATTATGACAGTGTTTACCAAGATAAACACATCACGACTCTCCCACTAGCTAAGGGTTAATTATAGCTTAATGACAATATTGGGCAGTAGTGAAGATTTACTCACATTCATTGGATGAGTTGGATTAATATTTAGATGTATTTTCGGATTTATTTATGTAAATTCCACAAACTTGTTTTTAATTCTCTTATTTTTAAACATGCCTTTAGGAAAATATTCACATCTGCTGAAAACTGACTCATATTTCAGACCCTCCAAGACATAGATGAGTTTAAAAGGGTTTCTCACCAGTGGATCCTCTGGAGTGAATGGGTGCCGTCAGAATGAGAGCTGAAAAACAAAAGCTGAAAAACATCACAATAATCCACAAGTAATCCATACCACTGCAGTCTAGCAATTGATGTAATGTGAAGAGAAAAGTTGCATAAATAAATCCATCATTCAGGCATTTAACTTTCATCCATCATTTATGGTCAAAATACCAGTCCATAATCCATATAACATAACAAAAGTCAATTTCTTGTTGTCATTTCACATTCAAATTCACCAACACACTAATTAACAACCGTTTTATACTGTTTTTTTGCTTGTAAACCGTGCTTGATCTGTGCATATTTCTCTACTGATACAGACTACACATCATTTTCATTGGAAAAACAACATTGGACCCGGATTTTAGCCAGAAGCAATCGTCTGTTTAAAATATCTGTAATTATAGATTTGTTTCTTACAAACACACAGAGTTTCACTTCACAAGATGTTAATTGATGGACTGGAGTGGTGCTGAGTACTTATTGAATTATTAGTGATGTTTCTATCAGCTGTTTGGACTCTCATTCTGACGGCACCCATTCACTGCAGAGGATCCATTGTTGAGCAAGTGATGTAATGATACATTCTTCCTAACCTGTTCTAATGTAGAGTCAAATTAATCTACTTACTGGATGACCTCAGGGTGAATAAATTTGCATCCAATTTTCATTTTGGGGGGAATTTTCCCTCCAGTGACAATATCCATTGAAGAGAAAAGCCCTGATTATAGGACTTAAACTCTTGACACCTCGCAACCCCAAGCATGAAAGCTCATTGAGGCTTATTACCAATGCAAGATAACAGAAATGTCAAATGGAAATGGAGAGTAGCAGAAATACAATGAATTGTGCTGCCCTATTACGACATACTGAAAATCTAAATTGTTCTTATAGCCAATCCAAAACAGAGTCACAGTATCTGCCTGAAAAGAGGGATACAAAGTGGTGGTTTCCTTCATTCTCCACAACCAAGCACTCATATATGGCCTGAAAAATTGGGAATCACATTTTGCAGAAGTTGTGTTTAGTACAAATTGTGTGCAGTTAGCTGATTTGCATAAATCCTGTAGCAAATAATTCACTCAAATAACAAACACTACATACAAACAATGTTTATACGGGATGCAATTCATTCTTAGTGAATTAATATGACATTTTATGAGATCAGCAAGGCCTGGTTGCAATGATGTACAGGTACATATTTTTAGTAGCTATTGTTGATGTGATGCAACTGCATCTTCACATTGCAGCTTTCATCTCCTTCTTCAAAAAAAAAATCTAAGTTAGATTGAGGTAAATGTTAGCAACAGAAACTGTGCTGATCTGATGAAGATACTGTATTATTTTTTACAGTGTATTTCAGAAGCAGATATATATGACAACATTCCCCACACAAACAAGCGATTATTAAATCAGGTTACATGCTACGTGCATGCTGCACTTATCTAATCAATGTTGTTATTAACCTTGGATTAAACAAGTCCTTGGGTTAACATTTTCTGGTTTGAATGCCCTTAAGCATGCATATGTATGCTGTTCATATACATGAATACAGCTGCTTCATTAGCAAATGATCTCTACTTATCTGTGGGATTTGCAGCCAGCCTTTCTGGCATTAGTTATGTTTTGAAACAGGTGCTGCTTGCCAATGAACACTGCACACTGAGATATGAACTCTCACGTCTCACGTCAAAAAGATGATGAACAAGGTAGCATTTTTTTCTCTTCATGGAATAGTTTGATGCTAGCTTGTTGCTAAACCACTATACTCTAAATACAACGTTTGGTAAAACTATGCATGTTTCATTGATTATTTCCAGTTTTAAACGAGGGGAAACATTTCATTTATAATAATATTTTTTAAGTTTGTAACATAATATTTTTAAATAAATTCATAATAGTAAGCAAGCTTTATATTCTATTTTACATGCATGCTTAAAAAAAAAAACTTTGTTTACAGATAATTTTCTTTGTAATGGGTTTTCCATGGCGAGCAACTGGATCCACCGGTTATTACCGTGCTTCAGTGCTGACAAAAAAAAAACTTTTTTTTTTGTACAGTGCTCTGCTTTCAGCAACTACACACAGCGTGCATAATCATGAACAATATGCAAAGTCTGATTGCATCTCAGCATGCTAACAATGTCGAATCAACATCACTTGCCCAAATGAAAGACTGACAGAATGGGAATTTTGTGCCTTGTTGTTTTTTCGGCTGAGAGAAACGCACATTCATAAATAAAACTGTGCTACATTTGTATGGTAAAATGTGAATTATCAGGGTTCATTAATTTAAAAATAACAAGCTGTAGTTACATGTAAAATGCTCGATTGTAATGTGCAACCAAGTTTTATACTGCAAAGACAATCTTTTAATCTTTGCTAAACTATTTTCTAGTTCTGAAATCTTCTCTCTGATGCATTCGGTGTTATGAATGGAGACTATTTTGATTTTAAATACATCAAATACCATGGCCGTGATAATCAAGTACGTTCCCACCCAGAGTCGGATATGTGTGCAAACGCTACGTGGTGCCTGGAAATAAAAAAAATTAAATACCTCACTCAATCAAATCCTCAAACATTCCTTGTCCAAACTGTTTGTCAGACTTTGTCTTCCTCTGCCTTTGTTTCCGTGCCCATTTATGGTCCTTCCTGTTTCCCAGTCATTATTAGTTCAGTCAGTGTCAGCCGTGTGTCTTGATTATGTTCCAGGTGTGTCTAGTTAGTTCTATCTATTTATAGTCTGTTAAACCCATGTTTCCTGTCGGTTGTTGAACGTCTTCCCATGTGTTCCTGTGTCTCCTACGTTTGTGGATCATTAAAATTGTTTTGTAGAAACTCCTCGTCTCCTCGTTCCTGGCTCCCAGAGGTGTGACAGAACAACCGACCCGGAAAGATGAGCGGATTCTCCTTCACGGCGATGGAGTTCACAGCCAGTGCCTTCGCCCTTAGCCGGCGGAATCTCCCTTTCGTGGAGTTCGGAGGGTCTCGCCATGCGGTGTCGGAGCTCCACGGCGGCAATCCTCCATCTGTTTCGGCTGGGGCAAATTACCAGCGCCTATGGATCTCCCAGACACCACAGGATTGTGTTGGAGAGAGGATCTACCGGTGTCTGGGAAGTTACCTGTCACACTGAGATATGAACTCTCACGTCTCACGTGCCCAGCTCATCTTCATCTCCGCTGGTACCATCCAGCTCATCTTCATCTCCGCTGGTACCATCCAGCTCATCTTCTCCGCTGGTCCGCCCAGCTCACCTTCGTCTTCCCTGATTATTTCCAGTTCGGCGCTGCCAGGCGCCGCTTTATAATAATATTTTTAAGGCGCTTCAACTCATAATAGTGCCTGCTCTATTCTATTTACATGCCTGCTCCCCGACAGCGCCCTCCTGTGGCCGCTGGTCCTGCTGTCCAGCTGGCGCTGTCAGGCGCCCCGAGACGCTGCTGTCACGCCCGAGCGTGCGCTGTCAGTGCTGACAAAAAACGCTGCGCTGTCAGGCGCCCCAGTGCCGGTCCCGTCCAGCTCCCCCAGCGCCCCCAGTGCCGGTCCCGTTGCATCCCCAGCATGCCCCTGCCGGCCCGTCCAGCACCCCAGAGCCCCTGCCGGCCCGTCCGGCTCACCAGAGCCTTGTTGTCCGGCTCCCCAGAACAGCACGGCGCCTCTGAGCACCCCCTGAAGAGATCCCCAAGAAATTTTTGGGGCTACCACCATGGAGCATGCCTCCCAAGCTCGATCCCATGGCCTCCCAAGCTTCCTGCTCCGCCATGGAGGCATCCCAAGCTCCCTGCTCGCGCCCGAGCACCATGCTCCGCCATGCCCGACTCACCCTGCTCCGCCATGGAGGCATCCCAAGCTCCCTGCTCCGCCATAGCATTATTAGTTCAGTCACCCTGGTCTTGCCATGGCCAGGTGTGTCTAGTTAGTTCTATCTATTTATAGTCTGTTAAACCCATGTTTCCTGTCGGTTGTTGAACGTCTTCCCATGTGTTCCTGTGTCTCCTACGTTTTTGGATCATTAAAACCCTTGTTTTGTAGAAACTCCTCGTCTCCTCGTTCCTGGCTCCCAGAGGAGTGTGACACTGTTATTATATGTTCAATAACCTTATCTGTGTGGTTTCAGAAAACGCCTTTGGAGACTTGTTGAAGGAAAGAGAATTACATCATGAACTAGGCCTGACTCTTCTCTTTTACAAACAAACCAATACGGTATTCACAGTCCATAAAGAGAGGGAAACATTAAGTAAAATGATACACATAAATACAATAAATTATGTTATGCACTCGGATTTCTTATCATTATCTGTTTTATATAATAGTCAACATTTGCAGTGGATCAGAAATGTTCATCAAAGTTGTCCTAAGACAAGAACACATTTATGTTTTAGAAAAACTTTTATGAAAGGTTTTGATCCACTTCAAATGTTGACTTTTATACGTATATTGTTTTCTTAAAAATAAATTTAATTATGTTCATACAGTGACTTGCACACACTGCTTCTACTGTATACACAAATATATATATATTTTTTATTATTATTATTATTTTTTTTTTTTTACCAAAAATAAAAAATTCTGAATAGATAAAAAAAAAAAAATGTATTAAAGTAAAAATGTTGTGGTAATGCAATTGTCCTGATTTCACGAGAAAAATAAGAAAAAGCTAATTAAATATATATCTTTTTTTATGGTTTAACGTTTTTTCAAAATCTGAATAAAGAGTGCATTTATAAGAAACTGAGTTTAAGTTTAAATTAAGTACATTTTACGTATTGTTTTTGTCAGTTTATGTTTTACAAAATATTACAATTTATTTTGTACTTAAATGTAAATGTCAACTAGCAATTTTTTGAGTGAAAACTCTTTTTACACCATTTTTTTTTTATTCCCACAACAATTCTGTTTTTCTATTGTGTCAAGAATCAGTCACTGGTGTGTAAAACCATTTTGGTCAAATCTTTTACTTATGCCTGACCTGGGTTCACCAAACTTGATCTTGGTACACAGTAGAACACAAACTTCTTCTCATGTACTTGTGTTTCTAGAATTCACATAAAACATATGGATATGAAATAAGCATAAACTCTACTGTGACCCCACTTTTACTTTCTAACTCACCACATGTGGTTTTACTTAAAACCAGACATATTTTTGTTGTCAGGAAGAAGAATTGCTCCTCAAGGCTCACTGGGTATTTCGGTCACCTCAGATGGTGCTTGTACATCTGATCGACACATCGCCCGCTACAGTTCTACAACCTTCATTTGGAGCTGTGACACCCCTGTTGACCACCAACTAAGCGCAGAATCTCTAGACTCGTTGGGGTTTTATTGAACCCGTGGAATGGCAGGGACCGGCAGCATTATGAGGCGGTTGGGGAATTGTGTGCCAGTGTCACTCACATTGAATGACAGCACCACTATTGTTGAGAAGTGGACAGATACATCTTGACGTTCCAGCCTTCATTCAAAACTCTCAGACACCCCCTTCAATCTGTCCTTCCCCACAAATGAGATTGTAAGCACAGCTCTTTTCTGAGAGAATCGTGACCATTTTAAAAGTAGCTGACAGCTGATGAGGAACATTACGAGTGCATGTTAGTCATCGCGAGGGGAAGATGGATTTTATCCCGCTCTGTATAACAAGCAGCAGATGATGCATCAATATAAAGTTTGTAAAGCGACCTAAACAATTCAAACTTGTAAAAAATAAAAAATTTGGTCTTCAACTATTGGGATATATTGAGTAATACAGCAAACCAAAACTCTAAAACCTTAAACATTACGCCAAAAATAAATTATCTGGCAATTATGAAGGAAGTAAATGGGGCAGTTTTTTTATGATTCTCGAAAATCTTGAGAATTCAATTATTAAGCAATTATTAGGTTATTAAACTTGTAGTACTATTATTATTATTAAATAATACATTATGGTAACATAAATGTTTTGTTTTGTGATTTTTACTACTTAAAGTCCTTTTTGTATATTCTCATTATTATATTGTATTTTTTTTTTACATTTATACATTTTAAATAATTAACATTTAGCAACTATTAATATTGGACCTTAATGTTTATCCCCCAGCCACCAAATATTGTAAATCAGTACATAATATTGTACATAATCAGCACATCATCAAAAACTTGAGTTTTCTCATGCAATCAGGTTGGATTTGCCCCATATACTTCCACTGTAAGATATTTAAATATAATGCTTCACTACAGTGAATGTACCATTTATTACATAATGGTTCAAATCATAAATTCACTGTAATGGGGACATGGCATACAGAAGACGACAAAAAAAAAACACTATACCTGGGAATAAAATAGGAAAGAGCATTTATGGACAACAGCAGCAACTGAGAAATGAGAGAATGCATATGATGAGCTTTCTGTTGAAATGCATGTACTAACGGAATGTACAGTAAATGGCCTCTGCAGTGCTTTGAAAGATAGGAGAGATGCTGATGACACCACTCAGCCAAAAAAACAACAACAATGTCCTTTGTCAGATAACTTTTTTTGAGAAATACATTTTGCAGAAAAGAGAAGGAAAACTGAAAATCTGAAAGCTATGCTATAATTTTTACTAAAGCTATGTGGCCTTATCTTACTCTCTGTCCTCCTCATACACAAACATGGGCCATTTTTGACTAAACATGTCTGAAGTAATATGATAATTCATCTTATCAATCATTGTGAGATCTGAACTTAGTTTGTTCCTTCAAAATCCAAATATGACATTGCAAACTTTACTCTCAATATAATTTGATAAAATTATGCTATTTTGTATAGTATCCCAAACCAGCATGTGTTGTAGAGCATTAGTTGATCTTAAGTATCAATATACAAGCACTTCCAAGCCCAAATATGCTGAACCAAGGTCAATATCTCTTAAAGGAAAATACCACAATTTTTCCACATTCCAATATGTTCTTCCCTCAATTTAGACGAGTTGATACATACCTCTCCCATGTCAGTGTGTGCACTTAATCACTTTAGCGTGCGGCGCCACTATGCTAGCATTAAGCTTAGCACCATTCATTCCTTAGGATCCAAACAGGGATGAATTTAGAAGCCACCAAACACTTGCATGTTTTGCCTATTTAAAGACGGTTACATGAGTAGTTACAAGAGTAAATATGGTGGTGACACAAAATAAAACGTGGCGATTTTCTAAGCAGATACAAAATGATAACTATTATGTGTGGCGGAAGAGCACTTCGCAGCACTTCAACCTCAGCACAGTAATATCATCATTCCTGAAAACTACCCCTCCCCCTACTGAGTGCAGTCGTGTAGGTCACATTGGTTGTATTGAAGGAAGTTAGAGGTAAAGGGTGACCAGTTTAAGGCAGTGGTCGGCAACAGGCGGCCCGCGGGCCAAAACTGTCCAATAATAGCAATAATATCTGGCCCACATCCGCAGCCACATTGTTTTGATAGCGACTGGTTCTGAAATAGATCTGTCATGACAGCAACAGTTACTCACTAGCGATGGGTCGTTCTTGAACGGTTCATTCATTTTGAACAAATCTTTAATGTGACTTGGGAAGAACGAGTCGTCTCGGGGAGTGATTCGTTCAGTCGTGCATGCGCACCATCCGATTCCACCATTCTGTACTGGAATTACGACTCGAAAGGTGAACTAATTAATTATCTTTCTGGCTCAGACTGCATTGATTAAGCTTATGGGACTGTCAGGTAATGAACAGACGACTCAAACCTAAAGACAGTCAGAGAAGAGGTGAAGTGAACTAATCATAGACTAAAGACACAGGTAAATAAATTTTTCTGTTTTTTATAGCATTATAGTTTTGTATTGTTTGTAGTGTGATCAACGTTTGCATATGTAGTATATGTGTTTGGGAAGTAACACGTTTCATTATATTTTGCTTAAATGAGCGAAATGACCAAAAAAATGTCAATTCATTTTGCTGAACGAGACTCAAAGGTCCAAGTCAGTAAAATGCTCTCAGTAAAACTTTCCTCTTTAGACTCTTTGATACTGCCATTTTCTCTCACCAGCAGCTTAAATGTTAACATCACTCTGCACATGACGTAATAGCATACCTCCAGCATGCAAACTGTCACGATCGAAGCTCCCGTACCACCCCCTCTGCACCCCCAGAGGGAGCCGTCCCCTGAATATTAACTCACATTCGGACTCAGTTTCCCATCACTCCTCATACCTGGGCCTGATTGTCTTGCCACACCTGCACCTCATTCACACACACACATATAAGCAGCACACTTCCATGCACTCACTGCGAAGTCTTGATTTGCCCCAGCTGTCACTTCTGAGCGTTACTACCTGTGTTTGTTTTTCCTGTTATTACCTCTGCATTGATCCTCAACTCTGTGATTCTTCTCTGGCTGCCATGACTCGGACTGTTTCCCTGGACTCTGATATTAGCCGCCTACCCTGATTACTTTGCCTGTTTATCTGACTACGTCTCTGCCCTGTCTACGCTGTTTCCATTGCTGGTGATTGACCTGTTCTGTTTGACCAGTCTAATAAACGAAGATGCAAATGGATCCCGCTCCGTCTGAAATTTCGCAACATAAGACTTCGCCGAACAGCGATCCAGCAGCAGCAGCATTGATGCAGTTGACGACTGAACTCACAGCTCAAGCCTCGCAACTCGCTTTGCATCAACATCAGCTGCAGAGACTCACTACGCTAACCGAGGAGCTTGTTACAGCATTGCAAGGTCTGCGCATAACTCAACCCCAAGCCGCTGCCAACTAGAAGCCTGACAAATTTGACGGTGATTCCACTAAGTGCAAAGGCTTCCTGTTGCAATGCTCGCTCTTTGTCAACCAACAACCATCACTTTATCCCACTGAATCCAGTCGCACCGCCTTCGTGTGCTCGTTACTCATCGGCAAAGCTCTGGACTGGGCTACTGCGGTATGGAGGACCGATGGTTCCGCCTTCCCTACCTTAGACTCATTTCTCCATCACTTCAGGGAGGTGTTTGAACATCCAGCTGAGGGAAGAGGTGCGGGTGAGCAGCTTCTAGCACTCTCACAAGGCAGGAGAACTGCGGTCGATTATGTGTTATCATTCCGCACTCTGGCGGCACAAACTACGTGGGTGGAGGATACCCTGAAACTGTTGTTTCGGAGAGGGCTGAACACTGAACTGCAATCTGAGCTGGCGTGTCGAGACGAGGGGAGAACCCTGAGCCAATTCATTGAACTTACTATCCACATAGATAATCTGATTCGTTCTCGACGCACGGCGATCTGCACCTCGCTCACTACCCAGATCTCAAAATGCCGTTGAACCGATGCAACTAGGATTCACTCCCCTCACTCCCCAGGAGAGGGAGTGCCGCGTGCAAAACCAACTCTGTCTGTACTGCGGCCAGGCGGGCCATATGAGGAACACTTGTCCCGTTCGCCATCATCGGATCTATGCCCGGTGAGTGACATTACCCGCTCAATCAGTTCAGCTTCTAGTATTACACTGCCTGTCGAGTTAATCTCTCAGAACCAAGTAATTCAGACAACGGCGCTTCTAGACTCAGGAGCAGCTGGAAATTTCATAGACAGTGAGTTTGTCGGTCAACTTCACTTAAAACTAACCCCCTGTAATTCCTCCTTGGCAGTGGAGGTGCTAGATGGCCATCCCCTGGGCAAGGGAAAGATTATCCGTCTCACCGAACCAGTCAAACTGCACATCGGAACCCTGCACTCTGAAAAGATTCAATTATATGTTATACAGTCACCTACCCATCCGCTGATTCTCGGCCTTCCCTGGCTTCGAACACACGATCCACAAATATCCTGGAGAGAGAGACAGATTACTGAGTGGGGACCAGCATGTCAAGAACGTTGTCTGTCCAAAATCACCCGAAAACCCAACACAACCACGACTTCCACCGTAGACACTCAACTTACCCCTTGAGTACGCAGATCTCATAGAAGTCTTCAGCCAGAGAAAAGCCTCTCAGCTCCCCGCTCAGTCGATTGTGCAATCGATCTCCTGCCTGGCACCACTCCACCCAAGGGAAGGATTTCCCCTCTGTCCCAACCCGAATCAGAGTCCATGAAGACCTACATACAGGAGAAATTAGCCAAGGGGTTCATCAGACCATCCACTTCTCCTGCATCCGCAGGGTTTTTCTTCGTGAAAAAGAAAGATGGGGGCCTAAGACCATGCATTGACTATCGAGGTTTGAATGAGAACACTGTGAAATTTCGCTACCCACTACCACTCGTTCCTGCGGCCCTCGAACAACTGCGGCAGGCTAAATACTACACCAAGCTCGACTTACGTAACGCCTACAATTTGATTCGCATCCGTGAAGGGGATGAGTGGAAAACAGCCTTCTCTACCACTAGTGGGCACTATGAGTACTTAGTTATGCCCTTCGGGCTCGCCAACAACGACTGACTCGTCAGTCTTCCAAGCTTTCATGAATGACATACTGATTTACTCAGATACTCAAGAGGAACACGTACGACACGTCCGATCAGTTCTCAAGCGGTTACTACAACACCAGCTTTATGTAAAGGCAGAGAAATGTGAGTTCCATCAGACCAACACCTCCTTCCTCGGTTGTGTAATTAGTCAAGACGGGGTGTCCTTGGATGATAAGAAGGTCCAGGCAGTACTCGACTGGCCACAGCTCCAGATGGTAAAGGAATTACAACTCTACCTGGGGTTTGCCAACTTCTACCGCCATTTCATCAGGAACTTCAGCTCCATCGCTTCTCCGCTCACCGCCATGACCAAACGCAACACATCTCACCTTGTGTGGTCCTCTGAGGCCCTCCAATCATTTAAGGAACTAAAGGCTCGCTTTACCTCCACACCCATTCTTCGACATCCTGACCCAGATCGCCAGTTCACCATCGAGGTCGACGCTTCAAATACAGGGGTGGGAGCCGTATTATCCCAACGCCATGGTGAGCACGCTAAACTATACCCTTGTGCCTTCTCCCGCAAACTCTCTGCTGCTGAACGGAATTATGATGTAGGCAATCGCGAGCTACTAGCCATGAAACTAGCATTGGAGGAGTGGCGGCATTGGCTGGAGGGCACCACACACCCATTTATCGTTCTCACTGATCACAAAAACCTTGAATACCTGCGCTCAGCTAAAGGCTTGAGTCCCAGACAGGCTAGATGGGCACTATTCTTCACCCGTTTTCACTTCACCGTAACCTACCGACCTGGCACCAAGAATACTAAAGCCGATGCTCTCTCCCGTCAAGCTGAAAGTGTAGAGCACTCAAGTCCCTTCGAAAACATAATTCCCGAGAAGATCCTACTAGCTCCCGTTCAGTGGGATATAATGACCGCGATCACCCACGCTAATTGACAGATTCAGCCTCCAGAATGCTCCGCCGACCTAGTCTTCGTTCCAGAACCCTTCCATCAGCCACTGCTCAATCAAGTCCACACAAGCCGCAGTTCAGGCCACCCTGGAATTACGGCTACGGAACATCTCCTGTGGAATCGCTTCTGGTGGCCAACACTTTTGACAGACGCAGCCAAATTCATTCACAATTGCCATATCTGCAGCACCACCAAATCACTCAGACAACTTCCAGCCGGCCTGGTACAACCCTTACCCACGCCCCGACTCCCCTGGTCACACGTAGCCATTGACTTCATCACGGATCTACCCAACTCCCAATGTAACACAACCATTCTCACCATTGTTGACCGATTTTCCAAAGTCTGCCGCCTCATACCATTGCCTAAACTGCCTACTTCTCTTGAGACAGCCGAATTACTGTGCAACCAGGTGTTTCGCTATTACGGCCTGCCCAACGACATTGTCTCCGATCGTGGTCCTCAATTCACCTCAAGGATATGGTCAGCTTTCTTAAAAAGTCTAAATGTCAATATCAGTCTCACTTCAGGGTACCATCCACAATCTAACGGTCAGACCGAGCGTCTTAACCAAGAGGTCATTCGCTTCCGTCGCTCCTACTGCCAGCAACAACAAACAGAGTGGAGTCGATATTTGATGTGGGCAGAATACGCTCAAAACTCCCTGACCAAACCAGCCACAGGCATGACCCCTTTCAAATGTATCCTCGGATTCCAGCCACCAATGTTCCCCTGGTCCGGAGAACCCACCGAGCTACCTTCGATTACTGAATGGCTACAACGCAGTGAGGAGGTCTGGGACCGAGCTCACACCCATCTTCTACGAGCAGTCAGGCGTCAGGAACTTCAGGCCAACCAACACCGACGATCAGGTCCCGTCTACCAGTCAGGGCAATGGGTCTGGCTCTCGACCCGGGATCTTCGCCTCCGACTTCAATGCAAGAAACTCAGTATCAGGTATGTTGGGCCCTTCAAAATTTCCAGACAAATCACCCCTGTATCATTTCGGTTAGAACTGCCCTCTAATTACCGAATTTCTCCCACTTTTCATGTATCCCTGCTGAAACCCGCTGGTGGTCCGAGAGGGGCGTCGGAGGAGGGAGCTGAGCCGCAGACTCCCCGCCCATCCTGGTCAAAGGCGAGGCGGTGTATCGAGTGCATGAACTGCTAGACTCCAGACGCCGTGGCGGTGCGCTACAGTATCTAGTCGACTGGGAGGGGTTCGGTCCGGAGGAGCGATCCTGGGTTAACTCAGGCGATAACATGGACCCCACTCTCACAGAGTTCCACCGATTGCATCCCGGATAAGCCAGCCCCTCGACCTCGTGGAAGACCCTGGCGTCGTCTGCCTCCTCGTGTCAGGAGCCGTTCGCAAGGGGAGGGCTCTGTCATGATCGAAGCTCCCGTACCACCCCCTCTGCACCACCAGAGAGAGCCATCCCCTGAATATTAACTCACATTCGGACTCAGTTTCCCATCATTCCTCATACCTGGGCCTGATTGTCTTGCCACACCAGCACCTCATTCACACACACACATATATAAGCAGCACACTTCCATGCACTCACTGCGAAGTCTTGATTTGCCCCGGCTGTCACTTCTGAGCGTTACTGCCCGTGTTTGTTTTTCCTGTTATTACCTCTGCCTTGATCCTCGACTCTGATTCTTCTCTAGCTGCCCTGACTCGGACTGTTTTCCTGGACTCTGATATTAGCCCCCTACCCTGATTACTCTGCCTGTTTATCTGACTACGTCTCTGCCCTGTCTACCCTGTTTCCATTGTTGGTGATTGACCCTGTTCTGTTTGACCAGTCTAATAAACGAAGCTGCAAATGGATCCCGCTCCGTCTGATGTTTCGCAACACAAACAATTAAACAAAAATGCAGTTTTGTACGTGAGGTTAATTACCAAAGAATAATTCTGAGTGTAAAAGTAGGCCACTTCAAATAATTATTACAATAAGTTATGCTCCATTGTTTAACAAGCATATTCAAATGATACACTTTATTATTCACAATATGGAAAGAGGAAATAAAATATAATTTGTTAAGAGTATGGCTCAAACATGCCATTACTGGGCTTATTCAAATCCTCTTTTATTTTTGTATTTTTTTTATTAATTCCGCATATCCACATATGTGTGTTTTTGCCCGATGCCAAACTTACTTGCCGACCCCTGTCTTATGGTTTGTCTCTCCAACGTGAAGATATTGTGAGCGTTCTGCAGAACATGGATACGGTTATTGATCATTACTGAATAAAATAAAATAAAAAGTATTTTATATAACCCATAAGGGTTTTATAAATGTTAGTGCTACTACAGTGTAATACAGATTTACCATCCACAGTCTGAATCTGAACTATCCAATATATTAAAACTGACAGTATCTCTATTTATGGGCATATCATTCAATTTTGCTGAGGCTCAGGGTAACACGTATCCCTTGACCTCAGCCTCAGCTGATTTAGTGGTTCATCAGCAGGTCTTTACAAGTAGATTGAGGCCTCTGAAACAGCTTCTTCAAACTAAGAGTGTGTCTCAGTTCACTCCCTCAGCAGTTACTAAACTGTCCAGCACCGTCAGAACCTGATCTCATGAGGAAGCATAATTGTTTTATGTTTTGGCGAATTGGTAGTGAATTTGTATGAATTTTTCTGATTTTATTTGAATGGAAATGTTTAATAAAAAAAAGGGAAAACTTGAAGGTTGAACCCCAACTAAACTAAACAACTCAAACCTGACTGACAATGGGGTGTAACAAATTAATTTGTTTGTACTAATTTATAAAAAACAAGTTAAATGGTTATAAATTGTAATGAGAGTGTGTTGGCTGTCTAATTGTTAAAGTCATACCGGTGAACTGAAACCCATTTGATGCGTTTGAAGGATGTCAAACAGGATTGGGCTTTTCAGGAGGGTAAAAAAATATTTGCTAATTTCTAGAAAAAAGATCTTCGAATCACGCAATTAATAATTTTCACTTATCCTTGATTTTCAGATTCACCACCAACTCTGAATCCAACAAAGGCACACTGACATCCAACATGCTTAAATGAACTCTCCAGGTTCAATACAAATTAAAGTAAAATAAAGTAAAATTTATGAATTAATTAATTAACAATTGTCAAGGAATTTGAGGACTTAAAAGCAGACATTCAAAGCTTTTAAAACAAACAAACATAAATAAATACATCTCTTTAAACATTGCCATTGCACAAAAAAGAAAAATATGAATAAATAAATGTAACTTTATGCAGAAAAGGTTAGTATGAACACCTTTCCCCCTTCATTAAAAGATTTTGACTATTGCTTAATCAGTTCACATGACTATTTTATGTATTTTTTATTTGTATTTATTTAAAATTTATTATTTGAGCTGTAAGGCTGTTTTAAATTTTAGGGTTTATGGTGCAGTTTTACCTTTTAAATAAAGTTGGAAAATTGGATATAACTTTGCATGCACGCACGCAATTTGTACTGAACTAAATAATACTTTAATGGTTGGGGGTGATGTTGAGGAGAAGCATTTTCAGACCACAGAACTACTGCCGAGGCCTGTGGTGTATACAAGTGTGGCAAACTATGGAGAAAATCAAGACAAAAAGCTTTGCTGCTCGTCTGGTTAAAAAACACATCTCTCTTTATTATTTGGCTCTTGTTCTCTCTCCCCAAAAGTCCCTTATTACATAAAACATTATCTCAGCAATTAGGCTGAAATTGCTAGTTGTCCTCGTGAGGTATAACAGGAGTGAAATGAAGTGTTGACACAAGCACAGTGCAACAGACTTGTCATTCAATTCTTCATTTTCTAAGCCCATCTGTTTGAAACGAGACAACGGAGGCTGAGGACATTAATATTCGTACTAACCAGCAAAATCCTTAGGAGCATCACAGGTGCTTGGTGGGCGGATGGGTGTCCCCTGCTCATCATCTATGCAAAGACAACAATTACATCGTGATAATGTTTTAAATTATCATAGACAAATCCTCTGCACATCTGGATGCTACATTAAGGACATTGTCATTCCTTCAGAAACCTTTCAGAGCTTCTATATCGGAATCTAAAGTAGAACCTGTCTGGTGCTGCTGAATTTAAAGCTGTTATGTTTTCATATTTCAGATGACGATACCCATGTTGCATCAGCAGTCAGACTAACAGATAAAATTGACCTGATAAGTAATGCTGTGTAGGATTTAAAGACGTATCTAAAACATAGCATGTCTAAAAAGCAGCTATGAGCAAAAGTTATAAAAAAAAAAAGTTATAGTTAAAAAAAATATTATTAGAATTATTTAGCAATAATAAAACAATTAGTATTTTATATCTTAAATGTATATCTTGTGTATTTGACTTTAGGGTGTCACTGAAGTCTTGCCAATTTATCATAAAATATTTTTTTTATTTTAAGGATGATAGGATATTGTATTGACAAGTGTGACGGCCCGAGTGGTGGCCGCACAAGAGTGGTAATGTGGAGGTATCCTCTCTCACAGATGCATCTATATGAAGTATGTTTAATCATTTAAGGTTAATCTTTATTTAAATTGCCCTCTTTGTTGTTTGCATTCATTTTGGTTTCAGTTTATAATCACATGCCACAAACAATATTCATTAGTTCTTTATTGTTAGGGTTACATTTACAATTCATCTTATATACTTCGTTGCTGATTTGGAGAGCACACAAATTAGTTTTGTTGTATCGTTACTTACATTTGTTTCTATTTTGAGTTTAAGTTTACCGGTGATGTATGGTGATCTTCAGACGTAGGCCGCTGCAGCTGCATCCTGGCATGACGAAATTTAGAGTCCGAGCAGGATCAGAGAATTTAAGCATTAGTGGTTCTGCCCGGACCATTCACTCAGGTTGCCCAGGGAAGGAGGAAAAGTTGATTTCTTTATCAATTGATTAATTTAGTTGTACATTCATGATATATAATTAATTACAAACTTTGATTACACTTTGATTTTATTTATCTTGATTAAATGTATTTCTCTGTTTGATTTGATGTTGATTCATTTAACGTTATATGTTGAATATAAAGTTTGTTGCTTTCCCTCTTAATTTGTAATGGGCCCATCTTTCCCTTTATACGCTGTTGCTTTGTTCGTTTGTGAGGTCATTTTTTGTTCTGTTTTCTGTCTAAATAACTTGATTTATTCTTTTTGTTTGTTGTTCTATCTTTTTGTATGATTTAGGAGTTTATTTGTTTTTCGTGGGTTCAAATAAAGACCCGTTTTCTAGCAAACAGCTTGTGTTCCTTGTTCCTGACTTCTCGGTCCCTCACAACAAGGCAAAAAATACTGAGTTCGATTCAACCCCACCCCCACATACTGCTTTTTTAAAGCCAAAAGTAAAAAAACAGTATGATAAAAATATTTTTAAATAACCAAATATTAATCACATTAACCTTTCTGCAGGGCACTAATTAAAAGTAAGATTATAAATTGTGTACAACTGAGGGCATGTGCTTACATTTTCAGTTACGCTATGTACCGATTTACAGTTTTGTGCATTTAGAAAATTTGCTAGCACACATAACAGCAGTCGTGTATTTTAGATGCACGGTTTGGTATGTCAAAAAGGCTAAATGGCCCTGAAAAAATAAAAATACTCACAAGTTTAATATTGGAAATGAGTGGGAAGTGAATTTCATCTATAAATGTTTGGTATTGTGCTGAAACGAAATGACTGAAAGCTCATTTTTGAAGATATCAACCTCAAATTTGGAACACAACTTGTTTAAATAGTTATATGCAGTTATCATAAAAATAAACTTAAACTTCTGTAACATGTCATCTTAAAAATAATAAATACGGGACTAAACTTAAGTCTGTGTTTAGGATTTACATCAGTTTAAGTTGGAAATCTCATGTTCAGGTCTATGCTTAAAAAGTGGTTAAATGTATTGTAAATAAATATAATTTAGTACCATACGATTCTCTAAAAATACATAATATTAAACAACAACCAGTATCAATCTAAATACATACGGTACATTCCTTTCATTGAAATAAACTGAAATTTCTGGTTATTTTGGACAGCAAAATAGTGACATAAATAGCTTGCAGTGTGACACATACTATACTCCATCTAAAGCTACTTTTAAGCAGCATTTTGCTTTAATTGTTATCAATTGTTACACATGCAGAGACTGGCATATTTAGGTTTTTAAGCTACCTTAGTCAGTTCATTTTTGTAGGAAAGGAATCATTGTCTCTGAAGTAAAAATATATCTGGGCTACATACGTTTAGGAATGTTTTATAGAGTGACCGGTAGAGTGATCTGTGATTTAGGGTTGTAGGGTATGATGAGGTTCTTGACATTCATTTCTCTCAGTCAAGCATCCACAGCACACATGAAAGTTCTAATGGAGATTGGCTATAACAGCCCCCCATAAACAATCTGATATTTCCTATAACAGAACAGGTTTCACCCACACAGACAAAGAGCTATTCAACACTATCAAACACTTAAAATATCGCACTTTGATCAAGTTCACATGACGAGTATTTATTTTGGTGCATACCAGTAATGTTGCCTTTTTCAGCTGTAGTGACATTTGCTAGCGCTTTATGTCAGGGCATGTTTTGCCCTGTTCTAGTTACACAGAGCTGACTTTATGCTTTGTGTTAGACAACAGTTTCATAATCTAAAACCACTCTGTGACAGACTGTGAGATGTGACACTTAATGAACACTTGTTAGTGTTTAGCTTTCAGAATCTCTTGCTGAGGCTTGAAGCTCTAGCGTTTAATAAAAGGACCTGAAGCCCAATGGATATCTATAGTACTTCATGGAAAATCTCCTAGCTGTAGTCTGTGGGTATGCACAAAAATATGCATATATTTACCTCTCTACTAATTGAGTTAATGATTAGTTCATTTAGATTGTTACCAGTTTTTAACTGAAAGTTACATTTTACAGTCAAACATTGTAATACTGTGACAAAATATAAACAAAGTAAATTAGCTTTATTTGTTTGTATTCTGGGTCAATGAAAAAGTCCACAATAGAGTTGTTATATATTTTTTACATTTCAAAAATCAAAACACAATTTTTGAAAATGTTTTCAACAACTTGTTAAATTAAATCAATATCAAGTTTTGATTTGGCAACTTTTTGAAAGACCTTTTGAAAAATTAAGCAAAGAAGAAGTTCTGTTAAATTACCAATTTATAAAAAAAAAATGTAAATAAATTAATAAAAACATGCTCATATTAGAAGACATATGCTCATTTTAGAAGGCATATGTATAATTCAATGTATGAATTAACTGTATTTGAGTTTTTCTAATATATATATATATATATATATATATATATATATATATTAGTGGTGGGCATAGATTAATTTTTTTTTAATCTAGATTAATCTCACTGTAATCTTGGAATTAATCTAGATTAAAATGGCTCATTGAATTCTGCGAAGGCATTCAGAATATGTGTGCTACCCAAATAATGACTAAAGTAAGTCTTTGAGAACGGGTTTCTCAAGCCAGGTGGCACATTAGACCAGGGGCTCATCTCCTGTTTCAAAATGCATCACAAACTTTAATCTCTTCCGTCCCAAGCCCACGAAAAACTGGGGAAAATCCTGTCCCGTTCCACTCCCGGAAGAATGACTCCCATTCCCTCCCACTCCCGTTGTTGTTGTTTTGTTTTTTGCCGATAACTGTCAATTACAGTAAAAATATAGTACTGATCATTAGTTGAATAAAAACCCAAAATGTCGTTTTTTGTTATTATATTGAACTGAAAGCCATCTTATGCACAGTGTTGCACAGATTAAATTTCATGTAAATCATCCATGCTAACACACACGTCTTCTATTTTTATTTTTTAGACATTTCACTCTCTATAGATATATTTTTCAAAGACGGAGTTTCGAAGTTTCTCGCTCAAGTTCACATGAGACCTAAAGCGCATCCTGTTTGCTTAAAAGCGCAACGTTTCGTTGTTATTCTGAGTGCACACAAATAAACGCAGAGTCTTTACAGATTCGAAAGATGCAGATTTTAAGAGCAAGTGAGCGCACCGGAGCCTGTCCTGCAGCAAACACGCTTCCACACAAACACTTCAATAGCGCACATTTCTCTAGGTTAACATCATATTGAGCGGCCATGTAAAGTTGCTACTACATACATCTTTTAGATGAAAAGCCATATTTGAGGTTGATGAATGATAGGTGAGCGTTTGGATGTCCTGCCCGAGTGTATTACCACATAGACCAGCCGTTAACAATCTGTCCATCACGGACTGCGTCATTCACTTAACCAGCCACACCAAAGCAAACAGGAGGAGAGCATAAAGAGACAGGGCAACTAGAATTGAGTTCAGAATTAAAATATACAGTTTATAGTTTATTTATATAAAAGGTATATTTGTGTGTAAAGTTGGGTATCATTACTATTCCCGGTCCCGCCCACTCCCGATTAAATATTTTCCTGTCCCGTCCCAATCACGTGATTCGTAGCGATTTTGTTTCCCATAAAAATGCCAGCCTCTAGTTCAAGACTCTACAGTGCAATTCGGCTAGGTATACATCCGCTAAAATATCAGGGTGAAAGTCATCATAGCTTGCGTAGTATAGACCCAGCTCCCAACCCAACTTTGAGAATAGATTATGCGATATTTTTTTTATCGCCCGATAAGAGTCTCACATTAACGCTATATATATATATATATATATAATGCAGACAGAAAAACTAAATCTAAATTGTTTCCTAAATAGCTGGACCTTAAATAAGTGCAGAAGATGAAGATTATATGGGTTTGCAATGATATGAGAGTAATTAAATTATGAGAAAATTGATTGATGGATTGATTGATTGTGATTTAAACATGCTTAAAAACAGGACACAACTTAGTAATTTAATTCAGGTGTTTCAAACCGACCCATTGCCACAAGTATACAAAATCAAGCACCCAGCCATGCAGTCTGCATTAACAATTTCAGCTTATAAAACAGCCAAAAAAACTCCCCTCAGTCTCCTGAAGCATATCAAAGCTGTGTGAAATCTCAGTTACGCTCACATGCATCAGAAGTGCGCACTGGCATTTATCATTGCAGGATATATTTCGATTTCATAACTCTCATTTGAAACATAAGTACACTGACAGCATGATCAGGCTTCAAAATAACTCATACTTTTGGAAGCAAGTTCAGATCTCTCGTCTCAAATTCCAAAGCCTGTTATCATCAGTGCATCTGGATCAGATCTCTAATGAGTCAATGTACTGCCTGACGAGATGAGGAAAATGCGTATGGGACAGCGCAGCGGCTATCATTCCATATTAATTATATCCTGACTTGCTCTCAGAGTGAGCCGTACATGTCTGATCAGGCAGAAAGAAACATCCATGCCATACACATGCTTCAAGAGCCCCATAATGAAGAACCGAGAGAAGATAATAAATAGTGGAACATTTTAAAATTGAATAAATGAGATAAGAGCTGCTCTGAAGCACCAATCAAATTCAGGAAGATAGAGGAAGACTTTGTTTCCCCTTATTGAAAAGATCTTACAAAACACTATTATTGCATATTCAAAGCATTTTGCTCTTATTTCTTTTAACTGTATGGGCGTATTAATGAAAGTAAGGACAACATTTTTGTTTCCTACAATTAATTTCACTTGGCGGACATATTGTTATAGATATATAAAACGTAGCATTAGTTCTGGCAGGTCATGTTAGTCAAGCTCGCATCAGCTGTCTCTCAGCTGATCCACATCTACCTATTAGGATGCGACATCTATCACAGCACCCATATATAAGGTCATCCAGTATTATTATCAGCTTTTTTGCTATTTTACCCTCCTCCATCCCGAGCTACTCCTCTCATTCAGTCAATATTTGGCCTTCTGATTCCCTTTTAAATCAGACTCATTTCTAAAATGTTTACATTAAATTATTGAACATTAATTAAATGCAATGTATTTATGTTGATTATTTTCTGTTTACCCTAATGGGGTTATTGCTGCTTCCCCTACTCTCATTCAAGCTAGGCTGCATGGATGTGCAAGGAGATCTTGCCCAGAACAGACCCATACTGCCAATGCAAACGATATGCTGATTGTCAGTCATCTTTAATGATAGTGGTCCTGACATAATTCCAGTAATATAATATTGGGGTTCAATGTTTATTGCTATTCCTTTATCAAAAAGGCATTTCTCCCATTCATACACTACTTGGAATAAGTCTGGAATAATTACAAATGTAATTATTGATATATATATAAAAAATTCCGATGCTCACCAAGGCTGCATTTATTCAACCTGGTCTCATAAAAATACGTACCTCTGTGCACTTTTTGTGCGACACCGTTTTACGTACCTTACTGCATGTTTCGCTGCAGTTTCAAAGATAAATGTCCACTGAGTGATGATAAAACACAGGTTAAATATGTAAACCCTGGCATGTTTTTTTATGTAGATATAGGTACATATTGCTGTGTTTTTAATACGTTGCTACAGAAACGTATTGTGGCATTTCAGAATTAAAATATCCGGGGTCTGTCCCTAAGTTAATGCTCTATCGTGTTGGAAATATGCCCTACACCAAACCCAACCCTAAACCTAACCGGTATTGTTAACAAATGCAAAACTGATATAAAAACGTATTTGTTGATGCAACCGTGTAATCTCAACTTCCTTATATGCAGATCTGAACTGCTTTGTCAAACCGTGATTATTCGAACCAGAGCGCCTCCTTAGTGAACTACCAAACAAACGTATATGAAAACCCATATATATATACAAGGCTGGATATGTGCGATGCCAACGTTCAAAAGCATCAGTTTTCAAATCTCCCAGCTTTTTAATATTGTTTTGAAGTAGTAACATGATATTATTCAAGTAATGGTGCAAAGATTACCCTTTATTAATCAAAACTGGGTACAGTTGTGTGAAAAGGTGTAAAAGATGTCAGAGTTTTACTGCCTCTGGTGTTTGTTTCTTTTGGAAACTGCAGAAATATGTAGTTATTTGAATGTGTTTCGTGTCTCGCTAAAAAGTGCAACAGTAACGTAAATGCCATGAGACCAGGTAGTATTTATTGGATTTAAATTACACCAAGTGCAGAATATAGTGAAATATTATTATAATTTAAAATAACTGTTTTCTTTATAAATATATTTTCAATTTATATATATATATACATTCACTGCCACATGATTATTCAGAAATCATTTTAATATGCTGATTTGATGCTGCATTGCCAATTATTTTTGTAATATAATTTTTTCAATTATTAACACATAAATAGTGTGGTACACACCTCCCATTTTGTAAATATTTTATTATATATTTTCATGTGACAAAACTGAATAAATAACACTTTGCTACAATGCAAATAGTGAGTGTATAGTTTGTATAACAGTGTAAATTTGCTGTCCCCTTAAAATAACTCAACACACAGCCATTAATGTCTAAACCACTGGCCACAAAAGCGAGTAAACCCCTAAGTGAAAATGTACAAATTGTGCCCAAAGTTTCAATATTTTGTCTGGTCACATTACTTTCCAGCACTGCCTTAACCCTCTTGGGCATGGAGTTCACCAGAGCTTCACATGTTGCCACTGGAGTCCTCTTCCACTCGTCTATGGTGACATCACAGAGCTGATGGATGTTAAAGACCTTGCGCTCCTCCAACTTCCGTTTGAGTATGTCCCACAGATGCTCAATAGGGTTTAGGTCTGGAGACATGCTTGGCCAATCCATCAACTTTACCTTCAGCTTCAAGGCAGTGGTCGTTATCAGGTTGAAATACTGCCCTGCGGCCAAGTCTCTGAAGGGAGGGGATCATGCTCTGCTTCAGTATGTCACAGTACATGTTGGTATTCATGGTTCAATGAACTGTAGCTCCCCAGTGCCGGCAGAACTCATGCAGCCCCAGACCATGACACTCCCACCACCATGCTTGACTGTAGGCAAGACTCACTTGTCTTTGTACTCCTCAGCTGGTTGCCGCCACACACGCTTGACACCTTGACACCAAATACGTTTATCTTGGTCTCATCAGACCATGTCCTTATTCTGCTTGTCTTCAGCAAACTGTTTGCAGGCTTTCTTTTGCATCATCATCATGGGACGACAGCTATGCAGACCAATTTGATGCAGTGTGTGGCGTACGGTCTGAGAACTGACAGGCTGACACCCCACCCCTTCAACCTCTGCAGCAATGCTGGCAGCACTCATGTGTCTATTTCCTAAACACAACCGCTGGATATGACGCTGAGCATGTGCACTCAACTTCTTTGGTTGACCATGGCGAGGCCTGTTTTGAGTGGAACCTGTCCGGTTAAACTGCTGTATGGTCTTGGCCACCGTGCATTATAGCCTATGTAATGCAATTTTATATGAAGCTATTATTTCAGCTCCGGGAATTATTGTTAAAGATTCAATATTGCTTGATTAAAGTAATATTAATATTTAACTTACAATTTATACCTTATTAAGTGGTCGTCCAGCGATCACTAAACAGTATATTCTTATTAGTCTCTCAAATTCGAGCTTATGTAACGTCATCTTTGTGGCAAGAAGGATAAAATACTTAAAATCACATTCCAGAGACAATTCTTTATAAAACGAAACAAGGTTTATTTACAATACTAATATTCTAACATACGTAACAACACACAAACATACACACATGCATACGGGAGTTTTGAGGTTAAATGTTGAAAGAATAGCACTCTTTCCTATTTCATAACTTAAAACTAACCAGAAAAGATCACAACAAATGCCTAGGCTTTGTTACTGCATTCAGATCAAATTTACCAGTTCAGTCAGGATAAAACTTAGTTTGTTATACTTGCTTTCTGGTTAAGCAGGCTGGACCTTTGTCTTGTTTCGCACGTGGGTTTCCACGTGTTGCTCTGGGAAACTCTGCTGGCTCACGTCGCTGTTGCGTGATGTCACCGGGGAGCCGTGTTGGAATCACGGAGTAATTTGATGCTGGGTCTGCGTTGCGATGAAAGCGTCGTTACGCTGCTGGTCCTGCGATGTTACGGCTTTGGCACGGTCTTGGACTTCTTCAGATGGTTGGTTTCAAGGCGAGAGTCCAGCGGACCGGCTTCCAGGTCAACCTTGCGCGCGTTGGAGGGAGAAGCAAGAGAGTCCAGGAGCACAAGAGAGAGAGAGCGAGAACGCGGACGCGCCTCGTCTTTTGAACTGTCCGGTTTTGGACCCGCCCACAGGCGGCTGGTCGAATCAGTGTCCGTATGGGGCGGAGCCCCGCCCATGTCCATGGTTTCTGATGATTTTGGCTTGCGTTATCTGATATTTCATTAATTCCATGAAAGATATACACAGGCCTTTATATCTATTGTAACATACGTTATGATGCCAAAGTTTAACGGTTATCAACACCACTTATGACTTATGATGCCAGCTTCTTTTAGAGACTAAACATCGCATTTGGCACAACCTACACATTACAGTTTAAGGCATGATTAAAAGTCACCCACATTTCTTAAGTAATTCATATTCAGACAAGCATATGAGAGAAAGAGTACAACATTAATATCCATATGTTTCTTGTGTAGATGGTTTTAAAAGTCATGAAATGAACGAATGTCTTTTAGAAACGTTCCTGTCAATTTCCTTTGTTCTGTGACAGAAAGAAATCGCGCGCTTTTGCGCTGATGAGGAGGAGGGGCTTTAGAGAGACGCTGATTCTTTTGGTGACCTGTAGAGACAGTTGAATTCCTGACGACATATGTTACATATCCCCCTTTGGCTTGGTGATGTTCCCGATGGAACATTGTCAGGCCCTGGAACAAGAGGCAGGGAGAACAGGCACATACAAGACACAAACATAATTTCTATCACTGACTGAATCCTGGTGCAGGGTAATTTGGGAAGGAACAGGTTAGAAACTTGAGAAGACATAGGTATGCATTGTTTAGCATTATTGACAATTGGGTCATTTTGACTGGTTTAATTGTCAGGGGTTCGACGTATAGGCATGATCTCAATCAGGTTGGTGAATTCTCGGGTTCGGGTTCTTGGTCAGGTTTACCACATCGGAAAAAGGCGGGGCCTGTTTGTTGAGAGACTCTTGAACGTTCACTCGCTTGCATAGGAGGAAGGCCAGTGTCAAAGTCACAACATCTCCTACGATAGTAGAGATACAAAGCGCTGTGTCAGCGGCAGACAAAGACAGAATAATTGGCACGCGGTGGGCGGGCGGCGATAGCTTCTAAAGCTGTCAACCGTGTCAAATCAATAAGAGATTTCGATTTCAGCCTGATATTCATCGTCGGTGAGGTGATACAATGCTAACTTCGTCAATATGGAGGATCGCGCCGGGACAGTGATCCATAAAGTTTGGTTGGGCAAATTAATGCTGGCGTGGCGGTGTCGTGTTAATCGCATGTGAGGGTAGCTGTTTGTGCTGGGTGTTGACCAGCCGCCATCGGTTTCTGATGATTTCGGCTTGCGTTACCTCAACTTGAGCGTGGTGTTGCTTGCGGGGCAGCTAGTGTCGGGTTTAATGGATTCTAAACCAAGGTTCAAGGTTCTTTATTATTTGTCACATACACAATCATACAGGGTATAATAGGTAGTGAAATGTTAGTCAGGACAGGTCCACTCAATGGAAAGTGCAAGAAAGAAAAATAAAACATGATAATAAAATAAAAATAACATAAAAGCAATAAAAACTATGAAACAAAAACACGAGAGAGTATATATATATACAAATATACAAATATGGTGAGAATGAAGTAAGAAACAAATAATGAAATAAAATAAGGGGTAAGATGTGCAATGAGATAAAGTGTGCAGTGCATGAGAATGTGCAAATGGGTTGTACCGGGGATGTACACATAGCAGCAGTGTGGATGATGGGGAATAATGGTTGTGATTACAGTTTATTAAGTTGAGTCCTGTGGATGTTATGCTGCTATGAGACTGAGTTTAGGAGCCTGATGGCCTGGGGGAAGAAACTCCTCCGCAGTCTTTCAGTTTTAGCCAACATGCTCCTGTAGCGCCTGCCAGATGGCAGTAAAATGAAAAGATGGTTACCGGGGTGATTCGAGTCCTTGATGATTTTTGCAGTTCTGCTTTTGCAACGTTTGAGGTAGATGTCCTGCAGAGGGAGAGTAGACCTGAGATGCGCTCAGCTAAGCGCCACGACTCTGCAGAGCTTTTGAGTCCTGGTTTGTGGCATTATTATACCACACTGAGATGTGAGTCAGTACAACCGCAGATGCCCCTTGGTATTGCCGTTTACTCGGGTAGAGGAGTGAATGTCCTAAGTGGCGTGCCCATCTTTAAGTTTGGGGCCGATACAAATGCCATCGTTGTTATCGTGATATGCAGCGACTTTAGGAGTGTGGATTTTGACATAGGTTTTCCTTGCTGCAATCCCACATTTTGTGATGTCACTGCCTTTTCGTCCGACAGCTAGTCAGGCTGAATTTGGTTTCTCTTTCTTTTCCCACCTCCGGTCCTCCTCTTTTCGTTGGAAGAACTCTTTCATCATCATTTCCAGCTTGAGGAGGTTCCTGACATCCTTGTCTCGTCTCCAGGGCAGCCACTAAGCCTTGATCGGACTCAGGGTCGGCGAACTCTTTAATGAGGGCTTTTCGAAGTCGTTGATAGTCAGTCTTTGTGTTAACAGGCTGCCGGTCAAGGAAGCTGCGTACTTCAGGACTGGATGTTGTTCGGAGTAAGTAGAGTTTATCTTTGTCCGTAACGTTAGGTCGCATTTCCATATGGAAGTCAATATCTTGCAGATAAGCTTGGACATTTTGGCTGTTTGGCACGCTGGGGTTGAATTTTACAACGTTTCGGGCGAGCTTGTCAAGATCTTTTAGGTCCAAGCCATGCGACGATCTGCGGCTGGCTGCAGCAGATTCTTCTGGTTCTGTCGTGATATAAAGTTCTTCAGACGGCGCTGGTGAATGTTTTAATACCACCCCCTCTGTCTTATGTTCACGTGTCAGTCCAGGAACAGGTGTCTTGGTCCTGCTTGGCAGGGGTGCGGTTGGTGCACGTCCTGTCCTTGACGGCTCATGGCGTAGTTCATAAGCGTGCTTGAGTTCCTCTTGAAAACTTTCAGACTCCTCTGTGACGTAGTCGAGCTGTCGTTAGGCGGCTGATCTCGTTTCTTGACTCAGCCAAATGAGCTTCGAGGGCTTTGATTCTGCTGTTTTTATCCCTGAAGTCAGTCTTTGCCTTCTCTAGTAGCTTCTCTGCATACTGTAGCTTGTCAGCACGATCAGCGAAGTCCTCTTTGATCTGCTGCATTTCGTGGCTGGTCGCTGCTAGAGTCTATTTTAGCCTGTTGATCTCCTCCTCGGCGCCCTGTTCCACCTCATCGGTCCCTTCCTTTCATTCCTGAGCTTCACGTTCCAGCTGCTCTATGCGTCGTTGTGCGCTTGTCAGCTCCTGCTGGTGTTGTGCGGTGTGTTTGTCACTCAGTTTGAGGGTGGCGATGAGTGTGTGGCTTAAGGAGCCAGTGATCTTGGATAATTCTTTGTGACTGTAGTTTTGACTTGGGTCTTGTCTCATAATGCTTGTGATGTTGACATCTAGTTGGTCCTGTGTCTGATGTCGGAGTGCTTCAGCAGCTTTAGGGAGGATGCTGTCTGTTGTAACACTTAGCCACATTTCCAGTCCTTCCCAGTGACCGACATGTTCTGTTTTGTGAGACATGTTCTGGCGGGTGAGGGAGATCTTGGACCGAACTGACACAGACCTTGAATGGGAAACAAAGCAAAACAAAACACAAACAAAACAAACAGGGGTGTAAATGTGCACAGTGTGGTGTATGCTAGTGTTGAGTGTGATTCTCTGCGTCTGTGGTCCTCTGTGGTGGGTGCTTCTAATTCGTAGTCTCTGCAGAGAAATTATTGGGCACACGTAAGGGCAGCACAGCTGGGAAACAGAGAAAGAAAAGCACACTAACAGAATGAGTACACAAGGATAATAATTGTGTGCTTCACCTTTTCTTGTACGAGAAAGTCTCCTTTTCCCTTTTGGAAGGAGATCAATCTAATATGAAGGTGAAGGACAATAACACTAATCAAATATCTCTTTTCTAATAGCAGATTTCCTTCTTGTCGCTTTTTTTAAGTCTGGTTTAGAAGGACGCTTCTAGTCAGAAAATTATAAGCGGGCTCTGTCTTTTGTAACAGGACTATGATTGCTATTCCAATTTTTATCCTGGATGGGGGAAAACAATAGCAATGACAGTACTGGTCCCTTGATGGCAATTTTACACATAACGCTGGTTAGCGTGTCTCTCGTGTTTAAAAATTTTGCCGATGTCTATCTTCTCATTGCACCTGCTTTAACTTGGGGGATAGGATTTCACAATGGGGGTTAAATGTCTCAAGTTTCATAAACATCTGTTCAATTGTGGCATTTCTCTCTATTCATGATCTTCCCACTGGCAAAGTCTTAAACAAGCAAGTCAAATTATAAGTTAGTAACAGGGAGGAAAGATAAGAGAAGTGAAGATTTATTCCCAAGGTTTAAAACTAATAATACGTTGGCAGCATGGTGGTGCTGTTGAGTCGATATGCTTAGGTTGGTTTTGCTGATTACAGGGTAAACACACTGACCTAAGTTGGGGAAACCTTAATTTCCCTTTTTGGGGTTTTCTAATTAGAAGGTTAATGTCTTTATACCCAAAGCTTGGTGAGAAGTGACATTGATTGCATGGTGTCACTGTCACTTCACCAACACAACACTAGGGGGAGCACTATCTACTCTCAGGCCTAAGTAAAGAGGACTTTATTAAATTTTAATTTAATAAAATTATTTAATAAAAATAATAATAATGAGTTAATCAGATCACCTAAGGAGATGAAGTATGGCCTACAGGTAGAGCCAGACTTGTGTTAAGTCTGAAATTAGAATAAAACATTTTATGATGTTATAATTAAAATTGATAGGATCGCTTAGGATTAGAATTACAAGAACAATCTACAATTGAGTTGAAAACCCAATAGTGTTGCAATATGTAAACAGGAAGTATAATTAATTATTCAATGTAATTAGAATTTTCAAATTCATAATTAATTATGAAATTAAATTACAGCTTCTAAATCACTAGTTTCGGATTCCTATAATAGTAATTATATAATTTCCAACTTATTCATTCCTCATTGTGTCATTAACATCAAACCAAATTAATCTGTATCCTAATTACTTGTAAACGAAATTAAACATTTCTGGCCCTCTTGATAATAATTAAGGTTTTGCTGTAGTTGTCAAATTATAAGAGCGTTTATGATTAATCAATGGATATTGTTGTTACTTGGAGGCAGGAATTGAAATTATTTTATGAAATGAAATTAATTTCAAATTTGTAATCAATTATGACATTCAATTAACAATTAAAATTCTAACAATAGCAACTTATCCACTGATGTGTTTTAAAATCAGAAAAGCCGTTATAATTGAATGAGTCACCATATTATCAAGGTAATGAGGTAATACTGAATTATCTTCTAATAAAACTACCAACTATTAAACCGATAGGGTAAAAGACTTTAATCAAATGTTTATTAAACCAACCTGTGAGATTGTCAGACAGATGAATGGGTATAACATTAACACAGCCAGCTTATTAACATATGTTAGTCTTTTAAATGGGAAGATAGATAGAGAGAGAGAGAACGGAAATGTGAGTAGCATTTTTACACCCACCCACTGCATTCACTCATATTGGTGACCTGTAGAGACAGTTGATATTGGTGACCTGTAGAGACAGTAGAGACATATTGGTGACCTGTAGAGACAGTTGAATTCCTGCCGACATATGTTACACCTACGACATCTTTTTGTAGAGAAACTAGGGATGTCAATTTTCAATCATTTCCATAATCGATCGTCGTTTAAATTAACGATCAATTAATCGATTAATCTTTAACCTTAACTACTGCAAAATGCGTCTATTACAGTGACATATAGTCACCGGCATGACAGGATGCGCAAATGCCACTCAAAACGCCAGCTTCCTCACCCAAATGAAAAGGGGTTTTAGTCTAAATAAAAGGCTAGTGGCAGGATGGTAAAATGAATGGATGTGATTACAATCATTTCATAAAAGGAAGAGAGCGTGCCGTAGTTATGCACAGGATCATTATACTTTGTGTGCGGTTTCATATCCTGCCACGGAGACTGCTGAATGCTTTTTAAATGATTTCATGGTGCTCGTTTTCTCTCTACAAACAATGAGGCTTAGTTACTTCAAAAACAGCAATATTACCCCCTCATTGCAGATAAATGTAACGTTGCAAGTCAGTAGCCTATCGAATAAATTTTACTAATAAAAGTTTCCGTGCTGTTTGTGCGCTGTGCAATCTCTGATATCTGTGTAATAATGTGTGTGTGGGTGCGTCTATGAAAGCAGCGTAGCTTCTGCATATAGTTTTGGTTTAGCTACAAACCCGAACCAGACCCGAGCCCGAAGCTATCCATTAAACATTAACCCGAACCCGCCCCGAAACCCGCAAATACTTGGGTCGGGTAGTAGACCTCTATTCCAGAACCACCGGCGTTGCTACAGCAAAACGCACTGTTACCCATTTTAAACATTTGAATGTGAGCATTATGACACAAGTGAGGTACAAAGCTTTGTTAATAAGATAAATAATTGGTTAGCAGGCAAATATTACATCACGGCCATACTTTTTGATTCATGCATTATACATTGTTTTATTATACCCCAAACTGTCAAGTGGTATTTTATCAGTTTCCAAAAAAATAAGCTGCACAAACTAACTGTCAAAAATAATAGTAGTAAGAAATGTTTCTTGAGCACAAATCAGCATATTCAAATGATTTTTGAAAGATCTTGTGACACTGAAGACTGGAGTAATGATGCTGAAAATGATATATATTAAACAAAATAATAAAAATAATATATATATATATATATATATATATATATATATATATATATAGAGAGAGAGATAGATAGATATATATATATATAGATATAGATATAGAAGTCAACATTTGAAGTGGATGAAAAAAGTTAATCAAAGTTGGCCTAAAACCAAATGTGAGCATCTCTGTGATATCCTGGCTAAAGTCTCAAAATCTAATTATGAGATAACAAGCATCAAAATTTGATGTCTACCATTTTTCTATAATATCAATATTTGACATGACCTTCCTCGGTCAATATGAAAGATATAAGGTTACATTTTCACAAATTGTTCTTAACCATAAGAAGGATGATTTTTGGTAGACAACAGCAAATCACAAAAAAACGACTTTAGCTGGGTTTTCAAAGAGAAAACCCATCTCTCTCTCTCTCTCTCTCTCTCTCTCTCTCTATATATATATATATATATATATATATATATATATATGTGTGTGTGTATAACATTCATTTAAAATAGCAAAAACATTTCACAATATTATTGTTGTTACTGTACTTTTTCATCAAATAAATGCAACCTTGCTTTTGAAACTTCTTTCAAATGTTCTTAATTATTCCAAACTTTTGACCACTAGTAGTATTTATGTAAGTGCGTGCCATAATGTCTCTGATTCTAGAGAAGCAGCCGAGCTTCCAAAATAATTGTGTATTTAACTCCACTAATAGATTTCAAGTTCCCAAAAAAAGTTAAAAAAAAGGACTAACTATTTTAGGAAAGACAAACCAGGCTAGAAAGGGGACAGTTGAACTCAGTGTATGCAGAAGCAGTTGCCACCATACATATTGCTGTCATCACACAAATTCTGTGTCCCAGGGGTGGATGGTAGCAGAATTAATTGAAACTAAATGGATTCTGTGGGCACAGTGTGAGTTGCCAGCAGGCAGAGGCACAGATGGCCAATGGAGGTGAAAATGGGCATCATATGGTTACAGCACGAGACCAACAACAATCTATAAAACTGCCACAAAATGTCTGTAGGGGTAAAATAAATACCAAATAAAAAAAAAGTGGAAGAAGAAATGTGTTTGATTTTGAAACTGTATTTGATAGAAAGCTTTTTAGAAAAACTACAGCTAAATATATTTATATCTACATAAAAAATAATTAAAATTAAAGCAAAATATATTAATTATAATTTGGGAATTTTCACAATTAAAACATAGCTTGAAGCAAATTAGTATCAGTACAAATTAATGAATGAACATGTGGAGAATAATAACAAAACTATCATGTGATATTAAAGTAACATTCCAAATGATCAAGCCAACACAACTGGGACTCCTATGACATTTTAATAGCTTGCTCTTATTATCTTGTGAAAGATTTTCAGCAGGTGGTAACAGGTTAGTAGAATCTGAAAGCAAGTCTCAGGTATTGTTGAAATAAGTACAAGCTAGCAAAGGAATGAGTAAATAAAGAGAAACATAATATATATATATACATGTAATACAAGTTGACGTTTGCATTACATAATCAGCTCCATATGGCTTATTTGACATAGTAAATTTGCTCAGTAGTTCACCTGGTGCAGCACTAAACCTGTATGAAACATCATAAAAGAGTTAAAAAACACATATAGAAGCATGTTAAAATGTCATTGTTGCTTCAGCAAATAGTTTTATTTTCCCTCGTATTTACCTTTGTTACTGTTACGGTTTGTGTCTTTGGTATTTGCTGTATTGTGTCATGTGTTTTGTTATCTCCTCCCTCGTTATTTTCTGGTCTTTGATAGGTTGTCCAATGATGTGGTGCAGGTTCGTCATTGGTGGTTCGGACGAGGCGGGACCTTTATAAGGACGCTGCTGGCATTCAATGTGGAGCTCATTGTTGGTTCGGTTGCGTCTGGGTTGAGAGCTCCTGGAGCCCTCCTCCGGCCGATGATCAAACTTAAGTAAATTGTGAAGACTGTAGGTCACTACCATCTGTTCTAAAACATTGTGGAGCCTAGGGGGAGCCTAGCCTTGTTTATTTTGACTGACATGTTTGGGCTTTGTTTTTCGTTAGGTAGTTAGGGACGAAAAGTGTACTTTTCTTTACATCAATTAGGTTATTTAATACTTCTCTTTTCTTTCTAGACTGGTTTTGTTTGGACCCGAAGAGATGCTCTCTGTTTTTTCTTGATGTTTATCTTTAAATAAACCTAATCACCTTAAATGACTAATACTGTGCAGTTGTTTGAGTATCGACCGGAGTGGTTTGAACATTTGGAATTCCATTACCACAACCCAGTTTGGTTATGCCCTGTTTAGAGTTTTTATTATTTCCGAGCCTGGGGCGTAACAGTTACTAATGCTTTAGGTGAGGGTTTAATGTACTATAGGTGATGCATTCTTTCCAAAAGCAATTGAGAATTTTATTTACGAACTGCCACGAAACGCACAACAAACCACATAAATGCTTGATTCAGAGATTCATCTGCTTAAGATACACACTTTTAGTGCCACACTCTTAGAAAAAAAGGTGCAAAACAAGGTACTAATTACTATAATTTACTATTTAGACACTATCGTCTACTTTTAAAGAACTGATATATACATTCAAGGTACTAATATGCACCCTTATTTCCTAGGGGGAAATAAGCTACAAAGCTATACCTTTTGAAAAGGCTTTTTATCTTCTTCTTCTGAGAGTATACTCTAACATAATTTTGCAGAAATGTCGCCACTGCACGTTTCAAATGAGTCCTTAAACTGGAAACAAATAACAATGCTGGATTTGTGTTATAAGTTATGTGTTTCCCAAAATCAGTATATATGATAAGTCCACAAATTGACTGATCAAGTTATAATTTTCAATGGTAACCACTTTATTTTAAAGACCAATTCTCACTATTCAATAGTTGTTTCTTAGCATGTCTATTACTAGAATAATTGTTGTGTATTAGTACTTATGAAGCATATATTAACACCTTATTTAACACCTTTTTTAATGACCAAATTTGACGTTACAATACATTTACCCATTTTGCAGACACTTTTACCCAAAGTGACTTACAAATGAGGAAAATGGAAGCAATCAAAATCAGCAAAAGATAAATAATACACAAGTGCTATAACAAGTCTCCATTAGCTTGATGTAGTACACATAGCAACGTTTTTTTATTATATAATACATAAAAAGATAAGAGATAGAATAGAAAAATAAAAGAGCAAACTATTGTCAGAGGCCTTTTTTGCTTTTGTTAATTGTATAATAAATAAAAAGAAATGGAATAGATATAATAGACAAATAATAGATAAGCTAGTGTTTGTCAGAAGATAGTCAAGGGACACAGAGGTAAGTAAAATCAACAGCTGGTTTATTGAACTATGGCAGGAAAATGGAGCAATGCTGCAGTTTCAGGTGAGTGAATCAGGAATGGAGAAGTTTCTAGAGAGTCTTATCTGGGAGTAATCAATCCTCTACAGGGGGACCAGCGGGAGCAATGGAGCTTGGAGACGGTGGAGCACAGGAGTGGTGGAGATCAAGGATCGGAGCACAGGAGTGGTGGAGATCTAGGATCGGAACACAGGAACGACGAGACTGTAGACAAAAGGCAAGAGGGTCAGGTGAGTCAACATGGAATGTTTGCGACCAGGCAGTAACTGTTCGGGAGAAGTGCTTTGATATAGTGCTCTTGATGACTGGTGACAGGTGGCGGTGATCAGTAATCAGATGAGCTGGATCTGGTGTGTGTAGTGGGTAGTGACTGAGGTGTCTGTGACTCCCTGACAGTAGCCCGTCCTCCAGGCTCATGACGCCCCACGATGGCGACGGGGCCGGCCACGGCCTCTGGGTACTGGGTACGGGTCTTAGGTTTTCAACAACTGAAAGCAAGGAAGTCTTGGATGAATGTTCACTTCTGTAATCAGACTGGTTGCTCACGATGAGGTTGTTCTGTTTGACAAAGGCAGGGACTTGGTTAAAGATATTATATCCCTTAAACCTTCCTATCACCTATCATTATTAATAAACAGCAAATTAGGAGTTTATTGAGGGAAAACTCTTAATTAATAGTGAATATGCATTCTCAATTTTTAAGTGTTACCTTCCAACTCACTGACTGATAAGATTGCAGCTGTTAACAGGCCACTGGAAGTAAAGATACTTGGTGAATAACATCTTAAATATCAGATTCATATCCTTACTTCACTTTTGTCTATGTGTGCATTTTACGTGCATTAATTAAATATTATGCCACAAAAACATATGTAGGATTTTTTTTCCCCTTTAGTTTTATAGCAACAGGAAACCTTCACTGGCTCATTCAGTCAAGTTTCTTTTTCAGATGACCTTTAGAGCAGCAACTGTACAACTGTATTAAAGTTTTGGCTAATCAAACATCCACCACTGAATAATTCTGGTCCAATTTACTGCAGAAAGTCCCAGACGATGTGATGACACCAGCTGGAGTGAAGCACTTCAGATGTATTTCTACAGCCTCTGAAAAGTGACTGGAGAACTAGACAGCAGCAAGCTCATCTTAGTGGATTCAAATGGACTGTAATCAAGACAAATGTTGCTTACATGGTCAATTACTTCTCGGGCTTCCTGCAAGGAAGAGTCCGTAGGAGAAAATCGATCAGTTATTTATTATGTTCTTTCAGAGATTTAAAAGCTTCATGAATGCCTTTCTGAAAATGACTTCCCGCCTGATGACTCAAGAGTTTACCAAATGGAAAGCTTCAATCAGCGCACAGCTAATGACAAAAATTAAGTTGTTAAAATGAGCTTTGGCTTCAGCGGTACGAATGCCTGCATTTAATATATATGACAAAGGGAAGATGCGGTCCTGTTTTTAAGAGGAATTTAGATTTCACCAGTCATAGTAAATCACCCTGAATTAATTCCAGTTAGATTACTGAATCAAAGCAAGCCAAGGTTCTGCTGTATGACCGGACGCTCATGGGTCACAGGCAAGAGATGAGGAAATTTTTAGTAATGCAATGAATTAAGATGAGCAAACAACTTTTACTATGCTGAACACAGACAGCAGTTATAAAACAAATTAGCAATTTCAAGTAATTCACCACAGATATTATTGGAGCTAAATCTTCAAACTTTGTCATCAAAACTTTCAAACAAGACTTTGTCAACATTTAAAATTTGTCTTGATAAGCTGCACTTTACCCGTTACTAAATTACTAATGAATTTCTTTGATTTTAAATAAAAAAATGCTTCCCTACATGGCAATTTGGAACAGCAACACGCTGATTTCACGCAGCCGCCATTTTGAAATCGAAAGCGAGGTTCGTGGAAGAAACCGGAAGTATTGCCTTTAATCACAGGAGCAGCGATGTCATATTGTTGTGTTCCAGGCTGTACATCCTATCCACGAAAAGAGTGTGATAAAGAGTTGTCATTTCATCGCTTTCTCCGATTATTATTATTATATATATAGATATATATATAATTTTTTTTTTTTTTGTTTTAACAAAACAGCTTGTGGGATTCGGACATTCTTCATCGCCCATTTTTCTCGACATCTGCAAAAATATTTTTCCTTCTATGTCAGTATTTTTGCTTTCCCATCACAATCACCTTAGAGTCTCCATATAATATTCTTTACTTCACTTACGACATATTTATAAGTTGCAGAATATTGTGTTTATAATGCCACAGGCACTTTGTAGATTTTTGTGATATGTCACAATCTCCAGCCTGTGAAACAAGGCATGACTTTCCTTGAGATAAGCTCATCAAAGTTTCATTTTAGATGTCACTATTTTTCTGTCTGATTGTTCGACAAAGATGAGGTGTTAAGCTGATCGGGATGTTTTATTAATGTTTAATTAATGGGCCTCACTCACTAATATTTTTGCACAGGAGTGCACAAATGTTCCATACAATATCACGGACTGCAAATTGTCAGGTAATTTTTTGTTTATTTATTTATTTTTACACATAAATAATGTACTATTGTAGAGTTATTTTACTGAGCCAAGGTGATGGTAAATACAAATAGATAGGAGGTAAAAAATAATTTCAATGTTTTTGCATTGCTCTAAGAAACTTTGTGTTCGCTCGCAAAATAATATAAGGCTTTTCAGTTCTAATGAATGCATATATTATCAAGTAACAACAATACTTTTCGAGAGAATGCAAATGTTTTGCTAGCGAAAGCAAAATTTCTCAGTGAACACAATACATTTTACCCGTATACTGAATACTTTGCATTCTCTCACAAAACAATTGTACTCTCTCAAAAAAGTTATGCATTCCTCTGATAAACTTTCTAGGTGGAACATAATACTTCTGTGAGAGAATGCAAAATTTCTCAAGTGGAATGCAATCATTTTCCAAGAGAGTGCAAAATGTTTTGTAAGAGAACACAAAGTATTCAATTTTCTTGAGAAACCATGCATTTCTATCGCAAAACATTTTAGATCTCCTGCAAAAGAGTCTTGGTGGAACACTCAAAAATATTTTTCCTTCTATGTCATATTTTTGCTTTCCCCATCACAATCACCTTAGAGTCTCCATATTATTTACTTCATTACGACATTTATAAGTTGCAGAATATTGTGTTTATAATGCCACAGGCACTTTGTGATTTTTGTGATATGTCACAATCTCCAGCCTGTGAAGACAAGGCATGACTTTCCCTTGAGATAAGCTCATCAAAGTTTCATTTTAGATGTCACTATTTTTCTGTCTGATTGTTCTAGAGACAGCGAACCCTATTAACTTCTCTCATTTTTCATGAAAGCTAGTTGTATCACCTAAATCCTCCATCAATAAGTAATTTAAATAAATTATCCCGTTCTGCCATTATGTGCTCCTGACACGGGCCAAAAAATTAAACATGTCAAACGACTGACTAGAGTCTCTCTGGGTGTGCAGATGATCTGCTCATCTGGAAACAACCCATATCCACTTCAAAGTGCAATTAGAGATTATTAGCCAGCTGGTTTGGAGGAAAGGTGGGATGTGAAAGAGGCTGACCGGCACAGCAGTTCAATCGGTTTTGTTCATATTTAATCACATTCTGGGAAGAGATTCATAATTCATATCTTAAATAAATCAAAGCAAACAATGCAGCGCCGGTCTTCAGGGGCTCCCATGGAAGCAAAACCCAACATATTCCTGTTTGCTGTATCAAATAATCCGTTGATATGTTTATATAAATATATAACATCCCAATAAAGGCAGCTAAATGGGTGGCAGGGAGACGTCCCTAATATGTCACTGCCCCCCCATGCCAGGTGTGACGAATGACTGGTCAGAGGCGAGAGTAGATCCACTTGCAGCTTTATTATTACAAAGAGGAGGTCAAACAGGCAAATATCAAGCAGTGGGATTGAGGGCAACGTAGACAAGGCAGAGTCGTAATCAGAGGCAGAGCAATGGGTCAGGGCAGGCGGCAGACAGAGAGGATTACCAGTAAGCAGGCGGGGTCAGAGAGGCAGGCAGCAAACGATCAGGAGAGGGAGTCAACAGTCCAGGTAAAACACGGGAAGACAAACTAGGGAAAATGCTCGGAAATGTTAGCCAGGGGAAAACAAGACTTCGCAGTGAGTGCATGTGAGAGTGCTGCTTAAATGTGTGTGAGTGAATGGGGTGCAGGTGAGGTGAGACAATCAAGACTAATGAGTGAATGGTGACAGCTGTGTGATTGGTGTAATGGTGGACGGGAATGTGAGAGTGCAATGCATGATGGGAAATGTAGTCCATGGGTCATGTGCAGTTTGAGTGAGTGGTAACCAGATTCATGACACCAGGAGATGTACTGGTATAGGGGTGAAACATCGGTGAACGGCGGCAACCAGCTGACCTGGAGGAGGTTCGTCAGTCTGCAAAGCCATGCAGATAGAACAGCATTCCTGTGTTATATATATATATATATATATATATATATATATATATATATATATACTGTATATATATGTAGCACAGGAATGCTGTTCTATCTGCACGGCTTTTCAGACTGACAAACCTCCTCTGGTATATATATATTCAGCAAAATGTTTAATTTGACAAGTAACATCTATCTTTTTTATTATTATTGCTGCACAGCTGTGTTGTTAGACAGAGTTTAATACTGCCTGAAGCAGCAGATGAGGAAAACAAATCAGTTTTTATTCATAATTCATATAACATATTTTATGAAAAGCATGACAAACCAAACATGTGTTAGTACGTAAGTCTGCTATCATATTATTTTTAAATGACATTAGACAAGACGGTGAAGTATAAATTACTCTCTCACTTGAGACTAAACGTCTAGTTGCCACCAAACGTCTATAGACAATTCAACAAGTCAATCAAAGAGTTGAGGCTTTGAAGTTTCACATCAAATAAAAAAAGGGTTAGAGAAAAATGTGCTGTGCCATGGTACAACAATTATACCCATTCTCTCCAGAAAGAAACTCGTAATTTTGAGCGCAAATGGAGAAAAAATGAACCTGGAAGTCTTTAGAATTGCGTGGAAAAACAGTATGTCCAACTATAGACAGTCTCTAAAAGCTGCCAGGACCGAGCATATCCGCAAACTCATAGTAATAGATAATAAAACAATCCAAGGTTTTTATTAAGCACAGTGGATAGATTAACAAACAACCAGACGCCACCTGCTTTATGAATTTCTTCACTGATAAAATAGATAACATCAGAAATACAATAATAAATGTAGATTCCACAGTGTGTAGTACTTCAGCTTCATTCATCGCACCCAAAGAAAAACTGCAGTGCTTTACAACTATAGGACAGGATGAGCTAAATTACTGAAATAGTTGTTACCTGCAGCAGAATAACCGCTTTCTCAATATTATTAACTCATCGTTATCTTTAGGTTACGTCCCAAAGCATTCAAGTTGACGGTTATTAAGCCTCTTATTAAGAAACCACAACTAGATCCTAGTGAACTGGCAAATTACAGACCCATTTCAAATGTTCTGTTTATGTCAATTTTTTTGAAAAAGTTGATTCTGCTCAATTGTGCTCCTTGCAAAAAAAATCTATGAAGAAGTTCAGTCAGGTTTCAGACCCAGCCATAGCACAGAAACTGCACTTGTTAAAATAAAAACAAATGACTTGCTTCTTGCCTCAGACCAAGGCTGCATCTCATTGCTAGTTTTATTTGATCTTAGTGCTTCGTTCGAAACTATAGATCATGACATACTCATAGATCGATTACAAAACTATACAGGTATACAAGGGCAGGCTTTAAGATGCTTTAGATCTTACCTGTCCAATCACTACTACTTTGTTTATTTAAATGGGAGTCATATCAATTATCACCAAAAGTATGGAGTACCACAATGATCTGTCCTAGGTCCTTTGCTATTTTCAATATACATGTTGCCCCTTGGTAATATTATTAGAAAATACGGGATTAGTTTCCATTGTTATGCTGATAATACCCAACTATATATATCTCAACAAAACCAGATGAAACTTTTCAATTATCTAAGCTAACTGAGTGTGTAAAAAATTTACAAAAATTGATGACCAATAATCTTCTATTAAATTAAGATAAGACAGAGATATTACTTATTGGACCAAAAAACATGTATCGCTACTTCCTCTACAGTCAAAAATCTGGGTGTTATATTAGATAGAAACTTGTCTTTTGAAAATCATATTTACCATGTTAGAAAAACAAAATTCTTCCATCTTAGAAACATTGCCAAGCTGCGGAACATGTTAACTGTTTCTACTACAGAAAAGCTAGTTCATGCATTCGTGACCTCTATAGTATAGACTGGAATATTGTAATGCACTAATAGGTGGTTGCCCTGCATCTTCAATAAACAAGCCACAGTTAGTACACAATGTTGCGGCTAGAGTTCTTACCAGGTCAAAAAAATATGATCATATTACCCCAATTTTACAGTCTCTGCACTGGCTACCTTTTAAGTTCCGTATCTTTCACAACATATTATTACTTACCTATAATAGGTATAATGGTTTAGCTCCTGCGCAGGTTGGGGAAAGTTACTTTTAAAAGTAATGCATTACAATATTGCGTTACTCTCTAAAAAAGTAACTAATTACGTTACTTAGTTACTTTTTATGGAAAGTAATGCGTTACGTTACTTTCGCGTTACTTTTTAAATATGAGCAGGGCTTGATTGTTTGTCTTTAATACAAGTTCTATTTATAGCAAATGTAAAACCCTTTCACACCAAAAAGTGTACTGAATAAACCTCAGGCTGAAGGAAAAGTAAATTCACGTCTGTACAGAAGAACGCAGGAGAAGAAGTTCAACACTCTTCAGCAATAAAAAAACAACAAGGAAGCACAATTGTTAGTTTATCTAAAGTAATTTTTGCTTATTAGTATGGTTGAACTGGATCATCAAAGGTCAGCAGCAAACACATTGGTTAATAAAATATTAGAATTAAAATTAGATATATTTGTATTGTTTAACATATTTAATTATTGCAGGTTTGCGTCATATTCTGAGTTTGCATTTATCTGTTTTAATTCATTTTGATGAATACTGAATCTGTTTTTTGTGAGTGGGATGAATTAATACACATTCACATTTAGTCTAGATTAGAACTACAGTGAGATCATGATCACACAGCACTAGTGATGCGCGGATGGCGGTTATATCCGCGGCCGTGCGGGTCGGGTATTAAAAAAAGTGCATTCCGATTATTTGAGGATGGATAAGAAATCATTAATGATGCAAATATTAACTACATTTTCTAAATAGGCTAAAGAAATCGAATAAAGTGTAAATTAACATATTCAAGTTATTCAACAAAACATTAGGCTATTTAGTTAGCTACAGACAAAAAAAGTGAAACACTTCAGTTTTGGTCGAATTTGAGGTTATCACAGAACTGTGTTATTTAAACCCTCTTCTAGCGATCCCAATGCTCCAAATAGTAATTAAACATCTAAAATGAACTTTATTTATACACTTTCTGAGGAGAACCGTTTTTTCTGCTCACTTCTGGATGACTGCTGCTGCTCACTTCGAGTACGTTGTTGCAAAGCACAGCATTCCAGCTGTGTGAATATTTATATTGAATTCTCCATGACATGAGTCCAAACCAGTGAAATGTGATTGTTAAACCCATGCTGATGAAAACAAAAGGACCGCGCTGCTGACTGACATTCGCAAAGCGCGGGCATAAGACGTGCCTTTCCGAGAACGGGCAATCTCCCTATAAAGTATATTATTGCGAAATATGACTGAATACGAATGAATAAAGTAACTGGCTTACTTTTTAAAAAAGTAACTCAGATATTTTCTAGTAAATTAAAAAGTAATGCGTTACTTTACTAGTTATTTGAAAAAAGTAATATTATTACTTAACTCTCGTTACTTGTAATGCGTTACCCCCAACACTGCTCCTGCGTATCTAACTATTCTATCATGCTACAACCCAACCCGCTCCCTGAGGTCACTAAACTCTGGACTATTGGTAGTGATAGTAAAGTCCACTAAAGGAGGTAGAGCTTTTTCATATTCGGCTCCCAAACTCTGGAATAGCCTTCCTGATGTTGTGACTCATCAGACTCAGTCAGATCCATTTGCAACAGTTTATTAATCAAAGTCAACAGGCAAGGGTCCAATACCAGTGAAGACAGTGTAGCAGGGCAAGCAAGGCGTAGAAGGGAGCCAGGCAAGAGGTCAGGGGCAGGCAGCAGACGACACGAAATCCAGAAAACAGGTAAAAGGTCAGTAGGCAGGCAGCAGACAATCAAAGAGTGAATTACAGCAAAGGTAAAACACGGGCAGGATAACTTTCAGAAAACGCTCAGAGATGCACACAACAGTGAAACAAGACTTCGCACAGAGTGTGCTGTGAGTGTGGTTTATATAGGGCTGGGAATGAGTAACAGCTGTGTGTGTGATCATTACTCACAGGTGCAAATGGAATCAGTGCTTGAGTGAGGGATTGTGGGATTTGGAGTTCGGGAGACAGTCAGTATTCAGGCGAGGGCGCCCGTTGGTTGTTACTGAGGGAGATTGCGAGACTGGTAGTCGTGACACCTGATAACTTCCAGGATTCAGACACACTCTCTGTTTAAATCTAGATTAAAGACACATTTCTTTATTCAAGCATTCATATAATGCATCTCATAATCTTTTACTGCAGTTATATCTGATCAAGCTTACATTATTATGCTTTAGCTTGGGTTGAACAAATTAGATTTGCTTGGATGGAACAACAGCTACGCTAATTATGTATCTATTTGTTCCACTGTTTCTGCCACGGGATTAACATTAAATGTATTAACTAGGAATTGCACAAGCTTCAGTCTGGATCCAACCCTTAAATGATCTGAGATGACCAAACACCTGAGAAGAGATGATGCCAACCCCTCAGAGGACCTCAGAGGAATCCAACCCTCAGACAATATATGAATATTAATATTGTTAAATATGTTAAGTTTCCACAATATATCAATATATTGAAGAAATTTAATTTCCTGTAAAGTTGCATGCTTTGCAACGATTCGTAAAAAGTGCTATACAAATAATCTTGAAATACATTGAATTGAATAAGGCATTGTTGCGAAAGCACTATTTTTGGAAGATTTCTTTTCAAGAGGGTAAGAACTTTTAAAGAACCACTTTATTATAAGTTTTCTGAAGTCATATGTTAGCTTGAACATGAGGATATATTTCTTAATTGGCTGAAAGATGCAGGAACGCTGTCATGAGGCAACACACCTTCAACAAACTGTGGAACAGTGTTACACACCAAACAAAGAAATGAGCTTGCGGGCAGATAAAGCTCTTTGCACAGGAAATGAGGGAAGAAAAGTACAGAGAAAATAAATGCTATTGCAGGCCCAATGGGATTCCAGATCATTGTAATTAGCTGCTGTTATAAGAACATCCTTTCTTTAAAGTTTACCATGAGAAACTAAACACAAACAATCCTTAAAGTATTTATATTCTACGGCTCATGACAAACAACCATCTAACTGCACGCTCTCTGAAATAGAAACTGTTTAGAGATGGAACAATCTATTATTTAGTGATGTACTGTACATAATCAAAGTAAATGCACACCATTTGTAATCCTAAATCACTAGTGCGGAGATTGTAATTTGAATTTATACACATTTTTTTTGTATATATAGCAGACATTTTTGCAGCTGGATGGTGAACATTAAACATCTTGGTGTCCCATTGACATTTAAAGAGTGTTATTTTATCTGTGACATGAGAGACAGATCAGAGAGGAAAGACATCTGAAGGATTTAGCGATTTAGCTGCCACTTGGGAAAATAATAATTTAATCACAACCTGTCAAAAGCTAAGTAAATTTTGTGCACAGCCCTGTTTTTGCCCAACAACCAAAAAAAGGAACATTTCCTGAATGAATCCTACTGTAAAAAAGTAACACAATTTGGACATTTTCAACAGCATGACAGAATATAATCTCAAACTTCTGATTTTTCTCAATCTCTATTTGTACTGCTATACAATCACCACCACGCAACCCTGATGTTATTCTTGGAAATTATACATTTGATTGCAAATCTAAATCTTTATTTAGACCAAATTACAGGTCTCTTTCTTGAAATCTTATTAAAGATTTGTGGTGCAGTCTTTATATTATTTTTGTATTTATAATATGTCTATTCCTAGAATAATTACATAATTACACAAATTACCCACCTCACACATTTCTGAAATGGACACCCCGCTGGACCATGCCAAGGAAGAGGTGATGCCTCTGGTGGAATGGGCTCTGACTCCGATGGGGCACTGCAAACCCAAGGAGGAGTATGCTAGGGTATGCTATTTTGTCCACTATCACAGCAGTCAGACACCCGGGCGCTTAAACTGGGCCCGTGGGGAACCAAAAACACACTTTCCTCTGCACCTAGCGCAAAGCGGGGTTGAAAGAGACACATTAGAGGCTGCATGCGGGGTGATCCGGCGGTAGCGAGACTAAAGCATCTTCTCTTTCTGCCTGGCTGATTAGGAGGACTTCTGAAGCGCCGGATCCAAGGAAATCTTGGGCCGGGGTCCTTGGCGCTTCAGGAAGGGGTAGCGTCGTAGAGTGGTGCACTTTGGTGGTGCATAGAGCCAGGTCTGTTGCACTTCTCAGGTCCCTGAATGAAGCTGCATCCAGACCGGCTTCCTCACTGGTAAGCATCTTGGCCTGGAAGACCTGGAGCACAGCCCTAGAGTTCAGCGCTGAAGCCGCTTGTCCAACCGCCAAGTATGTGCGTCCAGCGAGTGCAGATGTGGCTCTGCACGACTTGGACGGATGGCTCGCCCTCGCCTTCTTTACGATAGCCATGGGAGGGCAGAGATGTGCAGCCACAGAGTCATCTAGAAGGAGGCAGGTGCTTGTATCCTTTCTCTTCAGCACCGTCATCAGATGTGAGAGCAGCGGAAGCAGTAGGACGGATGTGAGACGAATAGGGGGCGCGCCACGATTTTGTGAGCTCATTGTGGACTTCGGGAAAGAAGGGGAACGAGCGTTGGCGGACGGGCTGATGGAGCCCCAGGAGAAACCACTCGTCCAGCCACCTACGAGATGGCTCCTCAGACGGAGACCATTTGAGCCCGAGCTCGTTGACACCCTTTGTCATGACACGGATGAGTCTGGCATTGTGTGAAGCAGACGACGGCAAGAGGGCAGGGTCAGTCACAGAGCCTGATAACTCTTCCGTGTCTGAAGCCGCCAGAGAAAGCAGCGGAGCAGCCGCGGAGGGATGCTGATGATGTTGGGTAAAGAGTACTGGCAAATGCTCTCTCTGTGGTGATGGCGAGGCACGCAGGCATTGAGCCGACGTGAGCTTGCTTTTCACCGGCTGGTCGAATCCTCTGCCCCGCTGTTTTTTCCTCACGGGTCCCTGGGAGGAAGAAAACGGGAGGGCGTGAGGGGCGGAGTCGCTCTCTGAAAAGAAAGCTATCAGCGAGAGCAGAGAGGCAAGACTGAAACTCTCACAATGAGAGCAGTCAGTCCCGCTGAGAGCAGTGTCAGCATAGGATTCCCCAATTATGACATGCACTCAGCGTGCAGGGGAGACCTGCACGTATTACAATGACGGTGCGCCATTTGCAACGATGCCGTTAAATTTGCTCTTTTAGTGAGGCTCTTTAGATTGACGCCTGAATGGCTGCAGGAGATGACCGAATCTGCGAGCAGGTTGCTGCGAGAGGTCCATTTTGGCTGCTGAGGCGTTTCAACGGCGGATCCCAGCATCAGCGAAGAGTCAGCGAGGAAGGGTCTTCATCGCTAAAGAGAAGAAATCTGAGTTGTGGCAGCCGCATAGCCATAGGCTCGTGTGGTTCATTTTTTAGTACTGCACGAACCAATGGACGTGCAGTTACACTGTGTGATTAAAAAAGGCTTCAGAGGAAGAGCAACAAATAGTTTTTCCCCATACAAGCGTCTTCGATGCAGTACGAGTAAAATATCGAAAGGAAACTCTTATTACTTGTACGGTTTTAAATAATTACTTTCCTTGCAGTGTTTTTTGGTATTACGCAATCATTAAAGCTACTACATGATTCAAATGACACGACTTTAACGTGAAATACACAAGTGAAAGGATTTAGACCAGTCACCCAGTCAGGCCATGTTCAATTTAATCAGCTCTCTTTAGATGCACTCCACTTCAGCTGAAACCTTACAATCAGCATCTAGTAGAAGCACTTCAGCAGATGACACCATAAAGCATCCAAACCCAACCATTATACAGATGACATTTATATCCTCAGTACAGGTGTAGAAAAGCAGTTTGAAATGGGCTGCCTTTGCTGGTCAATTTGGTTTTGAAAAAGCTTTGAAATCTCACAACAAAAAGACTTTCCACCAACCTGGCATTTAATGTCTTCTCTTTTAAACTTTCAAAAACCTGATCTTGAGTTCTATGAGAGCTTTTTATAATGAGGCAGGTGTTTCAAATATGGCATTTGCTCTCGCTGAGTGCTTTTGCTTCAAGAGCAGCAGGGCCACTGACATTTGCAGGACATTGAATCAAGATATCGTGCTCAAAAACAGCAGATCAGGTTGTTGATTGTGGCTTGTGGAATGTGTGTCTACTTCTCTTCCATACATTCCATACCAGGTATTAACGAATATATGCGCATTTGCGCATGATTGCATTTTGGCGTCTATATGGGATTCAACGTGCGGACGTGAGCTCCTAAAGTTTTGTTAGACAAATGCATGCTGTGCTCGCGTGGAAGGGCTTTAAATGCGCGCATTCTGGAGACTGAATGGGAAAGTTATCAATGGGTTTATGTCACGGTTCATGGGTTCCCGGTCCCATCCTCACCGTGTCTTGTCTGTGTGCGTGCGTATGTGTGAGCAGGTGTCTGTGGGTGTGTGTGATTGAGGCTGATTCGCTCCAGCTGAGAGTCATCACCGTTAGCTATATCTGTTCCTGTCACGCTCTCTCCTTTGTCAGATCCTTGCAGTGTTTGCGGTCGACGTTTACGGTCCGTTCTGGTTCCTGGTTCCACGATTCCTGAGCCCTGCTTTCCTGGACTCGATTCCTGAGCCCTGCTGCTTCCTGGACTCCGATCGCCGGACCTTGGCTGCCCATTGCTCCCCTGCGCTACCCGCCTCTGCCCTACGGAAAGCTCCGCTTCTGCCTACGGAAAGCTCCGCCTCTGCCTACGGAAAGCTCCGCCTCTGCCTACGGAGAGCTCCGCCATTCACTTCGTTTTCTGATTGTTCCTGTCAATAAACCTGTCTTCTTGCAATTGAATCCTCCAGGCTCTCGTTTGTGACAGTTTATCTAGTAACTAAAGATGAACGCGCAGTTTGCAGAGAAGCATTTCAGTTGCTCATGGTGAACTGTCTGACTTAAAGGGATAGTTCACCCAAAAATAAACATTTTGACATAGTTTACAAATATTTTATTTACAAACAAAAAGTTGTTCCAAATCTTAATAATTTATTTCTTCTGTTGAACATAAAAGATGGTAGGCTACTTTGAAGAATGTGGGTAACCAAATATATATTTTTTTAAGTGTCTGAGGACTAGAAGCTGTTTGGTTAACCACATTCTTCAAAGTATATTATTTTGTGTTCAACAGAAGATATAACTTTATGCATGGTTTAGAACAACCTTTTTAAATATGACATCATTTTCATTTTTGGGTGAACCATAAAGTTAGAGACAACATCTGTGCTTCGAGGTGTAGGCCTATTGTTTTATTAAAATTTGGATAGTCTGTTTATATACTATTCCATACATTATCAGAGCTTAGTAGACATAATTATTATATTTTTAGACATTATCAGACAGATTAATTAATGGATTATAATGAATGTTAGAACCTATTAATTTATATTAATCATGAATATATACATTATAAATAATCAAAATGTCATATACGATTTGGCATAAAAAATCTAAATTATTTAGATGAAAAAGGGACAAATAAATGTAGCCCCAATTGAGAAATTGTAAATAAGTAAATAGTAAATAAATAAATAAATAATCCCATCCTGGTAACAGCTGCAAAACTGTCAAAAAGATAATAATTAATAGTTATAAATAATACAATTTAAAATAACAATATGAATATGTTCTGTTGGAAGTTTACATACTTTAGCTTATTATTATTATATATATTTTTTTTTGGGGGTTATAGATAAAAAAACATGACCAGTCATGTGTCCTTTGATCACCAAAATGCATATACTGCTCTCTGCCTTTGGATTACCTTACACAACTAAACACTATTGCAAAAGCAAAGAGCAGTATCTACAAACTAAATTTGTTCATGCAACTTTATTGTTGTGTTCCTTACTACATGTTGATTTCTTTTTAATATCTTTAAAATATTTATTTGTTTGTTTGCGTGTTGTGAATGTTACAATTGATCAGTAGTAATCCTCAAGTTTAAGAGTCATCTTAGCACAATGCTCCTGTTACTAAAACGAGGGTTTTGCTCATTTTATTTAAAAAGTAATTTATTACATTTGTTAAAAAATCACACAATTTAAACTTTGCCTAACAATATAATGTCTCGGTTACGTATGTAACCCTCGTTCCCTGAAGGAGGGAACGGAGACGTCACGTCGGAGGACCAACGAATTGGGATCTCGCTTAGAGAGACCTATCCACTTCGAGTGTAAACTAAACGAGCCAATGCACATTGGCATGCGATTATTGCATCCAGCTGCCGCTGATCACAGCGTGAGTATAAGTAGGCAGCAGGTGCAGCGCATATTCAGGTTTTCGCTGAGGAGCCGAGCCGGGGCCCGGCCGCTCAGCGGTGGTCCAGGAGCTGTGGCGACGGGACGCGGACGCTCCGCCTCCTTCAGGGAACGAGGGTTACATACGTAACCGAGACGTTCCCTATCAGTCGGTCACTCTCGACGTCATGTCGGAGGACCGACGAATTGGGATCCCTACCAAAAGGCCACGGATACTGCCCCTTCCAGTGTCCCGTGGAGGCCTCCTGTGCCGTTATTTTTTGGCGCAGGTAGGGCCCCCATAGGAAGATCCGTTACTGTTGCTATGGCACTACCCACTCAGTAGGATTGGATAACACTGGGAAAACGTACCCATTCAGTTCAGAACAGGGACGCTGCGGAAGCCCTTACCTTCCCGAGGGAGGTTCAGAGGCAGTTACACATATGGACAATAGTCAGATGCATATGGAAGATTGGAGCTGATTGTAACCTCTTGAGTGGCAGGAAGTCTGCCGGAAACACGGGCTCTAAGGCTAACCGTGGAAATACACATAGGGATCCGAACGGTCTCTACATATGGAACCCAGCCCTCTACCGGTTCTCAAGGATTCATCGAGTGAGGGCCTGGCGCGGACGCTCCGCCACGCCCAGCTGCCGAGGGATGGAGGAGCTCGACAGGGTCTACAGTGGACTCTCTGGAGCAGTTTTTAGCAAGCCGACCGAAACCGGGGCCCCTCAGTGCTTCTACCCGTTTGAGGTGAGAGTCCCGCCAGAACCAGAAGCGACTAGGCGGCTGAGGATTCCACTTGGTCTTATAAAGCCTTCCTCGAACGCTATGTTAACAAATTAACAGAGGTGTAGAGTACCCAAAAACTGCACTCAGGTAAACTTAAAATTACTTACATAAATATTTACTCAAGTAAAAGTAATAGTTTGAATCTTTTTAGCTTTCTATTCATCAAAGTATCCTGAATAAAATGTCACAAGTTCAAAAAATATGAAACTGCAAAACTGTTTCCAACACTGGTCATGAACCAATATATTAGAATGATTTCTGATGGATCAAATGACTTTGAAAACTGCAGTAACAGCTGAATAAATTTCTGATTTGCATCACTGAATTAAATTATTTCAAAGTATATTAATTATGTATTAAACCTCTGCCACGGATAAGAGAACAAGCTCCTCACAATTCCGCTACCGAACATCTGAACATAACTTAACGAATACACATTGATGGATCTTCTTCCGTCTGTTCTGCAAAATGTAAAAAATTACAGCCTATATTTCTGCAAGCGTAAATATTGTGAAAATATCAATATGAATTGTGTCTAGGCAAATGCATTCCTCCTAGAACAGGTCACGCGCCGCTGCGCTCAACGCTCTTGATGTTCTGATGCCAGTTTTTAAACTTTACAACCTCAGCATGTTGATGACTTAACGCATGCGGCAGGTAACTGAACGAATCATTCAAACTGATTCGCGAACCAAATCACTGGTCTGCCAACTGGTTTAATAAAGCTTTTGAACAGAACTGACTCAAAATAATGAATCATTCACGAATGGGCATCACTCATTGTCCAGAGAAAAGTAAATGGCGCGTTAGGAATAAATTGAAGCATTTTAACTTGTATCGCATTAAGGTAAAGTAAGGAGAGGAGCGTTGCCCACAGTAACAAAGTAGAAGTACAACTTTTTTTCACTAAAAATTTACTTGAGTAATAGTAAAAGTACCCATCTTTAAATATACACTAAAAGTATTAGTTACCCAAAAAAATTACAAAAGTAAATGTAACAAAGTAAATGTAATTCGTTACTACCCATTTCTGCAAATTAAACAGTGATTTGTGCAACAAAAAAATATTACTTATCAATTAAGAATTAGTTATTCCCATGGTTTGATGAATTTGTTATTTGCTTGTTATACAGGGTATGCCTGTGGATACAGGACAAACTGCGTTCCGTACTTTCATACAGAACGGTTCTTTGATGCATTGCATAACTTTACCGGAGCCAGCTAACATTTGAAGGAATAACCCGTGTTCCTGTGTGGCTCAGTGGTAGAGCATTGCGTCAGCAACGCAAAAGGTTGTGGGTTCGATTCCCAGGAACATTATAATGAAAATGTATAACCTGAATGCAATTGTAAGTCGCTTTGGATAAAAGCGTCTGCTAAATGCATAAATGTAAATGTAAAATGTAAATGTAACCCCTGTTACTACAATTGGATTAGCTGCTTGAAACATGGAGAGATGTACATCAAACATCAAAGCGATAAATCAGATTATCATTACATTGTCAGAGTGGATATGAAGCAGTCCAGGTAGGCTGTTTAATTTGCTAGTGACTGGCTACTGTTTGCTGGTTATAAAGCTGTAATTTGCCGTGCTAGGAGTTCATATTTTATCTTCTGCACCCGTCTTTGGATATTTGCATTTGAATGTGAGTTCAACCATCATTTGGGTGCAGGATTGTTCTGTGTGAGTGTTACGGCTATCAAGGCAGATCGCAGTATCTGCGGTGTCAAAGCTGGGAAAACAATGCTAGAATGCAGTAACTTCACTTACTGTCAGAGGTGGAAAGAGTACAAAAATATTCTACTCAAGTAAAAGTACCATTACATTACTGAAATTTTACTTAAGTACAAGTAAAAGTACCAGTCTAAAAATATACTCAAGTAAAAGTAAAAAGTAGCTCATTTAAAATTTACTCAGAGTAAAAATGAATTAGTTACATATTAACAATGAGAGGGAGGAAAAAATGGGGTAGACCAAAGGTGTCAAACTCAGTACCTGGAGGGCCACAGCCCTACACAGTGTAGATATTACCCTAATTAAACACATCTGATACAGCTAAACTAATCATTTAGGCTTATTTGAAAACTACTCTTTAGGGCTGTGGCTCTCCAGTAACACCCTCCAGAGTTTGACACACCTGGGATATGGGCCTATAAATCTCAAACTAGGTGTTTTTAATTAAAGGAATCAGTTATTTAGAATAATAACACATTTAGGCTGTTACCAGGGAAATTAAATCAGTATCAACAAAATTAATCTTTGCAATGCAGAGGAAACACAGAAGCTTCATCTGAAGTGGCATATATGTATTTACACACTGACATGAATGCATTTAGCCTGCAGTTACAAATGCAGAAATAATGTTTTGATAAATAAGACATAAAATGTGACCCTGAACCACAAAACCATAAGGGTCCATTTTCCTAAATTGCGATTTATACATCATCTGAAAGCTGAATAAATAATATTTCCATTGATGTATGGTTTGTTATGATCGGACAATATTTTAAAATCTGGAATCTGAGGGAGCAAACAATCCAAATATTGAGAAAATCTCCTTTAAAGTTGTTCAAATTAAGCTCTTAGTTTTGATATATTTACAGTAGGAAATTTACAAAATATATTAATGGAACATGATCTTTACTTAATATGCTAATGATTTTTGGCATAAAAGAAAAATGTATAATTTTGACCCATACAATGTATTGTTGGCTATTGCTACAAATATACCCCAGCGACTTAAGACTGGTTTTGTGCTCCAGGCCAGGGTCACAAATGTTAAATAGTCATTTGAAAAAAAATAAAAGATACTTTAAATGTTAAATTAGAACCACCAGTAGGTGTCAGCAAGTCACTCATAAGTGAGTCATTGCGATTGAACAGAATCATTTAAACGGTTAATTCAAGGAATGAAACACGTCATTGCTCAGAGTCAGAGACGCAAAACTGTGTATGGTGGCTGTGTTTGGTATTATTTTGTTGTAAATAGAGCAAAACAGGCAATATGGTGTCTAAAACACAAGTCTCTTAATTAACTTCTTGTTTTTTGAACTGTTGTAAAAAGCAAAACTACAGGCCTATGTAATCATGGTGATTTTTGGAGAAAATTCTTCATGTGATGTTGACTTACTATATTAAATTATATAAATATATACATTTTCTGCTTCTATATCTTCAATTTTGTGATCATTCTAAACGCATTTTAACAGACTGAATCACGCAGTGAAAGAAAGCACTCCATATGCACGCGGATTAGTCTAATCTAACGTTACTAGATTTCACGGCACACTGTTTAGAGTGTTTTGTTTGGTTTTTGGCAAAATACTGATAATGTCAAATCGCACATCGTTAAAACAACAATTACTATATTATCTCAGATGATATTGCACACCCTGCACCACTGTCTTTTTGGCTCATTTGTGCAAAACCTTTTGCTAAACCGTCAAAGCTTCATTTTAACCACCAATGCAACGATGTAAGTATTTACCTTACGTCACCTCTACATACTTGCGAAGGGCGATGTCTTCTTCTGCCCATTATTTGCTGCAGTTGTTTCCACGGAGCGTTTTTTTTTTACTCAGTAACGAATGTGTTTTAAAATGTAGCGAAGTACAATACTTCACACAAAATATACTTAAGTAAAAGTAAAATTATAGATTAAAAAAATTACTTTAAATAGTACAAGTACACAAAAAAGCTACTCAATTACAGTAACGCGAGTACATGTAATTCGTTACTTTCCACCTCTGCTTACTGTGGTATTATCTTGTATTTTGTAGTCATTGTAGTCAAATCAAACTCAGTCTCATAAAATCAACATGACTCCATTTAATAATCAGTAAGATATTCAATAATATCTTCATATTCATTATTCTCCACCATCCGTATTGCTGCTATGCATATACCCTGTACAACATGTTTGCACATTCTTCTTGCACATTCCTGCTTATATTATTATTTATTAAGTCCACAGTATAATGTCCTGCACATTATTGTATTGCACATTTTATTTTATTTTCTACTTCATTTTTTCCCCCATACCTATATTTATGTATATTCTCTTGAGTTTGTATTTCATATAATTGCACTGTCTATGGAGCGGACCTGGAGCGGACGCTTTCCATAGGACCCCTATGTCGTCACGAGATAACTCTTAGTGACCGACAGATAGGGTACATCTAGGTTATGTACGTAACCCCCGTTCCCTGATGGAGGGAACGGAGACGTTATGTCCCCATGCCACAATCTTGAACCATCGCTGTTTGCCAGGGACTCGTCTCGGCTCCTCAGCGTAAAACCTAATCAGTGGATGCACCTGTCGCCTTTTTATACCCGTGTGCACGGGGAGTGGATCAGGTATGCAAAATCCATTAGCCAATTTCATTGGCGTTTTCTCTTTAGTCAGAGATGTCGTCACGACATAACGTCTCCGTTCCCTCCATCAGGGAACGGGGGTTACGTACGTAACCTAGAAGTTCTTGTCATATTGTATCACAATTTTCTAAACTAGCGAATAAACTGTTATAATGTTAGAAATGTTGAAGGTGTCTGAACAGATTTTGGTTTGACTGTATGAAGCAAGATTATTATAAGTTTACTAAAACTAATAATAAATGTGAATGAGATAAAATTAAATGTTTTAAAAATATACATTTTATTTCTGCTTATTAAGTAATACAAATAATTGAAATAAATAACATATTAAATTACAGTAAAAAAACTCATTATTAAAAATAGATTATCATATCATTATAACTACGATGGTGGTAAATATTTACCTTTTGTTATTTATTATTTTAATAATTATTTATTTTTGTATTATTTATTATTTGCTTACAGTATCCATTAAACATTTGAATTAGCTTTGATTTATTTATTTATTTTCATTGTTTATTATAATAACTTTTGGTGCTCTATGTGATTTTGTCATTTTTATTATGAAAATATTTATATTTATCTTTCAGCTTTATTTTTATTTCAGTTTATTTTTTTTTAGTTTTAGTACTTTAACTTAAACTGTATTTCAGTTAATTGCCAAGGCCACATTACAATTAACAACATCAATTTTAATTTTACTGCAAACACTGTAATGGCAGGCCCTACTCGTTATTTTTTGTTAACCATAACAACACTGAAATGTTGGATAATTCTAGCTATGAGGTTGACCAAAACTATAAAGTAAAGTA